>CM060923.1:582016206-583266206 GCA_030737875.1 Allium sativum | reverse complement strand
CTTCGGCGCAGAAAATTTAGCCACTGGACATCAGTAGGTATAAAGCTGTGCATCTTGATTGTGTCAGGGTTGCCACCATGGGACTTGATACACCCCATGGTGGGACCGGCACAGGTATCTACAAGTAGGGGGCTGCGTGACACAAACGAGAACTAGGTCAAGTAGGGTGCCGATCGATAAGGTAGTAAGGGTGCATCGAATATATACATGGCCATTGGGGTGATCGAGGTGGAATCCTCAAAATAGATGTACACTTGAAGGCTACCATAATTTCGGGGATAGGGATCACGTTGTAATTATTATATAACACGGGCTACTATTTGGGACACTAGTAGGGGGTATGGATCCTTGTTACACAGGGCACTAGTTGGGACACTAGTAGGAATACAGATCATTCAATGTAAGACACTTATGAGGATGCTAGTTAGGTGGTGCAGAGCAAATAGATATCGTTTTAATGGTAAAGCTTAGAAACCTTGCGATGTTATTCTTGATAGAAACCATGCGGTGGGATACTTTATAGGAATTATGGGACGTTATACTTGTTTCATCGTGCCCGAAGTTTATCTGGTTACCTTAGTTTACCTTGTTATCATAGTTTATCTTGTTATCTTAGTTTATCTTGCCTACCTTGTCATCATGCTTATGTTTACTTTCAGTTTATTCATGCCATGTTATCTTTATCTATTTTTATGCTAAAAGTCACTAGGACTTACTCAGTCTTTATGACTGACCCGTTTTGTTTTGCCTCTTTTCTTCCGTTTCCCCCCCAGGTTCACAGGGTGGGAATACAACTTAGTTCGGATCTTACCAAGCTCCAAGGCTCTTTCATGTATGGCTTGGATTTCTCTTGGCTATGGCTTGCTTTGCTTTATTGGGTGATACTGCAGTTTGTTTTTATGCTTCTTTGTTTTTGAGCAAGACATATATTTTAACTATGAAATTGGGTATTGGAAGTTGATAGGCTTTTCTTGTAAACATTTATATTTAATAAATGATTTGAAGTACTTCCACTTTATTTTCCGCTGTTTTATATATGTCTGTCTTGTAATATTTCTGTTCCAGTACCCATAATACTCCATTGAAGTTAAGGCATTCCCTTTGTGAGTGACCTTAACAGATGTGGGGTGTTACATTTGGTATCAGAGCAGAAGGTTACCTGACTGGGCAAAAGTTTTCAAAAACCTTCTGAAATTATTTTCAAAACATTTACAAAGAAGAAAATTTTCAAGAAAATTTTGTTTTAATTAAAAGGCATATTCCCCAAAGCCATACACGCTATCTTTTTATTCTCTCTTGAAATCTCTTCTCACTCTTTTGACCATAGTTTCGTAGGCATCAGCCACATGTCGGAGGGCAAAGGAGTGCCCAACCTCCGTCTGTAACCATGGTAGTCCCATCTGCGTCTAATCTTATTTCAAGTTGGGTAGAGTGTCATGCGTTGGGGGTAGCTTCGAGAGATTGTTAACAAACTATACAAGGACAGTAAGAACAAGAAACTAGTTGTTATAGCTTAATCCACGAAGGAGGAAAAAGGTGAGAGGAAAGAGGACAAAGTGAAAGAATAGTAAAACCCATGACAAGAGAGAGTATCTTTAGTGAGAAGGGACATGTAGTTAAGTATTATAGGACAAGGGCAAGGGACAAGATCGTCAAGAGGGCAATTGAATGCTCTCATCACTAGCGTACCTAAGAGGGTGGTAACATTTCTGTTAAAGGTTTAGCTTTTCTTTTCTATCATCCCACTAGAACTTTGTTTTTGTATATCGCATCCTTTTAATTCTACTTCGAAAGTTGAGTCTCTGCACCTTAGTACTAGCATGGTAGAGGATCCCATTTTTTTTCTTCTTTTCTCAAATCCTGTTGGGGAAATCGGCTCATTTATTCATGACTTGTTTGGATTTGAGAATGTCTATGCTAAGTGTTGAGTCTAGAAGTAATGTTTATGTTTTGGGCTATGGATTGATTCTAGCGATGGAGTGGTTATCCAGTAAGGGTGACCTTCTCGGTTTTGAAAAGAGGGTAGTTAGACTCTTGACTTGCCTCGGTAATACCCTCGAAGTCGCAGGTAACCTTTAGGGTTCTATCATGATTTGTTTCCTAGAATCTCTTGACACATTTATTGGTGATTTGTAATCCGATCGAGTAGTGTTCGCCACTAAGGCGGATGGGTCATTTCGCTTATGCATGAGTTGTAGAGAATCACCTTAGTAAGTACATTTGGCAACATGGTTGGAATTTATTTCCAAGAGATAGTTCTTCTATGTGGAATACCTGATAGTAAGTGGACGAGATCCAAGATTCACTAGTGAATTTTGGAGAGCTTGCATGAAACCATGAGAACGCAGTTATGTTTGAGCCGAGTATACTAGGAGGAGAATAAGTGAAAGTGGAACGAGAGGCAAAAGTGAAATGGATTCCAACCCATATTTTGGAAACAAGAATTAAGAAGCAACGGAATTGTGAAGTTAAAGGCGGTCAAAGCACAATGGAGTTAAGCTCAAAGAAATGCGACTTAGAAGATTGAAGACTAGATTCGCGCATCATATCTCTTTTTAAGAGTATATCCATGATCTCTCTTTTCCTATAGAGCTTACTTACATGCTATCTTTTGTGTATATCCTCTTGGTCCTATTCTCAATCCTATTTCTATTGCGAACCTCATAGGGAGTATGACTCGTCTGTTAGTAATATATGTTGGGGCTTGAGGATGTCCGTCGGGTGGACTAAACTTTTTGGGTTTTATAGGATACAGGTTGGTCTTAGGAAGGGATTCCCTTGTGACCTAAAAGGAGTCCATCATGTTTAGTTTCCTAGAATCATATATAGTGGTTGGGTTGAGTAATTCTTTGGGTGTTAGTCTGATGTTGATTTCGGTCTTCGGGGCTGATGCTTAGAGAGTTCTTCTCCTAATCAATATATATGTGGCATAGATTTCCAGTTTTGACATTGCCTAATGGGCACAAAGCTTTTACTTGCTTCTATCATTCGACTATACCTTTAGATAGGAACAATTGGGTGTAAACATGTGTTTGAGACATGTTATGATTGATGGTTGCAAGTGGCTGCAAGTGGTTGCTAGTGGTTGCTCGTGGATGCATTTACACACATTAGGCACTAGATCGGCTCAATCACCTTTCATATTGCATATGCATGAGCGTTTACACTTGTTTGTGGATGAAATTGAATGTGTTATCATGTGAATGTTGCATATGGATGGATGTTTGTGCACACATATAGTGTTTATGTGACTAGGACTATTTGCATACATGTTGGACTCATGGCACTAAACATATTTTGCATCTAGAAGATCAATCAGGCCTGATCATTTGCATTAGACAAGGAACATATACACACACTTCTTGCATATGTTCATACAGCATTAGAAATCTCTTAAGGACAATGAATGCCTGTGATTGATGATTGAGTAGATGGATGATGGATGGCAGGACACATTCTTCTTAACTTGAAGATTTCGGGGACGAAATCCTTTAAGGAGGGGAGAATGTAACACCCCGTATTTTTAATATAATTAAAAATAAAATAAAATATATAAAAATATGCTTATGATGGGTAAATAACGGTGATGCATAAGAAGAATTAATTAATACATGGAAGAGAAGAAAAATTAGTTCGATAACGATGTATGTAACGGAAAAGATAGTAAAATAAGGATAACTAATTCAAGAATCAGGAATTAGGTAAAATGGACATCACCATTGCATTCCTCTCGGAAAAATACGCGAAAGAGAGTCCGAGTTTTCGAAAATCGGAGTCTGTATGACCAAGATATGGCCAAAACAAGATTTCAGCAGACTTTCTGGCAGACTGACCCAGGTCGACCATAGTGTCGACACTATAGTCGACCTGCCCCCCCCCCCCCCCCAGGTCGACTATAGTGTCGACCCCCCCTCTGTACAGGTCGACTTGGTCGGCCTGGGGTGGCCCAGAACCCATTTTTGAGGCCCGGGATGAGTTTTGATGGTCCGGATTGACTCTAGGGTTGATCTAATGGCCTAAATGTGTTTCCTACACCTATAAAATAACACCTAGACCCAACCTAATTCATAACAAATCATTCTTACACCTAAATTCTGCTGGAATCTCTCTTGAGCCATGGCCTCCGTCTCCAAATTAAAGCTTAAACGTTCAAACCCAAATCAAATCAAAGATCAATGCTTCTACAACAAATTCAAGAGGATAGATCAATGACACTGCAACTTTCTACGACAAATTCACTCCCTAATTCATTAGCCGTTCTCTGTAAGTTTTAGTTGCTTTCCGATTTAAATATTTAATTATAATGTGGCCATGAATTAAAGTGGAATTGGATCTAAGTATGTTTATCGATTCAGATCTATTCCTGTTGCTTTTTGAATCTTTAGCTTTGAGACTTGTCTACCTTTATTCTCATGACAAGTTTGTGATTTATTCAGCAGTTTCCTTGATTCGTAATGATGTTATCATCAAGTTGTAATCTTTATGCCTATCATGATGTTGTTTTCTCTCTGATCTATTTATTATGAAAATTTCTACCTTCCCCTATTTATTTTCTTTTGATGAACCTTGGTCAACTTCGGACCTTGGCTTAAAATCGCGGTTCGCATACGAGATGTATACGGGGGAATAATGGGATTATTGCCTATAAGAATATGATTAATAATTGGCAACATGAAATTGGATGTTATCATTTTATTTGCAAGTTTGGGGTAGATCTGTAAATTTTGGTATAATCCTATTATGATAAAATTTGCATAAATATTATATACGTGGAATTCGACACCAATTGGATCTATATAATGTAAAATAAAATTATGAGTTTTGGAGCCTATGTAAATTAAATCAAAAGATTGGGCTTATGTTAATTAGGCATGTGTAGACTTGGAAATTTGAGCATGAAAGCGATTGTAAACTTTATAATTGGCATAAACATGTATTATGAACTTGGGCAACTGGCATGTATTGAAATAAAAAGATTATAGTTTGGGATAACTACATCATGAATCATCGGATTTGAGTTTATTGGGTATAAAACTTGATACATGTAATTTTGGCTAGATCTTGACATATGTAAAAAGGTATGAAACTTGGTATATATGTAAACTGACTAGAATTGGGTACATATATTAGTTGGCACGTAATAGCCTTAAAAGAGGGATAAATATAAATTGAGATAAGTTGCCTTTAATGGCCTAAGATAAATTGTGGTAAAATTGGTATGATTTTGCATATCATTAATTGATGGACATAATTGAGTCAATTATGGACATCATTAAATTAGGAATAAATTGATAATTTGAATAGGGGAAATAAATTAAAATTGGGGTAAAAGATTATAAGTAATAATCAATGCTTAGGACACGAGGTTAGACTCATTTGTGACGTAAACCTGCCCGGAACCGCCCGGCGAATCCAGTAGTCACAAATGTCAGCCCAATGTGAGAGGTCCTAGGCCCAAATTAAAAGCGTAACAGTTGTAAAGACACGAGGTTAGACTCTTTTATGGTGTAAGACTGCCCGGACCCGCCCGACAAATCCAGCTGCCATAAATGTCAGTCTAATGTGAGAGGTCTTTATAAGGTTACGGCCTTAATGAATTAAGAAATACTTAACCAGATAAACATATGGTGGGACATGGGGGCTAAGTGGGTGACATGTGGGTGACATGTGGAAATACGAATAGTAATACTTAACCAACGTAACACGGTAATTAGACCAGTGGGTAGGGTTAAGTAAATAAGAACACTTAACCAATATGATATAAATGGGTGGGTTAAGTAATATGATTAGGTTAATCTGGACACTTAACCAATTTAATATGTTGACTACGGGAGTGGGTAAGGTTAAGCAAATGTTTAACCATTATAACATGATTAAACTGGACTAGAGAGTGAGGTTAAGTTAATGAGAACGCTTAACTAATACGATGGGTTAATTAGACAAGTGGTTGCGGTTAAGTAGTAACACTTAACCAACATAACAGGACAAGCGGGTGGGTTATGTTAACTTGAATAAGTTGATAACACTTAACCATTATAATATGACTAGTGGATGGGGTTAAGTTAACATGCACTTAACCAATCTGATGTGAGGCGTGGTAGGGTTAAGTAACACATGGGGTTAAGTTAACAAGAAAATTCTTAACCAATGTAACCAGATAGACGAACGGGGTTAAGTTAATAAACCACACTTATCCAATCAAACATAATAAGCGAGAAAGGTTAAGTTAACTAAGGTAAACACTTAACCATGGTAACATAACGAGTAGAAGGGTTAAGTACATATCGGGTTGGTGGGTAATATTAGTAAATATTGGCCCACATACACTTAACCATTAAATACACATGCTTGAATCAGTAGCGGGGTTAAGTACACATCGGGGTTGGTGGGTAATATCAGAGAATATAGGCCCACAGACTTAACCATTAGAAAAACCTTGTAATGGGGACCCATTTCAGCAGTAACCCACATTAGGTATCAACGGAACCCTGAGCTAGGCAGGGTGGGGCACGATTACTGGGCTGATTATAAGAGGTCAAATTAGCGGCGGTTGGTGCAGCAGTGCAGGTTTTAACGGAGTGCGGGCGTGCACACACTTCGGCGCAGAAAATTTAGCCACTGGGCATCGGTAGGTATAAAGCTGTGCATCTTGATTGTGTCAGGGTTGCCACCATGGGACTTGATACACCCCATGGTGGGACCAGCACAGGTATCTACAAGTAGGGGGCTGCGTGACACAAACGAGAACTAGGTCAAGTAGGGAGCCGATCGATAAGGTAGTAAGGGTGCATCGAATATATACATGGCCATTATGGTGATCGAGGTGGAATCCTCAAAATCGATGTACACATGAAGGCTACCATAATTGCGGGGATTGGGATCACGTTGTAATTATTATATAACACGGGCTACTAGTTGGGACACTAGTAGGGGGTACGGATCCTTGTTACACAGGGCACTAGTTGGGACACTAGTAGGAATACATATCATTCAATGTAAGACACTTATGAGGATGCTAGTTAGGTGGTGCAGAGCAAATAGATATCGTTTTAATGGTAAAGCTTAGAAACCTTGCGATGTTATTCTTGATAGAAACCATACGGTGGGATACTTGATAGGAATTATGGGACGTTATACTTGTTTCATCGTGCCCGAAGTTTATCCGGTTACCTTAGTTTACCTTGTTATCATAGTTTATCTTGTTATCTTAGTTTATCTTGCCTACCTTGTCATCATGCTTATGTTTACTTTCAGTTTATTCATGCCATGTTATCTTTATCTATTTTTATGCCGAAAGTCACTAGGACTTACTCAGTCTTTATGACTGACCCGTTTTGTTTTGCCTCTTTTCTTCCGTTCCCCCCCCCCCAGGTTCACAGGGTGGGAATACAGCTTAGTTCGGATCTTACCAAACTCCAAGGCTCTTTCATGTATGGCTTGGATTTCTCTTGGCTATGGCTTGCTTTGCTTTATTGGGGGATACTGCAGTTTGTTTTTATGCTTCTTTGTTTTTGAGCAAGACAGATATTTTAACTATGAAATTGGGTATTGGAAGTTGATGGGCTTTTCTTGTAAACATTTATATTTAATAAATGATTTGAAGTACTTCCACTTTATTTTCCGCTGTTTTATATATGTCTGTCTTGTAATATTTCTGTTCCAGTACCCATAATACTCCATTGAAGTTAAGGCATTCCCTTTGTGAGTGACCTTAACAGATGTGGGGTGTTACACGAACCGGACAGGATGTCCACCTGTAAATACCTATTTTGAAAAGATGATGAAGGATCTTTTTTTTCTTTTTGGATGGGACTCTATAATTTCTCTTCAAGGAATTCGGTTCTCATAGTGTGGAGGTGTAAGGATATTGCATCATAACTAGATCGAATTCAGTCGTTCCAACACAAGGATTTTGTGTATAAAATAACTTCTTTCTCTACTTTCTTACAAAAAAGTATTGATTTTTGCAATTTGTCGGTATAAACAAAGAATATAAAGTAGATGTAGGCTTGGATTGAGGCGAACCACTATAAAAATATTTCGTGTTCCCTGTTATTTGATTTATCACTTTGTGATTGTATTGATATAGTGATCTTTTGGGTGTTGGAGGTGAACGAACCAAATTTACATCTAACATTTTGGAGCGCTAGGAAGGGGCATACACTACTACTTTGACTTCTAGTTTGAAAGGAAATAGTTTGCTTGAAGTTTTGGATAAATGGTTAAAAGAAAGAAAGACGCAACTTCTTCTCGTGCTGAGGATGTTGACACCGAAGACGCTAGGGACGAGGAGAGCGAGGAGGTTTCCTCTTGCGGCGATCCTTCAATCTACTTGACTAAACTGGGAATAGAGAGTGTTCTTGATGAATTAAGGATGAGAATGAAACATCACAATGAGCTCCTTCGCAAATAACAAGAGATGATGAATGATTTCTTTTCTCGGATTGATGGAAGGCTGAGTAACCCTGGAGTTGTAACGACCCGGGGTTTTCACGATCCTGAGTACCCGACATAAACTCAATGTCGACAATTCAAGCATCGGAAATACCGGATAGTCCAAGAAAGAAATTAGAGGGTGAGGATAGATAAGACAGAACTAATAGAATAGAAGAAGACAACAACATCATAGTAAACACGAATCTCACACCGAAACGAATAAAATATAATACATGACATAACTTTGCAATAAAATAGTGTATATATATACAATAACACTATCAGAGTACAACACTTACATACAACGGAAATAACAATAGCTATATCATCCCGAAGCCTCCTGCTTCAAGCTCCTCCACGTATATCTGTAAAGACCTGAACTACTTGACTGCCCGTACAAATTTGGGCACCCAAGAGTTTAGGGAAAACAAAACAAAAATAAACTCTGGGTCAGTCATGGGACCGGTGTGAGTAAACTCAAATCTTTTGTTTAACTTTTCAAAATCCTTTTCAAAAGAAAAGATAATCGTAAGACCAATCCACACATAAATACGGACGGTTTTTACCTTATGATAACCCAAATCATTTGGAAATCATATCTTATCTGATATTATAATAATGTCTAATCACAAGTAATTAACAATCTAGTAGAACGCTTGCATCTCACGCTCCACATATATAGTATATAATCCCACATATATAGTATATAATCAAAAACCGCAGGCGCTTATTGGAGATTGGATTCCAACTTGACAAGGTATGGGACCACCTTCCGAACGTGTATCTCTAGAGGCGAATACACTGGGTTCAACAAGAACATCTTGCAACCCGGCCCACACATGACCGACCACTCATTTCGCTTGAGTGTATCGAATGTATATCACCAACGGTTGGGATCAGCAACCGTCTCCCGATAAGGGACAGCATCGATAGATTTAAGAACAAAAGGAATTTCTCTAGATAGGTGATCATACATCCTAATGGGTGCGACCCACATAGCCATGCTGCTTGCCCGATTTTTTGTCCTTTCCTGGTTGATGAGGCTTGAGGTCATAACGTATCTTTTGACAAATCACACCTCCATTACTTTGAATGCCACATCGTCATACCCGCCAAATCACAAATTGATTTCCCCAAAAATACCACGGGTATACAGCTAAGAGAAACGAATTCCTCCGCCACCAAACGTAAGTACGTTTGAAGAGATCAACTTACGCGATCTTTTGAATATACTCTGTCAGACATTCGTCCATTCACGTTTGTCCTGGGACTGGACAAACCGAAGGCACTATTCTGTAAACAGGATAGCCCTTGCATAACTCCGTCTTCAATATATCCAGCATACTTGATTCGCAACGCTTATGCCAATACTGAGTGGTTCTCTGGATAATAATCCAACCGGTCTCTCCATATTAACAACGTTAAAATGGTCCAAACATTGATAGTCGGTGATTTAACTATCAAATGAAAACATGTCGGTGTGCAAACATCGATATTATTTTCCGCAGGAAATTCTATCGAACAATCATCATTCAACGTTTATCCTTTCAGTTTATTAGTTTATTTATTTCCTGTTTCCCTATATTTAACGTTTCTTAATTTCTAATTTAGAAAATATATGTTATCAAATGGAAAACATTTCCATTTCTTGTACTCTATATTCAAAAAACATTTCTGATCTTCTTTGGAAAACATTTCCAAATCTCCTTCACTGGATTAAACGGATGTTTAACAAACATCACGACACCAAATCTCCTTTATTTGGTTTCCACTTAAACACCTTTCACTATCGAACATTAACCATTCCTTAGTTAAAAACAAAGCCAATCAAGTTGGGGTATAATTACCTCTCAGACCTTAACTGAACAACCTTTCTAACCTTGAAAATAAGTTAAGTTCACCTTTTAAACTTTAACACCTCTTTACACAACTCTCGGATTTTATATACAAATCCACTTCTTGTACGGGAACACTTGATTATAACGATGGTGCTATAATTCCCTACATCCGAATATAATAACTTCAATTTGACTTTTACTTCCTAACTCGAATATATAACGAACTACTAATTATCGACAACTATTTGGTTAACTCTAATCTATAATCTTTATTCTATTAACTCTTACTGGATTAACTCTTATTCGGATAACTCCGGTTGATTAACTCATTTTGACCAACTTACTTTATTAGTTCAATTTGACTAACTTAACTTAATTAACTCGACTTAATTAACTCAACTTGACAAACTCGACTTAATTACTTTTATTAATTAACTAATATTTGATTTAACATCATTCGCTCAACTCTAGATCGCAGCGATCACAATGGTTACGCCTGATTCCCTCAGGAAACATCCGTCCGCCTTAGGCTATCTGCAGCCCTGCGAATTACGCTAGCAGTCGTGCTTACTGATAACTTATCTTAAATGACTACTTCTGTTTAACTTTGTCTCGAACAACTAAATTCGAGCAAATCTAATTGAATAACTAATATTCAATCATTCCTTATTCGATTACTATATTTGGATATCTCTAGTTCGATTAGACTCTAATCGATTAACTCTAACTGATTTACTCTAATTGGTTAACTCTAACCAACTAACTCTAAATGTTTACTCCAATGGTTTAACTCTACGGTTTAACCCTAACAGTTCAACTCTAACAGTTTAACTCTAACGGTTGATCTCAATCAATTTGTTCTATTGGATTAACTCTATTTGATTATCTCTCTTGGATCAACCCATTTCGAATAACTAATATTCAATAAACTTCCTTTCGAATAAACTGATATTCGATAACTTTACTTCGAATAACTCTTATTCGATGAATTCTCTTTCATACATATTCAGTTTCAAACATCGATGTGGAAATCGATTTTTACTTCTCTATATAAGTCTCGACTTATATACCCTATTTATCCAAAGATAAATAACTAAATTAATTTATAAAACTTTATTTATAAATTAACCTTCTCACTTTATCTGTTAAAACAGATCTCTCTTAAATTCTCACTTTGAATTCATATTCTGTTTACCCGTGTGCGAAGCACGGGCCTAAATTCTTCCTAGTGTAAAATTCTCCTACACTTCTATCCATTTTCAAGTATTCCATTATTCTATTTAATTTCTAAATAAATAATTCCTTTCCATAACTCAGTTCATTTTCGTGATAAATATTCCTTTTAATCCATTTATAATTGTTTTACAAATATTCCTTTCTATTTCCATTTTGTAAATATTTCTCAAATGATTTCCTTTTTATTCCTATTTGTAATTGTTTACAAATAATCCCCTTTCTATCTTATTTGTAAATGATTTACAAATATTTCCCCTTTTCTTTTCTATTTATTCTATTTGCAAAATGATTTGCAAATATCTCCCTTTTTCCTTATTTTGTCAATATTTGTCCTTACATTTGTTTTACAAATATTTTCCTTTATATTTATTTATAAATATGTTTTCTCTATATTCTTTGATTTATAAAATGTTTTCTTTAATAAACCAATATTTTCCATATATAAAATCCGTTGATTTTATATAAATAATCTACTTCCAAAATATTCTTGGAAATTCCTTTTCACCTTTCAGTATCGCTTATGTATAAAAATATCAAATCAAAATGATCGGTCATCATCCAAACACATCAAATCCATATCAGATGATATAGCACTTCATATATCAGAATATATGAAAAACAGTAAAATAAATGTTGAGGAACCCGGTTGGGTCCCTCCGACCTGTTTACCTGCATCCACAGATGTCAGTCAACATAAATAACATGAGTATAAAATATTCTGATAAACAGAATCAATATTTCGATACGATTTATATATATCGTTATCGATGTTTTCAATCAACTGACTAGCAGTTCAAGCAAACAGTCAACACACAGCGATTCAACCAATATTAATGACTTCTAAAATACGTTATAAAAATAGGAAGTGTTCAGAGTTAGTGAGATTTACTCACATTGGACGGTTTATTGTTGAATAACGATTATTGGTCTCTGATTTGGTTCATGCGTTTATTTTTGCTGTAAATCCAAACGAGCTCGGATTCACTCGCGGTCAGTTCCAGTTAAAGCTCTCGTCCATACGGTCCCATCGCAACTTACGGTTCATCAATCTGATATCGTACGGAAGAGTTATGGTCATTACAAGTTATGATATGATTTAAAATAATTAAAACATGAATTAATTCTATTGGGCTTAACTAAGTTTTCCGGCCCACTAACTCAGCCCACTCACTATGTTTCTTCCCCAAAATAAGACGCCGTGGCCTCCACCATTTCCATTCACCATTATCAGAACATCCCACGCCTCATTCCCCTTCGCTACTTCACCGTCTCCAATCAGAACACCACCATCGATGTCCCCTTCATCTCCTCTTCAATGCCGTAGCCCCGAGACCCAACTCGACGCCCTGTAGAAAACCCGACATCGAGCTCCAACGCTGCAGGACATCGACACTTTCCCACCCCGAATTCACCCAAAAACTCACGCGAGTTGCCAAATCCCATCGCGAAGCCAAAACTGAACTCGAAACAATCCACCACTCCTCTGATTTTACCAAACTCCGAACCCTAGACCTACTGCTTAAACTCGAGCAACGGAAATACCGCATCGCACCACACAAGACTCATATGGATCTGACGAGAATTGAATGACGAACTCAGTTATATAAGTATTTTGATTTGTAGAGTTTTATGTGAATTTAAAATGATTTTTGAAGTGGGGCTTTTACTGTGGATTTTTGTTTCGTGGTGGCGGCGCATTTGTTTTGAGTTGAGAAAATTAGGTTAGGGTTCTGGGAAGGTAAAGGTATTATATAGGGAAGGTTTAATAATTTTCTAATCGAATATTTTATTTTATTTTAAGCAAACGCTATTTTCTCGTGTCCTCTAAAATTCCTGTGGTCACACACGATACCCAAAAATTACGAAACTGGACATGCACCTCCAGCTCGACATTACGGACCCAACGAAACTTGTTTCGTCGAATTCCGGCTCCGTTTGCTCACACAGCGTATTTTTAAAGGTCAAAAATTGACAATTTTTCACTCTAAAAATCCGTACGGCCACATACGGACTCCAAAAATCACGAAAATTGAAATCCAACAATAATTTGACATTGCGGATCCAAAAAAATTAGTTTCGTCAAAAACGGAGTTCGTTTGCAAAACTGACTATTTTTAAAGCTCTAAAATAGCCCTTTTGAATATATAAATATATTTAAAAATATTTAAATTTAATATTTAAAAATAAATATTATCGTATATATTCACATACGATATACCACAGCTCTACAATGATCATATCAGAGTTTATAGCTCGATATTTAAATTCCAGTGTTAAATCGATATTCAAAATATATAGAAAATCCATTTATAACATATATAAAGCGTTGCAAAATATAAAGGAATTCCATAGCGACTATTTTAGATTTTGATTTGGACATAAAACGAAATCTATCCGACGAAAACTCGATTTTTCTCTTCCACCAGAAAAATATACTCCGCCAGCTCCACACGTTTCTTGTTTCACAGAAATCCAGCCTAAAACGGACCCTGTATATCCAGTTGAAGTTCAAATCGCCAAACTGCGAACTACTGCGCCATTTCGAGCTCTATTATAGTTAAAATATAAATTATATTTTCAAATGGCCTTTATAAATATATTCGTCAATATAATCCAATATAAACTGAATTATATATATTTTATATTGCCCACTCATACAATATTGTGAATTCCACTATTTCTGACTATTTCAGAAATAAATATGTTATTCTATTATTCAATATAATGAAATATTCCATATAATTTAATTAATCAACCTTTTATTCTTTAATTCACTATATAAATAATTAAATAAAATTAAATATTATATAGCTGAAAATACGGGTCGTTACATTCTTCCCCCCTTAAAATAATTTCGTCCTCGAAATTGCTAAGGTAGAAAAATGAACTCTATAACTAGGTTAAAATTATCTGCTTACTCCAGTTTCACTAAACCCATTCATTTTAACTAATTTATCAATTTAATTCTATAAACGAAAATTTTCAAAAATTCTGAAAATTTTCTAACACCTGAAATTTTTGAAATTTTTTGCCAGCACCTCCTTTGTACCGGGAGCATCGGGAAAATCCCCAAACTACCACACAGGCTTCTCCAATCCAAAAGAAAATCAAACAGCCAAGCGGCTTGCCAAACAGGCTCATAAATCTCATCAACTCATATGAATATAAACATGTACCTTTTTGTCGGGCATTCAACTCTGCTATCCATTTAGCATATACCAATGTCATCCCAATCAATCTCCAATCCATTTTTATCTCCAACACAACCATTCGCTTAACCAAGCCAAATTCCAATCAAACTGCAATTCCAATCTCAATTCAAAATTCTTACCCAACAATTCATTTCTATTCTAGATTATCCCTAATCCAGTCCAATTTTACTTGATACCATTCTATTTTAATTCAATTCAATTTCCACTGAACTGGCTTTATTTCTATTTCAAATTAGCTTTCACAAATTCCTATTTAATTTGTGTTTATTTCAAACAATCTGTTTCTGGGAGTTTTTAAACAGCTTAGCATCTTAAAAAATAATAATCAAATTATTCATTTGGAATATCAAAACAACTTGTTTTCTCAAAACAATTCAAAAACAAAATTTTTGGTAGTAATCCGTCACTTACAAACTCGAAAATGAACACCGATGATGTCCGGATCAACATCGGAATTTATTTTCCAGCTATCGAAGTGAGTTCAATACTATGTCACTTTCAAAACCATTTCTAAACACTTTCATTTTGAAATTCATTTCAAAATCTCCCTTTCCAATGCTTGTAACAAATTTAAAATCTCCCAGAATTTTAAAATTCACATATATTCAATTTAATTCCATTTTCAACGCTTATTCAAATTTTAGCAATTTTAATTCCAATTCTGAACTTAAATTCAGATTTAATTCATCTGATTCCATATATTTCACTTATATGAATTCTGATTGGTTATTTACATACCCATTTCTCATTTTATAATCTTATTCGATTATAATCACAACCAACACATCCAATATACTATAATAATTTCAAATATCTATACTTTGCTTATATCAAAATATAATTTGGGTAAAATTATTTCATTTACCCTTTTTCAAAACATATCGTGTCGACCCATCGTATTCGAGTGTTTATAAACTCCTATCGATACAGTGGATCAAACTGATCGACTAGAACTCATAAACAACTCAACCAATAAATCTCCACAATATAAAACCATTTTTATATCAAATAACAAATACGTTCACTCGTATATATACACTCAAACTCAGTCTAGGGCATTACTAACCCTATCTCTACTGAGTCACGCCATAGAGCCAAGGTAAATCACTTAACCTTTGCTCTGATACCACTGTAACGACCCGGGGTTTTCACGATCCTGAGTACCCGACATAAACTCAATGTCGACTATTCAAGCATCGGAAATACCGGATAGTCCAAGAAAGAAATTAGAGGGTGAGGATAGATAAGATAGAACTAATAGAATAGAAGAAGAAGAAGACAACAACATCAGAGTAAACACGAATCTCACACCGGAACGAATAAAATATAATACATGACATAACTTTGCAATAAAATAGTGTATATATATACAATAACACTATCAGAGTACAACACTTACATACAGTGGAAATAATAATAGCTATATCATCCTGAAGCCTCCTGCTTCAAGCTCCTCCACGTATATCTGTAAAGACCTGAACTACTTGACTGCCCGTACAAATTTGGGCACCCAAGAGTTTAGGGAAAACAAAACAAAAATAAACTCTGGGTTAGTCATGGGACTGGTGTGAGTAAACTCAAATCTTTTGTTTAACTTTTCAAAATCCTTTTCAAAAGAAAAGATAATCGTAAGACCAATCCACACATAAATACGGACGGTTTTTACCTTACGATAACCCAAATCATTTGGGAATCATATCTTATCTGATATTATAATAATGTCTAATCACAAGTAATTAACAATCTAGTAGAACGCTTGCATCTCACGCTCCACATATATAGTATATAATCCCACATATATAGTATATAATCAAAAACCGCGGGCGTTTATTGGAGATTGGATTCCAACTTGACAAGGTATGGGACCACCTTCCGAACGTGTATCTCTAGAGGCGAATACACTGGGTTCAACAAGAACATCTTGCAACCCGGCCCACACATGACCGACCACTCATTTCGCTTGAGTGTATCGAATGTATATCAACAACGGCTGGGATCAGCAACCGTCTCCCGATAAGGGATAGCATCGATAGATTTAAGAACAAAAGGAATTTCTCTAGATAGGTGATCATACATCCTAATGGGTGCGACCCACATAGCCATGCTGCCTGCCCGATTTTTTGTCCTTTCCTGGTTGATGAGGCTTGAGGTCATAACGTATCTTTCGACAGATCACACCTCCATTACTTTGAATGCCACATCGTCATACCCGCCAAATCACAAATTGATTTCCCCAAAAATACCACGGGTATACAGCTAAGAGAAACGAATTCCTCCGCCACCAAACGTAAGTACGTTTGAAGAGATCAACTTACGCGATCTTTTGAATATACTCTGTCAGACATTCGTCCATTCACGTTTGTCCTGGGACTGGACAATCCGAAGGCACTATTCTGTAAACAGGATAGCCCTTGCATAACTCCGTCTTCAATCTATCCAGCATACTTGATTCGCAACGCTTATGCCAATACAGAGTGGTTCTCTGGATAATAATCCTACCGTTCTCTCCATATTAACAACGTTAAAATGGTCCAAACATTGATAGTCGGTGATTTAACTATCAAATGAAAACATGTCGGTGTGCAAACATCGATATTATTTTCCGTAGGAAATTCTATCGAACAATCATCATTCAACGTTTATCCTTTCAGTTTATTAGTTTATTTATTTCCTGTTTCCCTATATTCAACGTTTCTTAATTTCTAATTTAGAAAATACATGTTATCAAATGGAAAACATTTCCATTTCTTGTACTCTATATTCAGAAAACATTTCTGATCTTCTTTGGAAAACATTTCCAAATCTCCTTCACTGGATTAAACGGATGTTTAACAAACATCACGACACCAAATCTCCTTTATTTGGTTTCCACTTAAACACCTTTCACTATCGAACCTTAACCATTCCTTAGTTAAAAACGAAGCCAATCAAGTTGGGGTATAATTACCTCTCAGACCTTAACTGAACAACCTTTCTAACCTCGAAAATAAGTTAAGTTCACCTTTTAAACTTTAACACCTCTTTACACAACTCTCGGATTTTATATACAAATCCACTTCTTGTACGGGAACACTTGATTATAACGATGGTGCTATAATTCCCTACATCCGAATATAACAACTTCAATTTGACTTTTACTTCCTAACTCGAATATATAACGAACTACTAATTATCGACAACTATTTGGTTAACTCTAATCTATAATCTTTATTCTATTAACTCTTACTGGATTAACTCTTATTCGGATAACTCCGGTTGATTAACTCATTTTGACCAACTTACTTTATTAGTTCAATTTGACTAACTTAACTTAATTAACTCGACTTAATTAACTCAACTTGACAAACTCGACTTAATTACTTTTATTAATTAACTAATATTTGATTTAACACCATTCGCTCGACTCTAGATCGCAGCGATCACAATGGTTACGCCTGATTCCCTCAGGAAACATCCGTCCGCCTTAGGCTATCTGCAGCCCTGCGAATTACGCTAGCAGTCGTGCTTACTGATAACTTATCTTAAATGACTACTTCTGTTTAACTTTGTCTCGAACAACTAAAATCGAGCAAATCTAATTGAATAACTAATATTCAATCATTCCTTATTCGATTACTATATTTGGATATCTCTAGTTCGATTAGACTCTAATCGATTAACTCTAACTGATTTACTCTAATTGGTTAACTCTAACCAACTAACTCTAAATGTTTACTCCAATGGTTTAACTCTACGGTTTAACCCTAACAGTTCAACTCTAACAGTTTAACTCTAACGGTTGATCTCAATCAATTTGTTCTATTGGATTAACTCTATTTGATTATCTCTCTTGGATCAACCCATTTCGAATAACTAATATTCAATAAACTTCCTTTCGAATAAACTAATATTCGATAACTTTACTTCGAATAACTCTTATTCGATGAATTCTCTTTCATACATATTCAGTTTCAAACATCGATGTGGAAATCGATTTTTACTTCTCTATATAAGTCTTGACTTATATACCCTATTTATCCAAAGATAAATAACTAAATTAATTTATAAAACTTTATTTATAAATTAACCTTCTCACTTTATCTGTTAAAACAGATCTCTCTTAAATTCTCACTTTGAATTCATATTCTGTTTACCCGTGTGCGAAGCACGGGCCTAAATTCTTCCTAGTGTAAAATTCTCCTACACTTCTATCCATTTTCAAGTATTCCATTATTCTATTTAATTTCTAAATAAATAATTCCTTTCCATAACTCAGTTCATTTTCGTGATAAATATTCCTTTTAATCCATTTATAATTGTTTTACAAATATTCCTTTCTATTTCCATTTTGTAAATATTTCTCAAATGATTTCCTTTTTATTCCTATTTGTAATTGTTTACAAATAATCCCCTTTCTATCTTATTTGTAAATGATTTACAAATATTTCCCCTTTTCTTTTCTATTTATTCTATTTGCAAAATGATTTGCAAATATCTCCCTTTTTCCTTATTTTGTCAATATTTGTCCTTATATTTGTTTTACAAATATTTTCCTTTATATTTATTTATAAATATGTTTTCTCTATATTCTTTGATTTATAAAATGTTTTCTTTAATAAACCAATATTTTCCATATATAAAATCCGTTGATTTTATATAAATAATCTACTTTCAAAATATTCTTGGAAATTCCTTTTCACCTTTCAGTATCGCTTATGTATAAAAATATCAAATCAAAATGATCGGTCATCATCCAAACACATCAAATCCATATCAGATGATATAGCACTTCATATATCAGAATATATGAAAAACAGTAAAATAAATGTTGAGGAACCCGGTTGGGTCCCTCCGACCTGTTTCCCTGCATCCACAGATGTCAGTCAACATAAATAACATGAGTATAAAATATTCTGATAAACAGAATCAATATTTCGATACGATTTATATATATCGTTATCGATGTTTTCAATCAACTGACTAGCAGTTCAAGCAAACAGTCAACACACAGCGATTCAACCAATATTAATGACTTCTAAAATACGTTATAAAAATAGGAAGTGTTCAGAGTTAGTGAGATTTACTCACATTGGACGGTTTATCGTTGAATAACGATTATTGGTCTCTGATTTGGTTCATGCGTTTATTTTTGCTGTAAATCCAAACGAGCTCGGATTCACTCGCGGTCAGTTCCAGTGTAAAGCTCTCGTCCATACGGTCCCAACGCAACTTACGGTTCATCAATCTGATATCGTACGGAAGAGTTATGGTCATTACAAGTTATGATATGATTTAAAATAATTAAAACATGAATTAATTCTATTGGGCTTAACTAAGTTTTCCGGCCCACTAACTCAGCCCACTCACTATGTTTCTTCCCCAAAATAAGACGTCGTGGCCTCCACCATTTCCATTCACCATTATCAGAACATCCCACGCCTCATTCCCCTTCGCTACTTCACCGTCTCCAATCAGAACACTACCATCGACGTCCCCTTCATCTCCTCTTCAATGCCGTAGCCCCGAGACCCAACTCGACGCCCTGTAAAAAACCCGACATCGAGCTCCAACGCTACAGGACATCGACACTTTCCCACCCCGAATTCACCCAAAAACTCACGCGAGTTGCCAAATCCCATCGCGAACCCAAAACTGAACTCGAAACAATCCACCACTCCTCCGATTTTACCAAACTCCGAACCCTAGACCTACTGCTTAAACTCGAGCAACGGAAATACCGCATCGCACCACACAAGACTCATATGGATCTGACGAGAATTGAATGACGAACTCAGTTATATAAGTATTTTGATTTGTAGAGTTTTCTGTGAATTTAAAATGATTTTTGAAGTGGGGCTTTTACTGTGGATTTTTGTTTCGTGGTGGCGGCGCATTTGTTTTGAGCTGAGAAAATTAGGTTAGGGTTCTGGGAAGGTAAAGGTATTATATAGGGAAGGTTTGATATTTTTCTAATCGAATATTTTATTTTATTTTAAGAAAACGCTATTTTCTCGTGTCCTCTAAAATTCCTGTGGTCACACACGATACCCAAAAATTACGAAACTAGACATGCACCTCCAGCTCGACATTACGGACCCAACGAAACTTGTTTCGTCGAATTCCGACTCCGTTTGCTCACACAGCGTATTTTTAAAGGTCAAAAATTGACTGTTTTTAAAAATCCGTACGGCCACATACGGACTCCAAAAATCACGAAAATTGAAATCTAACAATAATTTGACATTACGGATCCAACAAAATTAGTTTCGTCGAAAACGGAGTTCGTTTGCAAAACTGGCTATTTTTAAAGCTCTAAAATAGCCCTTTTGAATATATAAATATATTTAAAAATATTTAAATTTAATATTTAAAAATAAATATTATCGTATATATTCACATACGATATACCACAGCTCTACAATAATCATATCAGAGTTTATAGTTCGATATTTAAATTCCAGTGTTAAATCGATATTCAAAATATATAGAAAATCCATTTATAACGTATATAAAGCATTGCAAAATATAAAGGAATTCCATAGCGACTATTTTAGATTTTGATTTGGACATAAAACGAAATCTATCCGACGAAAACTCGATTTTTCTCTTCCACCAGAAAAATATACTCCACCAGCTCCACACATTTCTTGTTTCACAGAAATCCAGCCTAAAACGGACCCTGTATATCCAGTTGAAGTTCAAATCGCCAAACTGCGAACTGCCGCGCCATTTCGAGCTCTATTATAGTTAAAATATAAATTATATTTTCAAATGGCCTTTATAAATATATTCGTCAATATAATCCAATATAAACTGAATTATATATATTTTATATTGCCCACTCATACAATATTGTGAATTCCACTATTTCTGACTATTTCAGAAATAAATATATTATTCTATTATTCAATATAATGAAATATTCCATATAATTTAATTAAACAACCTTTTATTCTTTAATTCACTATATAAATAATTAAATAAAATTAAATATTATATAGCTGAAAATACGGGTCGTTACAGGAGTACATGCTGGAACTAGTGCTGCTGGGACGGAGATAACAGCAGGTGTTGCACGAGCAAGCAGTGCTCCATAACGCGGATCGAACAGGATCCCGGATCGAACGGATGGAAACATCGATCCGGGCATAGTTGGAGGCAATCGCCCTTTTTCTGGTGAGATACAACATGATGCGTCAATTTATAATACTCCAGATGGAAATGCAAGAATCATGGGAAATTTAAGCCTAGCTCGGCCTACGTCTGCTGCGGATCAAATGGGTGCTAGAGCACCAAGAATATCACAACTTCAGGATAGAAGCCCCTGGATCAAAAATGTCAATCTAGCTCGGATCGAACCGCGAACCAAGGACATCTTTGATCCAAACCAGGGAACCCTAGGCACGTTTCCACCTTCTTCTGTGCTTTACGCTGGGGGTACCAGCACAGGATTGGACGACTGGCGACAATTGCTAGCCGATGGAAATCAAATTGCCAACATAATTCGATGTTTAACTAAAGACTGTACCTCTTAGGATGACATGGATAACGTTAATCGCAGTCCATTCACGTGGGAGATCAGGAATTCCTGTAGCTCTTCAGACTTCAAGCTACCATCCTTGGAGCCATACAGCGACATGACATATCCTACCGTGCATCTGATGTGCTATACACGCCACATGGAAGTGTTGTCAGCATTTGATAATGTCATGGCCAAGTGCTTTCCCCTCGTCTTGACCTACTATATGGTTTCATCAGTTGGAATCTGAGTCGATCAACGGTTGGGACTTGTTGGTCGCTAGCTTTATTGAGTAATTTCGGGTCCACATCGCTCGACTCAAGAACATCATGTCACTCACTTCAATCAAGCATAGTTCCGACGAGACCCTGTGTTCATTTCTGGGAAGATTCAATGTTGCAGTGGCAATAGTAGATCGACCTGAACCATCGCTGTATTGATGGCAGCTATGTCCGGCATTCTAGATAAATTGGATTTCAAAGTTTCTTTGCAATGAGATCCGTCGAGAGAACTTGACGAATTCTACTTTGAAGCAAATAGATTTCTGTGAAAGGAAGATGCAAATTTCAAGAAGGATATTCTCGATCTTAACATGATCAATGATGCAGAAACATCCAACTCTGGAAAAGGAAATGATAAGGGCAAAGGAAAAACCTCTGCTAAGAATGATCGCAATGTTCATTCCCGAAGAGGGCCTAGATATGATTAATACACTGAGCTTGATGCCACATCGATTGATATCTATTTAGATATGAGGGATACTATCTCCAACCAAAAGCCCCCCAGGACAGAGCCAACGCAAAGAGAATGCGATTCTGGAAGACGTTGCATGTTTCATGATATGGATAGTCATAATACTAATGACTGCAGGCATTTGCAAGACACTATTGGAGAATAGGTCAAACACAGAGAGCTATCCGAGTACGTCAAGCAACCAATAACACCTACACCTGCGTTGCTACCTTCTTCTCCTTGGAGAAGGAATGATCCTGGACCGAGTACTCGTGGGATCGTCATTAGCTGATCTAGATTAGATCATCACGAATTTTCTACATTTCTTAGAATATAAGGTATAGATTATACTCGTAATCGGATGGGCTGGCAAGGCCCTGGTTTACTTAGATTTCCCTTGCAATACGATTACGAGCGATCGTTAGATTTCCGGTTTTCTGGTCTTTTTATAATATAGTCTCGTGCTACTATGGATTCCAAGTTCCCTATTAATACAATCCCGGGTGATCGTGGATTTTTGGACTTATATATATATATATATATATATATATATATATATATATATCAGACTTTTATGGCTTATGGATTATCCAGAACACATCTTCCTTTCTCAAGAAAGATATGTTCTAGGAGGCAAAGAGTTGACATGCCTTTTTGGCAAGGCCGTCACAATATGAATTCACTTGGTTGAAGTGTTATAGCTCTTAGAAGTTTTGTCTTAGGGTGCTTGAACTATTGGTTTGATCATATCCTCGGATCGACTAGTCCGAATCGAGGCTCCGGATCGAAGACCTCCGGCTCGAGTTTGAACCGATTGCATACGATGAGGCTTGGTATACAGATCTCCCCAGATCAAATAGACTAATCCAGGCCCGGATCGATGCGTTCGAACCGAAACCTAGATGTGGGTTCAGGCCTATTCTCATGTCTATTTACATGGCCCACTCACTTATAAACTTGGATTGAGTTACATATGGCAAGCATGAATCGAAGGAGGACTTCTTCACGTTCTCCACTCCAGCTTTGCTACTTTTTGGATGGCTGACACATGGCACATCAAACCGGGATGTGTGCCACATGGCAGTTCGAACCAGACAGGATGTCCTCCTATAAATACCTGTTTTGAAGAGAAGATAAAGGATATTTTTTCTTTTTGGATGGGGATCTCTTCTCTCTTCAAGGAATACGGTTCTCTCTAGTATGGAGGTGTAAGGACATTGCATCATAACTAGATCGAATTCAATTATTCCAACACAAGGATTTTGTGTATAAACTAACTTCTTTCTCCACTTTCTTACAACAAATGTACTAATTGTTGTAATCTGTCAGTATAAACAAAGATTATAAAGTGGACATATGCTTGGATTGAGTCGAACCACAATAAGAATATTGCTTTTCCCCTGTTATTTGATTTGATTTATCTCTTTGTGATTGTGATTGTATTGATATTGTGATCTGTTGGGTGTTGAACGTGAAAGAACCAAATTTACATCTAACAATAACCAAACCAACTCAAAGTGTTCAAAATGACAGATTGTTATAGCTTACAAGGTTTAAATGCAATTAACACAGAATCACAACACATAATAAACAATAATGTCTCACAATGGAAGCATTTTATACCAAATATCAGAGTTACAAAATTTTATATATATGAAATTACACAGCTTTTAAATTAAATAAAATTATAGAAATTTACAAATTTTTATAGATTTTGTCCACCCAAGTGTGTGCTTCTTCATGTGCCTCTAATTTCGATAGCTAAAATCTTTATATCTGTAACACTCGGTCCAACCTGAGCATTTCATGCAAAACACATAATACTCGAGTCAGGATTAACTTATTCAAGTAAATCAACTTCAATAAAAATACTAAATATAATAGTTAATCCTAACATACGCAACATGAAGTATAAGACAAAGTTCAATATATGTTCAAACACTAGTAATTCAACCAGTATGTAAAACTACGTGGGTATCGAGTCAAAGGTGACTAAATATGCAGATCCAGTTCAACCTATGCATGCATAGTCATGTGTTCTCCAAGTTTCCAATGCAATATGTGTTTACATATCTTGCGGTCCAAGCCACAACAAAGCATATCCAAATAGTTCAAGTTTACAATGGGGTGGTGGGTATTTATCATTTGCATGCAATTATAGTGAGCTGACAAACAAACACACACACACACACATAAATATGAATATAGATATGCGGACACACTAATACGTGTGCAGCATAAATTTTTGACATGGTGAAACGTGTGTTCTAAGTATGACACAGGTGGGTTTATGTCGGGTTTTTTCCAACCAAGCAGGCGTGGTAAAAAGGAAAGTCCAAACAAATATACAACAATGAATCAACATGTTCAACTAGGATCTGGTTTGAGAAATACAAATGCACAATCGAGTGCAGTAGTAATGCACCAGGCATCATCAAAACAAAGCACAGTTTAAAATAATGTTTAAACAGTCAAGTTCGAGTATGAAGAACCCAAAGAGAGAAATATATGTTCAAACAGTCTAGTTCAAGTTAGAGTATAAAGAACGCCAAGATAGAAAGCAATCAAACAACATGTAACTATGAAGGATATTTCTAGTTAAGGGCCTATATAAATGAAATAGCTTGGCTTCCAATAATTCATATATTTCCATTTATACAACAATTTGTAAAACATGCATGGAAGTGTCCTAAGTGATCAGTATCACTGTCAACTTGGGGAAAACATAAGTGGAGTGTTGGTAAATTTTCAAGTGATGACTAACTATTTGCGCATAAAAAACCAACCCTTGCTTTACTTCAGTTGAGGCTCTGTGTATGTATTTGTGTGTGTGTGTGTAAAGTAGGACTTGACATCTAAGTATGTGCTTCACAAAATTTTCTTTTCAAAG
This sequence comes from Allium sativum, assembly GCA_030737875.1. NCBI lineage: Eukaryota > Viridiplantae > Streptophyta > Magnoliopsida > Asparagales > Amaryllidaceae > Allium > Allium sativum. The sequence goes on along the minus strand of CM060923.1, from coordinate 583,240,364 downwards.
TTGGGAATGTAAAATAGGGTGCAAGTTTTAGCTATAGGTTGTTGAAACGTTGCATATACACATGTTTACTAACATACTCACGCATATATTTATATACACATATAAAACACACACACACACACACACACACACACACACACACACACACACACACACATATATATATACACACACATATACATATACACATACGCATTCTGGCACATGAATACGTGTGTGTGTGTGTGTATACGGTCATGAATCCCATATTCCGAAGGCATGGGATTGAGACTTACATCAAAATCTACATGCCAACAAATTAGACAGTAGTTCCAAGCAGTAGAAACAACACAACATTATGGCAAGTGAACAAGTCATAACATAATATTCACAGTAGGTTTTTTCCCTTCAATAGGAACATATGCATTTCTAGTTTCAAAACTGAGCAGGGGTTAATAGGTCAAGTAGGGTAAGCCCAACAAATTTTCAGTTTAAACAAGATAGGGAAAAACCAACAACAGGCCAGCTTATAATTCATTGGTGTATACAATTTTGAACATACATATATACAAAAATGAAAAATACATACATACATGCACAATTCCAACCCAAAATCAAAAAATGTGAACTGAAACAGTTTATGACAAAAGCTATTAGTTCAAATAGAGGATCGATCTAAGAGAAAAAATATGTCTAACATCATTCATATAAACAAGGCAGTATGGTGCTTTTCTACCCTATATACTCATGCATCTTCGAAAAACAAACTAGAAGGGCAACATATGTGGAAAAATGTGTCTCGGTATTTAAAGCAAGGTAATCAAAGCAGAGGTGACCAGATTTTATGAACAGGCAGGGGTATAAGTCTATTTCTGTCTCACCAAAAGCTCACGCAAGCAAATCAAGGACAAAAACAAAGTTGAATCTATCAGTTTGTCGGAATATGTATATATGTATGCTAAGATATGTATATACATATACAAGGATGTATATATACACATGTATAAGCATTGGCCTCCAAGTATATGCACAATCAAGTTCAAAACATCCAACAGGCAAAATTAACAAAGGCACAACAACACAAGTCGGCCAACAACACGAGCATGAAAAATAGCTCCATATTTTATAAAATTTCATGGACATAGCACAACAAGCAAGAATGACGACTACAACTACAGATTAGGTTCTTTTAGTATGCAGTTGAAACCCAAGTATTAATGGTCCATCAAATTCACGGCCAGCAAACCCTAAAGCGAATCAACACGGCATACACTATCATGTTTAGTTTTAAATTAAAGTTAATTACTTGAATGAAGAAAATCATGAGAAACTCACCTTGTTGCCGTGTTATCCTAGGGTGAAGCGCAGACGAACGAGGTTGTGGTTGTTGTCGCTCTTCATCGGTGGCTTCTGGGTGGACTGGCCTTCGATCTGGTGGAGCAGCGATTTCATTTGGAATATGGGGACATTTTTTGTATTTAGGGAAACGATAAGGGTTTGACCAAATGAATAATGGGAAAGTGGATAGGTATCTTTTGTATAAAAGGAAGAGAGACAAAAAATACATGGTAGAGAGTTTTGAGATGTATGCTTACAAGTGTTATGATGTTGTCTCAATTTTTAACAAGTGTTTATTTGATTTTGAAGAGTTTACAAGTGCACAAATTCTACTATGTTTGTTTTCTTCCTTTATTATCGTTAATTCATATAAATACAAGTTTATATATCTACAATTTGATTTCATGCTTATTTTAAATTCACAAGTTCAAGTAACACATCAAATTAAATTGTTATTTAAGACCAATACACCTATCTACCAAATTCAAAATGAATTAGGTTATAATTCTTAAGTTAATTTTTCAATTTTTATATTTCAAAATCAAGTTTAAAATACTCATCCAAATTACTTCTCAATTAATTATAATATAAATAAAATTTTGATTTTGACTAACCATTCATATTTAAACATTTATTCATATTTTAGATTTTTATTAAAACCAAGTTCAAATAAACTAAATTTAATTTTTTAAATGAAACTCCAAGTACAAACATTTATTTCAACATTGAATTTTAAATTAAGCTCATATTTAAACATCAAAATTACTGAGTCGTTACATAATGAGACACCCATATGATTTCAAAGGAATTCAAAAAAGTAAGACTACATGTCTGATGTGAGTATAAATCTTTAATATATAAAAATGTAAGACATAAGTTATACATATTATAAGTCCACTTCACTATTTATTGAGCATTTCTTGCAAATGATATAAGTTAATAAAATAAAGTATGTGAAGCATTGATTCAAGGTTAAATGGAATTACACAACAATTTCATGTCCACACAAATCTGCAAGCATATCACTCAAACAATTATAAAATGCATCATTATTATAATCATTACATACATGATCCCTTTTTATCCCTCTAACTGATATTACTCGTGTCTGGTTCTTTCTCTAGGCCTAAATACACCTAAGCCTTGAATCATTATCTTTATTTTGGGTCAAGATACTGCACATTGAACACCATATGCGCATTGCCTAGGACATCAACTATGTTAACCCAACACATTAAGATGTATTGGGCATAAACATGCCATGTACATACTTAGCTTCCTACATGATGCCAAGCAGATCAATGCAGTTCGTGGTGGCCTCAATCCTCCGGTGTCCCTTAACCTTAGTTTAATAGATAAGTTTTCAAGACACGGTACTCTTAAACATTTCCTTATGCACCAAAAGTCATGTGCATTAGCCTGTATTTACCAGGGTCATCCCTTATTTTATGGATCTAACTACTTCATGCTCCAGGATATGTCATCCATATATTTAAGAATTTCAAACATGCATTCTCATTGCAAATATTGGGCAAATTATACACACAAACATCTATTTATCTCCAAAAAGCCATAAACATAAACACATTAAAACTGGCCTATAGAAATATTATCAATAACAACATATACAAAGGCCCGGAGTCTACTTATGTTCGGAATGTACTTATTAACAATGCCTTAATATATATATATATATATATATATATATATATATATTCTTCTATTACTATGAACATATGGTTAAGGGTGTTTAGGGAACCTCTTAGACCCTAATTCTGTTCACATTATCCATTCATATAGATTTATATGTCATGGTTCCAGCTTAGAGAATATCATAGTATAAGTGTCTCACTACATGATTTCAACATTGCACCACTTACATTTTTTTTAAAAAGAAAATACTTAAGCACAAAAATCTCCATTCATGTTGCCTTTACCCATTTTCAACTTGTAAACTCCACTTCACAATAATATCCTTCTTAATCTACAGGTTAGGTTTTGAGATCTGATTGATCATTTTTTTCACCAAATTATCAATCAAATACAAGAATACATAGATTGACTCAGGTAGTCTTGCATACATATTTTAATATTAATATACATTGCCCATCATTACTCACATATATATATATATATATATATATACACACACACACACACACACACATATTCAAAAAGGCTGCCTTACATAGGTATTAACACCATGTATAAAATGATAAACACTCGCCAATCTCCTCCTTCATCTGATCTTTGGATTCTCAATTTTTCTTGCTTGATTTTAGTTCATACCTAACATCTTGCTCAACATTTTCGGACTCAATAAAAATGAGAAAGTTATTTTTCACCCGTGGTCTTACCCTACTATTTTTATAATGACATATTAGGGTTTTCTTCTTCCTAACAAAAGCCCAATTTAACCCTAATCCAGCTGTTACTCATTTACCTCATCATTCACCATTTTTGTGGTCCTAAAATTATTTTGATTCCCCTAATATCCACCCTTTGCTTTAACCCAACATGCTTTTTCCCATTTATAGAAAATAATTCATCGCCTTAAAACACATGGTATTTGCATGACTAAGTTACTCGCGTGCCTCTTATTTTATTTGTGAAGATATGTACGCAACCAATATTGTATCATCTATACTTAGATATAAAAATGTACATAATACTTTCTATTTGTAAATAGGTCATATATTATACATGCTATAGAAAGGCTTTTTATATAAATTATCACAGCAAATTTCCAGCTAGTAATGCATATATTATATATACATATACATACATACATACACACACACACACACACAAATATATATATATATATATATATATATATATATATATATAAATGAAAGTCTATTTAGACACAAATTTTTAACATAGTTCGTGACACAGTCGATCTCTACCGTTGGATTACCGCCTGAATTCCACTCCTGCATATAAGGACAAAAAGATCCAAAGGTTGAGGCTTTGTGTCCCTTGAATTGTGTCTAATTTTGTGTTCAAATAGCCACCTTCTATACATACATACATACATACATATATATGTATGTATGTATGTATGTATGTATGTATATGTGCCCTTATAACATCAAACTAATTATAGGTTAACATTTTATCCTTAATAATGTGGGTTTTCATAACTATTTGGATAAACTTATTCTTAAAGTGACATGATTATTTTCAAAGAGTAAGACAAATTCGTACATGCAATTAATGCATATTGGTTGGATCATATGCTTAGTTAATTCTGTGGATATATTCAATCTTAGATCTACATGATAAGTTTTAAAGGGTAACACCAATTCATACATGTAACAGATACATATGTTCAATCTTAGAGCTACGTGATAAATTTTAATGAGTAATATCAATTCATACATGTAACAAATGCGTGAGTATATGTACATATATATATATATATATATATATATATATATATATATATATATATATAGTCTTAGAGTTCGCTATAAGTTATAGAGGGTAAGACCAGTTCAGACATGTAATAAATATGGTTTTTTTTTTTCTAAAACAACAATGTAAAGGACATTTTGAGAAGTTCATGTCTATACAGAAACGTGTGACACCAAAGGTATTATTACACCTAGTATTAAAGATAAAGATTTTTAAATTAGGTAGAAAGAAGAATGATATGGAGAAGAGGTAATAGATTTTATCTGAAGGATGAAAAAATAGCATGATATTCAATCTAGGAGCTGTGCGTTAATTTTTGAAGGGTAATATCAATTCATCCATGCAATAAATGCAGAATTATTTGTAAAGGTTGAATCATAAGTTATTATCTACTAGGTAAAGAGAGAGATTAATGCATGCAATTAATGTGTATTGATTCAACTGTTACTCTATTAATATACACACACATATTCAATGTTAGAGTTGCGTGATATATTCTAAAGGGAAAGAACAATTCACGCATGTATGTATTATTTTTAAAGAGTGATTCATGTGCGATTATTTACTAGGTAAAGGGAAAGATTCATACATGCAATTACTGTGTATTGATTGGATTGCTTATGTAGTTAATTTGTATGAATATATTCAATCTTTGAACTAGATGGTAAGTTTTAAAATGTAAGACCAATTCATGCATGTAATATAAGATTATTTTTAAAATAATAGCGTAAATGGTATTTTGAGACGTTTCACATATACACCCAAAAAAAACCATGACATCAAGTTAATATCTATTATTAATGGGTAAAGAGAAAGATTAGTGCATGTAAATAGTGTGTATTAATTGAATTATTTGCTCAGTTGATTTATATGCATGTATTTAACTTCATAGGTGCATGATAATTTTTTAAAGCTAAGACCAAACCATGCATGTGAGATTATTTTGACTAAACCATTAAGTATTTGTATTCTGACACATTATTATCATTTGATTATTTTAGTTTTCTATGTCTACTTAGGTAAATTTTACAGGATGTCACTTTGTCTCATCTTCTAAGCCTATTCTTGTTCAATTTTCAAATACATTAATATTATAAAATTATATAAATACACAATATTTCTTCTAATACTCATTTAAATAATGATGATGCCAATAATATATTATGTTATCATCGTAACTGTTGAATGTTGCCTTATGTATCGCTGGACCAAAATGTGGTACTAACACCCAAATGCAATACGAAGCTCTCGCAATCACAAATCACATAATACAGAAAACAATAAATAAAAGGAGACACACGAAGTTTTTATAGTGGTTCGGCTGTAGATGTAGCCTACGTCCACTTTATAATCTTAATGTTATACTGGCAGATTGCAAGAATCAGTTACATATTGACTCACAATCCGTGTGTTAAATGGGATTACAAGAAGTAACACTTGAAATTCACGTGTTAAATGTATCGAGGGAGAGGGATTTATATGTGGGAAGGTGCAAAATCCTTACACTCAGTAATGGCAGAAATTGTAGAGATGTAGGAAAGAAGTCTCAACCCAAAAGTCCTTCGAAAATCCTTCAAATGGTGTATTTATAGGGGTGGAGAGGCTCCGGGTCGGATGCCACGTGTCATGCCCGGCGGTAATCTCGGAAAGTAGTTGAGCATGTCTTCAAGATCGTGCTATGCCAAGTGGAGGTTGATCCATGCAAGTGGGTGGGAGTTATCCCTTGTGAATCGGTCAAAACTGTTATCCAGAAGCAGTCCCAGGCGGGTCGGATCGGATCCGAACTGAACCGTGCTTTTTGAGCCGTGTGGAGCCTTCAAATCGAAGACATGATGTATTCAGGTGCAAAGTTCAAGGTGGGTCGGTTCGGTCCTCTGTCTCTCCCATACGAACAGGTAGAGCTCCGGAGTATCAACCACTGAACTGTTATGCCACATGTACTTGCTCGGTTCTCTACCTCACCAACCCGTGATGTCCGATCCGATCCGGAGTTCTTTCAATGCCTAATCCAATTTTCCAACTTATTCCAGTTCTGCGCGCATCCACGGAAATGGGCGTAACTTCTAAACCGTATGCCCATTTTGACCAAACGAAAGTTGTACCTGAAGCTAATTCAGAGGGCTACAAGAGTTACGGTGCAAAGCACCATAATTGATGTTTTCGGACCCAAAAGAGGTCGTATGTTAGGACTTTCGGGTCATTCTATATTTGTGATGCGATTTCAACCAAATTGCTTCATGTTTCTGGATGACATTCTCCATGCTTGAGCGAGCCGCTAGCTAGAAAATCCTCGTGTGATGGCTTTTACCAAAAAGTGTGTCAATATGTATGTAATAGGAGTATCATACATTTGCATGACATTCGGTTGCATTTTAATAACCTAAATGGCTTTAAGAAAATATTATAATGGTTAAGTCTAAAGTGTTTTAAATGTTTTAGCCTTTTACCCAACCCGTCTACAACCACCCAGAAAATATTGCGAAGTAAAACCAACCCACTTACCCATCGACCTAATTTCAATTTTTCATTTTTCAAATATTTTAATCTACGAGACTCTTAAACTACAAATTGGTAAAAATGCAGTTTTCCCTATCTCCAAATCTACAAAGGCGATTTCTCCAAATCCGAATTTGGTTTAAATTATATTAGATTTGAAACTTGAATTGAAAAGTTCATATTTTTGTATCCATAAGGAAGAAAGGAGACTTGTATTCATTATTTCACTACTGCTTGTATTTTCGGCTTCTTCTGTTTCCTTCGTTGCTTTCCCAGGTTTAAAGACCCGATATTCTCGGTTTTGATTTAGAGTGATTTCTATTTGCTTTGGCTTTATTAGCTGGTATAGTAAAGAGTTTTTATGAATGTAAGTGGGTAAATATTGCTCCGGTATTATTTCATATAGCCATTTAATGATAGTATTAAATGCTTTTTAAAATGGAATGGTTTGGCTAAGGTTTGGTCTAAATTTCAAAATATAAAAAAACCCTAAGTCTTAAAATTTTACAAATTATATCCTTGTTTGTCCAAAATAATTAAAACCATCAAAATCCAATGTAAAAATTATCAAACTTCAAAACTTAATTCAATACATAATCATCTTTGTATTTATGAAAGAAAATCAGAAAATACTTTAAAATAATAGAAAAACAAAACATATTCACATTTCAGCGAAATAAAATCCTGTAATTTTTCAAAAAATTGCAGATGTCAAAGAAATTATATCAAAATATTGCAGGTTTTCACGCAATTTTTGTTGTTTTACTTCAAACTTTCAAATTCAATGCCTACACTTATTTTAAACATCAAATTATTGCAGAAAAATCATAAAAAAATAATGAAAATTGCATACAAATGAGAATATTTCATTTCTAGTAAAATGGCAGAAAAACCAACTATTTACAAAAATTGCAGACTTGTCTATAATTTTTTTCATAACATATGTTTACAATACACTGTTAAATAGTTGCAGATATGTCTGCAATTATATACAATAAGTGCGGACATGTTGCACCTAATATTTTCTTGTCCAATATCTGCAATGCATTATATGATTTTTTTTTAGAAATATCTGCATTTACTATAGAAAATGTAGATATCTCTGTATTTTTTTTCCAGAACCTTAAGTTAATATTTACAACTTTTTGAAACATATTTTATACAGTAGCGAAAAAATCATGGAATAATGCTGCTTAAAATAAGGACTTGCTTTAAATGGAAACTTAAAGCAAAATCTGCTTTTAATATTTTTTATTTTAAGGACGAGCCCTTGATCTCCACTTTCAAAACATTCTCATAGGGTAGATTAATAAGTATCATTTGGGTTTTCACCGTTTAAGTGCACAGTCATGGAATTTGGAAACCAACCCTATCCTGAATCCATTTGTTCCAATCCCTATCCGCTTTATATGCACATGCGAAATCAACTCTCCTCATCCTCTCAAGCGAATAGACTACTTCTCTTTCTTTACATCAACAAATTCAAATTCCTTATGCTTCTCTCTCCTTTGAACTAAAGTGAACTGAAGCTAAGAAATTGAAGGGCTTGTGTCGCGATTAAATCTGCTTCAAGATTAAGATTTTCGATCTTGTGGGTTTGCTTGTTTTTCTTCTTTTACTTTTGGATTTTTCTGGTTGAATGCATGTTTTTGTTGTTGTTGTTAAGATCTATGTTATTATTATGAAATCCATCTGCTTAGACTTCGAATTTTTTTAAAAATTACCATGTTAATAATATTTGTTGTGAGCATTAAGAAAATATTGGTTTTGTTAAAAATATCGCGTTGATCTTTAGCTCTCACGTTTTTCGCTTAGTTCATTGATTTGACGACCAAAGTTTTTTTTCCTTTTTCAATTTACAATTGTCTCTAACTTGTGAAAACTATGGATATTACCCAGATTTTTCAGACCTATAACTCAAGTAACAGACAAAGTTTGATCTAGCGTACTCCTATCGGTATCTCGGTTTGCACATCGCACCACAATGCTCGTTCGGCCATTCATATCCGAACGACATACTCGCACAATTTTACACTGTGCGGCGGCCGTTTATAGCTGAACGACATGAAGGTTGGCCGGCCATTCACCTACAAACAGAATTGTGTGGTGACTGGAATTGTATTTCGGGATATCAATAGCAACACACTTAATCTATTGACCAGAAAAGAAAGACTCTTTCTTTTATATTACTTAGTTTGCATTGTAACTGATAGATTAAAAAAAAATTAAAAAAATCAAATTGTTTGTATAGCCTATTGTATGTTCTTTTAGTATATGTATAACTAGTATTACCGCACAACGGTGGAAAAACCGACCGTTAAGGTGTTCAATATAAAATAAAAATTATTTATTAAAACATATTTCAAATTGGATTTTATTTAAAAAATTATAAGTTACGTTAAGGAAAATGAAATTATTAATAAAAGAGAAATTTAGTTAAACTGGATTTTACATGTAAATCAACTTAAGATTAAAAATATACTATTAATGTATTAATTTGAATCATTCACAAATACATGCATACATTTTTATTATATATCAAATAGGATCAATGTAATTTTAATGTTTAGTAATTTTGCAACTGTAAACCAATAACGGATTGAAGAAATAAAAAGAGAAACGAAACAAATATAAGATCAAAACATATCATATCAGTGAATATTTTAATACCTGAAGCCAATTAACATTTATCCATTGCATTAGCCAAAAATAACATTTAAACTAACAAATTACCCCAAATTTATGCGGTCATAACTTATAAGTGCTTGCTCCATTTTATCGGTTCATCCAATTATGTATTATCAATTTTGTTAGGGATTTTGCACCATTTTAAGAGCAACACCATAGATGTCATTGCACAAAAAAGCATCCAAATGTATTAATGGCAGTATTTGCCATGACATTCTGAAATAGCAACGATGTTATGTTCTTCTATATCTAAGGTTCTCTTACTAATTTTCTCACTTCTAACAAACACAAATCCAGAAGATTCAATAGCACAGAAAACTGCCCACATGTACAAGAATGATAGTTCGTTCCTGAACTTAATGTAATGGCGTACTACTACTACCTCTCATTCTTTATGCATGTCACCCCATTTTCTACAACTAAACATATAACTTGAATCATATACTCCTAAAAAAAGTATTATGCTTTATTTAGACTGCTTCGATGTTTGATCATATAAATGATTTAGGTGTTTGAACTTGGTTATCTACAATCGTATGGTTAAAAGAAGAAAAAAAGGAACTTGTTTATTCTCAGCAAATAACAAATTCATATACTATTATATTAACTTTAAACCAGCATCACACAAAATACTAGATAAGTTAATTACTTAATTATTCAGTAGCAGATCAAATTTTATGCTTATTGCAAAATAGAAACAAAAATATGGAATATAGTACTTGTTCAGTGAGACAAAAGAAGACACATACGCCTGCTTGTACCAGCGGAATATGATGTATTCATGGAGATGGATTCAGACTACAAATTTAGAGAAATTGAGTTTCCCGTCATTTCGATAGTATCTATCTATAGAAAGTTCATAACACTATGCTTATTATTTCAAGCTTATTGTTTAACACACCTTGCTGGTTATGAGCATTGAGCAATCTCAACATATGCAATTCAACCATCCTTAAGTGTAAATTGGGTTTTTGTTCATCCAAAACCAAAGTAGGTTACTTATTGCTCTATTGTCTAATTTTGTAAATCTTGGTCACTAAAAAAGCCAAAATTAGAAATATAGCAAGTGTAGGACAAGAGGTTACAAGTACATACACCCTCACTATCTGTAACACCCCGTAATTCTAAAGCATGACATAAGAGATAATTAAAGAATAATTAGTTATTAAATGAAGAATTAGAGGAAACGGATTTCGCCATTGCGTTCATCTCGGAATTCTGCTTGAGATAGATTCCGAGTTTGTGTAAAATGTATAAAGTATGAAGGAGATATGGACGAACGAAGTTAGGCAGAAAACCACCGGAAACAGACCAGAATGCACTGGCGCACCTGCCAAGTGCGCCTATGTCGAGGTCTGTCCAGCACAGAATTCTAGAGTGTTCTGTGATGACGTGCCTTCCTCTAATTTGCTGGATGATGTGTCTTTGAGCTGTGTGGCTATGATAACCCTTATGCTAATCTAAAGGCCATGGTTTGTCTAACACTTCTATATAATCACCTCAAACCTAAACCCTAACCTCATAATTCTTTTCTATGATGCCAACATGCTATCCATCCCCAGACTAGCCTAGCCTCCTTCTTCTTCTCCAAACTAGAGATCAAATTAGAAAGCTTCAAATTGGAGTAAAGATATTCTGTTTCAATCAACAAAGAAAGACTAGAATCGCTACAACGTCAACTAATGCACCTTTTCTAATCCTATCACTGTAAGCTCAGTTATTATTCAGATTTGAACACCTAATAGAAATCATTACTGTAATAATCTGATCTAGAACTATGCCTAATTGTGAGATAATCAATTCTGATTCATGCTTATCCTTTTGTCAAATCTGAATTACCTATGCTTATGAGACAGTTGTGATTGAAACAATGGAACCTATCATGTTGTACAACACTATGCCTAATTGTGAGATAATCGGTTCTGATTCATGCCTATCCTTTTGTCAAATCTGAATTACCTATGCTTATGAGATAGTTGTGACTGAAACAATGGAACTTATCATGTTGTACACTAAATTGGTGATTCTCTTATGTTCAATTCTATCGAATCTTTATGCCTATGATGTAACTTGCTTAGTTTGGCCATACTTATTGCTAATGTACAACATGCCTATTGGAAACATGATTCTTGGATTGGGTATACCATTACATGCCTAATTTGTTTCTTATGTCAATTCTTGTGTTCCTTCTCTTTTCCTTTTTTTGTTTTATTTTATGAATACTAGGTTCATTCGGAACCTAGATTGAATCTTGTTGTACATATGATTGAAACGCGGGGAAATTGGGTATAACTTAATTGAGTAATTTGGGGCATAACAAGTAAATTGGGGCATAACCTGAATTGACTACAATTGTGGGTAATTGGCATACAAAAAACTTGATTTGGGCATGTTTGGTAAATATGTAAATTGGCTAAAAGATGAATATGCCTAATCCAAGGTTAGATTGAGTTGTGGGGTAAGGCTACCCGGAACTGCCCGGCACATCCAACGACCGCAACAACAGATCTAATGTGAGAGGTTAGCGCATTAAGCCCAAAACCTGAGGTTAGAATGAGTTTCCGGTAGAAGTCTTCCCGGAACCGCCCGACACATCCAGTGACCGCAAACAGCAGTTCTAATGTGAGAGGTTAAGGCATTAATGAATGAATTAATGCTAATGAACAGATAGGCTAAGATGGTAGGGTTAACATAGGCAACACTTAACCAATACAACATGTTAATTAAACAGATGGGTGGGGTTAGGTTAAATTGAGAACACTTAACTGTTATAACATGTTGGTTAGGAAACCCTAGTAATGGGGATCCATTTCAGCAGAAACCCACATAGATGTATCACGGTACCCTAAACTAGGTAGGGTGGGACACAATTATTGGGCTGATTATAAGCAGTCAAATAGCGGCAGGTGGTGCGTCAGTGTAGGTTCCGAAGGAGTACGGGCGTGCACGTACTCCGGAGTGGAAAAAGAAGGCACTGGGCATCAGTAGTTATACACTGTGCATCTTGAATTGTGTCGGGTTGCCACCATAGGGATTGATACACCCCATGGTGGGACCAGCACAGGTATCTACAATCAAGCGGGGCCGAATGTCACAAGTAATAAATGCAAGCGAGTAGAAGCCGATCGATAAAGGGATCATTTTATTATGAACACATAATGCTAGTTGAAATATTTGTTAGCAGGTGCAGAGAATTAGAAATGAGTGCGATAGCATATTCAGTTTATCTTACCTTATCTTGACTTATGTTATCTTGTACTATGGTATTGTCCTATATTTAGTTTATTCATTTCATGATCTTTTTTCTTGTTTACTTGCTGAAAAATCACTGGACTTACCAGACTCATGTCTAACCCGTTTTCTTTCGTCTTCTTTTCTTCGTTACCCCCCTCCCCCCCGGTCCGCAGGGAGGGAATACTTCAGGTTAGTTCAGACCTTTTCCAGCTTGAAGAGAGTAGATGTATTGCTTGGATTCTCTTTTTCTTGTGCTATTGATGTGGTTACACTTTTATTGGGGATTTATGCTGCTTTACTATTGTTTTATGCTTCTTTATGTTTTAATAAAGATAGAGGTTTTATTGTAATGATTTGGAAGTTGGGTTTTGAGACAATAGTTTTAATGTTTTGACTGAACCACGCTGCTTATGAAATAAATTCAGTTTTTACGCTGTTTATATGTCTGTCTTGTAAATTATCTGTATCTTTTACCTATAATGCTTCACCGAAGTTAATGCGTTCCCTTTGTGAGTGACCTTAACGGAGGTGGGGTGTTTCACTTGGTATCAGAGTTGATGGTTACCAAATCAGATAAAAGTTTTTGAAAATATTTTTCAAAAAGAAGTTTTAAAGAAGCATTTTCAAGAAAAGTGTTGTTTTATTTTAAAGGCATATTCCCCAAAGCCATATGCACTATCTTTCTATCCTTTGTTTTGAATCTTTTCTTTTCGTTTCAGCATGCCTGGGGATCATAATCTTCCCGAGGGCATACAGATACCCGACTGGTTAAAATGGTATCTGGAGGCTAGGGCTAATGACGCAGGCCCAGCGGACGTTCCTCCTCCCCCAGCTGCAGCCGTTCCTCCTCCTCCGCGTGTGAATGCTTTCTCGAAGATATGTAGAGACTTTCGAGCTATGGGCAGAAAGAACTTTAATGGGACTGAATCATTCTTGGAAGCAAGAAACTGTCTCAAGGAAACAGAAGCTTTGTTTGTTATCTTCGAAGTGGACGATAAGCAGAAGACACAATTAGCTATATGGTTACTTAAAGACGAAGCCTCTTTCTGGTGGGAAGTTACTAATGCTGAAAGACCAATTATGACTTGGGAGGATTTCAGAATGAGGTTTGAAATGAAGTTCCTCTCGCAAGCTGAACGAAGCCTACAGGTGGAAAAGTTTTTAGCTCTCAAATAGGGAAGCCTGTCGGTCAAGTAATACGTCAACCAATTCACCAGCTGGCTAGATTCAGACTGGATTGGTGAACACTCCACATAAAAAGGCTCTACATTTCGCTAAAGGGTTAAATGAGCCACGGGACAGCCTAGCTATGTCCCATATACCTATGGGCACGACCTATGAGAGATTGGTCGACATGGCAGGAGGAAGACAAGGATGGTAAGAAAGAGGTAAAGGTGGAAGAACCTCGAGACAAGAAAGTGGAGGAATCGTAGAATAAGAAGATAGATTCCAAGAAGGGCAGGAAGAATAACAAACTCCGTGACAAGAGGAAGTATAATTTTTATGGCATACCTGGACATCTGATTAAAGACTGCAGAAAGAAAAAGAGGAAGATGGGTGGTTGTTTTCAATACGGTGAGACATGACATATGGCTAAGGACTGCCCAAGAAGACAAGGGCAAGGACTGGATCCACTTCTGGAGGGCAGGTTCATGCTCTCATTGCACCTCTGGAAGAACGAGGTAGAAATATTTCTGTTGAGAGTTTAGTTTATCTTTCTGATCATCTAGTTCGTACTCTTTTTGATTCTGGCACATCGCACTCTTTTATATCTACTGCTTTAGTTGAATCTCTGCACCTAGATACCAGTATAGTAGAGGATCCCATGATTGTTTCAAATCCAATTGGTGGTTCAGCTTATTTGTCAATGATTTGTTTGGATTTCGAAATTTCTATACTAAGAGTTGGGTTTATATGTAATGCTTATGTTTTGGGTTTTACGGACCTTGGGTTGATTCTAGGCATGGATTGGTTATCTAGTAATGGTGCCATCCTCGATTGTGAAAAGAGAGTGGTTAGACTTATGACTCGCCTTGGTAATACTCTCGAAATATATTGTAATCCCATGAATTCTGTTATGCTTAGCTACCTAGAATCTCTTGATGCGTCTGTTGAAAACTTGCAATCTATTAGAGTAGTGCGTGAATACTCGGATGTCTTTGAAGAGGTGAAGGGTTTACCTCCGAAGCGAGAGACAGACTTCCGCATATACCTTGTTGATAATGTAAAACCCGTTGCTTTACCCGTTAGACACATGGCTCCAAGGGAAAGGAATGAGCTCAGCAAGCAAGTTAAAGAGCTGCTCGAAAAGGGGTTCATAAGGCGGAGTATTTCTGAATGGGGTGCTCTAGTAGTGTTCACAACCAAAGTGGATGGTTCACTTCGCCTATGCATGGATTATAGGGAGCTAAACAAGCTGACCAAGAAGAATATGAACCTATTTCCAAGAATAGACGACTTGTTCGACCAACTCGTTGGTGCATCAGTTTTCTCCCAACTAGATCTAGTCACCAGATTTCATCAGCTAAGAGTGGCTGAAGACAGCATAGATAAGACCGCGTTCAGGACCCCGGATGGTTTCTTCGAATGGCTTGTCATGCTTTTCGGCTTGACAAACGCACCCGCCTATTTCGTAGACTTGATGAGTAGGGTGTTCAGGGAGTTCCTTAATATGTTTGTAGTGGTCTTCGTGGACGACATTTTGATTTTCTCGAAAAGTGAGGAAGAACATGCGTTGCATTTAAGGGAAGTTATGGATACTCTTCGAGCACATCGACTGAAAGCAAAATTCTACAAATGACATTTTTGGAGAGAAGAAGTAAGGTTTCTTGGACATGTGGTGTCCAAAGAAGGGATAGCCGTGGATCTCGCAAAAGTATTCGCGGTGCAAGATTGGAAAGATTCCAAGGAATGCAACCGAAGTACGAAGTTTTCTCGAACTAGTGGGCTATTACAGAAAGTTCATTAAGGACTTTGCGAAGATCTCAGCCCCACTTACAAGATTGACGAAGAAGAACCTAACTTTCGCTTGAGATTTGGATTATGATGTTTCTTTCCAATGATTGAAAAGGGCTCTAACAACAGCCCCGGTTCTGACATTGGCTAATGGAGGTAAGATGTTTAAGATATACACAGATGCGTGTGGTACAGGATTAGGCGTTGTCTTGATGCAAGAAGGTAAAGTAGTTTGTTATGGGGGAAGGCAGTTGAAGGTACATTGGAAGAAGTACACAACTCATGATTTAGAGCTAACTGCCATTGTTTTCGCCCTTAAGTCATGGCGTCATTACCTACTAGGAGAAAGGTTTGAATTGTTTACTGACTATAAATCATTAAAGTACCTTTTCTCACAAAAAGTTCTTAACTTAAGACAACAAAGGTGGATGGAGTTTCTTTCCTCATACGATTTTGAGATTGCTTATACCCCTGGCAAGGGCAATGTGGTAGCAGAAGCCTTGAGTAGGAAAAATCTGACTTAAAGTCCTCTCTTTGTGGAAAGGCAAAGCTTGGAGTACATAGCAACCTTTGACTTTAGACCCTCTTTTGAGTTTGTACGAGGTCAGTTAGCAACACTAGAGGTGCTCCCTACGCTTTTGGACTCAATAGGAACCGCGCAACGTGAAGACCCTCAGATAGTTGATATGATGGATAAGTTAATTAGAGGTGAGGCTTCTACTCACCTCAATAGATACCCCATAGATGCCAAGGGTTGGTTGAGATGGGATGGAAGACTATGCATCCCACAAGAAAGGGATTTGTTGAAGACGGTTCTCGAAGAAGCACACCATTCTAAGTTGACCATACACCCAGGTGGAGACAAGATGTATAAAGACATAAAAAGTGTTTTCTTTTGGAATGGCATGAAGAAGGATGTAGCTGAATTCGTCTAAGTGCTTGATATGCCAGCAAGTCAAGGCGGAGAAGAAGAAGCCTGGTGGTCTGCTTCATCCTGTAGAGGTCCCATAGTGGAAATGAGATAGCATTTCGATGGACTTTATAGATGGGTTGCCTAGGTAAAGAAGGGGCAATACCAGTATTTGGGTAATAGTTGACAGGCTCACTAAAAGTGTAATGTCCCGTATTTTCTGGCCATTTTATTGAAATATTTTATTTATTTAAAATATTAATTTGAGTTTAAATAATCGAATTTAACCATTTTAATTTGAATATTTAAATAATATTAATAATATAATAATATTTTATTTTCGGGATATTTGGAAAAATGTTGAATTTGTAGTATAACGTGAACGGGCAATTTAAAATGGTTTGAATATGGTTTATATAAAATTTTAGTGGCGATTTCGTTATTAAAACGACGTTAGTACGTTTTATTTATAATTTAATTATAAAACGAGCTGTAGCAGCGCAGCTGTTCGTAATTTGGCGTTTTGAACTTTAAATGGCTGTACAGGGCCCAATATGAGACGGATTTTCTTGAAACAAGAAACACTGAATCTGTTGGACAATATTTTTCTAATGAAAGAGAAAAATCGAGTTTTTGTGTTGTAGATTTTATTTTATGTCCAAATCAAATTTTAAAATAATCGCTGTGGAATTCCTTTATAAATTTTATCGTTATTTATATTAAATATAGGGGTTTTTAAATATTTATTATATTGATTTGGCTTCAAACTCAACCCGAGCAATTTTATTTTAGTAGTGTACGATATTCTGGTCGTGTATGGCCAATTATAATATTTTAATAATATCATATTAAGCTATTTTAAAATTAGTTTATTTTATTTGAATTGGGCAGTTATAAAAGGGACTTTATTCAAACGACCTTCGTTTTCAACGAAACAAATTTTATTGGGGCCGCAACATTAAATTATTGCTAGATTTCGAGTGGTGCATCAATCGGGGTTAATTTGTGAGCACAACAAAATAAAATACAAATAAAAACAACCATTTGAACGTGAACGAGGGCCATTGGAGCAAACGAACTCGGAATTCAACGAAACAAGTTTCATTAGGACCGTATTGTCAAATTATACTATGTCGTCCATTCGCATCTCGAACGGAGTTTGTATGTGAGCGCAGAAACGAATAAACGATGTTTGAAATTACGATAGACACGAAGAAAAATATCGCTAGTCAACGCCGCTAGTCACATCAACTTAAAATATATTTTTTCCAACTTTTATAAACCCCTACATCAGAACTTCTAGCCAAACGGGCATCGCTATCCATCATTTTTGCAGAAAACCCCTTGATCATTAAACAATTTATATCTCCAAATCTAAAAGGAATTTGTTATGGCAATCTGAAGGAAAGTGGTAGATCGGGTTGTTATCTAGCTGCTAACAAAAGTTGGGGTGGAACGGTGGTCGGTGGTGGCCGGAATCTTTGTTTAAAGCCACGAATCCATTTTCTTTTTTCATGGGTTTTGAGGAGATTGGATCGACGATTGACAGAGCTGTTAAAGGGGAGTGTAGAGGGGGAGTAGAGCTTCGATTTGGCTGTGGTCTCGGGTCTTACGGCGGTCCGTGGAGAGAGAAATCAAGAGATGAACAGAGGGTGTAGAATTGAGGGTTTTTATGAAGCTCCAATTAGATTTGGTGGTTTTCTTGCAGCGTCGGTCGGAGTTAGGTGAACTGGTCTGAAGTCGAATGAAGGGGGTTGCGGCGCCGAGGGTTTGGTAGTGGTCTGATCATCTCCGGTGGCCTGAGGCGGTGGGATATATTGGTTAAACGGAGTTCAGTCGGGGTGGATTTTAACGGCGCAGGGGTGGCTGTGGCGTTGGGGACCACCGGGGACGAAGCACCTTGGTTAGGCGAAGCCAACGGTGGCGTCTAGTCTGAGTACAGTGGCGGGGGGCGTCGCCAGTGGCTTTGGGAAGGTGGTCGTGCTATTTTGGAGGGAGAAGGCATCGGGGAAGACGGGTTCAAGGGAAATTAAAAGAGAAAACGCGTTTTTCTTATTTGGTGCTTACATGGCAGGTATTAGCGGACATTAAGGTAAGGTTAATTAGTTAATTAATAATTTAGTTTTAATTAATAATCGTATATATATATATATATATATATGAAACTTTAAACTAACGTAACTTTCCCATACTTTAACGAAATCTGACGAAACTGGATCCGTTGGGATCGCAGGGACGAGGCCTAAACCGTGGCACTGACTAGGCACTGATCTAACACAGTTGAAAATTCAGCTAATTTTGAACGCTCGACTGAAATTAAATGCAACAAACGTGACCACCGTCGATCAAATAAACTGGTGAGTTAATTCTCACACCTTATGGAATCCTGTGATGTGGTAAATTCATATTAAAATATAATTTACCATTAAAAATATAAATTGGTTGATTGGTTGTTATGGACGTTATTGGTTGTTTGATTAGTTGTTGTTTTCGTCGTTTAATTGCATTATATTATTGAAATTTATTTCATATATTATTATGAAATGTATAACGATCTGTGGTGCAGGGAAGAACAGGTTGGAATGATCCGACCGGATTCCTCAAATATTATTTGTTTGTTTTATATTGTTGATATTTGAACCGATTGAACCCTATATGCTAGTAAAACCTGTTTGAACCTGATGGTTGAATAAATATTCACCTTTGTTGTGTTTAAAATCAACCAACAGTGTTGATTTGGTAATTAGCAGTGAATGGTCTAAAATGTGTTGTTTCAGACGTCCATTTACCGTTCGGTGAATCGACGCAATTTTAAAGTTATAAATTATTTTATAACTGAACTGAAGCTTTTCAGTTATTTTATTAGAAATTTATAAATAAATATTTTAATCAAGTTTATAAAAGAATTATTTAAATGGTTTGAGTAGCATAATCATATAATGTAAACAGGTTATAAAGCAGAAAATCCAAAGAAATTACCCACGAGTTGGTAAAATAGAATAATTGTTTTAAAACAATTAAATGGTTATTTTAAAATTAATTAAGTTATTTGATTAACTTAAAAGGGGGAAATGACAAATGAAATTCAGTTAATGGTCAAGTGAGATGTACGGTTGACAAAATCAACCGTGTTTAAATTAGAATTGGTAATGGTTTTAAAATAAAATATAAGAAGTTGTTTAAATGCTTAAGGTTTTTTATAAGTCATTAGGGAAGGAATCCAATAAGGTTTAAAAAGGTTTTTAAACCAAAATGACGAGTTAAATGCTGAAGAATTGAGTTAAGCAAAATGTTGTGAAAAGGGAAAATACATACAATTGGATTGTGTTAAATATCGGTATATGGCTTTTGGAAATAACATCCAAGTAATGAGGTCTTATTGTAGGAAGGTGGTAACCAAGATAAGTTTTTTTTAAAATGCCAATAGATGGAAATATATTATTTAACATGGGATTTTTATATAAACCCAAAAGGTTATAAGTGGAATCAATGCTTTAAGGGTAAAGTTGTGGGTTTAGTGAATATTTACTTAATTAAAGGAATTAAGTAAGAGGATTTTTGAACGAGGATTTCAAATGTAAGAAAATGATTTTGTAAAACTAGATTTGAAATCAAAGTGGTAAACGAGATTTTAAGATCAGTGGTTAAGTGACAAACTGATACTGTTCTGAGATAAGAACGTTGTCGATCAAGGTCTGAGAAGTAAATAAAATACCCCAACTTGAACGGCTTCATTATTATCGAGGAATGGTATTGGTTTGAAACGAGTGAAAGGTGTTGTTATTGGTGTGATATCCCATATGAGAAGTATCAAATATAAGCGTGAGATTTTGGCAATATGAATAATAACAAAATGTTATTTACAACGTAAATAAAAGTAGTTAGTTTTAAAGTATAGTTTGACATTTGCTTTGCCATATCAAAATCGATAATTTGTTTATACCATGTAGTATAATACATATATATATATATATATCGTGAGATATCTGAAAATAAGAAAAGGGAAAAAGGGTTTGAAGAAATATATCGCTATTCCAAAGGTAATGGTAAGTTGAGTATATATATACATATTCTAAAATGTATAAAATAGTTTTGATAAATAAAATTAAGGATAATTAAAATGTTTGGAATATATGGGAGGTTTAGAAGTTTATTAAACAATTTGTTAAATATATTTTTAAACAGGCCAAGTCATGCCAAGTACCGAACCAATAAACTCATTCACACTATTGCTATTTGATAGTTAAAAACACTGACTATCAAACCTGACCAATACGATTGATGGTAAGAAAAGACCGGGATCGAATTTATATTTGAAAACCATTTCGACCAGCAAATGCGTGAAGATGTTGATCAAGATGGAGAAATTGAAGATCGTGGATCTTCATAAGCGGAAGGAATACTTATTGAATTTCTCTGACTTGCAACCAGAGTTATTTGATTTGTGATCCTGTTGTAGTTGAAATCTACGGATTGCAAGGACTACTCGCTACTGATCCTTGGGGTGATTCCTATTTAAGGATGCGGTAGGAGGGTGCCTTCGGTTCATCCTGTTCCTCGATGACTTGTATGGACGAGTGTTTGACAGAGTATTTACAAAGGGGTCACGTACGTTGATTTCTTCAAACGTATTTCTGTTGATGGCGGAGAAGGCCGTACACCTTTTCTTAGCTGACCGCAGAGTATTTTTGTGGACGTCAATTAGTGATATCTGGTGGATCTGACGATGTAGCATTCAAAGTGAATGATGACTAGATGTTCTAAAGATAAATTCTAGCCTCGAGCCTCATCAACCGGGAAATGACAAAAATCGGGCAGGCAGCATGGCTATGTGGGTCGCTCCCATTAGGGTGTATAATCACCTATCTAGAGAAATTCCATTTTCTTCTTTAATCTATCGATGTTGTCCCTTTTTCGGGAGACGGTTGCTGATCCCAACCGTCGGTGATATACATTCGATACACTCAAGCGAAATGAGTGGTCGGTCATGTGTGGGCCGGGTTGCAAGACGTTCTTGTTGAACCCAGTGTATTCGCCTCTAGAGATACACAATCGGAAGATGGTCCCATACCTTGTCATGGTTAGAATCCAATATCCAATAAGCGCCCGCGGTTTTCGATTGTATAATATATATGTGGAGCGTGAGATGCAAGCGTTCCGCTAGATTGTTAATTATTTGTATTTATACACTATGATAATATCAGAATAAGTTATGATTTCAAAAACGTTTTGGGTAGTAGTAAGGTAAAAACCGTCCGCGTTTATGTGTGGGCTGGTCTTACTATTATCCTTTGATTTCATAAAAGATTTTCCAAAGTTAAACAAGTTGTGTGTTCTGTGAATTTACCACTGAAAGTATTCCAGACTGACCCGATGTATTTTGCTTTGCTTCAAATGTGCTCGGGTCAGACCGAGTATGTTCCAGGTTAGGTTCGCTTGGAGTTCAGGAGCTGGAAGCAGGCGGCTTCACCGCTAGTTATATAAAGTAATTATTCCGCTGTGTTTGATATATGTTGTGCTCTGATGGTTGGTATGTGTATGCAGTTCTTTGTATAAAAGATTTTTGATATTATATCTTATTCGTTCCGCTGTGAGATTCTGATGTGGTGTTCTTCTTCTTTCTTCTATTCTAATATTCTTTCTTTCTATTCTCACCCTCTAATTTCTTTCTATTGACAAATTGGGGTCCGATACTTGGGTTTTTGGCAAGTGGTATGGGTTTATGTATTATTGTCGAAAATTCGAGCGTCGAGTTTTTTTTCCTGGGTCGTTACAAAAAGCGCTCACTTTATACATGTTAAGAGTAGGAGGACTGCCTCATCATTAGCATCCATTTATGTTAAAGAGGTAGTTCGACTATATGGGATACCCTTTAGCATACTAAGTGATTAAAATCCTATCTTTACGAGTAAGTTTTGGAAGAGTTTGCAAGAGGTTGTAGGCACATAACTATGCTTAAGCACTGCCTATCACCCTCAAACCGATGGTCAGACTGAAAGGGTGAACAGAGTATTAGAAGATCTTTTGAGACTATGCATTCTTGATTTTGGAGGAACGTGGGAAGATCATCTTCCTTTTGTGGAGTTCACCTACAACAATAGCTACCAAGCCACCATAGGTATGGAACCCTTCGATGCTTTATATGGAAGACCATGTCGATCACCAACTTGTTGGTGGGAGTCTACAGATAAGCTTGTACTTGGGCCAGACATGATTAGAGAAACTTCAGAGATAGTGGACTTGATACGAAGATGAATGAAGACTGTACAAGATAGACAGAAGTCCTACGCGGATAAAAGAAGGACCGACCTTGAGTTTAAGGTTGGAGACAGGGTGTTCCTTAAAGTATCTCCTTTGAGGAATGTCATTCGCTTTGGGTCCGTATGAAAATTAGAACCAAGATTTGTAGGGCCATTCCCTATCATTGAGAGGATTGGGACGATGGCTTATAGAGTAGAGCTGCCCAAAAGATTGGCTGGAGTTCATAATGTCTTTCATGTTTCTCATCTACGAAAGTGCTTACATGAGTCTACAGAAGTTATGGAGCCAAGCATACTAGAGGAAGTAGAAGTGGAACGATAAGCAATGGTGAACGAGTTCCAACTCATATCTTCTGAACAGAAGTCAAAAAGCTACGCAATCGTGAGGTCAAGCTAGTTAAAGTACAGTGGGGTGACGCTGAGGAAGACGCAAATTGGGAGACTAAGAACAAGATATGTGCAACCTACCCTTATCTTTTTGAGGATACATCCTTGATCTCTTTTTCCATAAGTTTATGCATGCTTGTATCTATCTTTTAAGTATATCTCCTCGGTCCTATTCTTGATCTTTAAGTAGAAACCAATGAATATAAACATTAATTTGAAACATGTTATGATTGATGGCTGCAAGTGGTTGCAAGTGTTTGCTAGTGGTTGCTCGTGGATGCATATACACACACATTAGGTACTAGATTGGCTCAATCACTTTCATATTGCATATGCATATATGTATGTGTATATGGATTGAAACTTGATGTGTTATCATATGGATATTGCATTTGTATGAATGATTATCACTCATGTAGGAGTTATAAAGTACGATTAGGAATAATTGCATACATGATGGACTCATGGCACATACATAATTCGCATTAAGGAGATCAACTGAATCAGTAGAGCGCCTGATTTTGCATTAGATAAGGACAAATACACACACTATGCATATGATCATGAAAGCATTAGAAATCTTTTTAAGGACAATGGATGCTTGTGATTGATGGATGAATAGATGGATGATTGGATGGTAGGATACTTTCTTCCTAACTTAGAGATTTCGGGAACAAAATCCTTTAAGTGGGGGGAATGTAACACCCCGTAATTCTAAAACATGACATAAGAGATAATCAAAGAATAATTAATTATTAAAGGAAGAATTAGAGGAAACGGGTTTCGCCATTGGGTTCATCTCGGAATTTTTCTTGAAATAGAGTTCGAGTTTGCGTAAAATGGATAACGTATGAAGGAGATATGAACGAACGAAGTTAGGTAGAAAAAAACCCGGAAATAGACCAGAATGCACTGGCGCACTTGTGAAGTGCGCCAGTACAAAAATGCACTGGCGCACCTGCGAAGTGCGCCCATGCCGAGGTTTGTCTAGCACAGAATTCTGGAGTGTTCTTTAATGACATATCTTCCTCTGATTTGTTGGATGATGTATCTTTGAGCTGCGTCTTTTTGGTAACCCCTATGCTAATCTAAAAGCCATGGTTTGTCTAACACTTCTATGTAATCACCTCAAACCTAAACCCGAACCTCATAATCCTATCCTATAATGCCATCATGTTGTCCATCTCCAAACTAGCCTAGCCTCCTTCTTCTTCTCCAAACTAGAGATCAAATTAGAAAGCTTCAAATTAGAATAAAGATCTTCCGTTTCAATCAACAAAGAAAGAATAGAATCGCTACAACGTCAACTAATCCACCTTTTCTAATCCTATCACTGCAAGTTCAGTTATTATTCAGATTTGAACATCTAATAGAAATCGTGACTGTAATAATCGGATCTAGAACTATGCCTAATTGTGAGATAATCAATTCTGATTCATGCTTATCCTTTTTTCAAATCTGAATTACCTATGCCTATGAGACAGTTGTGATTGAAACAATGGAATCTATCATCTTGTATACCACTATGCCTAATTATGAGATAATCAATTCTGATTCATGCTTATCCTTTTGTCAAATCTGAATTACCTATGCTTATGAGACAGCTGTGATTGAAACAATGGAACCTATCATGTTGTACACCAAATTGGTGATTCTCTTATGTTCAATTCTATCGAATCTTTATGCCTATGATGTAACTTGCTTGGTTTGGCCATACTTATTGTTAATGTACAACATGCCTATTGGAAACATGATTCTTGGATTGGGTACACCTTTACATGCCTATTTTGTTTCTTATGTCAATTCTTGTGTTCCTTCTCTTTTCCCCTTTTTGTTTTATTTTATGTATACTTGGTTCATTCGGAACCTAGATTGAATCTTGTTGTACGTACGATTGAAACGCGGGGAAATTGGGTATAACTTAATTGAGTAATTTTGGGCATAACAAGTAAATTGTGGCACAACTTGAATTGACTACAATTGTGGGTAATTGGCATACAAAAATCTAGATTTAGGCATGTATGGTAAATATGTAAATTGTCTAAAAAATGAATATGCCTAACCCGAGGTTATATTGAGTTGCAGTGTAAGGCTGCCCGGAATCGCCCGGCACATCCAGCGACCGCAACAACAGATCTAATGTGAGAGGTTAGCGCATTAGGCCCAAAACCCGAGGTTAGAATGAGTTTGCGGTAGAAGTCTGTCCGGAACCGCCCGACACATCCAGCGACCGCAAACAACCGTTCTAATGTGAGAGGTTAAGGCATTAATGAATGAATTAATGCTAATGAACAGATAGACTAAGAATGTTACGGTTAAGTTAACATAGGCAACACTTAACCAATATAACATGTTAATTAAACAGATGGGTGGGGTTAGGTTAAACCGAGAACACTTAACCGTTATAACATGTTGGTTATGAAACCCTAGTAACGGGGACCCATTTCAGCAGTAAGCCTCATAGATGTATTACGGTACCCTGAACTAGGCAGCGTGGGGCACGATTACTGGGCTGATTATAAGCTGTCAAAATAGCGGCAGGTGGTGCATCAGTGTAGGTTCCGACGAAGTACAGACATGCACGTACTCTGGAGTGGAAAAAGCAGGCACTGGGCATTAGTAGTTATACACTGTGCATCTTGAATTGTGTCGGGTTGCCACCATAGGGATTGATACACCCCATGGTAAGACCAGCACAGGTATCTGCAATCAAGCGGGGCCAAATGACACAAGTAATAAATGCATGCGAGTAGAAGCCGATCGATAAAGGGATCATTTTATTATGAACAGATGATGCTAGTTGAAACATTTGTTAGCAGGTGCAGAGAATTGGAAATGAGTGCGATAGCATATTCAGTTTATCTTGCCTAATCTTGATTTATGTTATCTTGTACTATGGTATTGTCCTATATTCGGTTTATTCATGTCATGATCCTTTTTCTTGTTTACATGCTGAGAAATCACTGGACTTACCAAGCTCATGTCTGACCTGTTTTCTTTCGTCTTCTTTTCTTCCGTTCCCCCCCTAGGTCCGCAGGGAGGGAATACTTCAGCTTAGTTCAGACCTTTTCCAGCTTGAAGATAGTAGATGTATTGCTTGGATTCTCTTTTCTTGGGCTATGACTGTGGTTACACTTTTATTGGGGATTTATGCTGCTTTACTATTGTTTTATGCTTCTTTATGTTTTAATAAAGACAGAGGTTTTATTGTAATGATTTGGAAGTTGGGTTTTGAGACAATAATTGTAATGTTTTGATTGAACCATGCTGCTTATGAAATAAATTCAGTTTTTCCACTGTTTATATTTCTGTCTTTTAAATTATCTGTATCTTTTACCTATAATGCTTCACCGAAGTTAATGCATTCCCTTTGTGAGTGACCTTAATGGAGGTGGGGTGTTTCACTATCACAAAACAAACTTGCAATCGAAATAGAAATGAAAACAAAACATCTCATACTGCAGATATTTGATTACTTCTAGGCTGGATGATTAATAAATGTAAAACATGTCAAAGTATCATAATTTAATTGCATCAACCCTCTCTATACATACCAATCAGCTAGTTGACTGCCATTTTCAACTAAAGGAAGCTTCAGAAAAAAATGACATCACTTCAATATATATGAACCTAGCTCATCACGAAATAGAAGATGGATGACATACACAGACATACATGAGGATAGCTCGAGAATATGATAAACTGAATCCATGAAGGTATATGTTGCATGTAATATCTTGTTCGCTTAGGACAACCCTTAACATCTATGTTGGATTTAACTTGTTCTTTTCCCAAACATGTTGACTGCGTATATTGTTTTGATATAGATGTCAAAAAAAAAAATGATCATGTATCATGTGTAAATAACACCAGTAGAATATGATTATGTACCTTGAGTAAGCAACGCTAGTAAAAATTATCATGTATCTGGTACAATAACACTAATTGTGATTAACAACTTAGTAAAGGTAAAAAATCATTGATTTTTTTATAGTGATAAATGCTTGAGCATCTTCTACTTCTACATCTACATTTATACAATAATTCTTCATTGAATGCTGTCATTAATAACACAAGTGTAAAACACCAAAAATCTATGCCTCAAACTTGAAAGTGTCGATAGACGACTTTAGGCAGGATCAGTAATATGGATATGCGGAATATATAATATATACTAAGAAAGATCTCACAGTAGCAATATCACAGATAAGTAAATGCAGTAATAGAAAAATCACACCAGGGATTTTTATACTGGTTCGGAGCACCGTCCTACGTCCAGTCCCAGATCTCTTATCTGGAATTTCACTAAACATTATCCTCACTTAACCCTGAGGAAAACAGGTCCACAACACCCGAGCAGCCGAACGGGATTTCATGCCTCTATCAACACGAGGACTTCACAACTCGCCTCTTACAACACCGAGGACTTCACAACTCGCCTCTTACAACACCGAGGACTTCACAAACTCGCCTCTAACAACACCGAGGACTTCAAACAAGATATAAACTTGTAGTTTGACAATGTGTGTTCTTAATAACACGAATTTGTCAATTCTTGTTCAACCTTCCTGTAATCTTATCCTCAAATATGATTTTGATATTATGAATATTTGGAAGATGATATCGTTGTTTGAATCTAAAGAATAATATATAGATTCAAGGATTCAAATAACGATATATGAGAATAGTGAGCTTTTGAATGCTTTTAAAGAGTAAGAATGAAATCAGCACTTAGATATCAAGAATAGAAAGAATTGTTATTTTTAAAAATGATGATTTCATGATGCTTTTATAGAGGATGGAGAGATGTAATCATTGGTGAAGAGAAACCATGAAAAGAGATGATTTTTGGCCAAGAGAAAGGATCATAACCATTGATGAAATAGGGTGTCTATTCGAAAAGATGGCTTCAGTTCGTAGACCAGTCGACTGGTAAAAAATGACCAGTAGACTGGTGTTTGAATATATGTACGTTATATATATGTGTGCACGTTCATTGTGCATTCTGCACAGAAACGGTCGACCACCTATATATGAACCGGTCGACCGGTTTCTGTTAGTATGCACAATGAATGTGCATACATGTATAAACATATATATATTCAAACCATATAGGAATATGATTATTTAAGGATAGATTTTAACATATTTAACTACACTCATACTCTAAATAATCAACCTATACCATCAAATATCTTCTTTTTGTCGATCTTGAATTTCTCCTTGTCATTGATCAAAACACCTTGAATTCCTTGACTCAACATTCTCCCCCTTTTTGATTGATGACAATATAGATCTGAAAGAATTTATTACTCCCCCCGAATGTATACTCCCCCTGAAATACATACTTAAGAAATATCTGCAAAACACAATGTTAGTAACATTTTCTCCCCCTTTGTCATCGACAAAAAGGAGTAGAGATTACACAAGTTATAAACAACACGATAAGCATTTAACATAGTAGCATATTATACAACCCAAGCATACCAAAAGCAAGTCAAGTACCAAATGTTTTTAAGACGTACACACCCAAAATAAATACGATACTATTTACATACAAGTGCCATTTAAGTTTTTGCAAAATAAAACATAAAGCATATATGAATGATAACAAACTAGTGCGATGGAGAATCGGATTCCGTAGATTCAGAATGAATCACTATCCTTCCACCTCCTTCCTTGTCTCCTTCATCTTGAACGTCTTCTTCGTCGTCGTCGTCATCTTCTTCCTCCTCGGTCTCGTGAGATCCACATCCACGTCCAATATTAGTTCCTGAACTTGCGCCTTCCTCAGATGATGACCATGTAAATGTTGGAGGGATGGGTCGTTTTCCCGGATCTTGTATTTGAGTGGAAGAAGAGGTCGATACACATGAAATTGCTTCCCAAATAGTACCGAAGAAGGACTTAAGCTTGGAGAACCGTTTATCGAGCTTTGAGTCTAAACGGTCGAGTTTGGTGTCGGTTCATTTAAGTCTAGCTTCTAAAAGAAATTAGTTTCGTGCAATTTGTGCAAGTGAGTCCTTAGTTGACGAAGAGGGTTCAAGGAGTTTAACTTCCTCCGGTTTAGGCTTGGGAGTAGTAGGAGGAGCGGTTTCTGAAGGACCTTGTTGTTGGTATTGATCAAACGGAATGATATTAATATAAGGGTCAGGGAGCTTCATCCTTTTTCGGGTTGCTTTGTCGATGCACTTTGGCTTGGAGATTTTAGAATTACAAGACGGGACTCCACAATTGATTAAAAGCCGCATTACATATTCATTGTAAAATATATGTGGCCTTTTGCGATCATTAACAAGCAAAATCTCGTCGAAGATCATGTTTATCCAATTTATTTCAATATCTCCATAAATCGCATACAAAGCCTTGAAATTTTCTTTGTAAACGGCATCAAAGTTTCCAACCCTCGGCAATAAAGAATGGATGAGATGAATAACACGAGCCGTAGGACACAAGTTAATCGCCTTGGTACTAATTTTATGATCCTTGATGAACTGATAACTAATTCTATCACGAGTATGAACGGTGCAAAAGTCAGAAGAAAATTCTCTTCCGCTATTAGGTGAACCGAGTACCATAGCCATTCGTTCCTTGGAAATGAAAATATGATGACCACAAACTACGGACCAAAGGCAATTCGCTGCATTTTCTGGCTTGAATTTTTGTAGGTTAAGGTTGGCATAGAACAATTTAATCATAATATGATTAATTTCTACATTTTTCTTATCAAAAGTAAGTAGAGATTTTATACGAGCCTTAACCAATTGTTCTTCAACATCATATAGGATAAAAGCATTGAGATTTATGAAAGAACCTTCATGGATTGTGAAATCCTTCATGGCATTCCATCGTCTCACAGCAATAGGATCCATGAGCCATTGTTTTATGTTGGAATCTATTGGTTGGAGAGAAGTGTAGGATGATTTCTTTTATTTCTTCTGAGGAGGTGACATTGAATTTGAAGAAATTAAAAAGGAATTTTTGGATTTATAAGAGTTTGAGAAGAGGGAAGTATAAAAACAAAGTGAAGGGATGTATAGGAGATGAATCGACGTATCGATTGGGGGAGAAAAATTCTGGAAAACGCGTGACCGGTCGACCGGTTTTTATGGACCATTCAACTGGTTACTGGGTAAATATGTTCCAGAGAAGTTTGCCGGTCGACCGGTGGATTTTAAACGGTCGACTAGTTCCTGGAGGAAATTAATTCCAGAGGACTTTACCGGTCGACCGGTGGAAATAAAACGATCGACTGGTAAACATTTGAGATGAAAAATTTCCAGAGAGTTGAACGGTCGACTGGTATTTTTTTAGACGGTCGACCGTTTCAAGTATATGATCATTTCCAGAGATAAAAACGGCCGACTGGTCCAAAAATACGGTCGACCGTTCTGCTTGAAAACTGTTTTTCTGGCTTGAAAAGATTATATACCGTCATATAACTTGAAATTTATTCTAACTCAAAATGAATTCGAATGAAGAACGTGAAAACAAATACAACAATAAAAAATTATTTTGCAATACGAAAACAACATAACTTAATGAAAGGTAGATGACTTGTCTTCGGATATTTCATGAATATTCGAAACTCTCGGCGTCCATGGCGACCAATTTTCTCGTGATTCTTCATTTCTCGCATAATTACGGTCCCATGAGTTAGGACTTTGAGTTGTAGACGGAGGGTGTGGCATTGGTATTGGTTCTTGTACCCCATGTCTATCCGTGCTACAGAAAAATGACGCCATTCGTTCTAAGAGAGTTAAACGATCAGATGTGAGTTTTTGTTCATAATGCAGCTGACGCTAGAGATCCAACTGATGTATCTGATAGTGATGAATTTCATTGATCTTCTCTCTCGTACCCGGAGAACAAAATAGTGCTTTCTTAGCTCGTTTGGGTTTGGGTTTGGGTGTATGTCTAGGAATATGCGAACATTCCGGTCTGCTATTCGGTGTTTCCGGAGAGTAGTACTCCTCCGGTTCGGAGCTAGTGACCGAGATGTGAGATCTTTGAGCACATTCATCACATATGTGTGCCATAAGAGTATATGGACTTGTGTATGAATGTTAAAACTAGACACTAAGAAAGTGATGTAGAAAACAATAAGAAGGAGTATGTATTTATAGCATTTACAAAGTAGGAAGTAATGGATGGAAAGCATTCAGAGAATATGAACCACTCAAAGTTTGTAAAGCTCAAAATGAATTGCTGATAATAGTAAAAGACTATTAATTAGCTAAGTTAAAAAACAAATGAATGTACCGGCTAGAGAAGAACTCAATAGTGTATATATATATTTATATACATTATACACCAAGTTCGTTTCTAGAAATCAAGCCGAGCCCTCTACGTAAAGATATAAAACTAGATTCGAGTAGAGGCTTGGTAAAAATGTCTGCTAATTGGTTGTCAGTCTGGACATGTTCGAGACATATTGTTCCTTTTTCAATATTATCTCTTAAGAAATGATGTCGAATATCAATGTGCTTTGTTCGGGAATGATTGACTGGGTTTTTTGATAAATTGATTGCGCTTGTGTTATCACAATATATGATGGACTTTGATAAATGAATATCGAAATCTCGAAGTGTTTGTTGCATATATAAAACTTGAGTACAAGCTAGAGCAACTGATATGTATTCAGCTTCACATGTTGAGAGTGAATCGCAATTTTGTTTCTTACTAAACCAAGAGACAAGTGATTTTCCAATAAAATGGCACGTACCACTTGTACTCTTTCTTTACGTGCGAGAGCCACCGAAATCAGCATCGCTATACGATACTAATTCAAATGGACAATATTTCGGGTAGAAAAGACCAAACTCTTTGGTGTTATTAAGATATCGTATTATTCTTTTTACAGCTCGTAAATGTGATTCTTTAGGATTAGCTTGAAACCTTGCACATAAACAAACACTCATCATAATATCAGGACGACTTGCGGTAAGGTACAGGAGAGAACCAATCATGCTTCTATATAACTTCTGGTCAATATTCTTACCATGTTCATCTTTTTCAAGATGTGTGGTCGTACTCATAGGAGTTGGTTTACCAGAGGTATTTTCTAAACCGAAGCGTTTGAATAAGTTTCCACAGTATTTTTCTTGACTAATAAAAATACCGTTAGAAAGTTGTCTGATTTGAAGACCAAGGAAATACGATAGTTCTCCCATATGAGACATTTCAAATTCTTTGGTCATAATATTTGCAAACTCTTTGCAAAGTTCGTCGTTTGTTGAACCAAAGATAATGTCGTCTACATATATTTGGATAACTAATATATCTTTTTGAGAATGTTTAATGAATAGAGTCTGATCAACTTTACCAATTTGAAATGCAGAATCGATAAGATAACTTCTTAATCGTTCATACCAAGCACGAGGTGCTTGTTTCAATCCATATAAAGCTTTCTTAAGTTTATATTCGTGATCAAGATATTTCTCATGTACGAACAAAGGAGGTTGTTTGATATATACATTCTCTTTGATAAATCCACTTAAAAATGCATTTTGACATCCATTTGATAAAGTTTAAAATCATGATGACAAGCAAAGGACAGTAAAATTTGAATAGCTTCTAATCAAGCTACGGGAGCAAAGGTTTCTTCATAATCGATACCTTCTTCCTGATTATATCCTTGTGCTACTAATCTTGCTTTATTTCTGGTTAAATTTCCTTCTTCGTCAGCCTTATTTTTATAGACCCATTTCGTACCAATGACTGACTGATCAGTCGGTCTTTGAACAAGTTCCCAGACATCATTGCGCTCGAACTGATTTAGTTCTTCTTGCATGGCAATGATCCAGTAATCATCAGTAGCAGCTTCTTTCGGATTCTTAGGTTCGATATTTGAAAGGAATGCGACATGACCCATTTGATTTAGTTGACTTCTTGTTCTAATTTGTGATGTTACTTCTCCAATAACATTTTGAGCTGGATGATCTCTTAGAATTCTCGGAGGAGATCTAAATCTTGGTGGAGAAGGTATCACAGCAGGTTGAGGGATATCGTCAACAATTTCTAAGTCAGAGTCGTTATTTGTGATGACAGGATTATCAGTGACTATGGTTTCTTCGTCATCTGATACAATACGAGATGATTTAAAGAATTCATCAAAAGAAACATGAAGTGATTCTTCAATAGTTTTAGTTCTCTTGTTAAATATACGATGGGCCTTGCTTCGTTCCGAGTATCCGACAAATATTCCTTCATCGGATTTGAAATCAAATTTTCCAAGATGGTCTTTCGTATTTAAAATAAAGCATTTAGAACCGAAAACTTTGAAATATGAGATATTTGGTTTTCTTTGATTAAATAGCTCATAGGATGTATTTTTGGTCAGAGGTCGAATAGATACACGATTCAAAACATAACACGCAGTTGCAACAGCTTCTGCCCAAAAATGTTTTGGTAGAGTGGATCCATTTAATAATGTTCTTGCACATTCTTGTAAAGTCTGATTTTTCCGTTCTATAACTCAGTTTTGTTGTGGAGTTCTAGGAAACGAAAAATTATGATTTATTCCTTTCTTTGTGCAAAAATGTTCAAAATCATTATTTTCGAATTCTCTGCCATGATCACTTCTTATGTTTTTAACTTTAAGCCCTTTTGATTTTTGAATTCTTTTGACGAAGGATTTGAAATGTTTGAAAGTGTCACTTTTGTTTTTCAAGAAAATTACCCATGTATATCGAGAGTAATCATCAACAATTACAAACACATATCGATTATGATTTATTGACTGAAGCTGTGTTGGTCCAAATAAATCGATATGTAATAGCTCCAATGGTTGTAACGTTGATATGACTTTCTTGGATTTGAAAGACGATTTGGTCAATTTTCCTAATTGACATGCATCACAAAGATTATCAACCTTAAAGCTTACTTTGGGTAGTCCTTTAACTAGATCATTCTTGGCTAGCTTGTTAATAGTTTTGAAGTTTATGTGACAGAAACGTTTGTGCCATAGACATGGATCATTATCATTTGCTACAAGACACATATCTAAATTATGATGGGTATTCATATTCAGAATATAGATGTTTCTGTCTCTATATCCTTCAAAAGCTATATTTCAATCTTTATCTAAAATACTACATTTATTGTCCGAAAAAGAAATGATAAAACCTTTGTCGCACAATTTACTGATACTTAGTAAATTGTGTTTCAAATTCCTAACTAGCATGACATTAGTAATAAGAGGTAAGTTTGATGTACCGTAATTGCTCACATCGCCTTTGCCGATGATATAGCCTTTTGAATTATCTCCAAAAGTGACTGAGCCACCATCCGAATAAGTGATATTTGTTAATAAGCTCTTGTCTCCAGTCATATGCTTCGAGCAACCACTGTCTAGTATCCACTTTCCTCTTTTCTTAAGTGGGACCTACAAAAAATAAAATTAAGTCCATGGTACCCACCTTTTTATAGGGTCCAAAGAGTTAGGTCTTAGGAGTCTAAACCCATACGGGTCCAGTATCCCCTTTATATACATAATTTGGATTATGATGCACAGAACTCAAAAAAATTTGAATGTACTTGTTCCTAATCAAATTGTTATTTGTTTTAGGAACCCACATTTTTATAGATTTGACATTCTTCTTTTGAAATTTCACAATCGATTTTGGTTTGAAATATAATAAACTAAGATTTTTCTTAGCTTTAGTTTCTCGTACTTCCTTATTTTTCTTTTTTCTTTTACCAAGATGTTTCTTGATAACTTGTTTCTTATATCCCAAACCTTGTTTATTTGTAGCAGTTTGTGAACTTTCAATAATTTTTGTCAAATTTTCTCGACCTTTGTTAAAGTTAGAAACATTTTGAGTAATGTCGTCTAACTTTGTTTGTAAACTAGCTTTTTCAAGGTCTAACATCTTGACTTTTGCCTTAAGCTCATGATTTTCGGTAGTTAGAGCATCATTTTTCTCTTTTTGAGTTTCAATTTCTTGACTCAAAAGAGATAGTTGAGAATCAATATTAGATGATGATTCTTGAGCTTTTTCAAGTTCCTCCTCTAATATTTTCTTCTCATCTTTTAACATATCTCGTTTAAATTTTGCTCTACTTAAATCAGCTTGAGCTTGCTTGCATTGTCATTTTACATCTTTAAATTTATACATTAACTCAGCATTTATATCTAGAACTTCTTCAAAAGTCGGAATTTGTACCTCATCTTCTTTAGCCATAAAGCATACATTAGCTTGTTCATTGTCTGAGTCACTTTCATTATCAGATGAAGATGAGTCTGAATCATCCCATGTCACTGAGAATGCCCGTTTCTTTGACTTGTCCTTTTTGTGTTTGAACTTGTCATTTTCTGTCTTCTTCTTTTGTTCTGGACAATCATTTTGCATGTGTCCCTTCTTATGACAGTTAAAGCATTCTACATTTGATGATGATGGCTTATTTGATCCGAACTTCTTTCTGTTGTATCGACTAGCTTTTCGTTGCTTTAAGAATTTTTTGAATCTTTTGCAATGAATGCTAGATCCTTATCTTCGAAATCTGAGACGTCTTCATCTTTCTCAGCATGAAAAGCTACATTTTTCTTTTCTTCTTTTTGTTCTTTTCGAGCCTGCAAGTTTGCTTCATAGCACATAAGATTTCCTATCAATTCATCTGGCTTCATGGTGGAAAGATCGTTAGCTTCTTCTATTGCTAATACTTTTCCTTCCCATTCATTAGTCAGTGAATGTTGGACTGTTGAAACTACATCAAAATCAGAATATTTTTGTCCCAAACCGATATGAGCATGATGAATGGTTTGAAACCTTGAATACATCTCATTGATTGTTTCATTCGGCTTAATTTTGAAATTTTGAAATTGACTTTTCAACAAAGCTAATTTTGCTTGTTTAACCTTGTTAGTACCTTCATGAGTGGTTTTTAGCGTTTGCCAAATTTGATATGCAGAGGTACAGATACTAACACGGTTATATTCATTTTGATCTAATGCACAAAACAACATATTTATTGCTTTTGCATTTACAGTAGCTGCGGTTTTCTCAGCAGCTGTCCATTCTGCATACTCAGTTGTTGGATTGACTATTTCTTTCTGAGTAGCATTCCAAGCATCATAACTTGTTGATTGCATATAAAAAGCCATACGTGTTGCCCAATAGCTATAGTTTAGGCCATTAAAAAAAAGGAGGTCTTTGTGTTGACTGACCTTCTGTGTAAGTGGTGGTACTAGTGCTTGCGTTATTTGCCATATTACTAGAATATATCAAATAACTGTGTTATGGTTATGAGATGACCGTAGCTCTGATACCAATTGAAAGTGTCGATAGACGACTTTAGGCAGGATCAGTAATATGGATATGCGGAATATATAATATATACTAAGAAAAATCTCTCAGTAGCAGTATCATAGATAAGTAAATGCAGTAATAGAAAAATCACACCAGGGATTTTTATACTGGTTCGGAGCACCGTCCTACGTCCAGTCCCAGATCTCCTATCTGTAATTTCACTAAACACTATCCTCACTTAACCCTGAGGAAAACAGGTTCACAACACCCGAGCAGCCGAACGAGATTTCACACCTCTATCAACACGAGGACTTCACAGCTCGCCTCTTACAACACCGAGGACTTCACAACTCGCCTCTTACAACACCGAGGACTTCACAAACTCGCCTCTTACAACACCGAGGACTTCAAACAAGATATAAACTTGTAGTTTGACAATGTGTGTTCTTAATAACACGAATTTGTCAATTCTTGTACAACCTTCCTATAATGTTATCCTCAAATATGATTTTGATATTATGAAGATTTGGAAGATGATATCGTTGTTTGAATCTAAAAAATAATATATAGATTCAAGGATTCAAATAACGATATATGAGAATAGTGAGCTTTTGAATGCTTTTAAAGAGTAAGAATGAAATCAGCACTTAGATAGCAAGAATAGAAAGAATTGTTATTTTTAAAAATGATGATTTCATGATGCTTTTATAGAGGATGGAGAGATGTAATCATTGGTGAAGAGAAACCATGAAAAGAGATGATTTTTGGCCAAGAGAAAGGATCATAACCATTGATGAAATAGGGTGTCTATTTGAAAAGATGGCTTCAGTTCGTAGACCAGTCGACTGGTAAAAAATGAATAGTAGACTGGTGTTTGAATATATGTACGTTATATATATATGTGTGCACGTTCATTGTGCATTCTGCACAGAAACGGTCGACCGCCTATATATGAACCGGTCGACTGGTTTCTGTTAGTATGCACAATGAATGTGCATACATGTATTAACATATATTTATATATTCAAACCATATAGGAATATGATTATTTGAGGATAGATTTTAACATATTTAACTACACTCATACTCTAAATAATCAACCTATACCATCAAATATCTTCTTTTTGTCGATCTTGAATTTCTCCTTGTCATTGATCAAAACACCATGAATTCCTTGACTCAACAAAACTGTATCAATAATTTGCATAAATATTTCGGAAGTATTTATAAAACAAGGCAAAACAATGATTAATTGTGAATTTGCAAAGAAATCGTTACAAAAGTTATACACTTTAATAGAGCGAAAGCTATTTGGGTCACTTAATTAATAATTTTTTCATACTTAATTTGTAGCCTTCAATTGTATATGCATAAAACTTTAAACTTCTATAATATTAATAACATGTTTATTATGCACCTACACAGATAGTTTAGTGGATTAATGAATAAAATTATTCATCTATACCGGACTTCAGGAAGTCCACGCCATTATGTTCACAACGTGAGTTAGCAATCTTTCGTTCATGCTTAACTTCCTAAAATTTATGCAAAGGTTTAATTAGGCGAAACATTGCACACATTTCTTACTCAAATAAAAACAATGACAGCTGCATAAGTTGTATAAATCTGTACTGAAGTAGTGAATCAAAAAACCTAGTATGGGTGCTTAGTTAGGTCAAAATGGTAGTGTTAACCAGATTTTGACGAAATCTAAAATATAATTACAAGTTTGCAAGGTCAAAGAAGATGAGAAATTTAATTCTAATATCAACGTTTGACTTACTTGAGTTAATTTCTTCGGTCAAGAAAGCAACATCAGAGAGCGCATAGGAGATCAAAGCTGGTTGAAGTAGACAAAGGAAGAAATAGTTGAAGTTGATGCTGGAAACTGTTAAGTTGAAGTGGGCTGAGATGAATAAGAAACTATTCAGAAGCTTTTGTTAAAGGATTACATACCATTAAAAATAACGATGTGGAAGATTAAATCATACACTACGAGGGTTCAATCTTCAAGTTCAATACCAAACCGTACTGTAAGTTTAAAAATTAGAAATAAAATAGAGACAAACCAAAATAAATTGCCGGCTCGAATCAGCTTTTGATCTTAGACGGGTGTAATCAGCTTTTGGTTTCAAATGAGATGCTCCATGACTATTGGCATCGTCCCTTACTTAAAAATGAAGAGCTGAACGGCTAAAATTGTGCCATGAGATGACGAGTCCCTGATTTTGATACAAAGAGAAAGAGACTGTGTGTGAAATTTTTGTGTACCTGAGGGAGAATAGATATTTAGGGTTTGCAAATTTGGGGAAATCATTTTATGGAGGAGATAGCCTGTCTGTTTCTCAGGCAGAGTGGAGAATGGTTAGATCTTTTCATTCAGTAGAGGCTTTATTATCTGCTTCTATAAACGGTATTAGGGGTTGAAAACAATTTCGTCTTTGATAGATTATAATCAAACCGAGCATTATGGAGGTTTGATTATTGTCAGTTGGCCAAAATGAAGCCAAATTTCACTGCATATTATCCGATATTGTTTTCCGTGATGCCTCGTATTTCACAGCTTCCCTCTCTTCCCCGATGTTGTTTTCCTCCTATTTCTCCGCCACTTTAGATTCCAAGAAAATCCCTAATTTCATCGATGCTGAGTTTTCTTTTGAATTCAACAACTTTTATACCATCTTAAACAAAAATTAAAACAATGTAAAAATCATCTTCCAGTCTGAGTATTATTAAAGAAGCTGAATCTGAAAGCGATAGGAAAAAAGGTAAGGGTTTTTATGTTTCTAAGTTTTGATTTTTTTTATTGAATCTCTAAAAAACTGAAGCCTGCGATTCAACATTCAGTGGTACTATGTTTTTGCAAGTGCAACAATATCAATCTATATTAACAACTACTTTTTGATCATCCATATTACTTGGAAGAACCCCAACTGTCCTGCTTCCGCTTTCATTACTAGATCTACTAATATTCTTAAATTGTTTTCTGGATTAATTAATGGCTATAGATCAATTACTGGTATTTGTTTAGCTTTGACGCACATTGAGATTATGTTGAGGGATCTAGCAATTCAAACTCCAAATACTTTTTATCTCCATACTCATGCATCTCCGATTGATAAAATTGCTATTATATGGGATGTGCGGATCTAAAATGACATGTTGCATGTGTGAGATAGAGTGCTGGTATAGCCTGAAATTTGTAAGAGAAATTACACAAAAATGATACTATGACAAAAACAGTTTTTGTCAAAAAATACACAATAGACAAGAAAATAGGAGGCCCACCCTCCCCCCCCGAATTCCGGATTTACCCCTATTTCTTACTTTTTGACAAAAAAAAATTTCGGGTACTGTAGCATAACTCGAAATTACAGCTACATGAAGAAAAGCACCAAAATCTTGCATGAATTATGGCACAAAGACATAGGGCAGGGTTGAATGGATAGGCTTGAGTTAAGGTTGGGTTGCAGACAGAGAGAAGTGTGGACTGATGCTGCTGCAAGGAATATGTAGACTGCATTATCCACTTTGTAATGACACACAGCTTGTGCCAAGACCACCACAGTTGGAACAAATTGGTAATGACAACAAATTTGGTTCAACAAGGATACTGATATGGCAGATCTCAACATCATGATGTGCAATATTTTGGATATGTAGACTGCATTATCCACTTTGTAATGGCACAGCTTGTGCCAAGACCACCACAAATGGAACAAATTGGTAATGACAGCAAAGTTGGTTCACAAGGATACTGATATGGTGGATCTCAATAGCATAATGTGCAATATTTTCCACAAACAAGGCTATAGAAAAACGTGTTCTGAAATTGTGTGCATACGAAGCCAAATTGTAAAAGAGAATAACATTAACATCTTGGTATGCCATAAGCGTGGGAGCTAGCATGAAAGGAAGCTATGCCAGATGGATAAGCTTGATCGAATAACCATAGTTGTTCATTGTTGTCCAATATATGCCAGTATGTAGGTGAGCTTCATCACCCAGCAAGGGTGAATTCATTCTACAATTGGGAGAGATTCAGTAAATTCATCAATAGTGCATAATAGCTTCCAGAGCTGCGATAGTAGGTGAATGACGAGTGCACAAGGCATGACATGAACGAACAACTGAAGACAGAAGAATAGTGAGATTCAAAGCAAGCATGCATGTGTAGCAAAATATGAAATAGTGAGATAGGCTTGTATGTTGAGAAGGTCACAATGTGATAAATGGGTCCAAACAAAGAACACTAGTTTTAGAATAGAAAGGGCGTTACGGGGCAGATGGCATCATGAAGCCAAGCATGAAGACTACTGAGCTGATGTTTTGACTGAACTAGAGCAAAGAGCTTAAGCTGCTTAAACGTAACAGTCAGGTAGTATCACGTTTTATACCTCAATAAGTGAGTACAAATTCACACTTTCAACATGATTTATTTGTGGTTATTCTGAGATAGCTGTCTATTTAATTTCTTAATGATAATTTTAAGGATGTATCCACTTGTCATAGAAAAATGGATTTTCAAGTAAAAAATGACATGTGAATAGATAAAAGGTTCTGATTTCTGACGCAATAAAGTTTCATGTATTGATTTTCAATTTTATGCACATAAAAAGGTTTGAGCATGAGAATGAATCAGTCTTTTGAAAGTGTATTCAATTCCATAGTTTATGTATACATATTGGTTTTTTCGTTGAAATCTAATTTATGATAAATTTTAATAAATAAATTTTTTATGTTAAACGCCTTAACGGTCGGTTTTTTACCCCGTTGTGCGGTAGTACTAGTAGTAGAGACGGATTGGAGATGCCGAAGGAGAAAGAGATGGAGAGGAAGAAAATTTCCGTTTTAATTAGGAGTTTGAAAGAGACGGACTGGAGATGCCGAAGGAGAAGGAGACGAAGAAAATTTGCATGAAAACATGCGTTTGTTTTGGCTTCAAAGAAATTGATTTTGGCTCTCACAGTAAGCAAACCCCCCTAACGGTCGGTTTGATTATGTATTCATAATTCCACAAACATATCTTTTCATAATTCCACAAGCATGTCTTTTCTATTACTTAGTTTATATACAAGTATTCTTTAATTATATTTTCATAATTCCACAAGCAAATTTTTCAGTAGCTATTTATCTATAAAGTTACAATAAATTCAACTGAAAGATATGAGTTGCCCTATACTATAATTCTTAAAAGTAAATTCATATTTTTTAAGGCTTGGAGCACCGAGTTAAAGTTGTAAACTTTAAGGAAAATTTGTTTGTGTAAATTTTTAGGGAAATATGTTTTTTAATAAGTAACAGATGAACAACAATAAGTCTTTATTTAAATCTTTGCCTGCATCATGAACTAATTTCTTCCATTTTTTTTTGAAATTGGATACTTATATATACAAGTCTTGGTAGTACATATCATACTACCATGACAGAAGGTCCAACCGAATCAAACTATGACCTCTTGCATTCTGCCTCAATGCCTTAACCAACTGAGGCAAGGATGCTTGTCAATTTCTTCCATTATTGTCTATAGAGTAGGGAAAATGGTTACTTTTCTTGTTAATGCCAGTGAGACATTTGAGAAATTGTAGAAGAGTCGAAGAAGATTGATGGATAGTTTTGCTTTTGATGTGCAAATTTTTGCTTGATTGGGTTCTAGAAAATATTGGTTATTTTCATATTTTGGAATGTTGTGCATACAATTTTTTTGTAGTCAACTCCATGAGTTATTCTTAACTTCAGATTATGGAAAACACGGATAAGCGAAAATTTGGTGGCACTATAGCAATTTATGATATTGAAGGAGTGGTAATATTAGAAAATCAAGATGTTCTATACTATAAATAAAAGTGTACTTTCATTGATGTATATGTATATATACGTAAGAGCCTTTAATTGTAGTCATATTTTGCGGCCCTTTGATATCATCACACAATTTAATTTGAATAATTCCCGTTTCTCTCTAATCAATATCATAGTAAAATCATAGACAAAACAAGTTTTATTCAAATCAGAATGTATGGTGGAAATCAGAGGGTGTTATTAAATTCATATTGGCAGTATAAGCGTACATAAAATAGATCAAGTTTTTTTTATGTGTACCAACTCTTTTAGTTTGCATAAAAAATATGTTAACATATGCCTCTAAAATGTTTAAACTACTTATTATTTAGACGTACATTTAAATATTTTGGCACCTTTATAATTAAAATAATATTCATAATATAGACTAATGACATGATCTTTTCCTTAATTATAAAATATACATATTGAATTGGTTTTAAGTTCATTTTGGAAATATCTCGAATGAAATGATTATATGTTTGCATAATAAGCCATTTATAAGTTTCAAGTAACAAGTTAACGTGATAACCATTCACGTTGTATAAAATGAATAAAGAAACTATGTTAAAAAAAACCCTCTTGATGCTATATATTAAAAAAACCTCATGTTTTTAAGTTCCATGATATTTACGGAGGACTAAATAAATATTTGCAGAGAACACTGCAATTAGAGTCCTTTGCAATTGTT
Source organism: Allium sativum (assembly GCA_030737875.1). NCBI lineage: Eukaryota > Viridiplantae > Streptophyta > Magnoliopsida > Asparagales > Amaryllidaceae > Allium > Allium sativum. The sequence goes on along the minus strand of CM060923.1, from coordinate 583,196,918 downwards.
TGTGTAAAAAAAAATGTTTAGTCGATCATAGAAAATGCTCAAATTTAATATAAAAATGATTTATTTATTTTAACCAAAATTAACATTAGGCTGTAAGTTAAACCATATTTTTAAGAAGGGGTTTTCACGTACTAAATCTAAAAATAAGGGATGGAATCAAGTTTCCATGAATAAATTTGAAATCATATTAGTTCACTGTGCTTTAGTTGTATTTCCTAAGGAAACAATATCTAATATATATTTTAGTGCTTTTCTACTTTTACAATACTATTTTTTTAATTTTATTTTACAAATTTTGGCACATAATAAAATCGAATATGATGGATTTGATATTTTTAGGATTTCAGATATATAAAGCATACATTCTATTTATGTGATTTATAACGACGTTGATCCACTTGAGAACACTAGCTTAATAATATTTTTTGCATATCTTTTTTTATTCTACAACATCTATCTTTTTTAGATAAATGGAAAGAAACCTTATCTATCGAGTTGTCATAACTGACGATTGGTAGTCAAATTATCTTTGAATCTAATTTGTAATAATCTAATTTGTTAGATTTATCCATATAAATATTGGTTCATCGATAAATGTCATATGTCAGCTAAAATAATTTAATAATATTCTATGTAACGATCACAAAAAAATTGATCATACTATCTTAGTTTATATGTTTTTAGAAATTTTATTTTAAGAAATATGTTTTTAAAACTTTTATTTTAAGAACTAAAACCGAATGTATATATGATATATTGAGTTAATTTACAAAGATGGTTAAAATTTATATATTTAGATTTTTTTAGTAAATTATTTTGTTGAATCATTTGTATACATGATGGTTTAAAACAATCGTATATTGATTATCTTAATCAATCAATATTGTACGTGGATGAAGAAATAAATATCTAACTATCTTTGAAGATAGGTTTTTCTTAACTGTTGGTTAGAGAACTAAAACTAATGCATGTTAAATTAAATTATGTTTTCTTCGTAACACTCATTAAGTGCAATAAAAAATTCATAGTCTATTTGTAATCGTTTTGATGAATGTAAGTGTAAAATTTAGTTTCACTTTTATTAAACTGACATTTCTCATAATTCAGCTATTATATTAACATTTCTTTAAATGATATTCTTTCATTGAGTTATTTGTATAACTTATTTTTAATTCTCAAGAAATTCATTTTTGATTATTATTAAAAGCACCGCTCAAATTGATTTTGAACCGACAAAAGTTTGGTGTTTTTGGATTTTCTCTTCCTCTCATTTATTTAAAGATTTGTAAATGTTGGATTGTAAGTTCTGTCTTAGACATAATTCTCTAGCGCTTGAATCTGTCACTTCCTATTAACATGAAAAGTCGACTAGTGTTTCCTTTTTTTTATATTTAGTAATTTTTAATTGAACTGTGAATTGAAACTATCATATTGTCATGATTAGTTTGATGAGTTTGAAATGGAGAATACTTCTGTTTGATGCTTATGGTGAAGATGATGAGAATAACAATGATGATGTTGAAGATGACGATAGTGATGAGATTCAATGTTCAATCCGATAACCAAGTATGTCTTCTCACCTCTTTATTTATTCATGAAATTTGCTGAAGTAATGTTTATTTGGTATATAATGTAGCCAGGTTTTCAAAAAGAGATTCAAATTGTAAAATTCAAATTTAAAATCAAAACTGGAATTTGATCGTAAATCGTAGAATCGACAAATCTTTATTTTGAAGTTTGAATAGACTTTGAAATTAATTTGGGGATTGAACTTCTTCTAAGCCAAAAACGTTATTTTCTCTGTTGCTCTAATTTTATTAAATACAAAAACGATTAAAATTGAAATCGTAGATCCAAATAACTATAGTGAAAGTATTATTTTAAATGGAACAATTTTTCCAAATTACAGTATTAGCCGGGTTTGAATTGAAATATAAATCAAATCATAAAAAAGGAGACATTCGATTTTAAACTAGATTCAAATCATAGGATTTTAAGACTTTTGACAACAATAAATGTAGTTCTTTATTTTTTAAAAACAAAAACTAAAAAGAAAAGAGCACACATATATAATATAAAAAGACAATAATATCCGTCCATAGATCCAAAAGGATACAATAGAAATAGAGCACAAGACTATAGGAATGCAAAGGAAAGTAGATAGATGAGCTTCAGATAAACCATCGCCCATCATACTTCAATATCGAATTGCGGCAAAGCCACCACCCGATAGTGAAGTATATCTACTCCAATACAAAAAACAGTCACTCTAGACCAGAGAAAAAAAATAGAAAAAATAAAATAAAAAACAAGAAAGATAATATAGCAACCCAAAAACACTCCGAAACCTCACACAAAATCTCCAAAGAAAAATCAACCACTAATCCAGACAACTATCCACTAAGCTCCTTAGCTATAATCAGCAACCTGAAAGAAGCTAAGCAGACCATAAGCAACCATCACATATATACGTGAGTATATGTGCACACACACACACACACACACACACACACACACACACACACACACATATATATATATATATATATATATATATATAAGAATACACACACACACACATATATATTTACATATATCCATACATACATGTGAAGAAGAAATATAAAGAAAAAAGAGACAAAACAGACAAATCCAAAAAGCAGGAATTAAAAAAAAATGCGAGATCTATTACATCTACAATAACTATTAATTCTAATAAATAAACACAAATTAGATCTGACCTTAAACAAAAATCTCCCAAAAACGAGATTCCTTAAATAACTTATAGTTCGAGTTAGACATCCAATCCAGACAGTAATTAATAATCCTAATGATTAAATTATCAGCATAAATATAATGAAAAAAATCTCTGATTCCTCTCAAACCATATAAACCAGCTAATGATAGTAACTAAAGAATCCAACACATATCTCTGCCTAGAATTATAAACAATTCTATAAAAGCCTCAATAATCAACACAGCTACAAAAATCGTTGAAACAACCAAAAACAAAAATCCTTAACACCATAACTAAAATATAATTGGTAAAATTACAAGAGAAAAATAAGTGATCAACATCTTCATCCAATAGATTACCAAAACAACACTTTACATCAATAATAATGTTCTTCTTTTTTAAAAGCTCAACCGTATTAAGCTTCTTATGGATAATTAACCACATAAGAAACTTAGCTTTTGGAGGAGGGTTAGATTTCCAAAGGAACTTAAAAGGGAACAAAGAAACACCAGAGAAATTAATAAAATTATACATAGAATTAACAGAGTACACTGAACTCTTATCAAAACCCCAACTGATACAATCTCCATTCTCATCCAAATGATACAATGCTAATTTGGCTTTTAGTAAGGCTAATTGCCTTAACATACCTCCTTCTAAAATTTTATCAAAGGTAATCTCCCACGGAGGATCTAATTCCCCTCTATAAACGTCTATAATCAAAGCATTCTTAAAACGGCTATGATTAAAAAGCTCACTAAAATTCATTTTTAAGAGGCAAAGGAGAAATCCAGGAATCATGCCAAAAGAAAGTAAGATTTCCCGAACGAACAGTTAGTTTACAACCTAAATTAAAAAAAACAAAACAATTCAAGACAGACTTCCAAAAATAAGATAATCTATTAACCCAATTAAAACTAAAACCAACAATAAACTCACTCCCAGAATAATAAAATTTGGAAATAATACTCTTCCAAGTAGCCAAGACATCAGGGCACCTAAATCTCCATAGCCATTTGGCTAACAAGGAAGAATTGAAATTATATAAATTAATGTTCCCCAGGCCACCATCCTTCTTGGGTTTTCAACACACCTCCCAGTTAACTAAACATTTATAACCAATAGAAATTGGAAGACCACTCCAAAGAAAATTACGCCTGATTCTGTCTATTTTCTCAATAACCCATTGAGGAAATCTATGAACCGCCATCCAATAAGTGGGATAGCAGACAACACCGAATTAACAAGAACTAGTCTACCTGCTCTAGACAAAAATCTGTTATTCCAACTCGATAATCTAGTGTTGATCTTATCGATAATAACTAACCAATCTTCCTTCTTATGTTTCAAAGGCCTAATTTTAAAACCCAAATAATCAAAAGGAAAACTCATGACAGAACAGTTCAAGGTGCCGCAACCAGAGACTCAACATTATCACGATCATTAAGGGCCATTAAAGCACTCTTATCAAAGTTGATTTTGAGACCAGATAACATCTCAAAACTATAAAGAATAAACTTAAGAGCAATAAAGTGCTTTGGCAAGTGAGAGGAAAATAATAATGTATCATCTGCAAATTGAAGAATAGGTCATTCATTATTAAATTCGTCACTACCAGTACAATCTAAGACACCTAATCTAATAGCTTTTTTAATAATTCTAGAGAAAACATCGGCCGCTAAATTGAAAAGTAGATGTGATAGGGGATCATCTTGTCTAAGATCTGTCTTAGATTGGATCTTCTTGCCCACAACCCCATTGACCATAATATTAGAGCATCCAGACCTAAGCAACAACATGATCCAATTAATCCATTTGACACTAAAACCCCTAGCAAGACAAAACTCACAAATAAAATCCCAGTCGATTGAATCAAAAGCATTCTCAAAGTCTAACTTCAAAATAGCACAAGAAAAATTATTTTTACAACAAACATTAATATACTCCTGCACAGCGGCCACTTTGTCCACTATGTTTCTACCTTTAATAAAGGCTGTTTGGGAACAATCTATGAGATCATTCATCTTGGTACTAAGCCTATTAGCTAGGACTTTGGAAATAATCTTAACAGAACAGTTTATTAAGGAAATAGGCCTAAAATCCCAGGGGTGAGCATTATTCGGTTAAACCAAATAAACCAACCAAACCAATTTATTTTGGTTGGTTTGGTTCGGTTTTGAAATTAAATCGGTTTGTAATCGGCCCGAAAAAAAATTAAGTTCGGTTATCGGTTTAACCAAATTAACCGAATTTTTACTATATTTTCAAAAGTATCGGTATTATAATAAATATTTTAGGTTAGTTTAGTTATTTAAATATATATTAATCATCACCTATGTGTCAAATTTAATATTAAAAAGCATAAAAATCAATAATAATAATATTGTAATCATATATTTATAATTTGTTTCGAATTATAGTGAATATTTCAAACACAAAGTGTAAAACATTTTTAGTTCGGTTTAATCGGATAACCAACCAAACCAACCAAACTTAATTTGGTTGGTTTGGTTTGGTTTTCATTTTTATTGGTTTTAGTTTGGTTTGAAAAATTTAACATCGGATAAACCAAACCAACCAAACGCTCACCCCTATAAAATCCTTAAGAGAATTAGCACCCTCTCTCTTATGAATAAGTATAACATTAGCAAAGTTAAAACTACTTAATCGTAAATCACCTCTATAAAAATCATTAAACAAGTTAATAGTGTCAAATTTCAAAACCTCCCAAAACTGCTTGTAAAAAAGAATAGAAAAACCATTAGGCCTAGGAGCTTTGTCTCTAGGCATATCACAAATAGCCTTCCAAATCTCCCGTTGAAAGAAAGGCCTGTTTAAATCAACTAACTCTACCTTGGTATCAGGCGGATAAATGTCATTCCATCTAACATTAATTCTATGGTGTTTCTTTGTTCCCTTTTAAGTTCCTTTGGAGGCTTCCAGCTAGATATTAAAGACTTGGACTTATTGCCTTTCTCATTATTGAGCCTGACGCAGTCCTTGGATCGTTCTAGAAACTGGCGTTGGAGATTAAGAGAAGACCACATTCAATTATGTCCATGGGCATTTCAGAAACTGATGTTAGATATTAACGGTTTGGAAATCTAGTCTTCCTGGGTGAAATAAGAATCATTTTGGTTGCTAGTATTTTCTTAGAAATGAGGGGGACACGAAGGTAGCCTTCAGTCTCATATACAGGTTGTGTTGTTAAGCGGAATCTGCGCATTTTGGGAGTTAACAACAATACCATTTAAATTATTTGACGTATGAATGTATCATTGTAAATGATTAGTCTTATTTCACTCCTTGTGCTGTAATTTTTATGTAGTGCGTATGAATCTGATGTTGCCTTCTAGTATTTCCTGAGATGATAAATTATCAAAAACAATATTTTCTTCCAAAACCTTACTACTATACTGTGGCCTTCAACCTCCTCATGCAGTTTTTTTTTCAAGGACCTTTCAGCAGTCTTTTGCCTATCGTTACTGTTAACTAGTGAGTAGCTCGTGCTACGGGATTGCATACTAATAATTCTGATATTCTCATTTAAGACTGCCATTTTAATGGTATTATATGTTTCTCATAACTGCTGTAATGTTTAGAGTGTTAAAATGAAAGAATATATTATGATTTTGTATTAACTCGTGGGTATTAGCTAGGAACATGCTTCCACACTAGTTGATCTTGTTAGAGGGCATTGAACATTGTTTTATCTATTGCTGTAAAAATTGAATGTAACTATATGTGCATGACGGCTGGGGGAGAGACTGATAGTAGAAGACATCAGATATAAGTATCAAAGGATACTTGGGTGCATTTGATTTTGAACAGGAAGGGGTATTTGAAAGGATTGTTTTGAAGGGGTATTGTTGAGAACGGAGAATGTTTTTTTTACGAAATAGGAAAATTGGAAGGGGTAGAGTTATTATTTTACTGTTTATGTATTTATTATTTTTATTGTTTATATTTGCGTGTGTTTATTGTCGAACATAATAGTAGAATGCAGAATACAAATCATAGAATTGAAATTACATCATAGCAGCAAATTACAGAATTTAAAATGCTAAAATAAAATACAGAATACAGTGAAATTTTTAACGAATTTCCACGGCAACTAGTTCATTTCGTATATTGTCTCATACTAATGACATGGCGGACGCTATTCTGGTTCTTTTAACGGGTTCTCGATCTCTGTTCCCGCAATTTGATATACTATAATACTCATCGAGATATTCCTCTGGCATTAAATCAGGGTCTTCATCATACGGTATAAAATCTAGATCGTCAGCATTGTATTTTCTGATGTAGTTGTGAATAACCATTGTAGCAGTAACAATTTGTACTTGAACATTGTATGGATACGTCTGCATGTTACGTAAGATGAATTTTTTTTCCAAATACCAAAAATTCTTTCAATTGCCATACGCAAACTAGAGTGATAGTACTTGAAAATTTTATTTTCTGACTTCGGTTCATTTTGTGTATCATTAAAGTCTGGTATATGATATCTCACAGATTGGTAAGGAGTTATATATCCTTCCAATAGTGGATATCCTGAATCCACTAAATAGTATTGTCTGGTAAGAGGATGAGGGAAATTAAAATCCGGATTGTTTATAACTTCCCCCAATACTTTAGCGCCGTCAAGAATATCTTGCAAATCTAGCAAATCTTCTAGATCAGAATCATCACTATTTTCCATTATATTTGATCTAAAATACTGCAAAAGTGAAGAAGTGGAGTGGAATGAGGATGGTGAAGGAGAAGTGGAGTGGAATGAGGATGGTGAAGGAGTGGTCGAATGGATAGAGATATATATGGGAAAGAGAATGAAAACGGGGGTCTAGAAATTTCTTTCGCGTCGGACGCCTCTGACGCGAAAGCTAACCTATCCAACCGTTCATCTCGAACGGGCATTTGGGTGGGCCTTACCGAAGACGCGTCGGACGCCGACGCGAATATAGCTGGAACATAGCTGTAACGGCATAGCATACAATGACTCTATGATCTTATATCATCTGTTCCATTACCTATACTTATTTGTCATATTCATCTCAACCCTTGATTTGTTACCATTGATCATTGAATAAATTTGGTATCAGTTCATCAATATTATTTGAAATGCATGGATATGATTTATTCAAATACGTTCACATAGGTTAATTACAATTAGTGTAACCGCATAGTGGTGGAAAACCTCACTGTTTGATTGTATAATTTTTAATTTTTTTTGATGTATTTATAAATTAATTGACTAAAATATTATTGATTTCAGAATTTATTTCACTTTCTAAATAATCTATTTAGATCTATCATAGAAGAAATAGAAAATTAACGGTAGATCTGAAATAGAATTGAAATGCAATGGATATTTTAGAGAAAATTTAAGTATTAGAATTTCGTTAAAAGTATCAGATAAAAAAATTCAAAAAAATAAAAGAGGTATTTTTTTTGGCTTTTGTAAAGGCCCGCAAATCCATACTCTTTGAGTTGAATAAATACACCATACGTCCAACCCAAATTGCATAGAAACACAAATCATTATGGGTAAAGAAGAAAACAATAGAAGAAAAACAGAAATAACAACATAGTATCTCAGATCGCAGTGGAATAAAATATAACATATACCACAACTTTTAAATACAAAATTTGTACCATATATATATACCATCATTAGAGTACAACACAACACATCAGAGCCGAAATAAATTATAGATTTCTAACGCTGAAGCCTCCTGCTCTGAGCTCCTTCAAGGGTATCATTAAATACCTGAACTACTTTTGTAACAATTCAATTTTTTAACCGTTTTGTGTAAACATTTATTGTGGTTTTAAATATTGATTTAGAAATATAAAAGGATTTCTATTTATTAATTTAACGAAATTTGAATGTGTAATTTATATTTAATGTAAATTAACATTGTAGTAGTTCACAATATTACATTTTGAACTTCAATTAAATATACATAATCCAATTTAAGTCGGAATTCTTTGAAACAAGAATATTCCAAATCTATTTGAATATAATTTTTTAATAAAAGAGAAAAATCAAGATTTCATATTGTAGATTGATAGTTATGTCCAAATCAAAATTTAAAATAGTCGCTATGGAATCGTTTATAAATTATAACATTTATTTAGTAAAATAAATATGGTTTTTAATAAAATTAAATCAAATTTTAACCTAGAATTTGATCCAAATGGTTTTGAATGGTTATATACGTTATTGGATTATAATGGAAGTGAGTAGGAGTTTTTAAATCTTAGTTTAATGTTAATTTGAACAAAACTTGAATTTTATATTAATTTAATTTAGTTCAAAACAACCATTTTGAAAATAGTAATGGATTTCAATGAAATTAGTTTCATTGGATCTGTAATGTTAAATTATTGTATGAAAATAAATTTCGTGGCGATCTGATATCGTATGTGACCTCGGTAGCTATGAACGCATAGTTATTTTCCTTAGAGATTAATTAAATGAATTTAATTTATTTATGAGGTAATTCTGTATAACTTGAGCTAACCATCAAATTAAGATGCAAAACCTGTTCCATTGAATTTGCATTGATGTTTAAAGTCAACATATGTATATTTTTCGAGACCATGTATTTTGATGTCCAATTATAACATCATTTTACGTGTAAAATATCGTTTCGGGACAACAGTCTCGGAATACGATGAAACTTGTGCCTTTGGATCCGTATTAGTAGGTTATTATAGGATTTAGATTTTCGTGACGATCGGACATACCGTTAATGCCTAGATTTTTATTTAATGTTTTATCGATTTAATTTGAATCTTAAGAATAACAAATATTCAAACGACCTCGTTTTTCAGCGAAACAAATTTTATTAAATCCGAAATGATTTATTATTGTAATTTTCAAGTTTCAAGTCATTTAGATTTATTTTATGATCGTGCACTATTCAAAAGTGTATTGATTCATTTTATGATGTTGTAAAAGAATATGTACAAATGACCTCGGAATTCGACGAAATCTATTCCATCGTATCCTGAATATTTAAATATGCGAACGTGCCAATTTTCATCGCAAACAGAGGTCGTCTGACATGGGTTTTGCTTGAAGCTTACAGCTTAAGTTTCGTATGTATTAAAATAATAATTTATTTATCCTATAAATATCTAACCCTAGTTTATAACTGCGTAAACCAAGCCTGCGTGGTCAAAGCTACTATCAGCCACCACCTAAATAGCCAATGTCCAGAATTCACCCATCTTCTTCCTTTTCGATCTTCAAATGCACCAATCCATTCGGGATACTCCAAACAACTAAATTGCTCAGCTCATCAAGACCTTTCAATTAAACGGCCATGATCGGAGATATGTGGGCGAGCTAACCGGAAATAGCCTCAAAAGGGCCAGCGGTTGTGCAGTAATTACAAGCGATGAGGGGCACGGTTTCAGTCGAGACTCAGGTCGGTGATGAAGCAAGGTGGGGCGCAGGCCATGGTAATCCCAAATCATGATCCGGTCAACCCTAGGTTGACGCATGGTGGAAGGAATCAGTCGGCAGTGTGGTTTGGAGTACCTGAAGTGAATAGAATGAGGTACAGGAATCCGGTTTGGTCATGGATTAACGAATTAATTTGCACAATAATTATTTGATTAACCATTGGTTAAAATCATTTATATCAAAAACAAAAAAAACTTCTTACTGTGCGATGTCACGGTTCACGAGCGAGGATAGTTAGCGTGAATGGATGAATTGGTGCGTGAATTAATCAGGAGCTGAACAAAGAAGTATACGTGATGGGAAGAAAGAATTTGTCCCATGTTCTCCACAGGATTAGTTGGCTTGTATCATCTAAAGCAAGTAATCAAATAAGCTAATAAATTTGTATATTAAGGTTTACTATTTATTTAAAATTATATATACTTATATATATTGTGTGCGTTATGGCATTCAAGCAGGAAAGAGATACATCAGTGAACGCATGGTATCAGATTTAGCACTGAACGAAGACAGAGAATTATATTGGCCTGTTGAAACTAATAATCAAGTAATTAAAAACATTGATGATTTTAATTAAGGAAAATTAACGATTTTAATTTAGATCGTATGATTTTAATATTATAATTTGTGTGTATGTGGAAAGAATCAAACAAAACAAAGGGGCATTGGGACCGAATCCATGAACACTACATGCTGGAACATTATGAATAGATCTGGAATCATCTGAAAATTTTAATTAAATTAAACGTTGGTTTAATTTAACTAAAACAAGTCACTTTAGCGACAAATGAAAATCAATGTGAGTATAACTCACTCTGTTTATCCCACTTATATGTTATATAAGTCGGGTAAAATTTTTGTGTGATATTTGTTTGTTATTGAATGATTGCTGATTATATATTCGTATATTAACTGGCTAATTAAATTAAACATTCGTTTAATTTAATTGAAACCCAATCGTTATTTTAACAATTATTTCCAATTGATGCAACTTACCTTGTTGGTCACATTTATAATAATGTAAACGTATTAAATTTATAGTTGGATGCTTGAATTGTTATTGGTTGATTGTTGAAATTATTGATTGAACTGTTTATTATTGTCTATCAATGATAGATATATTGTCGTATTTAATTGAAATGATCCTTTTGAGGTAACCTATTTGGATGTAGGGAAAGACAGGTTGGAAGGATCCAACAGGATTCCTTGATTTTGTTGGTAGTGTTTATCATATTTATTAGATATGTTTATTTGGATGTACAATTAAATGAAATAAACCCCTATTTCAGGATTTGGTATCTTAGCGGTAGTTTGTCCCTTTAATGCCATAGAAAATTTATAGAATCGATTTTAAATCAAATCTGAAATGTTTTCAGATTTATATCTTTGCACGACGTCGTTTGCCATCAGGCAAATCGACATAGTTTAAGTTATTAAATTAATTTTTGGAATAATATTTGTAGTTATATTCATAGGTTGTGTAAAAATAGACGTTCATGAATAATCCAATATTTATGATTTGTTTTTATAAAATTAAATTATTTTATATTATTCGTATGTGTTTTAGTCAAGTTTATAAGTAGTTGAGTAAAAATTAACCTAAACGTAAATTGTTTGAGAGAATTGTTTTTGTGGGACAATTAAATATTACATTATTAAATTAATTAATTTAAGTGGAAAGGTTTAATGGAAATCAGTAGTAAGTTAACTGTAACACCCCACCTCCGCCAGGGTAACTCTTGCAAGCACACTAGCTTTGGAGGGGCGTTAAACAAGGTAAACATGCATGCAGATATCACAAGACATAACATATAAGTAAAACAGAGTAAATAGAGCAGCGGATCAAACTAGCATTTCAAAACCATAGTCATGTTACAACAAAGTACTTGATCATTATTTTCCAACAAAACAAAGTCTAGCATAAACTGAAAAACTGAAATACATAAAGTACTATCCCCAAAGTGAAGTGATAAAACTATGCGATGCGCCAGAATCAAATAAGGTGCGAACAGGAAAATCAGAAATATAAACAAGACTTTCTACAGAAATACTACCTCGGTACTGAGCTGGAGCAGCGTTGAGAGCATGCACTTGCCCTCCAGAAGGTCCTGCACACTGATTCTGTCCTTTCTTCTTGGGGCAATCCTTGCTAAAATGTCCAGTCTCTCCACAATGAAAGCATTCGCCCAACTTCCTCTTCTTCTTCTTACAGTCTTTAGCTATGTGCCCAACAATTCCACAGTAGTGGCATTTTCTTGGATCCTTTGCCTTGGCCTTGTTGCCCTTGTTGTTCTTGTTGTTCTTGTTATTCTGATTGCTCTGATTTCCTTCCCACTTGGAGTCTGTCTTCTTGGCTTGAGTCTCATTAGGCTTGACTTCTTTCTTGCCATTCTTATCGTCTCCTTGAAGCAATGCCATGTCTACTAGACCTTCGAAAGTGGCCCCCATAGGTATATGAGATAGGGCTAAACCTTGTAATGGCTCATTCAACCCTCGTGCAAAGCGTAAAGCCTTCTTCTGGGGAGTATTAACCATGTCCAAACCGAATCGAGCGAGCTTGTTAAACTCATTCACATACTCCCTCACTGTCATGTCCCCTTGCTTCAAAGATATAAACTTCTCCAATTGCAGATTCGCCTCAGCTGATGATAGAAACTTAAGCCCAAATCTTGTCCTAAAGTCGGCCCAAGTCTCTATAGGCCTCGTAGCATTGGTGACCTCCCACCAATAAGCAGCTTCTTCTTTTAATAACCATGCTGCCAAAAAAACCTTTCTATGATCTTGCACATCAAAGATGGCGAAGAGATCTTCAGTTTCTTTCAACCAATTTCTTGCCTCCACAAAAGTCTCCGTCCCAATAAAGTTCTTGCCACCCATCGCCTTAAAGTCTTTGCAAATCTTAGCGAAATCTGCTTGCGGATTCTGAGGAGGAGGAGGAGGAGGAACCTCAGTTATATTGGGGGTATTTGCTGGGCCCACATCGTTGGCCCTAGCTTCCAAGTACCTCCGGAACCATCCGGGAATGGTCACTCCCTCGGGAAGGTTAAGATCGGCCATACTGAAAAAGAAAAAAGATAGATTCAGAACGAAGAAACGAAGGATAGTGTTATGGCTTTTAGGGAATAGCCTTTTTTAAAATAAATAGACTTTTCTTGGAAAATACTTAATTGGTTTTGAAAATAGTTTTTCAAAAGGTAAGTTAAAAAAAACACTTTTTCTCAAATCTTGTAAACCTTATGCTCTGATACCAAATGTAACACCCCACCTCCGCCAGGGTAACTCTTGCAAGCACACTGGCTTTGGAGGGGCGTTAAACAAGGTAAACATGCATGCAGATATCACAAGACAGAACATATAAGTAAAACAGAGTAAATAGAGCAACGGATCAAACTAGCATTTCAAAACCATAGTCATGTTACAACAAAGTACTTGATCATTATTTTCCAACAAAACAAAGTCTAGCATAAACTGAAAAACTGAAATACATAAAGTACTATCCCCAAAGTGAAGTGATAAACCATAGCTAGCTCAATGTCCAAAACCGTACATGAGCAAATCCAGTAAGCAAGCTATAAAGATCCAAGCTAAGCTCCAATGTTCCCACCCTGAGAACCTGAGGGGGGGGGGAGGGGGAAATGGAAGAAAAGAGGCGAAAGAAAACAGGTCAGTCAAAAAGACTGGTAAGCCCTAACTACTATCTGTCCATGAACTAGTAAAGTTAACTGGCATGAGAAGCTGAGATGAACATAAGGATAACAACATACTGGCATGATGATTAACTAACAAGATAGATAAAGGTGTCATCGCATAATCAAGGTTAAGTTTTGCACCACGGGTGTACTAGCATTCTAACATGTCAAGTAAAAACAAGAAATTGATCCCTTGGCCCAAGCTTGGCCCAACATCATGAGGTGACCTAAATCAAGGTCCAACTACACGGTCTAGTTGATCGGCTCCCTATAAGCCTAACTCGTCAAGTGTCGGTGTCATACGGCCCAAACATGCAATGTAGTTAAACTGCGCTAGGTCCACCTTAGGGTGTATCAAGTCCTAGGGTGTCAACCTCGGACACCAATCAAGTATGCACAGTCTAGATCTACTGGTACCCATGCCTGATTTTCCAACTCCGGACTAAGTGCACGACCATAGTCCGCCTGGACCTACACCGGCGTACCTACTCAGCCGTCGTTTTGGTCGCTTACATGTCAGCCCAGTAATCGTGCCCCACCCTACCTAGTCCTAGGGTCTTATGATACTATCAAGAGGGTTACTGCTGAAAAGGACCACGCAACTAGGGTTTCTTAACGGGTTAAATGTGGTTAACCCGATCCAAACGTGGATTAAATTGGTTAAGTGTACCCAACGTTCATGACTTAACCCCGATTAACCCATCAAGCCCAAATTGGTTAAGTATTAAGTGGACCATGACTTAACCCTAATCAGGAGGCATTAATTAACTTAATGTGCTTTAACCTCTCACATTAGACCTTGTTGTGGTTACTAGTTAAGCCGGGCGGGTCCGGGTAGCTTTACACCACAACTTGGTCTAACCTCGGGTTCCAGCACAACATGACCAACTTCTCACATTGGGTCCTATTGTTTGTAGCCACTAGTTAAGCCGGGCGGGTCCGGGTAGATTTATGCTACAAACTCAACCCAACCTCGAGTTGGCCACACTCATATTTTCTAAGTGTCATGTCCATTTTGTTTCCAAAACATAATTACAAGTTAACATATCACGTCATGTTATAAAAACCATGTTTATGTCATTATGTCACCCAACCCCAACGTAATCCCATCGTTTACATAATCGCATCAACGCATAAAGGATAAAATAGGGAACTTGGCATAATCATGACAAAAAGGTGTTGAAGCCACAAGTTTATCATGGTGGCATATGAAATGTACATATGTTCATATACTTGCATATTGCATTATTAGGCTTCAAAAGCATGCATAAAACCAAACTTAGCATATGAGTGATACATGGTGATAAATGACATGTAGAAGTTGCTAGAAGTTCGCATTTAGCCTCACATGCAAGTTATCATAAGGGATATGATAACTTCCATGTTGCCAAAATGCAACCTTTAACATAAAGCTTGAAGCTTTAGGCTCACAAACTCAAGTTTAACTTGCATAACATGATAACATGTGTATAATGATCAACCCAAACTTGCATAACATAGCAACATCTGTCATACATCATGATTAAACCAACTTGCATAACATAATGATCAACCAAACTTGCATATCATGATGATCAACCCAAACTTGCATCATTCATTTAACTTTAGAGTTCAAAAAAAGAAAGTAGAAAAGGGCTTACAATGCTATGAAGACACAAATGAATATTTATTATAAAGATTGAGACGAAGCCCTTATGCAATCACCAAAAAACCCAAATATGCAAGCTCCAAATGAAAAACCCTTGAGCCAAATCAATAAAACCCTTACTTTGTAATAGAAATGTTGCAACTTGACTTGAATGCAAACTAAGAACACTCACACAAGCTTGAAAACACTTGTATGAACTCAAAATCTCTCATAGAAATAAACTTAGAAATTTTAGCATGAGAGTGGAGGCCATGAGAGGAACAAATTTGACATAGTTTAGTTGTAGGATTGAATAATGGTGATTTAGGCTAGGCTTAGGGGTCCTTTTATAGAAGATTAGGATAGTATTAGCCATAGGATTAACCCTAGATTCAATCCAAGCCATCAAATCCCGTCACTAACCAACAAAACAGGTCAAAACAGCCAAAATAGGTGCACCAGGTCGACTGGGGAGTCGACCCCAGGGGAGTCGACTGGGGAGTCGACCGGATTCAGAGATTTGATATGGCTTTAAGCCATATCAAATTTGATAGGGCTCGTAGCCGTATCAAATTTCATTTGCTACATCTTAACCAATTCTCGTCTTCCCAATCTTGAAAATCCGGTTGTTGATCATTATAGATTCGAATTGTTCCCTTTTTGTAGGTCTTAAACCCATATCAAATTAGTCTCGTATTTTTTCCCCATTGAATTTTCCTTTCTCACCATTCCAAAAAAGACTGGCCGCTTCTTTTCTAATTATCTCGATCATGTCTCCTTTCCCATCTCCCCCTTCTTGATGAAAACCCTAGAAGTAAAATCCACATTCCAATTGGGTAAATGGAAATCGTGGCTCCTACTTTCATCACCTCACATCATAGCTCCTCTATAAGAAGACTAGACCTGTAATCACTTGCTGCAAAACTCCCCCTCCTCAACTCGTCTACTTGTAATCACTCGCGTATTTATTTTGGTAAGATTATAAATTTTTTTTCTAGGTAATACCGTACTTGTAATCACTCACTGCAAAATTTTATTTTCAATCTATTTAGGACCAAATACCCTCGATGCATTGTTATTTAATATGATCAGAGGCCAATTGAAGAGGTTTGCCAAAGCTAGGAAAGATTTAGTTATTGTTGTACGTGAGATGGTAAATTATTAGATTTCTTTCTTATATTTATGTCAAGTACATTTTTTAATGCATATTAGCCTTGCGATTGGATTCATTTTGCATATTACAATAGATTTTGCTGTATTCTTCTTTTTGTTTGCAGGTATAGGCCTATGTACTATTTTTGTCTTTTTCAATTTATCATAGGCACTACTGTATCGGTTCCTTTGATGAATTTGTCAAATCATTGGTTTTAAGAATGTCAGATATTAAGGTGATGCCTTGGTACTGATTTTGGTGCTAATATGATATATCTAATGAATCAAATGTTAAAAGTTGAGCTGAAAGATAAATGACTAACATGATTCCTACGCCTTCGTGTTTCTTCGTTTTTCCATTTCATTTTGTATCATATTAGATCTATGCATTTATACTTGTGTTACTTTGGTAAAAATATCATGTTAGATCTGTACGTGTACTACGTTGGTTTTGATATTTTCTCTATGGGAACAAACATTAATGACTAAGCAGAAGGCTAGTAGACCCCCATCCCCCTCTTTCTCTTTGATTTTTTTTTCTCATTTTCATGTTTCAGCTTGCTTCATATTAGATTTGCAATAAAATACAGTGACATAGTATGCACACTTGTTCATGATGAGATGTCTTTAAAATCAGATAATTTGGCATTGCCATAGTTTATTCTAGTATATTTTTTTCACTAGACACAGAAACTCAAAATCAATAGCTTTGACATATGTGGATGTTAAAGTTTTTTTTTTATATACATTTTTGATAATCAATGGGGTATGAAATAGTTGAAAAATATTCCATCTTATTCTTAGTTAAACAAACAGAATATAATCTTTAGTAGTTCTCTACTGAATACTCATGTTATTGGAGACTTTGGAATTGATATTAACCTTTGATGGCACGAGTAGCAAGCGTATTATGTATGTTCCTCGATATTATCGTCATTGTTTCGGTTTTAATTTATTTGTTTCCAGTGAATCTTAGTAACCATTAATATCATCTATTCAAAATAGAGATTTTGAATCCTGAATGTGGGATCATAACAAGTAAACTAAGAGTTCTACAACAATGTTTTTGTAAGATTCCCCCAGCAGCGTACAAATCACGTATTATAGTTTCCAATACCCACTTTTAAATTGACCTCATCTCAGTAATATCGTATAGTGTACACTCCTGTTCTGCGAAATCAACAACCAAGTATAAATCAAAATATGAATCGGGCATCAATTTTGAGCAGTTGGAAAGCTAGAGAGGAATTTTGAATAGGGCATCAACAAACAACAAATGAGTATGTGTTTCTTCACCACAACTTTGTTAAAGAGGAGAATGTGTTTTATATGATATGATATGTGGTGTGCATGTTATGTAGTTTTATCCTGGTGGCCATGCATTCCTCCTAGTCTTATCTGCGATGGGTACATACACTACCATATTCACGTTCATACCTTAATTCAGTGCTAACATTGCATGTGTGTACTGCGTTTTGATGTATAATTTTTAGTAACAAATCTTACTATGTGTAATGAGTTTCAGCACTGCCAAATCGGTTGAAAATAACTTACACATCAAAATATTTTTTCATGGCTTGAAAAGAATGCATGTTAATTTTATTTTATTTTCATTTTTATGTTGGTAGATATTTCAGTAATTTTAGTTATGAGAAGTGTAAATGTTAATTTTGTTAGTTCTATTCGTAGAAATAATTGATAGTAAAAGAACTTATTAATGCTTTATTTTCTGGTACATTGGTTTTACTCCTTTATGTAATGTTAACAATCATTTGGTTATTTAAGGGAATGAACTAGATATTTATCGGACATTGACAAAATGGATTGAAAATGCTCTCTGATCTTCCTTCACACCATCAACCGCTAGGAAGTAATTTTGTAATCTGTACCTTTTCTATTTATCCATTTGGTAAGCATTTAGTTTAGCAAAATAGCTCTTTTGTTACTGCTATCCAATCTTCTCTACGGAAAAGTTCAAAAAAGAAGAAGAAAGCTCAAAAATCCAAATCAGATATGGATATAGAATCATAGAAAACAATTGAAGTATGGAATCATTTCCTTTTTTGTCTTTGAAAATATTTCCACGTGATTAAAATCATCTAATTGATATCTTTTAAGATGAGAAGAAATCTGATGTGAATGACTTATGGAATAATAAAGGTATGTCTCAGAAAGACACTACGTTAGGATAATATTTAGAATAAATGCTAAAATTTAATTATTATATCTTTTTTTATCTTTGTAGATGAAGCAAATGTGCAAGCGAGGAAGTTGAGAGACCAGATAATTCCCCATATTAATATGATTAAAATCTTATTTCTAAAATATGCAGTTGTTTATTTTTGTAGAATATCATGATGCAATAATTCATCAATCTATGCTTATTTCATCTCTGCAGATGCCTAAAAATTATTTGACTGTGCACCGTCAAACTGAGAGTTTGATTTACTAACATAATATAATTTTTTACAATTATTTATTTTAATCCATTTTAAGGAATTAATTTTCTGAAATGCCTGTTTAGAAAATATATCTACATATTTGCATTTGTTCCATTCCAGTAGGGTCTGCATTCCTTGCTTCACTGCGTCAGTTGTGGTGGCATGTTTGTTTATGTATCATACATTACATTACTTCATCTATTCTCAGGCCTTGGTTGTCGGTGTGCTTGATCAACTTATCTGCCATTTGTGCTTCCCTTTTATGTTGGATGATGGTACCATTGTCTTTGTTCATGGCATGGATGCAATCGGTTTAAACCCATCTTCATAATATATTCCAACCAAGGTATGGATTTATGTGCATGTTTAAAACTACTATCTCTTTCGTCCAGTGGTGCTGCTAGATAATTTTGTATTCCTACTATTTTGGTGCATGCTTACTGAAATAGAGCACCAAAATTCATTTTATGGAAAACCAATTTACGTTTTAGTTGATTTGGATGTATTTGTATTGGTTGATATTAAAACTTAGTTTAACGATTAAACATAAGCATACCATTTATTTTAAGGTTAATGATTTCAACTTGGAAATATCCTTACTTACATATGAAAGAAATATAAACTAAGCACTGAAAAGAAAACTATTCATCCTTTTTATGATTAATTGTTTTCCATCCTCAATGTCAGTTTTCTTTTTCTGGGAATTCATTAGCTTATTAGTCATACTTTCTTTTAATTAAAAATGTATATGTAAATACCAGATTATAGAAATGCAACTTCTTCAAATAAAACAATGATGGTGGCATATGTAATTATATTATGCATTCCGGTTCACTATCTGATCCCCTTTTTTTCATGAAATATTAGCTCTCATTGCTATTTTGAAATGTCTCCTCTTATTGATCCAATATATGGGTCATGTATCCTGCTTCTTCATTTGAGTTTTATTTACCGCACTACAATTCTAACTCAACAATTGTAAAGAATTTATAAATTAATTAGATTTAATCAAATACTAATCCTAAAGACTATTTATAATTATAACTTCATATTTTTTCTATAACGTTCAGGTGATGTTTTATTGATATGTAAACAATATCGTCCGACTTAAATTTGTAGTATTGTAAAAATAAGATTTGAAAGCAGTTTTAACTAAATTTTCTTACATCATGATTCATGGACATTGTGGTTAAAAAACCAGGGTTTGATCATTTTGTGAGCTAATAGCTTAAGGTATCATGCCTGAGTTTGCAAACTCAGTTCGAAACTGAGTTTGCGAACTCCGTTCGTAACCAAGATCCGAACTCAGTTTGCGAACTGAGTTCTGGACTGAGTTTGCGAACTCAATTCTGGGATTGAGTTTGCGAACTCAGTTTCGGGTCTCATTTCGTAAAATGAGTTTGCAAACTCAGTTCGAAACTGAGTTCGCAAACTCAGTTCAAACTGAGTTTGGAAACTCAATTTTGAACTGAGTTTGTAAACTCAGTTTTGAACTGAGTTAAACTCAAGCGTGATACCATGACTACGAAGTAGATAATTAACCGAGGCTGTTTAATGAATACTTGATCAGTAACCATGTGTAAACAATGTGTATATGTATGTACACACATGGTTTTGTTGATCATAACCTTCTCAAATGTCCATCATATTTAAAATATTTTTTCGGACTAAAGAAATTGATAGGATTTTTGTATATTTAGAAGCAAACCATCCTTTATCCCAGATTGGTATAACTGCTGGATGAATATGTTCCATTTCCATAAAATTTTCCATGTAATGGGCATTGATTTTCATATTATAATGTTGTAGACAAATGCTTATTGTAAGGTTTTGCAAACAAATTATGTAAGCTGAATTTATGAATGACTAGTCTTGTTACAATATTGTGTGATGATGAAAGAAGAATTGATGTATGACAATAAATTTGATTTTTTTTAAATTTGATACGACCATTAGCCGTATCAAATTATCAACTTGATACGGATTTAGGTTGTATCAGATTATCAATTTGATACGGATTTAGGCCGTACCAAATTGACAATTTGATACGGTCTAAAGCCATATCAAATACATGCATTTGATACGGCCTTAGGCCATATCAAATTGACAAAGACGCCATTTTTTGATACGGCCCAGAGCACTGCCAAATCGATTTAGATATGGCCATGAGCACTGCCTAATTGGCATTTCTGGTGTAGTGCAGTAAATTTATTTTCTTTCTATGGTTGAATGGATATTTTATTTGATTGTTAAATAACCAACTATCAAATCTGACCTATTATCGAATTGTTGGTACGGAAAGACTGAGATAGAATTTATGTTTGAAATTCCGACTTGCAAATACGTAAAAGTTAAAGATATCAGAAGATATTGGATGTTGATCAAGATGGAGCATTGAAGACCGTGGATCTTCACGAGTGGAAGAACTACTCGTTAAATTTCTCTAACTAGCTGCCAGAGTTATTATGACTTCTGATTCTATCGTGATTGAAATCTTTGGATTTGCAAGGACTTCTCGCTATTAATCCTTAGGGTGATTCCTATATAGGAGTTGGTAGAAGAGTGCCTTCGGTTCGTCCTGTTCCTGGATGACTTGAATGGACGAATGTCTGACAGAGTATTTCTTTAAGAGTCATGTACATTGACACTACACAAGAAACAGCTTTTCACAGCTTTTGAAAAATGCTGTAAAAAGATACAACAGCGTTATAAAAAACGTTGTATAACGACATGCTGTCGTTGATGCACTATTTCTAACAGCAGAAAATAAACGCTGTAAATAAAACTTTTATACAACGTTGAATTTTTGTTGTATGTTTGTCTTATATAGTGTTTATAACATAGCGTTTATAAGTTGCTGTGAGAACATTTTTCGGGGACTTTTTAAATTTATCACAATGGATATTATACGCTTTATATAGTTGTATCATAACTTGTCAATAGCATGTTATGAACGCTGTTATTACTTTTTCTTCAGCATTTCTTAAATATTTCCATATTAACATTATATATTTTTTTAACACACCAAAAACATGTCTTAAATGTTATCGTTTAAAACACATTGTGTCACCTCAATATTCGTATACCATTAATCTAACTGTCTCTAATTTTATTTCAATTTATTAATATACAAAACATATATAAATCAATCTAAAAACAATAAAATAAAAGCATAACAACTGATCATATTCATAAAAATGTCAATACAATATCCATTGACAAAGTTCACTTATAGACCACGATGAAATTTATAAACCATCTTCAAACAACATTAGACAAAGATGCAACATGTACAGTCTTTGCATCAAATATTATTGACAAAACATGCAAAAAAAACCTTTTCATATGCTAACTAGGCCGAACCTCCAGAAATTAAAAGAGCATCTTGTCTATTTCTTGCATCTAAAAACTTCCATCTACCTGTAACAATGAAATTTAAAAGTGATGAAAAACACGTTTGAAATGATGAAAGACATATGTTATCCAAATAAGGAAAAATAGCATGATATAAAACATTTACTATCTTATACTATAAAACATTTACTATCTTATACCGAAGACCATAGAAGGAGGTTGAGAAGACGTCGCCAGTCATAATTCCAAAAAAGACCATGGATGTGGATGCTCCCATGGACACATAGGAAACACACATAGGTAAATCAGGGAGGGCTCTATATGCCGCTAGGGGTAGGATAAGATCATAGAGTGACATGCACATTATCAACATTAGCTAAGTTTAGGAACTTCAAAAATTTACATATTGATATTACTAAGTTCAGGAACTTCAGAAATTTGCACTTGTTTTCCAAAATCAATTTGCGTATTGGTCTGGAAAACCTTAACATTACCAGTATCAATTAGTGTCTTTATCCTATTCGCTATTATTTTATTGCCATGTTGCTTGTCATTTCTATCAGTTGAAAGTGATGAGAAGAACCATTCACATTATTATATATAAAATAAAGAAGCAACTAACTATTTCATTATATTTGCCTACAATCTACCAGGTTTCAGTAACAAGCGTCATCCATTTTTCTCTCCCATAGTTTAGTACTTAGTTATATTTGGTTATCAACAAATTCATTGATTCATGTTATTGTTAGAATTGTGTTTTTATTAGTTTTTTGTGTCCTTGAATAGCTTTTCTACAAATTGTATGTGCGTGATAAACGATCTTTCTTACAAATTGTATGTGCGTCTTATGTCAGGTTCAGTAAAATATGATATGTTAGCGTCAGGCTAGCAAACGCTTTTGATTTAGACGTGGAAGCTCGTCATAGATAGTCAGTCTCTTCCGTGAACTTTCAAGGTGCTAAAACTGCAATCCGCAGTTAAAAGCAATGACAATCGAGTAGGATGGTCTTCTTTGACAAAGCATTTCTTGATGCACCATAAATCATCATCAAGGGAGAAAAAGGTTCCCGGTTTCTTCTCAGGTGTATTAAGTTAACATGTATTATGTTGGGAAATATCTGACATGACAGTGAATTAGGCGTAAAGAACCTCTAGGAACTCCTGTTACATTTTAATGTTATTGTTACTACAAAAAAAATCAACATCGGAGTGAGCAGGCGGTGAAGGGTATCGGATGACTGAAGGCTCGTAGGAGGCCCAGTAGAAAGTGGGAGCTAAATACCAAGATGGACAATAACAAAAAGAAATAATCTGAAAAGCCGCATCATCCGAAGTTTCCTTTCCTCTCCCCCCTAAGGGAAAAGATTGTAAAGAACTGTGGGATATAACCGACAAGGTCTATCCGACATGATTAATCCGACAAGGCCCTTTCGACAGTATCAGCTCAACGGAAGATTTCCTGTGAGGAACCACCTATCTTCTATAACCAAGTAAGCCAGAAGCGATAAACTCAATAAAAAAAGCCCAAAGGAATATTTAATAACGACCAGACCGAATGCCGACACACCTGAAGACGGAAGCATCGAAGGCACTAAACCGGAAGAATGTAAGGGCCACCCAGATGCAACATCCAGAGCACCTACTGCATAGAGACCG
The DNA here is from genome assembly GCA_030737875.1 of Allium sativum. Classification (NCBI taxonomy): domain Eukaryota; kingdom Viridiplantae; phylum Streptophyta; class Magnoliopsida; order Asparagales; family Amaryllidaceae; genus Allium; species Allium sativum. The sequence goes on along the minus strand of CM060923.1, from coordinate 583,172,785 downwards.
AAAGGACGAATTCACAAATAACAGGAAAAGACACCAGAAGCCATCCCTTGGGAATCCAGGCTACCACAAAAATGCCACCGAAAGGCTAACCGAGACCCAAGCGGATATACAGGCTACCCGTACTAATTCACTTAGCGCCGAAACTCATGTCGGCTTCGAATCGACAGTTCTCAACATATAACATGAGAGCAAGCCTCTCTAAGTATTTACAATAAGGCTGGATGCTTACATCCGAGAGCTCATATCCAAGAGTCTATATTCAGGACCGTTGCTGAAGGTTCAAATTTCATCCAAGGACCACGGTTGACACTCCAAGAATAGCCGAAAGGAAAGCGCTCGAAACTCAAGAAAAAAGCAACCAGCAAGGACTTCCGTAGACCCAATAGCCCGTCAACGGAAGGAGCACCGAACCACTATAAATAAGACCCCAGAGGTCACATTCAGGGGAAGATTCTTACCTTCCAAAAACAATTGTACTCTTGAAATTAACTTAGAAAAGAGATCAATGGGAAAACCCCCCTATGACATTCGTGTACTCCCAGTGTAAATTGAATAAAAGGAATCTATCACAAGAAACTTGCTCTATAAGTGTGTACTACCATTTTTTGATCATCACCATTGCAGTTGTTTGTTTTCTTTTTTAGATTAAAACTGAATTTCCTCTTCGATACACCCTCGATAAGGAAAACACACTTCGTCCCCCTGAGTCTAAACCCATTCCTATTGCACTAGGCAAACCCTTCTTTCTACGATTCCACTTCCAGGGCGATAACCCGATTTAACCCATAAAAGCACCCGCCAACCATTCCCTCCTTTATATCTACCCCAATCGACCTGTCTCCAGTGTTAACGAAAAATATCGTTAACAGTTATGTAGCAGAATGGGCGGGATAAGCCAGGGTCAGTATCTGAAACACATTACAGCTGACAGGATAGTGCGACAACTCATCGGGATATGATGAAGCAAGATTAGTTAACAGTTAACACAGTCACATATATGGTGAAGAAATGTCTACAAATTGCTCATTTGAATGTGGTACTCAAAGAGCACCAGTGAACCCACTTTATTTTTATCCCACTATGATCCAACGATCACTACAACAATCACTGAAATATGTTGCCATAATTTCAAATATTGAAAATGAGGCTACACAATTCAGAATGGACTCTCCAAAAAAAATTAACACTCATAATGGCTTCTTTCTATTAGAGGATTTGGATGAGAAAAGTTAACTATTCACTCAAAAGTACTTCTAGTTGTGACGTAAAGGGATCATTCTGAGACGACCCGAAATCCCGTTCTCACGGAAACAGGGTTATCTTTGGAATATAACACAGAAACAGATAATAGCAGAACAGAATTAAATAAATACACCAGATATGAACAATAGAATATACTGGATAAAAGTAATCATCAGAGTTACACAGTATACAGGATCTTACTTAGTACAAATACAGTTTAGCTATACATAAATGTCTACAGCGGAAATAAACAAAATATGTACAATAGGAGCTGAACAGCATAAAAAGAAATAAATGATAAAATCCATCTTCAGCTCCAGCTATCCAGAAAAAGAACCAGCTAAACCTGAATACAAGGCTGCCCGTGTAGAAAAAGGGGCACCCGAGTTTGAAAGTGAAACAAACTACGAGTCAGTCATGGGACTGGTATGAGAAATCCACTCAACACATATATTATAGGCCAATCACAGGACCACGCCACTTTCGTGGAACGGGTTTACTCCATTGGATTGCCAGTGCTTTAAAACAAATCTTTCTTTTAAACATCGCTATGCTTTTTATAAAAATGAAACCGTTATAAGACTCAGTTCCCATCACACAATGCAACGCAAACCGGAGGATAGAGTTTTTACCTTATAACGGCCAAATATGCTTGATACGCATAAAACAAAGGCATTTGATATCATTGCTAGTGTTTATATGTTTCGAAAACAATTTCAAATCATAACTATCAATCATATACGACATGAGCGTCCCATGCCACTATGTCGCCAAATGTATATATACAATCGAAACCGCACAGTCACGTATTTGGAAATTTGATTTCCATCATGAACCAAGGCAAAAGATAGTCCTTACCGAATTCGAGACGCTCTAGCCCGCCCCTCAGGAACAGCCGCAACTGCCCCGTGGATCGTCAGGGTCGGTCCACCGATGTGGATTATTATGCCTGAACACTACGTCTCCCCGCCCTTTGGGGCGTAAACGAGCCAACGAATGACTCCATCAGACCCGGATCGTCCGATCAAACCAAGGCGCCTCGCAACAGCAACAACCACATAGGTGAAAAGTATATAAATGTCAGGGCTGGTAGGTCACTGACACCACCCTAGCTAGAAAGAAACGCAGGCCCTCCCTGATGTCCTCTCCCGTTTTAGGTTCATACCGGGGTGTGAGGCTCGCGAATTCACGTTATACACAAAGCTACGCCACACAGGCGGTGCTTTGATCATCACCACAAGACTTTGCTTTTCAACAGAAGTCCTGATCACTGCATCTTAGCATGCCACACAGGCGATTCATGCCATGCGACTGATGTCCATCGATATATAACCTCTGAGTTCGTGCGTTCCAGAGAAGGGCGTTAAGCAAAAGAATAAATTCTCCGCCGCCAAACAGATGTATATTTAACAGAAATCAATCAACATAGAATAAACTCCAATGTCAGACACACAGTCCATTTACAAGTCTGTTCTGGGTCTGAACGAAACCGGAGGCACTAAATACCTCGCAAACCCTTCGATCACCACGTACGTCTGAACGATCACCACTCATTATCCATATTTCGGGATGCCTCCCAATCAGGACCTCGGTTACCATCCAAACGAGGTGAAGATCTCCGGTCTTCGACCATCGTCTTCATCTTCGACTTTCAATCGTCGGTCAATTATTTGAAATGAGAATTAACTCGGCCTTTTCAAATAATTCTCGTATATTTAGAATTTCAATTCAATTTATCTCAATGGTTAAATTATTCGACAACACCAATTTTATTCTTTAATGTAATTTTCACACCAAACACATTCAACCATCAAATATCACATAAATCAAGCAAATTCAGTTTATTTCCATTCCATAACGTTTCCAATATTTTATAACGATTTATCGCTATTTTTATTTATTTTAGAATAGCTGATTTATTCAAAACGACGCTTCGGGCCATAAAGCGGTCGTGGCGCTGTTTTTCTTCAGATTTTATTTAGACATATCTGAAAATCTAACCGTTGGATCTTTGCAAAATTTACATCATTAGAAAGGTCTTTTCAAAACGAATCCAACGGTTCCAGTTTCGGGAAAATCCGACGGTCGGATCTCCCGGTACAATCATTTGAAATTTCGATTTCAAAATACGAACTGCAGCGTCGTTATTCGATTAAATATATAATTATATATATATATATATATATATATATATATAAATATAATCGCTTCTGGTGATGTTTTTCTTCAGATTTGAATTAAACATTCCAGACAATCCAACCGTTGGATTTTTGCAAGGTTGGTGCCGTTTGGAAGATATTTCCAAGGCGAACCCGACGGTTGAGGTTTCGGGAAAATCCAGTGGTCGGATTTCCCGCACTAGTCGTTTGAAATCACGGTTTCAAAATACGAACTGCACGGCCTCGTTTCGTTTTAATTTTATTTATATTTATATATTTATATAAATATAGTTCATTCAATGATTTCAATATCATTTTCACTTCAAATATTTCACTAACGCCTTAAAATTTTGGAAAATTTCGCCATAACCTCCCCTGCACCGGGAGCATCGGGAAATCGCAAATAGCTTTCCCGGTCCTTCTAATCTCAAAAAGAAAAACAAAAAGCCAAGCGGCTAGCCAACAGGCTCATAAAATCATCACCCAAACAAAGCAGTAAATGTGTACCTATTTGTCGGGCACAAAATTTTATTCCTCTTCTCTAGCCCCTTTGCTATAACCTGTTCAATGAGTATGCATGTACATATATATACAGTTCTTATCATTTATCATTTCCTATTCAACTTCATATTTGATTTCTATTTGGTTTAAAAAAAACACCATTTATCCTAACGTTACATACATAGGTGCAAATCATTTCATTAGCTAATTAATGAATATTTCAACTCATATATGTTTATTTTGAACAAGTGGCTATTTTTAACACTTCACATTTCAACGATTTTTGCATACAATAAAAATGTGATTTTTATTGTAAAACAATTCATTTCAAAACACTATTATTTTATATATTTCATGTTGGTGATAAAAATGGGATTTTTATCCTAAAACAATTTCTTTTAAAACGAGATTATTTTACACAGTTCATATAGTCGATAAAAGGTGATTTTTATTATCAAACAATTTATTTCAAAATATGAATACCATTCAACACATGAATTTCTAATCAACGAATGAATATCAATTCAACACATGAATGTTTTCTATAGTTTCTATATATAGATAAAAATGTGATTTTTATTATCAAACAATTTATTTCAAAATATGAATACCATTCAACACATGAATTTCTAATCAACGAATGAATATCAATTCAACACATGAATGTTTTCTATAGTTTCTATATATAGATAAAAATGTGATTTTTATTATTAAACAATTTATTTCAAAATATGAATACCATTCAACACATGAATTTCTAATCAACGAATGAATATCAATTCAACACATGAATGTTTTCTATAGTTTCTATATATAGATAAAAATGTGATTTTTATTATCAAACAGTTTATTTCAAAATATGAATACCATTCAACACATGAATTTCTAATCAACGAATGAATATCAATTCAACACATGAAGGTTTTCTATTCAATGAATAAATATAGTTTAAGCATATGAAAATAATTCAAACACACGAATATTATTCAAAATTTCGGCAGCATAACGGCAGGGTAGTTAAACCGGGACCGTCCCTAGTACGGCTCCTCGCTCTACCTTAAAACCTCGCGGTTTTTGACAATGGGGATCATGCATCTAGTTCGCACGCAGGCGACATGTATATATTTATTTCATTTCCACAAACTAATCCTATGTGGTTTCAACCAAATATTTCTCAACCACAAATGGGTATTTTTCAACCACAATCAACCAATATCAATCACAAACAATCCCAAACAATCATTCGCTATCAATCAATTTTCACAACAATTTCAATCAATAAATATCGTCCATGGTTTGTGGACGAGGGGCGTATATATATATATATATATATATATATATATATATATATATATATATATAAATATATATAGCAATTCACTTTCATTTCACACATATATATATATTTTTAAATCAGAAATCTCACCAATAGCTATCCAATACCACGATTCTTCCTTTATAGAAATCTTCGCCAATCTCGCCTTTCGTCGCTTTCGTTGCCCTTATTCTCTACATATGTAAAAATCGAATTTTTACTATGTTATTCAATATATAAAAATCGAATTTTGACTTCGCTATTCAATATATAATGATATGATTTTTACTTCGACTTTCAATATATAAAAATCTGATTTTTACTTTGACTTTCAATATATAAAAAATCTGATTTTTACTTTTTAAAGTTCAAATCCTTTCCTTTTTAAAGTTTAAATCTTTTTATTTTTAAATCTCAAAATAAAATCAATTTTTCAAACCCCTTTAAAATTTAGTTTTAAACCTTTTAAAATTCAGTTTTAATAACTTTTTAAAATCAGTTTTTATAACTTTTTAAAATCAGTTTTTATAACTTTTTAAAATCAGTTTTTATAACCTTTTAAAATCAGTTTTTAGAACCTAATTAAAATTCAGTTTTCAACCTAATTAAAATTCAGTTTTAAACCTAATTAAAATTCAGTTTTAAATCTTATTAACAGTTTTTATAACTTTTTAAAATCAGTTTTTATAACCTTTTTAAAATCAGTTTTTATAACTTTTTAAAATCAGTTTTTATAACCTTTTTAAAATCAGTTTTTAGAACCTAATTAAAATTCAGTTTTTAGAACCTAATTAAAATTCAGTTTTCAACCTAATTAAAATTCAGTTTTCAACCTAATTAAAATTCAGTTTTAAACCTAATTAAAATTCAGTTTTAAATCTTATTTACAGTTTTTATAACTTTTTAAAATCAGTTTTTATAACTTTTTTTTTAAAAAAAAAACAGTTTTAAAAATAAATGTAAAACTAAAATAAATTAAAACAACTTACATCGAAGAAACGAAAGAGGAGGGGTTGGTTTTTCGTCAGGTGGCGGCGCAGGAGGTGTCGGAGGTGGGGCGGCCTTCAGCTCGTCGGCGGTGGCGTCTCGAACAGGGCTCGCGGATTTAGGGTGTCTCGATGGCTTAGGGGTGGTTCGGATTGAAGGAGGAGGAGGGAGCGAGAGCAAGGAAGAGGGGGGAGAAGATCGGAGGGCGCGGTGGAGGTCTGGTCAACGGCGAAGGCGGGCGTCGATCTTTTTTTTTCTTTTTTTTTCTGAGCGAAATGGAGAGAGAAGAGGGAATAGGGGGGGGGGGGGGTTATATAAAATATATATATTTAATTATTTAATTTTTGCAAAAAGTTGACTTTTACATACGACCTCTAAACGAGGCCCACCGCCTGTCGTCTATAGCGTATTACCCCCATTCCGGACACTATGGGATATGTATCGCAAGCTGATTTGATCGTTACAATCAGTTCCTGTTGAATTTACATTTAAGTCACTATATTGAATTTTAAACGTACATTTCAAATTACCGGGGTCACATACTAACTAGAAAAATTCCAGAAAAATATTTTCTAGCTTCGTATTGACGATACGGTCCTAACAAAACTAGTTTCGTCGAATTCTGAGACCGTTTGAAAAATGGCCAATTTCCAGTCGATTAAAATCAACGGAAACTGGTCAAACGCGTTTTCCTTTGCCACGCTCACATATTGATTCGAAAAATTATGAAATTTGAAACCTAATAATACCTTGACACTGCGGATCCAACAAAAGTGGTTTCGTCGAAATCCGAGGTCATTTGCAAAATGTCCATTTTTAAGGGCCTGAATTCCATAGCGACTATTCAGAATTTTCAACTGGACATATCTTTTGATTCCCGCTATCAAATTTCGATTCGTCGGATTCGTTAGAAAGATATCATCAAACAGATCCTAATGTTTTTGGTTTCACTAAAATCCGGATTGTTTTGCACCCGGTACAGTCCGACAAAGTTTGAATTCAATTTTTGAAACTGCCACGCCCTTTCAGGCCTTGTTTATAATTATAATTAATTATATTCGTTTTTAATTGTCGATTCAAACTCAGTTTTCATCGCCATTATTTAAAATATTTATTTTAAATATTTAAAATCCATTATTTTAGCCAATTAAAAATTTTTAAATTGGTTCAGATTTTCTGGGTCGTTACAATCTCCCCTACTTAAAACTTTTCGTCCCCGAAAAGGAATAAAGTCGAAAGTGGTTTGATAAATCTGCAATCACACAACACAACAACCAATCCAATTGTTTTTAACCTTCAAAAATATACTAATCAAATCCTATACCCTTTAAAAATCATTCAGACTAAATAATGAAAAGTGCACATCTATGAAAAGAAAATAACAATAGAGTAGAGAATTGAATGGTAGTGCAAAGTAGGGTAAATGTACCTTGCACCGGAGTCAATTAGAGATATCTACTCGGCATCTAGGATAAGCTTTCTGAATGCTCTCCTCCGTTTCCCAAGTACAATCTCGCGGATCTCCACTCCATTGCACTTTGACCAAGCGAACCTTCTTGTTCCTCAGTTCTTTGGTTTCTTTGCCGATAATCTTCAGCGGCTCTCGCCTCACGGCTAATTCTGGAGTAATTTCAATGTCCTGTTGAGCTGCTTCTTCCACGATCAAGTCTGGATCATGAACGTGCTTTCGAAGTTGAGATATATGAAATACATCTTGCACTCCAGGCAACCAGTCAGGCAGTTTGACCCTATAAGCGAGAGTTCCGATCCGTTCCAGAATAGGAAACGGACCAATGAATTTGGGCGCTAACTTTCCAGTTTTACCGAACCGGATTACTCCTCTCATCGGCGATACTTTCAAATATACATAGTCGCCAACTTCAAAGGATATATCTCTTCTTCTTCTATCGGCATAGCTCTTTTGTCGGCTTTGAGCGGCGAGTAATCGCTTCTTAATAAAATCGACTTTGTCGGCCGCTTCTCGAATCATGTCAGGCCCTAACACAAGTCTATTTCCAGGCTCGACCCAACAAGCAGGAGATCGGCACGGTCTACCCTACAATGCTTCGAATGGCGACATTGTCAGACTCGCCTGGTAGCTGTTGTTATAAGAGAATTCAGCCAAATGCAGATGGTCTTCCCATGATCCACCGAAATCTAAAACACAAGCCCGCAATAGATCTTCTAAAATACGATTCACCCTCTCAGTCTGACCGTCTGTCTGAGGATGATAAGCGGTGCTTAGGTTTAACTTCGTTCCTAGCTCGACTTGAAATGCTTCCCAGAATTTACTAGTAAATATTGTATCTCTATCACTGACTATACTGAGCGGCACTCCATGTAGTTTAACTATTTCCCTGAAGTATATCTGCGCCAGACTCTGAGCGGTTCTATTTGATCTGACAGGTATGAAATGGGCGGTCTTCGTGAAACGATCTACGATCACCCAAATACTGTCATTCCCTTTTCTGGTTCTGGGCAAACCATCAATGAAGTCCATAGAAATATGTTCCCACTTCCAACCAGGAACTTCTAGCGGTTGTAATAATCCAGCCAGTTTCTGTTGGTCACTCTTGACTAGCTAGCAAGTAGGGCATCGACTAACATATATCGAGATGTCTCTTTTTAACGACTTCCACCAGAATGTGCGTTTGATATCGTTATACATTTTATTCACACCTGGATGGATACCGAGCTTAGATTTGTGGCATTCATCAAGCACATCTCTTCTGAGTTCAGGAATTTCTGGAACACAAATTCGTCCTTCTAACCTCAGAATCCCTTCGCTGTCTAACTGGAAATCCGAAGCATTGCCTTCACGAATTCGCTGACTTATTCCTTTGATAAATTGGTCATCTTCTTGGAGAGCCGATATCTTATCAATCAACGAAGTCGCAATGATGAAACTGGCGATCATTTCATTCTTTCGGCTTAACGCATCGGCCACGACATTGGCTTTCCCTGGAGTATATATAATTTCAAAGTCATATGCTGCAAGAAACTCCAGCCAACGCTGTTGCCTCAGATTCAGGTCTTTCTGAGTGAACAGATACTTTAATGACTGATGATCTGTAAACAGTTCAAATCTCTCGCCCAGAAGATAGTGTCTCCAGATTTTCAAAGAGAATGTGAGCCAATAACTCAAGATCATGAGTTACATAGTTTTTCTCGTGCGGTTTCAGTTGACGGCTAGCATAAGCAATCACTTGGCCCCTTTGCATCAACACTGCACCAAGGCCTTCTCTAGAAGCATCAGTCCAGACTTTTAAATCTTGGTTGCCATCGATGATGGTTAACACTGGAGCTGTCGTTAATCTCAATTTCAGCTCTTCGAAAGCCTCCTCACTCTCTTGAGTCCATTTGAATTTAGAATGCTTCTTTGTAAGCTTCGTTAAGTGACCAGATATCTTCGAAAAGTCTTTAACGAACTTTCGGTAATAGCTAGCCAATCCGAGAAAACTGCGGACTTCAGTGGGAGTACTGGGCTGTTTCCAATTCTGAATAGCTGTGATTTTGCTTGGATCCACAGCGATTCCATCTTTCGATATGACATGGCCCAGAAATTTCACTTCATCTTGCCAGAATATACATTTGGAAAACTTGGCTTTTAATACATTCCGTCTGAGAATTTCTAACACTTGTTCCAGATGCTTTTCATGTTCGGCCTTTGATTTAGAGAAGATTAGAGTATCATCAATAAAAAACAGAACAAATTTATTCAATACTCCTCTGAATACTCTGTTCATCAGATCGACGAAATAAGCTGGAGCGTTACATAAGCCGAATGGCATTACTAACCACTCGTAGAATAAGTCGGGGCCTCTGAACGCTGTCATTGGAACACACTCTTCGGCAATTCGGAGTTGATGAAAACCTGTAGCTAGGTCCATCCTTGAGAATACTTGTGCTCCATTTAATCGATCCAACAAATCATCTATTCGTGGCAATGGATACTTGTTCTTTATTGTCTGTTTGTTCAGATCACGATAATCCACACATAGACGTAGAGTACCGTCTGATTTTGGGACAAACACCACTGCTGCTCCCCAATCAGAGAAACTAGGCCTGATCAGACCTTTCCATACTAGCTGTCGTGTTTGATTGTCTAATTCCTCCTTCTCTTTCAAGGACATTCTTCGAATAGCGTGAACTACCGGCCTTGCATTCGGAATTAAAGCAATTTTGAAATCTATTTCTCTCTGCGGAGGTAAGCGAACAACTTCTTCGAACACATCCGCATAGTTTTTGACGACATGAATGTCTTTGATGAGGTCAGGAATATTCTCTGTGATTTCAGGGACATTTTCTATTTGGGCTGGAGAAACATTCAAAGCTTCCCAGAAGTCTTTTCTATTAGCACTCTGACCTTCACAGGGAATGGTTATATAACTCCCTGATTTAATCTTAGCTCTAACAACTCTCTCGGCGCATCTAACCTCTGCTTCATATTTGGTTAGCCAATCCAATCCCAGAATAAGATCGAATTCATCAAAGTTCATGACGACTGAGATAATAGGGAATTTATAGCAAGAAAAAGAGACGGGTACTGCACATATCCAACTGAGATTGATAGATCCCCCGACCGGATTTTGGACAGTCATTGGTTCCTTGAGCTTCCTCAAATTCAAATCTAGCTTCTTAGCGGCACCCTTTGAAATGAAGCTTCGGGACGCGCCTGTGTCAAACAGTACTTTAACTGGAATGTTTTTGACAGTAAGCGTTCCTTCTAAAACATTAGATCTTCCTTGACTTGCTGAGGGATCAGAAGTTTCTGCCACTTCATTCACTTGAACTATTTCAGTCTTTTTCAACTGCCAGCAATCTTGCTTTACATGACCAAACTGATGGCATTGATTGCACCTTTGCTTTCCTTGAAAATCCTTCTTTGGTTTAGATCCACTCTTTCTTTGTTCGTTCCAAGGTTTGCAACTTATCGCCAAATGTCCTTTTCTATTGCAGCTTGAGCACGTGGCGGTCGTTATTCGTTCGTTCCCAGATTCATCCCTTTTTCTCTTGGCACTGGGCTTCTTGTTGACATCAGACTTTGTACTGGCCTCTGGACGATCAGTTTCAGACTCATTTCTATTACTAGAGCTGACTTCCTCTTCGTCGCACAACATGCCTTTCTTATGGAGATCTTCATATTGATAAGCCATATAAATCATTTCTGAAAAAGGAAGCTTTACATGCCAAAATACTTTATTCTGGTATTTCCTTTGAAGCCCATTGATAAATCCCATATTCTTCCTCTTCGGATCTTGAATTAGATGAGGGGCAAAGTGAGAAAGTTCATTGAATTTCTTATGATATTCGGGAATTGTCATGTCTCCTTGTATCAGATAAGAAAATTCATCACATAATCGCTCAGTTGCTTCGGGAGGAGTAAATCTTTCTAAGAAAATCACTTTGAATCTGTCCCAGGTGATATCACCTTCTGGATTATCCTCAATAACTGAATCCCACCAAAACAAAGCTTCGTCTTTGAGAGCCCAGGAGGCCAGTAATATTTTCTGGACATCCCTCAGCTTTAATGCTTCGAAGATTTTCTCAGCCGAACGAATCCAAGCTTGCGTCTTCATAATAGATTCTTCACCAGAGAACGGTATTCCACCCATATTTCAATATTTGATTAATAGGGCCTCAATATCCGGTTCTGCATTCCTTCTGTTTCTGACACTCATTTTCTAGTACTTCTGCAAATGGCAGATTAAGTGTCAGGTCACAGAAAAGGTATTTTAAAATATAGAAACACATACTTCAAATGTAAATGTGTCTATCCAGGTGTAATTTCATTCTGCTTTACTCATACTAGGATATTACTGATCCTATCTGTATAGAGTTACCCGTCCTAGAACACTACTGGTTCTATTTCTGACGAGTTCGTTCACATGTTATATTCCAGAACTAAGCTTAACCAAAGCTCTGATACCACATTGAGACGACCCGAAATCCCGTTCTCACGGAAACAGGGTTATCTTTGGAATATAACACAGAAACAGATAATAGCAGAACAGAATTAAATAAATACACCAGATATGAACAATAGAATATACTGGATAAAAGTAATCATCAGAGTTACACAGTATACAGGATCTTACTTAGTACAAATACAGTTCAGCTATACATAAATGTCTACAGCGGAAATAAACAAAATATGTACAATAGGAGCTGAACAGCATAAAAAGAAATAAATGATAGAATCCATCTTCAGCTCCAGCTATCCAGAAAAAGAACCAGCTAAATCTGAATACAAGGCTGCCCGTGTAGAAAAAGGGGCACCCGAGTTTGAAAGTGAAACAAACTACGAGTCAGTCATGGGACTGGTATGAGAAATCCACTCAACACATATATTATAGGCCAATCACAGGACCACGCCACTTTCGTGGAACGGGTTTACTCCATTGGATTGCCAGTGCTTTAAAACAAATCTTTCTTTTAAACATCGCTATGCTTTTTATAAAAATGAAACTGTTATAAGACTCAGTTCCCATCACACAATGCAACGCAAACCGGAGGATAGAGTTTTTACCTTATAACGGCCAAATATGCTTGATACGCATAAAACAAAGGCATTTGATATTATTACTAGTGTTTATATGTTTCGAAAACAATTTCAAATCATAACTATCAATCATAGACGACATGAGCGTCCCATGCCACTATGTCGCCAAATGTATATATACAATCGAAACCGCACAGTCACGTATTTGGAAATTTGATTTCCATCATGAACCAAGGCAAAAGATAGTCCTTACCGAACTCGAGACGCTCTAGCCCGCCCCTCCGGAACAGCCGCAACTGCCCCTTGGATCGTCAGGGCCGGTCCACTGATGTGTATTATTATGCCTGAACACTACGTCTCCCCGCCCTTTGGGGCGTAAACGAGCCAACGAATGACTCCATCGGACCCGGATCGTCCGATCAAACCGAGGCGCCTCGCAACAGCAACAACCACATAGGTGAAAAGTATATAAATGTCAGGGCTGGTAGGTCACTGACACCACCCTAGCTAGAAAGAAACGCAGGCCCTCCCTGATGTCCTCTCCCGTTTTAGGTTCATACCGGGGTGTGAGGCTCGCGAATTCACGTTATACACAAAGCTACGCCACACAGGCGGTGCTTTGATCATCACCACAAGACTTTGCTTTTCAACAGAAGTCCTGATCACTGCATCTTAGCATGCCACACAGGCGATTCATGCCATGCGACTGATGTCCATCGATATACAACCTCTGAGTTCATGCGTTCCAGAGAAGGGCGTTAAGCAAAAGAATAAATTCTCCGCCGCCAAACAGATGTATATTTAACAGAAATCAATCAACATAGAATAAACTCCAATGTCAGACACACAGTCCATTTACAAGTCCGTTCTGGGTCTGAACGAAACCGGAGGCACTAAATACCTCGCAAACCCTTCGATCACCACGTACGTCTGAACGATCACCACTCATTATCCATATTTCGGGATGCCTCCCAATCAGGACCTCGGTTACCATCCAAACGAGGTGAAGATCTCCGGTCTTCGACCATCGTCTTCATCTTCGACTTTCAATCGTCGGTCAATTATTTGAAATGAGAATTAACTCGGCCTTTTCAAATAATTCTCGTATATTTAGAATTTCAATTCAATTTATCTCAATGGTTAAATTATTCGACAACACCAATTTTGTTCTTTAATGTAATTTTCACACCAAACACATTCAACCATCAAATATCACATAAATCAAGCAAATTCAGTTTATTTCCATTCTATAACGTTTCCAATATTTTATAACGATTTATCGCTATTTTTATTTATTTTAGAATAGCTGATTTATTCAAAACGACGCTTCGGGCCATAAAGCGGCCGTGGCGCTGTTTTTCTTCAGATTTGATTTAGACATATCTGAAAATCTAACCGTTGGATCTTTGCAAAATTTACATCATTAGAAAGGTCTTTTCAAAACGAATCCAACGGTTCCAGTTTCGGGAAAATCCGACGGTCGGATCTCCCGGTACAATCGTTTGAAATTTCGATTTCAAAATACGAACTACAGCGTCGTTATTCGATTAAATATATAATTATATTTATATATATATAAATATAATCGCTTCTGGCGCTGTTTTTCTTCAGATTTGAATTAAACATTCCAGACAATCCAACCGTTGGATTTTTGCAAGGTTGGTGCCGTTGGGAAGATATTTCCAAGGCGAACCCGACGGTTGAGGCTTCGGGAAAATCCAGTGGTCGGATTTCCCGCACTAGTCGTTTGAAATCACGGTTTCAAAATACGAACTGCACGGCCTCGTTTCGTTTTAATTTTATTTATATTTATATATTTATATAAATATAGTTCATTCAATGATTTCAATATCATTTTCACTTCAAATATTTCACTAACGCCTTAAAATTTTGGAAAATTTCGCCATAACCTCCACTGCATCGGGAGCATCGGGAAATCGCAAATAGCTTTCCCGGTCCTTCTAATCTCAAAAAGAAAAAGAAAAAGCCAAGCGGCTAGCCAACAAGCTCATAAAATCATCACCCAAACAAAGCAGTAAATGTGTACCTATTTGTCGGGCCCAAAAATTTTATTCCTCTTCTCTAGCCCCTTTGTTATAACCTGTTCAATGAATATGCATGTACATATATATACAGTTCTTATCATTTATCATTTCCTATTCAACTTCATATTTGATTTCTATTTGGTTTAAAAAAAACACCATTTATCCTAATGTTACATACATAGGTGCAAATCATTTCATTAGCTAATTAATGAATATTTCAACTCATATATGTTTATTTTGAACAAGTGGCTATTTTTAACACTTCACATTTCAACGATTTTTGCATACAATAAAAATGTGATTTTTATTGTAAAACAATTCATTTCAAAATACTATTATTTTATATATTTCATGTTGGTGATAAAAATGGGATTTTTATCCTAAAACAATTTCTTTTAAAACGAGATTATTTTACACAGTTCATATAGTCGATAAAAGGTGATTTTTATTATCAAACAATTTATTTCAAAATATGAATACCATTCAACACATGAATTTCTAATCAACGAATGAATATCAATTCAACACATGAATGTTTTCTATAGTTTCTATATATAGATAAAAATGTGATTTTTATTATCAAACAATTTATTTCAAAATATGAATACCATTCAACACATGAATTTCTAATCAACGAATGAATATCAATTCAACACATGAATGTTTTCTATAGTTTCTATATATAGATAAAAATGTGATTTTTATTATCAAACAATTTATTTCAAAATATGAATACCATTCAACACATGAATTTCTAATCAACGAATGAATATCAATTCAACACATGAATGTTTTCTATAGTTTCTATATATAGATAAAAATGTGATTTTTATTATCAAACAATTTATTTCAAAATATGAATACCATTCAACACATGAATTTCTAATCAACGAATGAATATCAATTCAACACATGAAGGTTTTCTATTCAATGAATAAATATAGTTTAAGCATATGAAAATAATTCAAACACACGAATATTATTCAAAATTTCGGCAGCATAACGGCAGGGTAGTTAAACCGGGACCGTCCCTAGTACGGCTCCTCGCTCTACCTTAAAACCTCGCGGTTTTTGACAATGGGGATCATGCATCTAGTTCGCACGCAGGCGGCATGTATATATTTATTTCATTTCCACAAACTAATCCTATGTGGTTTCAACCAAATATTTCTCAACCACAAATGGGTGTTTTTCAACCACAATCAACCAATATCAATCACAAACAATCATTCGCTATCAATCAATTTTCACAACAATTTCAATCAATAAATATCGTCCATGGTTTGTGGACGAGGGGCGTATATATATATATATATATATATATATATATATATATATATATATATATAGCAATTCACTTTCATTTCACACACATATATATATTTTTAAATCAGAAATCTCACCAATAGCTATCCAATACCACGATTCTTCCTTTATAGAAATCTTCGCCAATCTCGCCTTTCGTCGCTTTCGTTGCCCGTATTCTCTACATATGTAAAAATCGAATTTTTACTATGTTATTCAATATATAAAAATCGAATTTTGACTTCGCTATTCAATATATAATGATATGATTTTTACTTCGACTTTCAATATATAAAAATCTGATTTTTACTTTGACTTTCAATATATAAAAGTCTGATTTTTACTTTTTAAAGTTCAAATCCTTTCCTTTTTAAAGTTTAAATCTTTTTCTTTTTAAATCTCAAAATAAAATCAGTTTTTCAAACCCCTTTAAAATTTAGTTTTAAACCTTTTTAAAATTCAGTTTTAATAACTTTTTAAAATCGGTTTTTATAACTTTTTAAAATCAGTTTTTATAACTTTTTAAAATCAGTTTTTATAACTTTTTAAAATCAGTTTTTATAACCTTTTAAAATCAGTTTTTAGAACCTAATTAAAATTCAGTTTTCAACCTAATTAAAATTCAGTTTTCAACCTAATTAAAATTCAGTTTTAAACCTAATTAAAATTCAGTTTTAAATCTTATTAACAGTTTTTATAACTTTTTAAAATCAGTTTTTATAACCTTTTTAAAATCAGTTTTTATAACTTTTTAAAATCAGTTTTTATAACCTTTTTAAAATCAGTTTTTAGAACCTAATTAAAATTCAGTTTTTAGAACCTAATTAAAATTCAGTTTTCAACCTAACTAAAATTCAGTTTTCAACCTAATTAAAATTCAGTTTTAAACCTAATTAAAATTCAGTTTTAAATCTTATTAACAGTTTTTATAACTTTTTAAAATCAGTTTTTATAACCTTTTTTTTTTAAAAAAAAACAGTTTTAAAAATAAAAGTAAAACTAAAATAAATTAAAACAACTTACATCGAAGAAACGAAAGAGGGGGGGTTGGTTTTTCGTCAGGTGGCGGCGCAGGAGGTGTCGGAGGTGGGGTGGCCTTCAGCTCGTCGGCGGTGGCGTCTCGAACGGGGCTCGCGGATTTAGGGTGTCGCGATGGCTTAGAGGTGGTTCGGATTGAAGGAGGAGGAGGGAGCGAGAGCAAGGAAGAGGGGGGAGAAGATCGGAGGGCGCGGTGGAGGTCTGGTCAACGGCGAAGGCGGGCGTCGATCTTTTTTTTTTCTTTTTTTTTTCTGAGCGAAATGGAGAGAGAAGAGGGAATGGGGGGGTTTATATAAAAAATATATATTTAATTATTTAATTTTTGCAAAAAGTTGACTTTTACATACGACCTCTAAACGAGGCCCACCGCCTATCGTCTATAGCGTATTACCCCCATTCCGGACACCATGGGATATGTATCGCAAGCTGATTTGATCGTTACAATCAGTTCCCGTTGAATTTACATTTAAATCACTATATTGAATTTTAAACGTACATTTCAA
The DNA here is from genome assembly GCA_030737875.1 of Allium sativum. Classification (NCBI taxonomy): domain Eukaryota; kingdom Viridiplantae; phylum Streptophyta; class Magnoliopsida; order Asparagales; family Amaryllidaceae; genus Allium; species Allium sativum. Next base: position 583,155,188 of record CM060923.1, on the reverse strand, counting down.
ATTACCGGGGTCACATACTAACTAGAAAAATTCCAGAAAAATATTTTCTAGCTTCGTATTGACGATACGGTCCTAACAAAACTAGTTTCGTCGAATTCTGAGACCGTTTGAAAAATGGCCAATTTCCAGTCGATTAAAATCAACGGAAACTGGTCAAACGCGTTTTTCTTTGCCACGCTCACATATTGATTCGAAAAATTATGAAATTTGAAACCTAACAATACCTTGACACTGCGGATCCAACAAAAGTGGTTTCGTCGAAATCCGAGGTCATTTGCAAAATGTCCATTTTTAAGGGCCTGAATTCCATAGCGACTATTCAAAATTTTCAACTGGACATATCTTTTGATTCCCGCTATCAAATTTCGATTCGTCGGATTCGTTAGAAAGATATCATCAAACAAATCCTAATGTTTTCGGTTTCACTAAAATCCGGATTGTTTTGCACCCGGTACAGTCCGACAAAGTTTGAATTCAATTTTTGAAGCTGCCACGCCCTTTCAGGCCTTGTTTATAATTATAATTAATTATATTCGTTTTCAATTGTCGATTCAAACTCAGTTTTCATCGCCATTATTTAAAATATTTATTTTAAATATTTAAAATCCATTATTTTAGCCAATTTAAAAATTTTAAATTGGTTCAGATTTTCTGGGTCGTTACACATTCTAAGTAGAATTATCTTTTTTTTGAAAATATATTGGAGCACCTGTGTGGTTTCTACAAATAAATCTAACTGTAAAGCTTCTGCCTTTATAGGTGATGATGAAGTGGCACTTGTTATGGGAGCTAACTTAAAATTAATACAATAACACATTGCAACGTAAAGTATTCCTATTAACATATTGTGTTTCCCTAGCACACCCAATGTGCATCCTATTTCATTATATTTTAGAACATGCAGCTAACTTAATTGTTAGTGCATTTGGTCAAAGCAGCACAATTTCGTCGAATTAATACAAGTAAATATAATCTATAGAGTAAAGAAATAAGAATACAGTAACATAAATCTCAAGCACATACCATTTAAGTCTAATCTTGGAATTTCTTCAGAGTCTCTACACTAGATGGAGCCAAAACTAGCTCAAACTTTTGATCTGCATGGAAATAATACATGCATATTAAATCTAACAAAATATGCTTTTCATTCAAATAAGAATGGACTCTATTGTGCTGGATTGTTGTAACACCCCGTATTTCTGTTAACACTAAAGTTGCTAATACAAAAAATAAATGTGTAAAGGGGAGATGTATCTAATGTGTATACAAAAATAAATGTGTAAAGGGGAGATGTATCTAATGTGCATACAAGAATAATAATAAATGTGTAAAGGGGAGATGTATCTAATGTGCATACAAAAATAATAATAAATGTGTAAAGGGGAGATGTATCTAATGCATACGTATTTATATAGATTGAAAAATAATAGTAAATGTACATTAAGAAAGAAATGGTGAACATAATTGGCTTCTCTTTACAACGGACGGCTCTGGTTAACCTTAGCTTCATCGACGGCTCAAATTAACTTGCAACTCTGTAAAAAGACCCCTAGGTCTCAAACTAAAAATTCACAAAAAAAATAAAAATAAGAATTGGAGCCACCATGCTGTCTGCTGAGAACTAGAGGGAGCCTCCACTTGAAAGAGACGAACAACATAGAGAATACAAACTAAAAGATTAAAAAGCAGCAACAAATTAGAATCAAAGCAATGTCTTCCCAAAGGAAAGCTTTGCAAATTCAGAATTTCAGAACTCAGAAAACAAGACCGTCTACGATTGTAAGTTTAGCTACATTTTCAGAATGCGAATTAATATGAATATCATGTGTTGCGATGAAATGATAATAGTACGATACTTGTTATGTTATTAATATACATTTGTGATTTGATTCTATTATCATGTTGAATTGAGAATTATTAAGTATGATGTTTATTATGTTTTATGATATTAATCTATGCCAGTGACTTGATTCTATTATCATGTTAAATTTGGGATTATTGGATTAGATTGTTTGTATAAGCATGGACTTGGATTGTAACATCTTATGAGAATTGTGTAGTTTATTATGCAAGTTTATGTAGTGAAGTTATGCGACCAATTGTCAAATCTATATGTTCATGTTTATGCAAAACTTATGCCATGTTAACACTTATCATATGTTGGGATTAATTTGCAAGTATGTTTAAATCTATGTTACAAATTAACACATGTGTATGTTGATTAGCCTATGTTGCTAACTCACATATACGTATGTTGATTTGCCTATGTTGCAAATTAACATATGTATATGGATTAGTTCATATTGCTAATTCTCATGTATGTTGTTTATATGGCCTATGTTAAAAAACACATATATGTTGAGTTAGCCTATAAGTGCAAGTTCATACCTATGACATTATAATGTTTATGTTAGTCTTTTTGCAAGTTTGTACCTATGACATTATAATGTTCATGTTAGTTATTTTGCAAGTTCACCCCTAAAATGTTCATGTTAGTTATTTTGTAAGTACACCCTATTATGTTCATATTGATTAAGCCATCAATTCCAAAGTTATAACCTTGTCATGTTTATGCTAATTTATGCCAATTTGCGTATATTAAATTAGGCTAAGTTTTTAGCCTAATACTTTACACCAAAAATCATGCAAACGTAAATTAGGCTGAGATGGTTAGCCTAATATTGGACGGGTAACATTGGGTTAAAATGATAATTTTAGGAAAACTTGCCATAAATTGGTCATTAATCACATAAGTGATTTATGGCATAAAAAGGAATTAATTACCTTAATTAATGAGATTAATTGGAAATGAATGTGACAGTAATTTGAATATTTTCTAATTTACATATTGGTCATTAATCACATAAGTGATTTATGGCATAAAAAGGCATTAATTACCTTAATTAATGAGATTAATTGGAAATGAATGTGATAGTAATTTGAATTTGAATAATATACATAATTAAAATGTAAATTAGAAAATACGAACGCGCTTAACCCGAGGTTGGATTGAGTTGTGACGTAAACCTGCCCGGACCCGCCCGGCTGTCCAGTTGTCACAACAATAGCTATCCAATGGGAGAGGTTAAGGCATGGGGCCCAATAAAGAACCGAGGTTAAACTGAGTTGTGGCGTAAGACTGTCCGGACCGAACCGGCATACAGGCTGCCACAACAATATCTGTCTAATCTGAGAGGTTGGTGCTCTAATAAGACAATTATAGCTGAGTTAGGACTGATAGGGTTAAGTCAATTTAATAAATTCTTAACCAAATTCAACATGTTAAATAATTTGGATGGGTGGGGGTTAGGTTCATTCAGACACTTAACCACTTAACATGTTTGACTAGAAAACCTAGTAACGGGGACCGTTTCAGCAGTAGGCCAATTTGGTATCATGGTACCTTGAACTAGGCAGGGTGGGGCACGATTACTGGGCTGATTGTAAGCGGTCAAAAGCGACGGCGGTTGGTGCACAGTGTGAGTTCTAACAGAGTGCGGGCGTGCACACACTCTGGAGCAGACAAGTCAGGGCACTGGAGCATCATAGTATACCCTATGCACGCTAGAATTGTGTCGGGGCCGCCACCATGGGACTTGATACACCCCATGGTGGGACCAGCATAGTTATCTACCATACTGAGCCGTAGAACACATATGAATATACGAGTAGGAGCCGATCTTTTAAAGAAAGAGAAAGGGGTCACTTCACCCCAATCACGGGGTGCCTGTTGGTATAAGAATTAGTAGGTGCAGAGATAGAGATTTAAAATAGGGTGCGAAGGGATGTTCGTTTTAGGACACCTTATCTAGTTCTAGGATAGTCTATTATCCTGATATCGTCATGTTCTCACTTTATGCAAGTCGTGATCTTTTTATTATTAACATTCTAGGAATATAGCTAGACTTAACAGACTTATGTCTGACCCATTTTCCTTTCGTCTTCTTTTCTTCCGTTCCCCCCCCCCCCCGGTCCACAGGGAGGAAACACCGCAGCTTAGTCAGTTTTTCATCCAGCTTGAAGACAGAGAATGTATTGCTTGGATTTCTTTCATTTGGACCATGGCTTTGGATATCATTTATGGGGATTATGCAGCTTTATTTATGTTTCATGCTTCTTTAACTTTTAAAATCAAGACAGTATTATGGTTGTAATAATTGGAAGTTTGTTTTGAGACAATGTTGGAAATGTTCTGTATAAACACGTATTTATGATAATAAAAGTCTGTTGGTTTTTCCGCTGCTTATTTATATGTGTTTATATCTGTCTTGTGTTTTATCTGTGTCTTTTACTTATAAACCTCCACCAAAATTAAGGCATTCCCTTTGTGAGTGACCTTAACGGAGGTGGGGTGTTTCACTTGGTATCAGAGCATAGGTTTACCAGACCAGATAAAAAGTTTTTGAAACTATATTAAAATTAAAATTTAAAGAAGCACTTTTCAAGAAAAAGAATTGTTTTATAGTTTTAGAAAGGCATAATCCCCCAAAGCCATGTGAATTATCTACCCTTCGTTTTGAATCTTTCCTTTTTCGTTTCAGCATGTCAGGAAAATTTAACCTTCCAGAAGGTGTGACTGTACCTGGTTGGTTTAGAAGGTACTTGGAAGCTAGGGCCAATGAGGCGGGTCCAGCGAATCTTCCTCCCCCAGCTGCAGCAATTCCTCCTCCTCCTCCCCCAGTTGCTGAAATTCCCCCTCCTCCTCCTCCTCCTCCTCCTCCGAGAGGAAATGCTTTTGCCAAGACTTGTAGAGATTTTAAAGCTATGGGTGGGAAAGACTTTCATGGAACCGAGTCCTTCGTAGCAGCCAGGAACTGGCTGAAAGAGACCGAAGATCTTTTCGTAATCTTCGAGGTAGAAGACAGGCAGAAGGTAAGACTGGCAGTGTGGTTGCTCAAAGGAGAGGCTTCCTACTGGTGCACTACAAGAAAATATGATATACATTGCATTGTGTCATAGCTTTATATTAAAGAGCTATAACAAAGTAACAAAAAAAAGAAAATAACAAATGAATTGTGCTATATAAATTAGATAAAAGAAATAAGATTTAAATTGTGCTATTATATGTACCTTCCGCTATGTTACTGCTGCGTGTCAAGAAGGCGGGAGTGAAAAGATAAAGTGAAAACCAAAGCGGCGAAAATGAAAATTTAGTCCACCAGTTCCCCCAAAATCTCGTCGACTACCTAAAGAACGAATACCTAATTTCTTCATTTCGCTCGACAAACTCCATAAAAACCAGTCATCGAATCACACGATAACAAACAGTTTGATAAGGTATGTTATTATCGTCACTTCTTTTCACTGCTCAATTTTCCCTATTGATTTGTAAATCTAAAGCGCAACTCTAAACAAAATCTCCTTTCCTTTTGCTTCAAATTGATGTTTAAATTGAAATTTCGATTAAATATGGGTATCTTCACTCTGAATTAGGGTCGTACCACCTACAAGGGTTGCGACCCAACTCGCTGTTAGACCAGGAAGGCGACTGTTCAATCCAAATCGTATTTGGAACTCAAGGCTCTGCTGGAAAACTATTTACACTTTGTAATTTTAACTTACTGTATAAAACTGTTATCGATTTAACTTTTACTTTTGAACTGCAGTAAAACATTGATAATCATAGTATCCACTATTGTCAACGGACATTAGGTTGTGGCACTTCTTAAACAGATGTTGTTGAGCGGTTATATATGATCTTTTCCGTGAGGAATTGAAAAAATTTGTAGTCACTGAGTTTTGCATATTGTCTGATGATTGTGCAGATCAAATTAGAAGCTTCGCCAGATACAAAGAATAATGACGGTAATATGTCTCTTCCTGTTTCAACTCTCTTTCATTGTTGTTCCAGCATTGAATTTTGTTTTATTTTTATGAGTTACTATCTTATATTAGTGACTCAAATTTTTCTTTTTTCTATAATATATTTTTGAGCCACTATTTTGTTATCCTTATTTGGTTTTTGTGCATATAATAATTCTGCATCTTTAAAAATTTTGCGGTTGATAATGTAATTCCAGATCAAATTTAAAAATGAAATATTAGGAAAGAGTTAAGGTGTGTAAATATTTGAAGAAATGTTAAAAAAGCACATATTTCTGACTATAACGGAATTTCATAACATAAAGAAATAAGTGGATTACAAATTATGTAAAATGATGGTATAGAATTCGAAAAATAAGTGTAAAGTTATAAGTTAAAAGATCTAAATGAATACAAAGAAGGGGAAAGAATGATAGTTCTAATATATTAATAGACTGATAAATTAATTTTATCTAGAAGAAGAAGGAAAGTAAGTAAATTTACAAATTTTACAAGTCAATAAATTTGGCCTTACCAACCTTCCATTATTACTGACTATTATACATGATATACTGTACATTTTATTTTGATAATCAAACTTGATATTTGGGGTGCTTCTGAAACTGGTGTCAAGTTTAAGTGATAATCAAACTTGATATTTATTTCCTAAAAATAGATATTTGAGTGATGAATAGTTACATGAATCCTATTTAACATTGTAAACTTGATTTAATAACCACACACAGTTTCATTGAGATCCTTCCAATACTAGAATTGTTGTCAGTTTCAACACTATATGGTTTGGATATATTTTATACTCTCCTGTAAGTACGAACTAATTAAAATTAATGTCTGCTATTGTTTGCTTGTAAGAAAAGGTGAAACGAGTTGCAAGGTTTATAAAACAAAATAACGGTATTAAAATGGTTAGAAGAGGGTGTGGCATGTTTAACAGAAGAGGAAAAGAGAAGGAGGCGCAGTAGATAAGGAGAGGACGTATGGCTACAGTTTGAGCCAAAGCTTTTATATATAAAATAAAATAAATCAAAGAACTAAAACAGAAACATGGATTAAAGCAAGTAGTAGCAGGGAAAGAAAGGATAAGGAGAGGCGCAGAAGGTATGTTTAACAAATAAAAAGAGGAGTAGTGTGACTTGAATATGGCGAGAAGAGTAGTGATGAGGTCAGGAGGAGAAGTTGCGTTTGTATGGGTGTCAAAAACAGTTGTAGGTGACTGGGATGGGGTGCATGTGCACTGTCGTGATGTGCACAGAAGATGATATTTCTTTAGTGGCCGGGGTTTTTAGTTGAACTAAGACTTGGGTGTGAATAGATTGATGTATATGGGTGAAAACATTTTCAGTTCAGTGTATATGGTTGCGTGAAGATTGGCACAAATCGGTTGCCTGTGTTTTTAGCAAAGTAAAAATGAAAATGATATTTCCACCCCGGTTTTGGGACGTGTTATTTAAAAGATAAGGGAGAGATGAGGGATTTGGGAAGAAAAGAGGGGTGAGAATAGCGGATAGAATTAAATACATACAGGTCACGCTAGTAAAAATGAAAATGATATTTTCATCCGGTTTTGGGACGGGTTATTTAAAAGGAAAGGTAGGAGATGAGGGATTGGGAAGAAAAGAGGGGTGAGGATAGCGGATAGAATTAAATAAATATCAGGTCACGCACGCAAATAGTAAAAATGAAAATGATATTTTCACCTAGTATTTGAGACGGGTTATTTAAAATAAAGAGGAGGGATGAGGGTTTGGGAAGAAAAGAGGGGTGAGAATAGCGGCATTTCATATTTAGTTTGTTTTGGCGAGAACTTTGGGTTTTGGCGAGATTTGGTTGATGGGTGCGAACACAAGATCAAGGAGTTAATTTACCATGCGCACAACAGTGTTCTGAAAAGTGGTATTTTGGAAAAATCTGGTAGCTGGCGAAAATCGGAAGTACCACCTGGTACTTTGGTAACGTGGGCTGAACACGTGATCTGGAGCTGGTTTGTCAGGTGCACACCGCAGTTTGAAAAGTGGTACTGGTACTTTGGTCAAAACGTTATAAAAAGTGATTTTTAACATTAGTTTTAAATTAAAAATATTTTAATTTAAAAATAAAAATGAATAAAGGGAAATTTATATAATTAAATAAAAAGAGAAGTTTTTATTTAAAGTAGCATAGACGGTGGCAGAGGAAGAAAACAGCAGAACATCAAGGACAGAGCTTGACTGTAGGAAGTCGACGGATTTATTTAATTAATTTATTTATAAATTAATTAAATAATTGAATAAATGACACATTAAATTATCTTATAAATTAGGGAAGATTTATATATCATATCGTCGGACATTTTGATCATGTACAAAAATGGAAACCGGTGTGTAAAATATTTATAATAATTTAAAATTGAGTAAAAGGCAAATGTTTATTTTATTTATTAAGTAACGATAAATAAAATAAGATTAGATCAAGAGAAAAGATTTAACTGTCGATATGAGATCCAAATGTTCTAACATCGGATTTTTATAAGGGAAGATTTTACATAAGAATGTTTTAGGCCCGTGCTTCGCACACGGTATAGCATGATATAAAATAAAAGAGTTAAGCTAATATTTTTCGAAATAAAAATATTAAAGGAATGTGAATTTTTGAAATAAGAACTCAAATGGAATTACAGAAATTAGGAACTGACTAGAATTAATAAGTCGAATGATTTTCTGAGTATTTGTCTGATGTTGGTTTCGGCCTTCGGGGTTTATACTTATGAAGTTGTTCTCTTAATGATTACAGTCAGCGACTGATTGATGTGAAAGGATAGTGATACGTAAACACAGGAACATGAATATATATATATATATATATATATATATATATATATATAGATGATTGATCAAATAGGAATTCCAATTGGAAATAAGATTTGTTGTGTGCACACGTATTTTCATTTGATAGTTAAGTCATCGACTATCAATGTTTTTGATCATTTTAACGTTGTTAATATGGAGAGACCGGTTGGATTATTATCCGAAGAACCACTCCGTATTGCCATAAGCGTTGCGAGTCAAGTATGCTGAATATATTGAAGATGAAGTTAAAATGCAAGGGCTATTGTATAAATCTTAAATAACGATTGGCTAAGATGGTTGTATGGAATAGTACCTTCGGTTTGTCCAGTCCCAGGACAACTTGTATGGACGAACGTCTGACAGAGTACTCCTAACTAATCACGTACGTTGACCTTTTCAAACGTAGTTATAAGTGGTAGAGAAATTCGTTTCTCTTACTTTATACTTGTAATATATTTTTGGAGAAATCAATTAGTGGATTAGCGGGTTTGACGATGTGACGTTCAAAGCAAATAAAAAGCATGTGTCAGGGAACGTTTAGCTTCGAGCTTCACAACCGGAAATGACAAAACTCGGGCAGGCAGCATGGCTATGTGGGTAGCTCCCATTAGGATGTATCATCATCTGATCTAGAGTTTCATTTACTTCTTAAAATCTATTGTCGATTCTGACCCGTTTCGGGAAACGGTGGGTAGCTCCCAACCGTTGGTGATATACATTCGATACACTCAAGAGAAATGAGTGGTCGGTCATGTGTGGCCGGGTTACAAGATGTTCTTGTTGAACCCGTGTATTCGTATCTAGAGATACACCTCCGGAAGGTGATCCCATACCTTGTCATAGTTGGAAACCAAATATCCATAAGCACTTAACGGTTTTGTTTGTATACTATAAGTAGAATGTGAGATGAAAGCATTCTACTAGATTGTAATTATTTGTGGACACCTAGACATTATCATAATATCTGTTTAAATATGCAAACTGTTTTGATCTCATAAGGTAAAAACCCGTTCCGTATTCACGGCGTGGTCTTATGAATCATTGTGATTTATTAAAAACTTGTTTATAAATCGTTTACTCATACCAGTCCATGACTGACCCGGAGTTTATTTTCTGTGTTTTCCTTAAACTCTTGGGTACTCATAATATTTATTATGAGTAGACAAGTGATCCAGGTTTTAAAGTAACTTGGAGTAGCTGGATGGCAGGATCAGAAGTGTTGGCTTATCTATCATATGTTATGTAGAATTATGTGCAAGTTAGTATCACAAATGTTAAGTATGTAAATTGTGATGATATGTATCCCTATGTATGAAGTATTCCAATGTACTTGAATTATGTCATGTAATATTTTGGGTTATTATATATTGTCCCAAGTTCCGCTGTGAGATTCTGATGTTTTTCTTAGTTCTATTCTTCTATCTATTTCTTTTCTTAAATATTGATACAACTCCCGAGGTACTGGAAAGTTGGGTCATTACAAAAGGGGAGATGTATCTAATGCATACGTATTTATATGGATTGAAAAATAATAGTAAATGTACATTAAGAAAGAAATGGTGAACATAATTGGCTTCTATTTACAACGGACGACTCTGGTTAACCTTAGCTTCATCGACGGCTCAAATTAACTTGCAACTCTATAAAAAGACCCTAGGTCTCAAACTAAAAATTCACAAAAAAAAAAGAATTGGAGCCACCATGCTGTCTGCTGAGAACTAGAGGGAGCCTCCACTTGAAAGAGACGAACAACATAGAGAATATAAACTAAAAGATTAAAAAGCAACAACAAATTAGGATCAAAGCAACGTCTTCCCAAAGGAAAGCTTTGCAAATTCAAAATTTCAGAACTCAGAAAACAAGACCGTCTATGATTGTAAGTTTAGCTACATTTTTAGAATGCGAATTAATATGAATATCATGTGTTGCGATGAAATGATAATAGTATGATACTCGTTATGTTATTAATATACGTTTGTGATTTGATTCCATTATCATGTTGAATTGAGAATTATTAAGTATGATGTTTATTATGTTTTATAATATTAATCTATGCCAGTGACTTGATTCTATTATCATGTTAAATTTGGGATTATTGGATTAGATTATTTGTATAAGCATGGATTTGGATTGTAACATCTTATGAGAATTGTGTAGTTTATTATGCAAGTTTATGTAGTGAAGTTATGCGACCAATTGTCAAATCTATATGTTCATGTTTATGCAAAACTAATGCCATGTTCACACTTATCATATGTTGGGATTAATTTGCAAGTATGTTTAAATCTATGTTACAAATTAACACATGTGTATGTTGATTAGCCTATGTTGCTAACTCACATATACGTATGTTGATTTACCTATGTTGCAAATTAAAATATGTATATGGATTAGTTCATATTGCTAATTCTCATGTATTTTGTTAATATGACCTATGTTAAAAAACACATATATGTTGAGTTAGCTATAAGTGCAAGTTCATACCTATGACATTATAATTTTTATGTTAGTCTTTTTGCAAGTTTGTACCTATGACATTATAATGTTCATGTTAGTTATTTTGCAAGTTCACCCCTAAAATGTTCATGTTAGTTATTTTGCAAGTACAGCCTACTATGTTCATATTGATTATGCTATCAATACCAAAGTTATACCCTTGTCATGTTTATGCTAATTTATGCCAATTTGCGTATATTAAATTAGGCTAAGTATTTAGCCTAATACATTACACCAAAAATCATGCGAACGTAAATTAGGCTGAGATGGTTAGCCTAATATTGGACGGGGTAACGTTGGGTTAAAATGATAATTTGAGGTAAACTTGCCATAAATTGGTCATTAATCACATAAGTGATTTATGGCATAAAAAGGCATTAATTACCTTAATTAATGAGATTAATTGGAAATGAATGTGACAGTAATTTGAATATTTTCTAATTTACATACTGGTCATTAATCACATAAGTGATTTATGGCATAAAAAGGCATTAATTACCTTAATTAATGAGATTAATTGGAAATGAATGTGACAGTAATTTGAATTTGAATAATTTACATAATTAAAATGTAAATTAGAAAATACGAACGCGCTTAACCCGAGGTTGGATTGAGTTGTGACGTAAACCTGCCCGGACCCGCCCGGCTGTCCAGTTGTCACAACAATAGCTATCCAATGTGAGAGGTTAAGGCATGGGGCCCAAATAAAGACCCGAGGTTAAACTGAGTTGTGGCGTAAGACTGCCCGGACCCAACCGCCATAAAGGCAGCCACAACAATATCTGTCTAATCTGAGAGGTTGGTGCTCTAATAAGACAATTAGAGCTGAGTTAGGACTGATAGGGGTAAGTCAATTTAATAAATACTTAACCAAATTCAACATGTTAAATAATTTGGATGGGTGGGGTTTAGGTTCATTCAGACACTTAACCACTTAACATGTTTGACTAGAAAACCTAGTAATGGGGACCCGTTTCAGCAGTAACCCAATTAGGTATCATGGTACCCTGAACTACGCAGGGTGGGGCATGATTACAAGGCTGATTGTAAGCGGTCAAAAGCGACGGCGGTTGGTGCACAGTGTGGGTTCTAACAGAGTGCGGGCGTGCACACACTCTGGAGCAGACAAGTCAGGGCACTGGAGCATCAGTAGTATACCCTATGCATGCTAGAATTGTGTCGGGGCCGCCACCATGGGACTTGATACACCCCATGGTGGGACCAGCATAGGTATCTACCATATAGGGCCGTAGGACACATGTGAATATACGAGTATGAGCCGATCTTTTAAAGAAAGAGAAAGGGATCACTTCACCCCAATCACGGGGTGCCTGTTGGTATAAGAATTAGTAGGTGTAGAGATAGAGATTTAAAATAGGGTGCGAAGGGATGTTCGTTTTAGGACACCTTATCTAGTTCTAAGATAGTCTATTATCCTGATATCGTCCTATTCTCACTTTATGCAAGTCATGATCTTTTTATTATTAACATTCTAGGAATATAGCTAGACTTACCAGACTTATGTCTGACCCATTTTCCTTTCATCTTCTTTTCTTCCGTTTCCCCCCCAGGTCCACAGGGAGGAAACACCGCAGCTTAGTTTGTTTTTCATCCAGCTTGAAGAGAGAGAATGTATTGCTTGGATTTCTTTCATTTGGACCATGGCTTTGGATATCATTTATGGGGATTATGCGGCTTTATTTATGTTTCATGCTTCTTTAACTTTTAAAATCAAGACAGTATTATGGTTGTAATAATTGGAAGTTTGTTTTGAGACAATGTTGGAAATGTTCTGTATAAACACATATTTGTGATAATAAAAGTCTGTTGGTTTCCGCTGCTTATTTATATGTGTTTATATCTGTCTTGTGTTTTATCTGTGTCTTTTACTTATAAACCTCCACCAAAATTAAGGCATTCCCTTTGTGAGTGACCTTAACGGAGGTGGGGTGTTTCAATTATCCAGGAGGGGATTTTATGGCATCTCTGAAGATGTAATTAACATTGCTAATGACATCAGTAAAAATTAAAAGTAGCCTAATCAGTGAAGAAAAATAAAATTAGATCAAATTCGTAATAGTGGCATAAAGTACAAAACTACGTTATAGTTTATTTCGAACTCGCATTGCTGTTACAATACCAATATTGCAGCCGTAATAGCTTTGACATCAGAAAATACGCAATGTAGTTTATTTCTAGATCAGAAAGCATGGTGGAATTGTCTTTACCATCAAAAAAGGGGAAATATCTCAACTTTACTTCCAGATCAGAATGTGAGTTTGCATGTAGCAACAGGTACGAAACTCAAAACTTACATTTAATAATGGGTAGTAAATAAGAAAAAATATACAAGGAGTAGTTACATATTTTAATATGTGAACAAAAATATGGTCACATTTATAAAAAAGTATGTAAAGAGAACCTAGAAAGTCTACTTGTATAATAATTAAATATCATATTTGCCTACATATATCATTAAATACAAAGATTCTTAGCCTTATATCTGAAAAAAGGACAACGTATTACATTCTTGTGTTGAATTTCAGAGTTACAGAAACTAACAAAGTATTGAATTTAATAGCAGAATGACTAATTGAACTAAAAAATTAATCTAGCAGTGTATAGGCTTATTTACTTTTATTTAGGTAGGTAAATGAATTTACATATTTCATCAGATATATATATATATATATATATATATATATATATAAGTTTACTTTTTTGCCCTAAAGACGAGTAGAATTATTTATTATCAAACAGACAAAAGGGATGGTTATTTATATAAAACAAGATGTTGTGAAGCTTACGTAGAAGTTGAGTCCACTCTAACATTCGCAGTAGGTCATACAACCTCAAACCAATAACATCCATAAGCAATCCATGAATGACGTAGGCCTTTATAGAGGTGCATTTGGGACTTTTATAATATCCACCCAAATCTTATTGCATTTTTGTCCCAACAGAATAGAATGAACATTATAATTTAGATCAACTGAAGATATGGTGCCTTCGGCTACTATTTTTCTCGTGCCCTCCATGTGAAATAGATTGCACTTGGCATTCACCATGAAATTTGCGCTCTAATCGTACAAAAAAATGTTGATACACTCACAAAAAATCTTATAGATAAATATTAGCAATATAAACATATACCGCAAGAGATGCAGGAACATTGCTCACAGGAGTGGGTGGTGCTATGTCTTCAAAAACCAATTTTGATGTTGGCCATGCTATTTTCTTACCAACAGCTTCTCTGATGCTTTTCATACTTACTATGGGTCTCCACAAAAAGGCATCTTATTTTTTTGGATTGTCCACCTAAACTATCGCAGCTTTAGGTCCAAAAGGAATGCTATTAATGATTGGATTTGAATCACTCGAGCGTACTTATCCTTCGGCAACCAATTCTTTGCTTCCAACCCAATCGAATAACTTGCATTTCTTTTTTGTGCTTTTGATTTTGCTCTATCAAAAGGAAAAAATATAGTCATCTAATAGAAGTAGATGTAAATATACACAAAATCATATAAAAATATCATGAAAGTCATTTAACAACTTTAACCTATTTTAAACTTGCATTTTCAATCTTTGTTACAGTATTTTAAGGCGCTTTTCAAATTTAAAAGCTACATTTGCCACTATTCAAGCACTTAGCTTAGTTATATTTGTAGAGAGTTTATATTTTGCATCATACCTCATTTCCTTTTCAGGAGTTCTCCCTTATGTGGATAACTCTATTAGCTGGCCATGTTATCATCTCATTAGTGGCATCTCCTATATATACCAAACCATGTGAAGGCCTCCACAAAAAAGCATCAAATTTTGTAGGATGGACTACCAAGATTTTCAAGGCATTCGGGCCTAAAGGTACCCCATTGAGAAGATTTATCGGATCAGTTGACACAATTTTTCCTTTGGCGACAACCTCATCATCATTCCCATGCCAATGTAGTAAACTACAATTGTCACCTATTTGATTATGTTTACTCTGCAATTTATATAAAATAAATCACATAACTATTGATTTAGATACAAAAATTTGTATGATGTTTTGCCCTTAAGATGGTATATTATTACCATTTGAGATATATTCCCTTCTCCTCAACTGTCTTTATCCTACCAAATCAATAATATTTGAAATATATTAGAAAAATATAATTTATAATGAATTTGTAGTGGACATGCAGTAATAACAGATGATGCACATTTAGAACTTGTAGTAATAATAGATGGTACATTCAAGTACTTAATGCAAGCTATGCAAGCATTCTTTTCTTATTTTTTCGCTGCAAATAGACAACATAATTCATCAAAAATTGCTAATGCATTGGGATACATATGGCCACATATTTGATACACTTAGTGCATTGAGATATACAAGGCCACATGTATCAAACATTTAGTGTATGCATTGATCATGTCACTTTCCACATGTGTTTTGAATGTCGCTTATTTGACCAATAATTGTCAAATTATAATGACTACTCATCTTGTTAAATAGTAAATTAGAAAAGTACATTATTACTGTTTGAAATTACATGTCATTCCATAATATCTGTGCATTTATATTAAAGATGATTTATAATAGGGATTGTTAAACGGACTCCACATTTGGTTAAGGGGAGGAACACTTTTTATTTTTTGTATAATTGTTATGGGGAGGACAAAATAAATTAACCTCCCCTTAAACATATAAATTAAAATTCCAATATTAACCCCCTATGATCCTCATTAATATAAACTATAAAGCCTGAACCTTAATTAATGGTTACAATTTAATGTTGCACATAAAAATAAACAATGGATATAGTTAATGTAAAAGAGACAGAAAAAAATTTCATGGGTAATCAGAAGGCGTCGAATTAGGTAATTAATTATAATTTCATATTGGAATTGGTACGATTAATTTTAAATGTAAAAACTAATATTTTGTTCTAATTTGTTGTATCGAATTTTTGTAAGGCAAATTCTATTCATACACCGAAAATTTCTTTATGTATACCACTATTTTGCTAAAAATATATATACTACTAAATTACCCTTCTTTTTTATTGCATTTTTTTTACTTTTTTTAATGATAACCCAGCAAACTAAAAGATTGTAATTAATGATATTTGATTAAATCTATGTAAACTAATTTGAAGAACATAATGTATTTTTAAACATGAAACCTAAAATTTGAATTACAATAACTTTTACAAGTAAGTGATAATTTAGAGTTATTTAATTCAAAAGCAGGGTCTCTTTTGCTGAAATTAAGATTTTTTTGTAGCATAATAAATTGTATACCGTACACTCAAAAAAAAAAAAAATCCATTTTACTAAATTTAAACTATATTTAGTGCAATAGGTTTCCTATTTTATGTAAATAACTTTAAAGTTTTAGAGTGGGAAGAGGAAGAAAAAAATAAGGCTAGTATTGTAAAAAAAAGGCGTACGAAAAGTAATTTTTAGTGTATAGTAGCTTATTTTATTTTATGGTGTTTGTAAAGATGTTATTGATGTATGAATAGAATTAGCCTTTTTGTAATTGAGATGTTTTGTAATTTGCATGTTTGTTAGTTGAGCTGAATTAAGTAAGTTAGTGTTCAACATAAGTAATGAATCAAGGGTAGTCAGGTCTTTTGTTTTCTTTTTTTTGAAATAAATCAGACTCCCCTTAACAAAAAAATATTAAGCTGGAGTTCCCTTAAAATTATCCTCCCCTTAACCAAATTTGGAGTCCCTTTAACAATCTTATTTATAATATAAGAATAACGATATATTACTTTTCAAGACACATGCTTTTCCTATAAAGTACTTTATAGTACATAAACAGTAAGCTATGAATTTTGTGATTGCATATCTACATACAAAGAATTTTGAATTTTTAAAATTAAATGCAATCTATATCAACGTTCGTAGTAGCATAAAATCTTTTAGAATCCCAACATAAGCTTATAATTTTCTTGAATGTAAATACCATAGCTTATGATGTGTTTGTTTGCAATATAAAAACTAAAGGACATGATCATTACTGCGAAAATCGAACTTGAGGGAGGGAATTTCAAAAGAAAATATATGAAAGAGAACTAAGGTGAAAATCGTACCTAACATTTCATTAACCAGTGAACTAACTGCTCTAGCTCTGAAATCCTGTGGTTACATTGAGCTACTTCCTTATCTTTGATATGAGACAAAACCGCCTTGGTCAAGGTTACAACTCTTCTCGTTCCTCATTGTCACCCTGGTCTATCTTGTCCCAATACTAGTGAGAGAGTATCTTCTTTGAACTTACATGTTAAGCTAGATTATGACTCATTTTCAACATTTTTTATTTTCTCCTACAAAAATGAACAAATATATTTTGTAAATGAGTTCTAATTATTTATTTTCAAAAAAAATATGCTTAAATAAATAGTACATAGCACTTACAATAGCATCGACAACATGCATATTCACTAGCTCATCATTTTTTTGAGTGTGAGATTTGATCCAAACATCAGATCTACAAATGGAAGAGGGGTCGATACTTTCCTCTTTCTGCATTAAAAGAGACAACATTAAACATAACTAATAACCATATTTAATAAATCAAATATTTTTCTAACCAAATCTTCATATAATCGAGCCATCCCTTGACGAGTACATGTATTGGCATTTTCCTGTCCTTCATGGATTTGAATTTTTCACTTCGTAACTAGATTACAAATTTATATCACATTGATTAGTTAATGTGCATTTTATGCATGCTTATATATCATATAAGGAATGAAAAAAATTACATTACAATTACCTTGAACTCTTTACTCGTCTTTGACTCAATAAACTTCCATTCCATAATACTTCTGACGTTTTCTAGCTTTAGTCGAAGTTGATCCTCCTTGGTTTTTGCTTGTAATATTTTTTTAACGAATATGCTTTTTGAACACCTCCAAATGCATCCCATTTGTTGAAAAATGGGAGTCTTTTGCCATTCCTCATCTAATTTAAATCTAGCCTGTAACATTTATCAAAATGACAATTAAAAAAAATCATCACCAAGTAGATACACATTTTACAAACTATAAATTGCCATTTAATACATATTTTTTAAAATATAAGTAACACGTAGGTGCGAAGACTATCAGTGATGAATTTAAATATGACTATGCAATTATGTCTTACACATATATAATGCAAATCATGTTTTTTTTTAAATATGGATACACATACACACACACTCTTTACTACATTATGTAGAAAAGAATCCACAAACTATAAAGCGAATGATGCAAATATGCTAGAAGTTGCATATTCATATGCAGACGTACGAAGATGAAGAGTACCAAAAAGGTCATATTTGTAAACAGCTGATGTTATGCACTTTCTAAAATGCACAAAACAAAACCAAATTGTATACTTGATGTTACGTGAACCATGAACAAAATATGTAAAATAAAAAAAAGAAACTTGACTTCAGAAATGCATACTTTATTGTAGTTTCTTTTGATAAGTCCATAAAAACAACAATACATGTGTTCTTGCAAAAAAAAAAAGGAGTGAAACTATCAGAAACAGGAAGCACTGACATTAACCAAAAATACATCGTCGGCTCTCATAATAAAAATAGGAAAGTCCATGTAGGAACTAAAACTCAAATGCTCACAGTTCAATGGCTAAATAATAAAGCTCAAATGCACGCAGTTCATCGCCAGCTCAGTATTTTTGAATTATTCTATCTGTTATCATTTCTTTTTTTGTATCTTAGTTACAATTGAGTTCAGTTTTTATGTCCATGTTTATTATTATAAAATTTATGTTTGGCTTTCATTTCAAAGCCATATACATTCACTAGTCAATCATACATCTATTTAATATTTTCGTAACCTACAGTATAAACGTTGCTTGTCATTTATTTCCCATAACCATGTTCACTGTTATATGTTTTGATTATCTTTAAGGTACGCCTTTCATATGTTGTTTCCAATGAATTCTAAAACGTATCAGCATGTATTATGTTGTACTAGCCTCAGCCAAGTTTATATCTTAATTTATTAATATTATGTTAGCTCAAACATTAAATATCAGTATGCAAACATTAAATTAAAAATATACTATATTTTAAGTTTCAAACGATCAACCTCGTACTAATTTCAATACTTATAAATTTCAATATACAATAAATAGGCGAGCTATATATTTATTCAAATATGTATATGTGACACAAGACAACAATCAGAAAAAACTATGGATATGGAATTTTGTGTATATGTATTCATTAGACATAGCGCATAGCCAAATGAAATAATATATAACTATGTAATCCTACAAACCTTCAGGAGGTAAAAAATGCAATCGACATAAGACTATTACTGACACACATAAAATAATAGATGTTTACCACAATTAAGATAAAATAATCTGTAAGAATTTTTAATTACTTCTATGCATTGAAATTATATAAGATAAGCTTGAACTTTTACTTTTAATTTCTTAATTTTAGTATCTAATAATTTATTTACTTTCAATATTTATATGCATTATTAACTTATGAAAACCGATACTGTAAAAAATGCCTAATTATTAGATCTAATTTTTAAATGATATTAAAATTCATTGACATTTTTAAAATGCAGTTTGAATCTGTAAAATTGGTTGAATTAAATGTTGTTATTTTTTAGTTACTATGGAATAATTGAATCACTGATGTCTAAATCATCTTAAGGAACCAATAAAATTTTTCAATATTACTTTATAACCAACCAGAACTAACTTGCATCAATTTTACCTAGATATTGTTGCCGATAATTCATTAGCCCATGCAGGAGGTAATAATACTTAACTATTATATGTAACTTTCAAATAAAATTCATATTCTACCAAACTCATATAAAGAGATTGAGGACAGTAATAATACCAAGTTTTTGTTATATTCTACTTAACTATTATATTGTTGCACCATTTGCAGATAAAATTCTTATTATGCGTTTGGTGATACGTTGTTTATATATAGACACATAAAGATATAAATTTATATTTCCCTAATTATATGTTTGCGAATAAATTAACAACTATAAACAATTGTTTAATTCGTTCGGCTTTCCTACACAACAAGGGTTGTTGTAAAGGGTGTCGAACTCTGGGACCAAAATTATTTTAATAATAAATTGTTCATCGCTTTCTAAGAAATAGAAAAGCGCGAAATTTAAATTAAATTCTACAAGCACACAGAACGTGTAATATGCAGGTCAAAACACAGGGAGATGTTTTAAATTTTATTATTTATATATTCATAGGCGAGGTAGACAATATTTGGAGATGGGTTTGAAATAATATTATTGAATTTACTAGAATCTAATCAGATCAATACTAAATTCAATGAATAAAACAGAGAACAAATCACTAGAGCCGAAATAACAACAAAAACAACAATCACAGAAATTAAAATTAGGATTGCTGAGCCGACCCAAACTTCCCCGTAAAGGAAAGCCCGGATTGAGTTGAGAACACGACAAATCAAAAGGAAAACGATAGAACATTTCATTGCTTATTACAACAATTACATCAGAGTACAAGAAGATAACAAAATATGAATAAATAATTTACAATAGAAAATATCAGAGATTAAAATACATTACATAGCAGCGGAAAAATAATACATAACACAACTGTAAGAAATACACAGATACAGAGCGTTCCGAATATAGCTCTAGCTGTAAACCAGGATCCTGTGAATATAATATCTGCAAAACCAAACTACTAGCTGCTCATGTGAAAAAATTGGGGCATCCAGAGTTTAAGTTAAAACAATAAACTCCAAATCAGTCATGTGACTGGTGTGAGAACTAAAACAGTTATTAATTTGATTTTAAAGTTAGGTAAATCAGGGGACCACGCCATATAACATAGAATGGGTTAACCCCTAAGAATACCAGTGCATAAAAGAAACAGCGCAATGCTAAAGAGAAAAATGAAGCTATTATAAGACTCAGGTCCCATCACACAATGCAACGACAGCCGGAGGATAGAGATTTTACCTTATAATAGCCAAAAATGCTTGGTACATGAAATTTCATATTTTATTATTACTATAAGTGAAGAAATCAACTTCAAATATAAATGTGTCAATCATTGGCGGCGTAGGTACCCATATATTACGTCGCCATACTAGTTCTATAATTAAAACCGTATAATGTCGTATTGGAAGTTGGATTCCATCTATGAAACAAGGCTAGGAATCATCCTGTGCACATTCGAGACACCCTAGCAAGTACCTCAGGATTCAGTCGCAACTGTACTCGGATCGGTAGGGTCGGTCATCCGTCGATGATTGGTTATACCATAAACTATATGTTAGCCGAATCTATTGAACCTCTAAAATGGTCAGTATGTCGACCATATCCATCAGTCCCGTAGTGACCGATATAATATCCATCAGCCCCGTAGTGTCGATATATCCGAGGTACCTCGTCTCCAATCAAGTAATAGTAAGGTGCAACATCCACGTGAGTAAGCAGTCTGGGCTCCATACCATGACGTTACTCGTAGCTAGAACTAACATATGTCCATTTCCCTACTATCCTTCCCGTTTCTGGTTCACACCGGGGTGTGAGGCTCACGAATCAACGCTACACAAAGCCATGCTATATTAAAGCTGTGCTTTGATCGACAACCAGAAGACTTTGCTTTTCAACAAAAGCCTTGATCGTTTTCATCTCAGCATGCGACACAGGCAATTAATGCCATGCGACTGATGTCTATCGATATATGACCTCTGAGCTCGTACGTCTCAGAGAAGGGCGTTAAGCAAGAGAATAAATTCTCCGCCGCCAAACAAATATATATTTAGTAGAGATCAATCAACACAGAATAAAATCCCATGTCAGACACATATCCATTTACAAGTCCGTTCTGGGTATGAACGAAACCGGAGGCACCTTATTCCTCTTCCCATATGTCCAATACAGGAAAGAGGTCCTCGCATATCCGGTCGATCTCCAAGTACATCTGGATGATCACCACTTATTACCTTGTCTTGGGTGTACAACCCAATCAAGACATCAGTATCTTCCAAACGATATGAAGACCTCCGGTCTTTAGCCACCGTCTTCAACTTTGACTTATCGACGTATCAATTGTTCAAAATGGGATAAACCTGGTCTTTCCGAATAAATCGCGTATATTATAAACAAGTGCTATGAAAAAACTACATACGCCTAATTCCAATATTGAATATTCTATTATTTAAATATTCATATATCCTTTGGGAAAGGTTCCCATTAATTTTATCAAAGATAAATTCTTTAAATTTATTCTTTAATCTTCCTTTGGATATCAATTCAAACCAAATTAAGGTTTATCCAACTAGTCGGGACTAGCGAACCTTACCAAAGTAATCATTTGTTTAATTTCCCAATCCCAACCTATTTATCCCAAGGAGTAAAACTGGTAATACTCAATATCTAGCACTACGGTGTTATCAGTAAATTTAATTACCATCTCACGTTCAAATCTATTTAAAGATTTAACTATAGCTTGGAGCAAAACTGGTGATACTCCACTCTCGATTATTTCCCAAATCTGATAATTTAAATTATCAATTCACATTTCAATTTAATTAAAGATTCATTAAAACTCCACTTAGTTTTAATCTTCCCAAAAATCAATATTAATGACTATTTAACTTTGGAAACACAAACATGCCGCATTGACAATCTACACCGTACTATTGATTTCTACCTATATATAACCTCTAAGATCGTACGTCTTAGAGAAGGGTGTTAAGCAAGAGAATAAATTCTCCGCCACCAAATAGATATATATTTAGCAGAGATCAACCATACAGTTCGAAATACAATGTTAGACATGTAATCCTGTTTTAACCGGGTAAAAGAACTAATGTCCTTTAAAACACAGTTCACGAAAAAACCCAAATCACATTCCATTAGTTATGGAATCTTCATGGAAAACAGATCAATATATATAGTTGATATCAATTTCCGTATCCGACTAACAATATAAATGGAATAACGACAAAGCCTTTTAAATTCCATATATATATTTTCACAGTCTTCCTCCATAGAAATTCATTTCGATTATTACCGATCGAATTCCTTTCAATTCCAATTAAATATTAATTAATTGGAAAACTTTACTTTGGAAAATCCTATTAAGTCTTAATAAAAAGATTTATAAATTCCGAATCACATTTCACGGTTAATCGGGTTAAAGAACAAGAGTCATTTAAAACATCTTTCTCTATAAACCCCAAATCCAATTCGAAATTAAATACATGACTCTGAATAGAAAATATATCGTCTTATATTGAATATCAAATGCTGAAACCAGCGGATATCATTTTGGGAATAACGATATCTGCATCTTCCAAATTCCCATAACAATATCCATATAATCATGAAATCTAATACCGAAATATTCCGAAGATTATTTCCTTTCCAAACCATTCCAATTTATTTATTGGAAAATTCTGGTTATTTTAAAACCATTTCAAAACTAATTTATTTTATTTAAAAATATTGGATTATTGTTTCTTGTAACAACCCTAAAAATTTGAGCTAGTTTAAAATTTTTAAATTGGCTATTTTAGTGGATTTTTAATATTTAAAATAAAATTATTTTAAATAATAACGACGAAAAGTATGTTTGATTCGATGTTTGAAAAGAAATATAATTGTTTTAATTGATAAATAAGGCCTGAAATGGCGCGGCAGTTTCAAAATTTCAATTCAAACTTTGTCTGACTGTACCGGGTGCAAAATAAAACGGATTTTAGTGAAACTAAAAATATTTAAATCTGTTAGTGAATATCTTTCTAAGAATCTGAAAAATCGAAGTTTCATAGCAGGAGTCAAAAGTTATGGCCAAATGAATTTTTAGAAAAGTCTCTATAGAGAATATATAGCCCGTGAAAATTGACATTTTGCAAACGACCTCAGAATTCGACGAAACCACTTTTGTTGGATCCGGGATGTCAAATTATTGCTAAGTTTTAAATTTCATAATTTTTGAAGTTAATATGTGAGTGTGGCAAAAGAAAATGTGTTTGGAGAATTTCTGTTAAATTGAATTGACGAGAAAATGACCAATTTTCAAACAGTCTCAGAATTCGACGAAACTAGTTTTGTTGGGACCGCATCATCAAAACATAGCTAGATTTATTTTTTGGGAATTTTTAGAATCAGTATGTGGCCTCGGCAAATTGAAATGTACGTTCAAATCAAATATTGAATGCTTTATATTATAATTTGAAGAAAAACTAACTGAAACAGTCGAATTGGCACACGAAACATATCCCATTGTGTTCGGAATGGGGGTAATTAGCTAGGGACGACAGTCGTTGGGTTTGATTTGGAGTTAGTTTGAGAAAACACTATTTTTCAATTAAATATATATATATCGACCAATCAGAAAATTCCTTCATAAAAAAAACCATCCGCTCTCTCTCTCGCCGATCGCGATTAACGGCGGAAGCTTCTTCAAACCTTCCTCCTCTGATTCCTCCTCCTACACTCAATAAAACACCATAGCCCAGTTGAGTTTTTTTGTAGATCGTGACCTCCTCTTCAAATCTATATAAAGAGCTCCCCATATCGTCTGGTATTTTTCGAGTTTGAGCTCCCCCAAGCTGCCGCCTTTGCTGCGCCACCGTGCCCAAACACTGCGTCGAACTGGCCGTGACCACCACCGCCGCCTGTGCCTCTCCTCCCTCTTCGACACCATATAACCCGATCCTCCTATAGCGCAGCGGATTGGTCGCAAAGTGGAAAGTAAGTTTTGAAGATATTGTGGAGGTAACGACTTTAATTATTTTAAATGGTTTAATAGCACTTTAATGCGCTACAGTTTTTGATTTCACAATAAAAATCATATCTTTTTGCTATGTTGATTAAATTCAGCGAAACAAGAGACAGTGGACTCGTGTGGACGTCTTCTACATTCTAAAAGAGACCGCATATTTTTCTGAGCCTTCTACTATTTTTGGAGGAGTGGAACCCAATGTGAGATTTCTAAATTATAAACGATATGGAAAACAACGATGTATAAATTATATAGTCGATGTATGAGTTATATAAGCATTGTACACCTCATGTATAAGCGTTGTATAAGTTGTATGTTCGATGTATAAGTTATATATGCGTTGTAAAAATTATATATGCGTTGAAATTAAGTGAAATGAAATTGAAATATATGTATATACAAATATATATATATATATATATACTCCCCTCGTCCACAGATCATGGACGATATTTATTGGTTGTGATATTGTTTGGATTATTGGTTGATGTGAAATTTGGTGAAAATCATGAATGATTGATTGTGGTTGAAAAATACCTGTTTGTGGTTGAGAATTATTTTGGATGAAACCACATAGGATTAGTTTGTGGAAAAGAAAAATAAACATGCCCGTCTGCGTACGAATTAGATGCATGAAATCCCCATTGTCAAAAAGCGCGAGGTTTTAAGGTAGAGCGAGGAGCCGTACTAGGGACGGTCCCGGTTTTAACTACCCTGCCGTTATGCTGCCGAAATTTTCAATAATATTCATGTGTTAGAATTAATTTCATGTGTTGAAAACTATATTCAAGTGTTGAACAGAAATTCATGTGTTGTGTAGAAATTCATGCTTGAATGAAGTTCATGTGTTGAATAAATTCTTTGAAAGATAAAAATAACACTTTTATTATATATACTATATAAAATATTAGTATTTTAAATAAATTGTTTTAACACCAAAAATAACATTTTTACCTTATGTATAAACTATATAAAATAATCTTGTTTTGAAATAAATTGTTTTACAATGAAAATCACATTTTTATTATATATATAAACTATAGAAAATATTCATGTGTTGAATAAAGGACTAGAACGATAAAAATCATATTTTTATCGTATGTGTGAAGTCGAAAACATTCATGTGTTGAATATATAGATTGAACAATAAAATCTACGTTTTTATTGTGAAAATGAAGTGCTAAAAAAATATTCATGTGTTGAATAAATATTTGAGGACAAAAATATCATTTTTATCAAATATACAAAGTGAAGACGGTTTTGAAATCAAAGAAAGAATTATATATATATATATATATATATAATTAAAATAAATCGAATAACGAAGCTGCAGTTCGTGTTTTGAAACCGTGATTTCAAATGATTAGTGTGGGAGATCCGACCATCGGATTTTCCCGAAACCGAAACCGTTGGGTTCGCATTGGAAATATCTTTCCAAAGACACCAACTTTGTGAAGATCCAATAGTTAGATTTTCAGATATGTTCAATTCAAATCTGAAGAAAAACAGCGCCAGAATCGATTATATTTATACATGTGTATATAAATATAATTAAATTAAATCGAATAACGACGCTGTAGTTCGTATTCTGAAATCGTAACTTCAAACGAATAGTGCGGGAGATCCGACCATCGGATTTTCCCAAAACTGGAACCGTTGGATTCGTTTTGAAAAGATCTTTCTAATGATATAAAATTTGTGAAGATCCAACGGTTAGATTTTTAGATATGTGTAAATCAAGTATGAAGAAAAATGGCGCCACGGCTGCGATATGGCTTGAAGCGTCGTTTGAATGAGTTGGCTATTTTTAAATAAATAAAAAAAGTGATAAATAGTGATAAAATATTATAAATGATATGGAATGGAAATAAACTCAATTTTCTTGATTTATGTGATATTTGATGGTTGAATGTGTTTGGTGTGAAATTTGCATTAAAGAACAGAATTAGTGATATCAAATAATTTAACCATCAAAATGAATTGATTTGAAATTCTAAATATGCGTGAATTATTTGAAAAGGCCGAGTTAATTCTCATTTCAAATAATTGATCGACGATTGAAAGTCGAAGATATGAAGACGATGCAAGACCAATGATCTGCACGTGGAAAGGAGTTGTGCTACTAATGCTCACGATGGGAGTAGCTACCTTGAAAGGGCTGAAGTAGTAGCCGTTCGGACGTACTTGTTGGACGTACTTGTTGATTGTACGGATATGCGAGGTATTGAGTGCCTCCGGTTTCGTTCAGACCCGGAACGAACTTGTAAATGGACCGTGTGTCTGACATTGGATTTTGTTCTATGTTGATTGATCTCTATTAAATATATATCTGTTTGGTGGCGGAGAATTTATTCTCTTGCTTAACGCCCTTCTCCGAGACGTACGAGCTCAGAGGTTATATATCGATAGAAATCAGTCACATGGAGTGAATTGCCTGTGTGGCATGCCTAAGTGGCAAATGATCAAGGCTTCTATTGAAAAGCAAAGTCTTGAGGTAGATGATCAAAGCACGGCCCATGTAGCATAGCTTTGTGTATGAAGTTGATTCGCGAGCCTCACACCCCTGTATGGACCAGAAACGGGAGAAGGATCCAGGGAGGACATGCGTTTCTTTCTAGCTAGGGTGGTGTCAGTGACCTACCAACCCTGAAATTTATATTATTTTCACCTGTGTGGGTGTTGCTGTTGCGAGGCGCCTCAGATATATCAGTAACTATATGGAGCCGATGGAGTCATAGAACTCATTTATGCCCCAAAGGGCGGGGAAACGCAGTGTTCAGGCATTTTAATCCACATCGGTGGACCGACCCTGTGGCTCCAAACGCTTGACTGAGCGCTTGCCTGAGGCTCGGGCTAGAGAGTATCGAATTCGGTAAGGACTATCTTTTGCCTTGGTTCATGATGGAAATCCAATTTCCAAATACGACACCGTGCGGTTTTGATTGTGTGTATATATATATATATATATATATATATATATATGGCGACATGATATATGGTACCCATGCCGTCTATGATTGATAGTTATGATGGAAATTGTTTTTGAAACATATATACACTAGCAATAATGTCAAATGATTTGTTTTGCTCGTATCAAGCATATTTTGGCCATTATAAGTTAAAACTCTATCCTCCGTTTGTGTTGCATTTTGTGATGGGAACTGAGTCTTATAATGGCTTCATTTTTATAAAAAGCATTGCGATGTTTAAAAGATTTACTTGTTTTAAAGCACTGGCAATCCAATGGAGTAAACCCGTACCGCGAAAGTGGCGTGGTCCTGTGATTAGCCATATTGTAAAATGTGTTAAATAGATTTCTCATACCAGTCCTATGACTGACTCGTAGTTTGTTTCACTTGCAAACTCGGGTGCCCCTATTTCTACACGGGCAGCCTTGTATTTAGGTTTTAGCAGGCTCTTTCTAGATAGCTAGAGCTGAAGATGAATTCTATCATTTATCTCTTTTTATGTTGTTCAGCTCCTGTTGTACATATTATGTTTAGATTTCCGCTGTAGACATTTATGTATAGCTGAACTGTATTTGTATTAAGTATGATCCTATATACCGTGTAACTTTGATGATTATGTTTATCCAGTTTATTTTATTGTACATTATCTAGTGTAATTATTTATTTCTATTCTGCTATTATCTATTTATGTGTTATATTCCAAAGATTACCCTTGCCACTGTCTTATGGGGTTTTGGGTCGTCTCAAACGTGGTATCAGAGCTTTGGTTAAGCTTAGTTCTAGAATATAACATATTAACGAACTCGTCAGAAATAGAGCCACTAGTGTTCTACGATGGATCACTCATTACAGATAGGATCAACAATATCCTAGTACGAGTATAGCAGAACGGAATACACCACCATAGACACATTTACATTCAAGTATATGTTTCTATGCTTTAAAATATCTTTTCTGTTGACCTAACACTTGATCTGCTATTTACAGAAGTACTAGAAAATGAGTGTCAGAAATAAATGAAATATAAAACCAGATCTAGAGGCTCTATTAAAGAAATATGGAATCTGGGTGGAGTACCATTCTCGGGCAATTAATCCATTATTCAAACTCAAGCTTGGATGAGTTCCGCTGAAAGAATTTTTGAACGTTCCCAGCTGGGAGATGATCAGAAAAGATTAGTGGCATCTTGGGCGCTCAAAGATGAAGCTTTAATCTGGTGGGAAACAGTTATTAAGGATAATCCAGAAGGTAATATTACCTGGGATAGATTCAAAGAGATTTTCATAGAAAGATTTACTCCTCCAGAAGCAACTGAGCGGCTATGTGATGAATTCTACTATCTGATACAAGGAGATATGAATATCCCATAATATCATAAGAGATTCAATGAACTTTCTCATTTTGCCCCCATCTAATTCAAGATCCAAAGAGGAAGAATCTGAGGTTTATTAATGGTCTTCAAAGAAAATACCAGAACAGTGTGATGGGGAATGTGAAGCTTCCTTTTTCTGAAATGATATATATGGCTTATCAGTATGAAGATCTAGATAAGCGAAGGCTTTTTGTTGAGGAAGAGGAAGTCAGTTTTAGCAATAAAAGGAAGTTTGAAACTGATAGCCCAGAGACAAGTGCACAGCCAGAGGCCAGTATGAAGTCTGAATTCAGGAAGAATCCTAGATTCAATCGGGAAAAGGTTAAGTCTGAGAAAGAACCAGTAACAACTGCCATATGCTCTAACTGTAAGAAGCAAGGACACCTGTCAATAAGTTGCAAATCTTTGAAGAAACGAATAAAGGGTGGTTCTAAACCAAAGGAGAAGCAAAAGAAATCTCATGGTTCAAGGGGATGCCATAAGTGCCACCGGACAGGTCATCTTGCTAGAAATTGCCTGCTATCCGGAAGATCTGAAGTAGTTCAGGTAAATGAGGCAGCAGAAACTTCTGAACCCTCAGCTAGCCAGGGAAGGTCAGATGTTTTGGAAGGCATGCTTACTGTCAAAAACATTCCGGTTAAAGTATTATTTGATACATGCGCGTCGAGAAGCTTTATTGCAAAGAATGTGGTTAAGAAATTGGATTTGAAATTGAAAAAGCTTAAAGAACCCATAACTGTCCATAATCTAGTTGGGGGTTCCCTCGATCTTAGTTGGGTTTGTAGGGTACCTATTTCTTTTTCTCATTATCGGTTTCCTTGTATCTCGATCGTCATGAATTTTACCGAATTCGATCTTATTTTAGGATTGGATTGGTTAACCAAATACGAAGCGGAGGTTAAATGTGCAGAAAGGGTTGTCAAGGTTAAAACGAAGCTTGCCAATATTGTAATTCCCTGTGAAGGTCCGAATTCCAATAGAAAAGACTTCTGGGCAGCTTTAGATGTTTCTCCTGCTCAAATAGAACCTGTTCCTGTTGTTACAGAGAATATTCCAATCGACATAGAAAATATCCCAGTTGTCAAGAACTATGCGGAGGTGTTCGAAGAGGTTGTTAGCTTACCTCCGCAGAGAGAAATTGATTTTAAAATCTCTTTAGTTCCGAATGCAAGGCTAGTAGTTCACGCTGTTAGAAGAATGACCTTGAAGTAGAAAGAAGAGTTAGATAATCAAACTCGACAGCTAGTATGGAAGAGTCTGATCAGGCCTAGTTTCTCTGATTGGGGAGCAGCAGTGGTATTGGTCCCGAAGTCAGACGGTACTCTCAGGCTATGTGTAGATTATCGTGACTTGAATAAGCAGACGCTAAAGAATAAATATCCATTGCCGCGGATTGATGATTTGTTGGATCGATTGAATGGCGCACAAGTGTTTTCCCGAATGGACCTAGCTACAGGTTTTCATCAGCTTCGTATTGCCGAAGAATGTGTTCCTTTGACAGCATTCAGAGGTCCAAATTTATTCTACGAGTGGTTAGTAATGCCGTTCGGCTTATGTAACGCTCCAGCTTATTTTGTCGATCTAATGAACCAAGTATTCAGAGGAGTGTTGAATAAATTTGTTCTGGTTTTCATTGATGATATCCTTATCTTCTCTAAGTCAGAAAGCGAGCACAAAAAGCATTTGGAACAAGTGTTAGAAATTCTCAGGAAGAATGTATAAAAAGCAAAGTTTTCCAAATATATATTTTGGCAAGAAGAAGTAAAATTTCTTGGCCACGTCGCGTCAAAGTAAGGAATTTCAGTGGATCCCAGTAAAATCACTGCTATTCAAAATTAGAAATAGCCTCGTACACCTACGGAAGTCAAAAGCTTCCTCGGGTTGGCCAGTTATTATCGGAAATTCATTAAGGATTTCGCGAAGACATCTAGTTCCTTAACAAAACTGACTAAGAAACATTCGAGATTCAGCTGGACTCCAGAATGTGAGGCAGCTTTCCAGAAGCTGAAATTAAAACTGACAACTGGTCCAGTGTTGACAATAATAGATGGCAATGAGGACTTGATAGTCTAAACAGATGCTTTTAGAGAAGGCCTTGGTGCAGTTTTAATGCAAAGAGGTCAAGTGATTGCTTATGCTAGCCGTCAGCTGAAACCGCATGAGAAGAATCACGTTACTCATGATCTTGAGTTGTTAGCCATTGTATTTGCTTTGAAAATATGGAGGCACTATCTTTTGGGTGAGAAATTCGAACTGTATACAGACCATCAATCATTGAAGTATCTGTTCACCCAGAAAGACTTGAATCTAAGACAGCAGCGTTGGCTAGAATTTCTTGCAGCATACGATTTTGAGATTTTGTACACTGCAGGGAAAGCCAACGTTATGGCTGATGCGCTAAGTAGACAGAATGCGATAATCGCCAGTTTTATTATCACGACTTCATTAATCGATAAAATATCTGCTCTTCAGAAGGATGACCACTTCATTCAAAGAATCAGAGAAAGAATACAGAAAGGCGAACCCTTGAGTTTTCAGATTGATAACGAGGGAATTCTGAGGTTGAAGGGCCGAATATGTGTGCCAAACATTACTGAACTCTGGAGAGAAGTATTGGATGAATGTCACAAAGCCAAGCTTAGTATCCACCCAGGAGTGAGCAAGATGTATAATGATATCAAACGCACTTTCTGGTGGAAATCTATGAAAAGGGACATTTCTTTACATGTTAGCCGGTGTTCTACTTGTCAACAAGTCAAAAGCGATCAGTAGAAGCTCGCTGGATTGTTGAAACCTTTGGAAGTTCCAGGTGGAAAGTGGGAACATATTTCTATGGATTTCATAGATGGTTTGCCCAGAACCAGGAAAGGAAATGACAGTATTTGGGTGATCGTAGATCGATTTACGAAGACCGCTCATTTCATACCTGTCAAATCGAATAAAACTGCTCAGAGTCTGGCGCAGATTTATTTCAAGGAAATTGTTAGACTGCATGGAGTTCACGTGAGCATCGTTAGTGATCGTGACCCGATTTTTGCTAGTAAATTTTGGGAAGCATTCCAAGCAGAATTGGGAACGAAACTGAATTTGAGCACCGCATATCATCCTCAAACAGATGGTTAAACTAAGAGGGTGAATCGTATTCTAGAAGATTTATTGCGGGCTTGTGTTATTGATTTTGGCGGATCCTGGGAAGACCATTTGCATTTGGCCGAGTTCTCGTACAACAATAGCTACCAAGTGAGCCTGACAATGTCACCATTCGAAGCATTGTATGGTAGACCGTGCCGATCTCCTGCTCGTTGGTTAGACCCTGGTAATAGACTTGTACTGGGGCCAGATATGATTCGCGATGCTGCGGATAAAGTCGATTTCTTTAAGAAACGATTACTCGCCGCTCAAAGCCGATAGAAAAGCTATGCAGATAAGAGAAGAAGAGATATATCATTTCCTGTTGGAGACCACATGTATTTGAAGGTATCTCCAATGAGAGGAGTTATCTGGTTCGGTAAAACGGGGAAATTGGCACCCAAATTTATTGGTCCGTTTCCTATTCTTGAACGGATTGGAACTCTCGCATATAGGGTTCAATTGCCTGATTGGTTGCCTGGAGTGCATGATGTATTTCACGTATCTCAACTGCGAAAGCATGTGCATGATCCAGATCTCGTTGTAGAAGAAGCCGCACAACAGGATTTGGAAATCACTCCAGAATTGGCAGTTAGAAGAGAGCCGATGAAGATCATTGGCAAAGAAACCAAAGAGCTGAGGAACAAAAAGGTTCACTTAGTCAAAGTGCAATGGAGTGGAGATTCGCGAGATTGTACCTGGGAAACTGAGGAAAGCATTAAGAAAGCCTATCCTAAGTGCAGGGTGGATATCTCTGATTGACTCTGGTGCAAGGTACATTTACCATATTTTGTAATTTCCATTATGTTCTCCACTTTGCTGTTGTTTTCTTTTCATGGATGTAAACTTTTAATCATATAGTCTGAATGATTTTAAAAGAGTATAAGAATTAATTGGTATATTTTTGAAAAGCTAAAAACAAATTGATTGTTGTTTGTGTTGTGTGATTGTGAACTTGATTAATTAAATTATTAGAAGGATAGTTAATTTAATCAATAGAGGAATGAATGGTAGATTTATGCAATTAAATCACACATTGAATAGATAGAAATATATACATGTGCATTATATATGGTTGAACAGGTAAGTGGATTAGCTGTTGAGTAAAGAATTTATTTGCGTACCTGACAAATAGGTAAACCTTAATGAGTTGGATGCGAAATTTTATTATTATATCAACTCCTGTGAATGCCATTGGATGCGGAGTGCTGGTTGTTCTGTGTGTAATAATAAATGTCGCCATCGGATAGTAACAATTAATTTTGAACTACACTACATGGCATACTTCTTGAGGATGGACATACTTCATCATATACCACATAAGCATTTGGAACTTGTGTGATGAGGTTGAAGGTTTACCATACAAGCGAGAGGCTTGTATGGTAATGACTATATTTTACAGGTTGAATTGATGACTGATATGGACCATATAAAATGTAACGGTAAATTACCAGATTAATAAAAACCCCACATGGGTCTGGAGATGACAATAAACACGTCTCTCTGGTCATTAAGGCACAAAAACCATTTATAGGGTGACGAGAATTTATTCTCGGGAGTTATGATCTATACACACTCCCCTGTGGACACCGGAATATATCACTATAAATATGTGCATGCTTATTATGATTTATTGGGTACCTAATACGGCCCAATAAATTTCCAAACCCCTCCCCATACAAAGGAGGTTATGGCGAAATTTTCCAAAAATTTAGGGTGTTAGCCAAATTTTTGAAGAATTTGAAAATTCTTAAAAACTGAAAAGTTGGAGAATGGAAGCCAGAAGGAAAGTAGAGTTCGTTAATTAAACCACTTTCGACTTTGTTCCTTTTCGGGGACAAAAAGTTTTAAGTGGCGGAGATTGTAACAACCCGGAAAATCTGAGCCAGTTTAAAATTTTTAAATTGGCTATTTTAGTGGATTTTTAATATTTAAAATAAATTTATTTTAAATAATAACGACGAAAAGTATGTTTGAATCGATTTGAAAATAAATATAATTGTTTAAAATTATAACAAGGTCTGAAATGGCGCGCTAGTTTCAAAATTTCAATTCAAACTTTGACTGACTGTACCGGGTGCAAAATAAAATGGATTTTAGTGAAACAAAAAATATTTAAACCTATTAGTGAATATCTTTCTAATGAATCTGAAAAATCGAAGTTTCATAGCGGGAGTCAAAATTTATGGCCAAATGAATTTTCAGAAAAGTCGCTATAGAGAATATATAGCCCGTGAAAATTGACATTTTGCAAACGACCTCAGAATTCGACAAAACCACTTTTGTTGGATCCGAGATGTCAAATTATAGCTAAATTTCATAATTTTTGAAGTAAATATGTGAGCATGGAAAAAGAAAATGTGTTTGGAGAATTTCTGTTAAATTGGATCGACCAAAAAATGACCATTTTTCAAATAGTCTCAGAATTCGACGAAACTAGTTTTGTTGGGACTGTATCGTCAATACATAGCTAGATTTATTTTTCGGGAATTTTTAAAATCAGTATGTAGCCCCGGAAAATTGAAATGTATGTTCAAATCAAATATTGAATGTTTTATATTTTAATTTGAAGAAAAACTGACTGAAACAGTCAAATGGGCCTACGAAACATATCCCATTGTGTTCGAAATGGAGGTAATTAGCTAGGGACGACAGTCATTGGGTTTGATTCGGAGTTAGTTTGAGAAAACACTATTTTTCAATCAAATATATATATCGACCAATCAGAAAATTCCTTCATAAAATAAAATTAAGAAAACCATCCGCTTTCTCTCACCCCGATCGCGATTATTGGCGGAAGCTTCTTCAAACCTTCCTCCTCTGATTCCTTCTCCTACACTCAATAAAACACCATGGCCCAGTTGATTTTTTTGTAGATCGTGACCTCCTCTTCAGATCTATATAAGGAGCTCCCCCTATCGTCTGGTATTTTTCGAGTTTGAGCTCCCCGAAGCTGCCGCCTTAGCAGCGCCGCCGTGCCCAAACCGTCGCGTCGAACTGGCTGTGACCACCACCGCCGCCTATGCCTCTCCTCCCTCTTCGACACCATATAACCCGATCCTCCTGTAGCGCAGCGGATTGGTCGCAAAGTGGAAAACTAGTTTTGAAGATATTGTGAAGGTAACGGCTTTAATTATTTTAAATGGTTTAATATCACTTTAAAGCGCTACGATTTTTGATTTCACAATAAAAATCATATCTTTTTGCTATGTTGACGAAATTCAGTGAAATAAGAGACAGTGGACTCGTGTGGACGTCTTCTACATTCTAGAAGAGACCACATATTTTTCTGAGCCTTCTGCTATTTTTGGAGGAGTGGAACCCAATGTGAGATTTCTAAATTATAAACGATATGGAAAACAACGATGCATAAATTATATAGTCGATGTATGAGTTATATAAGCGTTGTACACCTCATGTATAAGCGTTGTATAAGTTGTATGATCGATGTATAAGTTATATATGCGTTGTAAAAATTATATATGCGTTGAAATGATTGACATGAAGTGAAATGAAATTGAAATATATTTATATATGAATATATATATATATATATATATATACTCCCCTCGTCCATAGACCATGGACGATATTTATTGGTTGTGATATTGTTTGGATTATTGGTTGATGCGAAATTTGGTGAAAATCATGAATGATTGATTGTGGTTGAAAAATACCTGTTTGTGGTTTAGAATTATTTTGGATGAAACCACATAGGATTAGTTTGTGGAAAAGAAAAATAAACATGCTCGTCTGCATACGAATTAGATGCATGAAATCCCCATTGTTAAAAACCGCGAGGTTTTAAGGTAGAGCGTGGAGCCGTACTAGGGACGGTCCCGGTTTTAACTACCCTGCCGTTATGCTGCCGAAATTTTCAATAATATTCATGTGTTAGAATTATTTTCATGTGTTGAAAACTATATTCAAGTGTTGAATAGAAATTCATGTGTTGAGTAGAAATTCATGTGTTGAATGAAGTTCATGTGTTGAATAAATTATTTGAAAGATAAAAATAACACTTTTATTATATATATAGACTATATAAAATATTAGTATTTTAAATAAATTGTTTTAACACCAAAAATAACATTTTTACCTTATGTACAAACTATATAAAATAATCGTGTTTTGAAATAAATTATTTTATAATGAAAATCACTTTTTTATTATATATATTAACTATAGAAAATATTCGTGTGTGGAATAAAGGACTAGAACGATAAAAATTATATTTTTATCATATGTGTGAAGTCGAAAACATTCATGTGTTGAATATATAGATTGAACAATAAAATCTACGTTTTTATTGTGAAAATGAAGTGCCAAAAACATATTCATGTGTTGAATAAATATTTTGAGGATAAAAATATCATTTTTATCAAATATACAAAGTGAACACGGTTTTGAAATCGAAGAAAGAATTATATATATATATATATATAATTAAAATAAATTGAATAACGAAGCTGCAGTTCGTGTTTTGAAACCGTGATTTCAAATGATTAGTGCGGGAGATCCGACCATCGGATTTTCCCGAAACCGAAACCATTGGGTTCGCTTTGGAAATATCTTTCCAACGATACCAACTTTATGAAGATCCAACAGTTAGATTTTCAGATATGTTTAATTCAAATCTAAAGAAAAACAGTGCCAGAATCGATTGTATTTATATATATATATAATTAAATTAAATCGAACAACGACGCTGCAGTTCGTATTTTGAAATCGTAACTTCAAACGATTAGTGCGGGAGATCCGACCGTCTGATTTTCCCAAAACAGGAACCGTTGGATTCGTTTTGAAAAGATCTTTCTACTGATATAAAATTTGTGAAGATCCAATGGTTAGATTTTTAGATATGTGTAAATCAAATCTGAAGAAAAACATCGCCATAGCCGCGTTATGGCCTGAAGCGTTATTTGAATGAATTGGCTATTTTTAAATAAATAAAAATAGCGATAAATAGTGATAAAATATTATAAACAATATGGAATGGAAATTAATTGAATTTGCTCGGTTTATGCGATATTTGATGGTTGAATGTGTTTGGCGTGAAATTTGCATTAAAGAACAGAATTAGTGATATCAAATAATTTAACCATCAAAATGAATTGATTTGAAATTCTAAATATGCGTGAATTATTTGAAAAGGCCGAGTTAATTCTCATTTCAAATAATTGATCGACAATTGAAAGTCAAAGATATAATGACAGTGCAAGACCGATGATCTGCACGTCGATAGGAGGGGTGCCACTGATGCTCATGATGGGAGTAGCTACCTTGAAAGGGTTGAAGTAGTAGCCATCCGGACGTACTTGTTGATTGTATGGATATGTGAGGTGTTGAGTGCCTCCGGTTTCGTTCAGACCCAGAACGAACTTGTAAATGGACTGTGTGTCTGACATTGGATTTTGTTCTGTGCTGATTGATCTCTATTAAATATATATTTGTTTGGTGGCGGAGAATTTATTCTCTTGCTTAACGCCCTTCTCTGAGACGTACGAGCTCAGAGGTTATATGTCGATAGAAACCAGTCGCATGGAGTGAATTGCCTGTGTGGCATGCCTAAGTGGCAGATGACCAAGGCTTCTGTTGAAAAGCAAAGTCTTGAGGTAGATGATCAAAGCACGGCCTGTGTGGCATAGCTTTGTGTATGACGTTGATTCGCGAGCCTCACACCCCGGGACCAGAAACAGGAGAAGGATCCAGGGAGGACATGCGTTTCTTTCTAGCTAGGGTGGTGTCAGTGACCTACCAGCCTTGACATTTATATTATTTTCACTTGTGTGGTTGTTGCTGTTGCAAGGCGCCTCGGATATATCGGTGACTATGTGGAGCCGATGGAGTCATAGGACTCATTTACGCCCCAAAGGGCGGGGAAACGCAGTGTTCAGGCATTTTAATCCACATCGGTGGACCGGCCCTGTGGCTCCAAAGGCTTGACTGAGTACTTGCCTGAGGCTCGGGCTAGAGAATCTCGAATTCGGTAAGGACTATCTTTTGCCTTGGTTCATGATGGAAATCCAATTTCCAATACGACACCGTGCGGTTTTGATTGTATATATATTTATGGCGACATGATATATGGTACCCATGCTGTCTATGATTGATAGTTATAATGGAAATTGTTTTTGAAACATATATACACTAGCAATAATATCAAATGATTTGTTTTGCTCGTATTAAGCATATTTTGGCCATTATAAGGTAAAACTCTATCCTCGGGTTTGTGTTGCATTGTGTGATGGGAACTGAGTCTTATAATGGCTTCATTTTTATAAAAAGCATTGCGATGTTTAAAAGATTTACTTGTTTTAAAGCACTGGCAATCCAATGGAGTAAACCCGTTCTGCGAAAGTGGCGTGGTCCTGTGATTAGCCATATTGTAAAATGTGTTAAGTAGATATCTCATACCAGTCCCATGACTGACTCGTAGTTTGTTTCACTTGCAAACTCGGGTGCCCCTATTTCCACACGGGAAGCCTTGTATTCAGGTTTTAGCAGGCTCTTTCTGGATAGCTAGAGCTGAAGATGGATTCTATCATTTATCTCTTTTTATGCTGTTCAGCTCCTGTTGTACATATTATGTTTAGATTTCCGCTGTAGACATTTATGTATAGCTGAACTGTATTTGTACTAAGTATGATCCTATATACCGTGTAACTCTGATGATTATGTTTATCCAGTGTATTTTGTTGTACATTATCTAGTGTAATTAATTATTTCTATTCTGCTGTTATCTATTTATGTGTTATATTCCAAAGACTACCCTTGCCACCGTCTTATGGGGTTTAGGGTCGTCACATTTCTAGTTAATAACTAGTTTATTTTGATAAAAATATATATCTTTCCAAATATGGAATTTTATATCTAAATTCTTTCCAAATTTTTTATTATGATTTTACACAAATTATCAATAAAATTAATAATTTTATCAAGGCCCGTACAGTCGGTTTCCAATAACGACCACTGAACTGCATTATAGCGACCTTTTCCAAATTTGATTTGCACGTATCTCCAAATCCAACTGTTAGATTTCAAATCTATTGTATTCATTAGAAAGCCCTTTGTGACACGAATCCAACGGTTCGGGTGTTTGGAGAATCCGAC
Source organism: Allium sativum (assembly GCA_030737875.1). NCBI lineage: Eukaryota > Viridiplantae > Streptophyta > Magnoliopsida > Asparagales > Amaryllidaceae > Allium > Allium sativum. The sequence goes on along the minus strand of CM060923.1, from coordinate 583,115,682 downwards.
GGTCGGATCTCCTATAATGTCAATTCGAAGTCAATGGTCGAAATTCGCAAACGGCGAGCAGTGCGTTCAATTCGAGCTATTGAATATATATAATATATGATATTATATATTTCATTGATTTCCTTTTTAAACGTATTTTATAAATTATTTTAAATTCGTTTTAAAAAGGATTCCAACTTCATTTTCAATTTTAAATCAAAATTAAATATTCCTTATCATTATAATATATAAATGACAATATTTTCAAAATATTAGATTTTGAAATCATTTCCTTTTCGATGTTCATTATAAAAATGAATAAATTGATATAAATATCGTGCATAATAGCGAGAAACTTTTTATAGGAGGAGACTTCAATGGCCATGTTGGCTCATCTAGCGGGGGTTTTGAGCGAGTGCATGGTGGTTTTGGATTTGGCAGTAGGAACCAAGAGGGTGAAGATATTTTGAATTTCGCTCTCTCTTTTGATCTCATGATTGCTAATACCTTCTTTAGAAAGAGGCAATCACATCTGATCACCTTCAGTAGTGGCCAACATGCTAGCCAGATTGACTTTGTCCTAACTAGAAGAGACAGTAAACGAGATTGTGTTGATTGCAAGGTCATACCTGGAGAATGTGTCATCTCACAACACCAGCTGTTGGTGTGCGTGTTTCGTCTTCGGGTGGTAAAGGATAAGAGAGCGAAGATTAGCAGGACGAAATGGTGGAAACTCAAAGGAGATGCTTCACGGGTGTTTAATGATAGAGTGATGGGAGAAGGAGCTTGGAATGTGGAAGGAGAAGCAAATGTCATGTGGAATGCGATGGCAACTTGCATTCGGAGAGTCGCCACTGAGGTATTTGGGATAACAAGAGGAAGCAAGTGAGAACCCAAGGATTCGTGGTGGTCGAATGACAAGGTGCAAAAGGCTATCAAAGAGAAGAAGGAATGCTACAAACGCATGTACCGTCATAGAAGCGAAGAGAACATGCACAGGTACAAAGTGGCAAAGAAGACTGCAAAGAGAGCAGTGAGTGAAGCAAGGGGACGAGCGTACGAAGATTTGTATCAAAGGCTAAGTACAAAGGAGGGCGAAAAAGACGTTTACAGAATAGCTAGGCTACGCGAGAGGAGGAAAAGGGATTTCAATCAGGTTAAATGCATTAAGGATGAGAATGATAGACTTTTGGTGAAGGAAGATGAGATAAAGAATAGGTGGGGAGAATACTTTGATAAGCTTTTCAACGAAGAAAGTGATAGCTCTTCGATCGAGTTGGAAGACTTAGCCGATAGCACCAATAGACATTTTGTGCGGAGATTTCAAGAAGCTGAGGTAAAGGGGGCGTTGAAATGTATGAAATCAGGCAAGTCGGTAGGGCCTGATGATATTCCTATTGAGGTGTGGAGATGCTTTGGAGATGCAGGGATAAGATGGTTAACTAAGTTGTTCAACAATATTTTCAAATCAAACAAAATGCCAGATGAGTGAAGGAGAAGCATTTTAGTTCCAATCTTCAAGAATAAAGGAGATATTCAAAGTTGCACAAACTATAGAGGAATTAAGCTTATGAGTCACATAATGAAGCTTTGGGAGAGAGTTTGCGAGCAGCGTTTGAGGAGGTTGACAAGTGTCTCTAGGAATCAATTTGGTTTTATGCCGGGAAGGTCAACCACTGAGGCGATTTTCTTGGTTAGGCAACTTATGGAGAGATACAGGGAGCAAAAGAAAGATCTCCACATGGTTTTTATTGACCTGGAGAAAGCTTATGACAGAGTACCGAGGAGGGTTATGTGGTGGGCGCTAGAAAGGAAGAGAGTGCCATCAAAATATATTACCCTTATTAAGGATATGTACGAGGGGGTTGTGACTAGTGTTAGGGCATGCGATGGTGAGACCAGAGACTTTCCAATTAACATAGGGTTACATCAAGGTTCGGCTTTGAGCCCCTATATTTTTGCATTAGTGATGGATGAAATCACAAAAGATATACAAAGGGAGAATCCCTGGTGTATGCTCTTTGCCGATGATGTTGTGCTGATTGATGAAAGTAGAATAGGGGTTAATCGACAACTGGAGTTGTGGAGGGAGACCTTGGAATCAAAGGGTTTCAGGCTTAACAGAACTAAAACAGAGTATATGAAGTGTGAGTTTACTAGTGTCAGGTCAGATGACGGAGATGTTACCCTGGCCGGTAGAGTAGTACCCAAGAAGGAATCGTTTCGATACTTAGGATCTATGTTGCAGTTTGATGGAGAGATTGATAAGGATGTTAGTTTTAGAATTCAAGCAGGATGGGTGAAATGGCGACTAGCATCTGGCATTCTCTGTGATCGGAAGATTCCTCAGAAGCTTAAAGGAAAGTTCTATAGGACAGCAATCAGACCTGCAATGTTATATGGTGCAGAATGTTGCCCTACTAAGAGGCAACACGTCCAGAAGATAAGTATAGCAGAGATGTGAATGCTGCGTTGGAGCTGTGGGCATACCAGACGAGATCGGATTAGAAATGAGGATATTCGGGAAAAACTTGGAGTTGCACCTATTGAAGAGAAGTTAGTCCAATACCGCTTGAGATGGTTTGGACATATCCAACGTAGACCATACGATGCACCTGTATGCGCTGGAATTCTAGGTCGCGCCGAAGGCCCAAAGAGAGGTAGAGGTCGACCTAAAATGACATGGGAGGAGATAATAAAAAGAGATTTAAGTAACTGGAGTTTATCGGAAGAGGTGGTAGTAGATAGGAGTGCATGGAAATTGACAATCCATGTACCAGAACCATAGTGGGTTTTTTATTTTTTTTAAGACTTTATTTCACGTTTACTGAACATTTTTACTTTTTATTTACTATGTTCAATTTTATTTCACTTTTATTGAACATTTTTACTTCTTCTTCTTACTATTATTATTTAAAAAAATCTTTATCGGACGACTTTTTATTTGATTGGTTATTTTAAACCCTTTATATATATAATATTATTATCATCATTATTAATTTTATTTTATTTTAATTTTGGGTTCCATATCTAGCCAACCCCAACTTGTTTGGGATATATGGCTTTGTTGTTGTTGTTGTTGTATCGTACTCCTCCAAATGGCGCATATCTAATCTTCACGGCTTCATATTTTTCAATAATTTCGTGTCCATCCAAATCGGACATCAGAATCATATTTTGATCCATTACTGAATATTATTTTAAAATATTAGATATTTTAAAATATTCGTTCTTTCCGAATTGGAATCAGACACAATCAATTACCATATAATTTTATTTACATGGATTTCATACACACGTGTACACAACCATAATCACACACAGTCAACCATCATCCAGAGTGAAATTTACAACTGTATAAGCGTTAAAAATAAATAATTAACGCTCATCACAACCTGTCAACCCATCATTAACATACAACTAAACATTTGGGATTAGTGTACGTCAAATATCATCCAATACCCGTGTGGGGTTTCAATCAACAAACAAAGATTTTATTTGTGCAGTTGGGCGATGTGTAAAATATATCATCCCAATCAGTATCAGATAAATGAGTGTACATAAACAAATCATCCGATTTGTTTATGAATACTTATTTCAACACATGACTATTTTATACAGTTCATATATATAATAAAAATGATATTTTTATTGTTGAAATATTTTATTTCGTACATGAATATTTTATATATATAATAAAAATTATGTTTTTATTATCCAAATATTTTTTTCAACACAATACAATCAACAATCACAATACAATCCATTTCCACAATACCATCAAACAAGCCATCCATGGTCTGTGGACGACGGTGTCAGGAGCTACTAAGCCCCGTTTGCAACCTAGTACATATTTAACAGTAAAATAATTAGTGAGAAGGAGTTCTCACCTTTGGTTTACACTCTGCCAGTTTTATTTTTGAATTTCTGAAGGGTTTGAATTCTGTTCGCTTCTAGTCGGTTCCATCGCAATATGTTTTCAAGCGGTTTATATTAAAAATCACATTTTTAATACAGTGCTATTTATTTAAAAATCACATTTTTAAATCATCGCTATTTCCTATTTTTGAAAATCATATTTATTAAAATCTGATTTTTATTTCTAAAACCATATGCTAATTTCATTTTTAAAACCATGCGCGAATTTTATTTTTAAAACAATGTATATTTTTATATTTTTAAAACAAAGTATATTTTATATTTTTAAAACAAAATATAATTTTATATTTTAAAACAAAGTATATTTTTATATGTTTAAAACAAAGTATATTTTTAAAACAAAGTATATTTTTATATTTTTAAAACAAAGTATATTTTTATTTTCATCAATGCTAAAAAAAACTTATTTAAAAACTAATATTATTTTATATTAAATAAAACATATTTTTACAATGTATTTAAATTAAATAAAAACTCACCTTCTTCACGTTCTGTACCCAGTGAACCCGTAATTCACCTTGCTCCAAACTAGGTTGGAAAACCTCCACCAGCCATCTGTACTTCGATCAGACCACGTCACAGCCTCCGGCATTCGCACCAGAAGGATGATCAAACTTGGTGGCCAGTGGAAGCCGAGATGCTACTCGACGCGGCGCCACTTAGAACCCGTAATCCACCCAAGATTGAACGCGAAAACTGACCATCCAAGTGTGGATTTGTAGAGCAGAATGTGGTTTACAATTTTCACTTTGGAATCATTGTTTAATTGACAGCGATTTAGGAGAATTTTCGCCCCAAAAATCGAATGAGCTTCACCGTTCGTTTAGGGTTGGTGGCGGCTACGTTTGGGAACTAGGGTTTTGAAAATTTCAAGGCTATTTATATATAATTTATTATATTTTATTATTTTATTTTCAAAATTGCTTGTTTACCGATACGAACTCCAAATCAAACCCAACGACTATCGCCCTTAGCCAATTACCCTCATTCCAGACACAATGGGATATGTCCCGTAAGCCAATTCGATCGTTTAGATAAGTTTTCTTTAAATTAAAATATAAATCCATACATTTTAAATTTTAACGTACATTTTAATTTATCGGGGCCACATACTGACTCCAAAAATTCCAGAAAAATAAATCTGGCTATGTTTTGATGATACGGTCCTAACAAAACTAATTTTGTTGGATTTGGAGACTGTTTGAAAAATGGTCATTTTCCAGTCGATTAAATTCAAACTGAAGTTATCAAACGCGTTTTAATTCACCACGCTCACATATTAATTCCAAAAATTATGAAAATTGGAATCTAACAATGATTTGACATTCCGGATTCAACAAAAGTGGTCTCGTCGAAGATGGAGGTCATTTGCAAAATCACTATTTTTAAGGGCTATATATTATATAAATTCCATAGCGACTATTCTGAATTTTCAACTGGACATAATTTTTTATTCCCGCTATAAAATCTGGATTTTTCACATTCGTTGGAAAGATATTTTCAAATAGATTCAAATATTTTTGACTAAAATCCGATTTATTTTGAATCCTATACATTCATTTGAAATTTGAAATCGAGTTTTCAAACTACCGCGCCATTTCCAATTCCTTTTATAATTAAAATAAATATTTATATTCTAATTTCGATTTAAATAAATTTATACGTTCTAATTCTATTCAAAATAAATTTCTAGTTGTTATTATTTAAAATAAATCATTTTGATTATTCAAAATTCATTAAAATTGCCAAAATAAAAATTTTAAATTGGTTCTGATTTTCCGGGTTGTTACAATCTCCCCCACTTAAAATCTTTTCGTCCTAAAAAAGGAACGGAGCTGAATTTTTTTTTTTACTAATCAACCCAACTTTCAGATTGTCTTTCATTCTTCAACTTTTCAAGTTCTAAATATTTTTCAATTCTTCAAATATTTGGATAACACCTTAAATTTTTGAAAATTTTCATCATGTCCTCCTTTGTACGGGGAGACATTTAAAATCGCAACTAGCCACGCAGGGCCCTCACCATTCCAAAAGAAAAAGAAAATGCCTAGCGGCCAGCCTTAGGCTCATAAACTCTTTAAAAGAAAAATGCCAAGAGGCCAGTATTAGGCTCATAAACTCTTTAAAAGAAAAAGAAAATGCCAAGTGGCCAGCGTTAGGCTCATAAACTCTTTAAAAGAAAAAGAAAATGCCAAGGGGTCAGCCTTAGGCTCATAAACTCTTTAAAAGAAAAAGAAAATGCCAAGCGGCCAGCCTTAGGCTCATAAACTCTTTAAAAGAAAAATAAAATTAGTAAACACGTACCTATTTATCGGGCATACAATTTTGTTCCTCTTCTTAGTTTCCCTGTTATGCCCTGTTCATTATATACGTGTACAGATATATGCAATTCCAATCAATTTTCAAGTCAGTTAAAATTTGAGTAATTTTTCTAAATGATACAAAATTTTAGTTAATCAAACCAATAATCAAACAACACAATCAGCAATCAATTAGTTGATTATCGTTTCAAACACATAACTCTTATATATATAAAAATCCATTTTTGATTCCAAGTCACAACAATAGACCTTATCTAGTTTTGGTTCTCACATCAGTCAATTGGAAATATATAGATAACCCACTTTCGAAACTCAAACATAAATTTTGATGATGTACGTACTATAGCGATCATCAGAACCCATCTCTGGGCGACTAGAGTGTGATTCTATATTCACCCTGTATATTTGAGACTTCGAATACACGCTACCTAGGCATATATGAAAAATCTTCATATACCCGTTTGTCCAAAAATCAATATAAATAAATATTCAAATACGTGGAATATGTTTTAACTTTTCAAAACAAAATTCATTTTCATTTTTATATTAAAAATATCACTTTTCCAACTCATTCTAGGATACTACTGATTCCATCTCTAATGAGTCATTTTTATTAGATACTACTAATCCAATCTCTGATGAATTCTTTCGTTTGGTTCTAATATGTCTTGTTCTCAAGCTTTGTAAACCAAAGCGGTGATATCAAACTATGACGACCCAAACTTCCCCGTAAAGGAAAGCCCGGATTGAGTTGAGAACACGACAAATCAAAACGCAAACGACAGAACATTTCGTTGCTTATTACAATAATTACATCAGAGTACAAAAATATAACAGAGTACGAGTAAATAATTTACAATAGAAAATATGCTTAAAATATATTACATAGCAACAGAAAAATAATACATAACACAACTGTAAGAAATACACGGATACAGAGCATTCCGAATATAGCTCCAGCTGTAAACCAGGATCCTGTGAATATAATATATGCAAAACCAAACTACTAGCTGCTCGTGTGGAAAATAGGGGCACCCAGAGTTTAGTTTAAAACAATAAACTCCTGATCAGTCATGTGACTAGTCTGAGAACTAAAATAGTTATTAATTTGATTTTAAAATTAGGTAAATCAAGGGACCATGCCATATAACACGGAACAGGTTTACCCCCAAGAATACTAGTGCATAAAAGAAACATGGCAATGCTAAAGAGAAAAATGAAGTTATTATAAGACTCAGGTTCCATCACACAATGCAACGCAAGACGGAGGATAAAGTTTTTACCTTATAATAGCTAAAAATGCTTGGTACGAGAAATTTCATATTTTATTATTACTGGAAGTGAAGAATCAACTTCAAATATAAATGTGTCAATCAATGGCGGCGTAGATACACATATATTACGTCCCATACTAGTTCTACAATTAAAACAGAACAATGTCGTATTGGTAGTTGGATTCCATTTATGAACCAAGGCTAGAGATCACCCCGTGCACATTTAAGACACCCAAGCAAGTGCCTCAGGATTCAGTCGCAACTGCACCCAGATTGGTAGGGCCAGTCATCCGTCGATGATTAGTTATACCATAAACTATATGTTAGTCGGTTCCATTGAACCTCTAAAATGGTCAGTATGTCGACCATATCCATCAGTCCCGTAGTGACCGATATAATATCCAACGGCCCCGCAGTGCCGATATATCTGAGGTACCTCGTCTCCAATCAATTAATAATAGGGTGCAACATCCACATGAGTAAGCAGTCTGGGCTCCATACCATGATGTTACTCATAGATAGAACTAACATATGTCCATTTCCCTACTGTCCTTCCCGTTTTTGGTTCACACCAGGGTGTGAGGCTCGCGAATTAACGCTACACAAAGCCATGCTATATTAAAGCTGTGCTTTGATCATCAACCACAAGACTTTGCTTTTCAACAAAAGCCTTGATCACTTGCATCTCAGCATGCCACACAGGCAATTAATGTCACGCGACTGATGTCAATCAGTATGTAACCTCTGAGCTCGTACGTCTCAGAGAAAGGTGTTAAGCAAGAGAATAAATTTTCCACCGCCAAATAGATATATATTTAATAGAGATCAATCAACACAGAATAAAATCCAATGTCAGACACACGTCAATTTACAAGTCCGTTCTGGGTATGAACGAAGCCGGAGGCACCTTATTCCCCATCCCATATATCCAATACAGGAGAGAGGTCCTCGTATATCGATCTCCAAGTACGTCTGGACGATCACCACTTATTACCTTGTCTTGGGTGTACAGCCCAATCTAGACATCAATAATCATCCAAACGATGTGAAGACCTCCGGTCTTCAACCACATCTTTGACTTATCGTCGTATCAATTATTCAGAATGGGATAAAACCGGTCTTTCCGAATAACTCGCGTATATTATAAACAAGTGCTATAAAACTACATACGTCTAATTCCAATTCTAAATGTTCTTTTATTTAAATATTCATATATCCTTTGGGAAAGGTTCCCATTAATTTTTTCAAAGATAAATTCTTTAATCTTCCTTTGGATATCAATTCAAACCAAATTAAGGTTTATCCAACTAGTCGGGATTAGCGGACCTTACCGAAGTAACCATTTGTTTAATTTCCCAATCCCAACCTATTTATCCCATGGAGCAAAACTGGTAATACTCCATATCTAACACCACGGTGTTATCGGTAAATTTAATTACCATTTCACGTTCAAATATATTTAAAGATTTAACTATCGCTTGGAGCAAAACTGGTGATACTCCACTCTCAATCATTTTCCAAATTTGATAATTTAAATTATCAATTCACATTTCAATCTAATTAAAGATTCATTAAAACTCCACTTAGTTTCTTCCCAAAAATCAATATTAATGATTATTTAACTTTGGAAATACAAACATGCCGCATCGACAATCTATACCGTACTATTGATTTCTGCGTATATATAACCTCTAAGCTTGTACGTCTTAGAGAAGGGTGTTAAGAAAGAGAATAAATTCTCCGCTACCAAGCAGATATATATTTAGTAGAGATCAACCATACAGTTCGAAATACAATGTTAGACATGTAATCCTGTCTTTAACTAGGTTAAAGAACTAATGTCCTTTAAAACACAGCTAATGGTAAACCCAAATCACATTCCATTAATTATGGAATCTTCACGGAAAAAAGATCAATATATATAATCGATATCAATTTCTGTATCCGACTAATACTATAAATGGAATAACAACAAAGCCGTTTAAATTCCATATATATTCACAGTCTTCCTCCATAGAAGTTCATTTTGATTATTACCGATCAAATTTCATTCAATTCCGATTAAATATTAATTAATTGGAAAACTTTACTTTGGAAAATCCTATTAAATCTTAATAAAAGATTTATAAATTCCAAATCACATTTCACAGTTAATCGGGTTAAAGAACAAGTGTTATTTAAAACATCATTCACTATAAACCCAAATATCCAATTCTTCTATTCAATTCCAATTAAATATTAATTAATTGGTAAATTTCTCTAAATCTTAATTAAAAGATTTATTCTTTTCTCAACTGGGTTTAAGAACAGTGTTAATGAAGACACTGTTCACGACAAACCCCAAATCCAATTTGATATTAAATACAAGGCTCTGAATATAAAATATATCGGCTTATATTCAATATCAAATGCTTAAACCAACAGATATCGTATTGGAATAACGATATCTGCATCTTCCAAATTCCCGTAACAATATCCGTATAATCATGAAATCTTATATCGAAATATTCCGACGATTATTTCCATTCCAAACAATTACAATTTATTTATTGGAAAATTCTGGTTATTTTAAAACCATTTCAAATCTAATTTATTTTATTTAAAAATATTGGATTATTATTTCTAGTTAATAACTAGTTTATTTTGATAAAAATATATTTTTGTCTTTCTAAATATGGAATTTTTCATCCAAATTATTTCCAAATTATTTATTATGATTTTACACAAATTATCAATATTTTTAATAATTTTATCAAGGCCCATACAGTCGGTTTCCAATAACGGCCACCGAACTGCATTTACAGCGACCTTTTCCAAATTTGATTTGGATGTATCTCGAAATCCAACCATTAAATTTCAAATCTCTTGTATTCATTGGAAATCTCTTTTCAATACGAACCCAATGGTTCTGTTTTTAGGAGAATATGACGGTCGGATCTTCCATAATGTCAATTCGAAGTCAATGGTCGAAATTCGCAAACGGCCGCGGTGCGGTGCGTTCTATTCAGGCCATTAAATATATAATATATATTATATATATTTCATTGATTTCCTTTTAAAACGTATTTTATACATCATTTTGAATTCGTTTTAAAACGATTCCAACTTCATTTTCAATTTTAAATCAAAATTGTATATTCTTTATCATTATAATATATAAATGATAATATTTTCAAATATTATATTTTGAAATGATTTCCTTTTTGATATTCATTATAAAAATGAATAAAATCGATATAAATATCATACTCATCCAAATGGCGCATATCTAATCTACACGGCTTCATATTTTTCAACAATTTCGTGTCCATCCCAAATCGGACATCAAAATCATATTTTGATCCATTACTGAATATTAATTTAAAATATTAGTTATTTTAAAATATTCGTTATTTTAAAATATTCGTTCTTTCCGAATTGGAATCAGACACAGTCAATTACCATATAATTATATTTATATGGATTTCATACACACATGTACACAACCATAATCACACACAGTCAACCATCATCCAGAGTGCAATTTACAACTGTATAAGCATTAAAAATAAATAATTAATGCTCATCACAGCCTGTTAACCCATCGATTGACATACAACTAAACAATTGGGATTAGTGTACGTCAAATATCATCCCAATACCCGTGTGGGGTTTCAATCAACAAGCACAGGTTTTATTTTTGCATTTGGGTGATGTGTAAAATATATCGTCCCATTCAGTATCAGATAAATGGGTGCACATAAACAAATAATCCAATTTGTTTATGAATATTTATTTCAACACATGTCTATTTTATACAGTTCATATATGCAATAAAAATGATATTTTTATTGTTCAAATATTTTATTTCATACATGAATATTTTATATATACAATAAAAATGATGTTTTTATTATCCAAATATTTTATTCAACACAATACAATCAACAATCACAATATAGTCTATTTCCACAACACAATACAATCATACAAGCCGTCCATGGTCTGTGGACGACAGTGTCAGGAGCTACTAAGCCCCGTCTGCAACCTAATATATATTTAACTGTAAAATAATTAGTGCGAAGGAGTTCTCACCTTTGGTTTCCACTCCGCCAGTTTTATTTTTGAATTTTTGAATGGTTTGAATTCTGTTCGCTTCCAGTCGTTTCCATCGCAATCTGTTTTCAAGCTGTTTATATTAAAAATCAAAATTTTTAATACATTTCTATTTATTTAAAAATCACATTTTTAAATCATCTCTATTTCATATTTTTGAAAATCATATTTATAAAAATCTGATTTTTATTTCTAAAACCATATGCTAATTTCATCTTTAAAACCATGCACGAACTTTATTTTTAAAACAATGTACATTTTTATATTTTTGAAACAAAGTATATTTTTATGTTTTTAAAACAAAGTATATTTTTATATTCTTAAAACAAAGTATAATTTTAAAACAAAGTATATTTTTATTTTCATCAATGCTAAAAAAACTGATTTAAAAACTAATATTATTTTATATTAAATAAAACTGATTTTTACAATATATTTAAATTAAATAAAAACTCACCTTCTTCACGTTCTATACCCAGCGAACCCGTAATTCACCTTGCTCCAAACAAGGTCTGAAAACTGCGCCTCCATCGGCCATCTGTACTTCGATCAGACCTCGCCACTGCCTCCGGCGTCGCGAGCTCCCTCAGCACCAAAAGGATGATCAAACTGGGTGGCCCATGGAAGCCGAGATTCCACTCGACGCGGTGCCACTTTGAGCCTGCAATTCACCCAAGATTGAACGCGAAAACTGACCATCCAAGTGTCAATTTGTAGAGCAAAAAGTGTGTTACAATTTTCGCTTTGGAATCACTGTTTAATTCACAACAATTTAGGAGAATTTTCGCCCTAAAAATCGAATGAGCTTCACCGTTCATTTAGGGTTGGTGGCGGCTACATTTGGGAAATAGGGTTTTGAAAATTTCAAGGCTATTTATAAATAATTTATTATATTTTATTATTTTATTTTCAAAATTGCTTGTTTACCGATACAAACTCCAAATCAAACACAACAACGGTCGCCCCTAGCCTATTACCCCCATTCTGGACACAATGAGATATGTTCCGTAAGCCAATTCGATCGTTTAGATTAGCATTCTTTAAATTAAAATATAAATCATCCATATATTTTAAATTCAAACGTACATTTTAATTTACCGGGGCCACATACTGACTCCAAAAATTCCAGAAAAATAAATCTAGCCATGTTTTGATGATAAGGTCCTAACAAAACTAATTTTGTCAAATTTGGAGACTGTTTGAAAAACGGTCATTTTCCAGTCGATTAAATTCAAACTGAAATTGCCAAACGCGTTTTAATTCATCACGCTCACATATTAATTCCAAAAATTATGAAAATTGGAATCTAACAATGATTTGACATTCCAGATTCAACAAAAGTGTTCTCATCGAAAACGGAGGTCATTTGCAAAATCGCTATTTTTAAGGGCTATATATTATATAAATTCCATAGCGACTATTCTGAATTTTCAACTGGACATAAATTTTTATTCCCACTATGAAATCTGGATTTTTCACATTCGTTGGAAAGATCTTTTCAAACAAATTCAAATATTTTTGGTTTCACTAAAATCTGGTTTATTTTTAATCCTGTACATTCATTTGAAATTTGAAATCGAATTTTCAAACTACCGCGCCATTTCCATTTCCTTTTATAATTAAAATAAATATTTATATTCTAATTTCGATTTAAATAAATTTATACGTCCTAGTTCTATTCAAAATAATTTTCTAGTCGTTATTATTTAAAATGAAATCATTTTAAATATTCAAAATTCATTAAAATTGCCAAAATAAAAATTTTAATTGGTTCTGATTTTCCGGGTTGTTACAATTGCCGTTGAATCTAATTGAACGGCCAATCCTAATATGCAATAAAATAACAATAACCATTTGTGTTCTACCAAAACTAATTGAGAGATAACACAAATTGTTATGAAAGAAAAGACCAATAAACTAGAATGAAAAAAAACTTTATTTCGAATAAAAGAGAATACAGAATAATGGCACTTCATTTACAATTGTTACAACGTATATTTATAGGTGAGATAGGCAAAACCCTAATTAGATCTATGAATAAATAGGACTCTTTTCTCAAGAGTTATTATCATATCTCATGTCTTTCTTGACTAAGCTTGTTTGGAAATAATATTTAAGGATATCTGAGCATATCGTGGTGAATATCTTCTAAATCTTCTGTATCTTCCATGTGGCTAATTGATTGGTGATCAGATTGCATGTGATTAGTTCTTCCAAACAAGGATGCTTATTAGACCCAAAGGCAACATAGGATAAAATTTTCAAAATTGAACTTTTCCTTGTGTAATATCTTTGCATTAAGGGGTGCATGAGGATTGATAAACAGCTTGTGAAAATATACAAAAATACCCAATGTAAAATTTATTTATTTAAAATAAGATAAAATATATGTGCATTAAATAACATATTTCTATGCTAATCAAATACCCCCACACTTATCTTTTACTCGTCCTCGAGTAAAAATAAAAAAAAATGAAAAATGAAAAGATAAACTAGTTAGGTCACACTTTTGTAGGAAACATGATTGCATTTAGCATATGCAACAAGCCGTTAAACCTCTAGGTGTCCCTAGTAGGACGAGTGGTGTCTTGTGAGGGTTTTCAGTGGATACTACCCACAAAATCCAAATGTAGTATGTATGGATCTAATGCGAATACATGATTGCAACGACAACAAGACTTGTTTTAGAAAAGTGGTACAACAAATTAAGTTAACAAATTAAGTGGTACAATATAGTGCAGCCATGAAATAAATTCCTAGTTTGCTTGTCACAGTTTATAAAGTGGTATTTTAATTTCCTTGTGTATGGCTAGTCAAATAAATAAGGTCAAGAAATGTTTGGGCATCATCGCTTAATCTCTATCTCTATGAAAGTTAAAATTTATGATTAATTACATACACCTAACTTAAAAGACCAAGGTATACCACCCATACACTGCCTTGCGGACTGACGGAGAGTTAGGACAGAGCTTGGCGGATTGTCCAGACCGACGCTGACTTTGTAACAACATGTCAGTAATCCTTAGGTATCCAACTCATAAAATGAGACCAAGATATTCTGACGTTGACTTTGTCTATAACATGTCAGATAGAGCTTGGCGGGTTTGCACACCAACGCTAGATATACAAGCAATGTTGGATACCCTTGGATTGCTATTATTGTTATTGAAAATATAAGACAAGAGAGAGTTGCGCGAATTCATCTTAACACAACTTAATTTTAAAGATTCGAAAAGCCAATATAAATATTTTAAGTCCTCCACTCATTTAAACAAAGAATACAATATAGAATAGATTTCATGGCCATTACCTAAGAATTTCCCTATGTACCAGTTACACAATCATCCCTCAAAATTCAACTTTTCATTATATTTCTTATTTGATCAAAGTTGATAGAAAAAAAGACTATCGACTGACTAAAAATTGTAAACTTAATTTGTGGTATCAATATAAAATGAGTCGTGTCTGTTTTTTTTCTTGAATAGTAGGGAACATATGGTAAAACAAAATTTGACATGTGATGCAGACTTGACTCCCTCACACTAGATTGAGACAGTGTCCCAACTGTCTAGCGTATGTAGACCAAAATGGAAGGGAAAAAAGAAACATAAAAGAAAAGGAACGTGTAACACCCAATTTTACGGTGCATGATCAGGCTCACGAAGATCGATAAGGTCATCGTCTTCGTATCACTCGAATTCCAGAAATGGTTTCAGTCGTTCACTACAACAAAAACACCATATTACAACTTTAATTTTACAACGGTGGTAAACACACCGTTGTAATAAATGGGTTTTTACAACGGTGGTAAAAGCACCGTTGTAATAAATGGTTTTTTACAACGGTGGTATAAACACCGTTGTAACTACAACAAAAACACCATATTACAACTTTAATTTTACAACGGTGGTTAAAGCACTGTTGTAATAAATGTTTTTACAACTTTTTTCCAGAAAAGTTGTAATAAATTTATTTTTAACAACTGTGTTATTTTGACAGTTGTAATAAAAGCCTATCACAACTTTTATTTTTTGACTGTTGTAATGTATGACTATATTTTAATATTAATTATTTTCATTAAATAATTTTTAATAATTAATATTTACAACTAATTAGTAATTATTAATTAATAACCTATATATTAATATTAAATATTTAATTAAAAATACTTCAATAAATAAATAATTCATGCTAATAATTAGTAACTGACAACCAATTAGTAATTATTAATTAATAATCAATAAATACATATTTAATATTTAATTAAAAATACATCAATAAATAAATAATTCCTACTAATAATTACTAATTAACAACCAATTAGTAATTATTTAATAATAATCAATATATAAATAACAATTAATAAATATTTAATTTATAATTAATCATGACTACTAGTAGTAAATAATATTTACTATATAATATTTTTTAATAAGTAATCGTTGTTGAAAGTTTTTCCAAAATCTTTTGTCAAATATGATCCCTACGGAGGGGGGGTCCAAGGGGGGTGGCAACCCCCCAAGGTGAGGGTGCGGGGGCAACACCCCCGCTAACGGGGTTCGACCTGCCCGGTCAGGTCGCGGGGGTCCAGGGGGCAGCGCCCCCGGCGGGGTGCGGGGCAGCGCCCCGTCCGAAACGGTACATTTTGTGTACTGTTGAATTTGAATCTTACTCAAAATTTAACAACAATCGTTAATTAAGTAACAATTGTAAGTTAAAAATCAGTAGTAAATAATAATAATAATTTATAATTAACTAAAATAATAATTGAAATTAATGATAAAAACATATATTAAATAAGTAATAGCTCCGCGCTGCAGCTATTTTTAGGGACAGTTTAATAGTTCAATCCAAATTTTAAGTGGAAAACCAAAAAAATTGGCTTCAACTACTTCAAGTTTAAGCGGGAAACCGAAAAATTAGCACCGACCTACTTTCCCTAAATCAATATCTAACCTTAAATTTACGTTTGGCTCCAAAATCAAATTTTGGCTCCATTCCTCAAAATTTTGGCTCCTTCCCGAAATTTCCCCCTTCCGTTGACTTTTTTTTATCCACTCATTTTCTTCTTCAGCCGTTTCTCTATTATCCCAAATCCTAAAATCCCTAAATCGTCCACTAAAAAATCCTATCTTTCCAAATTCGTAAATCATGGCCTCCACTCCTCCACCGAAAATTGGTTTTCCAAATCCCAAAAACCGCTTCATCCAAATCTGCAGCACCCCATCTCGACATCGCTTGCCAGCCCTAAAACCGCAACCCCGTGTCCATCGTGGGTCCCCGTAGCCGCTGTCTTCCACCGAGAATCTTCTGGCCTGACCAAGACCGAAGCCGGGCACCAGTCCGCTGCTCTCCTCGCTTCGCCTCCGCCAGTTAGTCCGGCGCAGCATCCATTTCCGGTGAGCGAAACCAAGTTGCCAACTTCCAGCCATATGGAAGCACTGCGGCGCCATTTTTCGTTCACTATTTCGTTTCTGCCTTCCGTCGTCGCTTTAATGTAAGTAATCCTTACGATTAAATTTACTTCAAGTTCGTTACTTCCGTGCACTGAGTACAAATTTGTCGAGAGTGGTTGTTTGTCATCCCTTTGTTGTCAGCTTTGGTTATTTTCAATTTTACGGATTGAGTTCTAGGCACTTGAAGATACAAGTCTGCACCCATAATATTTGTTATTGTGACACATGGTTGTTAAACCCAAATTTTTTTTCCAAATTTTCGTGGAGATGCTCAAATGTTTCATTCAGCAAATTTTGATAGCAATATTTGCTTCATAATTGTTAGTTGTGTAACAAAATCTGGATGTTGTTTTTCTTGGTGTAAATGGGCCTTTCTTTGGTTATTTCTCATTGTGACATTGTCATCATACCCATTGATTGTCATAGATAATATTACTAAATGACTAGCTTTTCAACAACAGAAAACTAACTGTATTCGACTTAGTTCAACAGTCTGAAGAATAGCCTTTGGTTTCGGCCTTTGGCCTTTAGATTTTGCAACTTCGTAACCTGTTCATGAAGCCAGTATCAAACTGGAACGACTTGCATTATGGACTGTATTGAGTATAGTTGGCTGGAATTAGAATGTCTGTACATGGTTATCTTAAATCATGCACTAGATTAGCGATGCATGCTAAACACAAAGCACATTCCTATTGTATGATTTGTGAATTTCATCTTATATATGTTATCATTAGCTTTAAAACTTCCACTGAACAATTTTTATGTTGGGTTCGCTTTTGGAATAAAAGAATATATGTTGGAATTGGTAACATATACTTAAGTATATAAATTGCAATGTAATCCATATTTTGAGTGGAATTTCGTGGTATAATGATATGTTCTCCCTCTTCTTACCTGAGGATTGCGATGTTAAGAAGCGAATTTATGAAGATCAACCGTCCTATATTAACATGTGTAAAATTCTGTGATAGGTAACTGGATTGGATGCTGGAGCATAAAGACTCGGTGTGTGTCAGTGTGTATGTATATTTATACGAAAGTGTGTATGTAACTGAGTGTATTGAGTGATCAGTTTGTAGTGAGGAATGTATGTATTGTTATGACTGTATTATGTAAAAGTGAGTTGTACGATAGTGGATCAGAAAGTTGTACTAATTCAAATATTGAAATAAAATATTTAATTTATTACTTTAGTTAAGTGTAGTATCATTTTATTCAATATAAATATTTATTTTTATATGAAATGTAATGTATAACGAAACAAAAATCGTATTGTTATAATTAATTGTTGCAGGAATTACTACAACGGTGAAAAAAAGTTGTAATATGTACTACTACAACAGTGCAAAAATGTTGTAATATGTATTACTACAACGGTGGAAAAAAGTTGTAAAATATACATATTACAACGGTGCTGCAACAGTGTAAAAACGTTGTAAAAGATATGAGTCTACTACAACTTCTTAATACACGACGGTTTGCCCACCGTTGTAAAATGTATATTACAACGGTGTTCCACCGTTGTAATAGGGTCATTTTGTTGTAGTGGTTGACCATTTACTTTGAAGACTTTTCCATCCTTAGGATTTCCAATTTTAATTGCTCAGTGAAGATATAATGTTTTCACAACATAAGGTCCAGTCCATCGAGATCTGAGTTTTCCTGGAAACAAGTAAAATCTAGAGTCATACAAAAGAACTTTTTGACCTAAGTTAAATTCCTTACGAAGTATGTTTTGATCATGTTTGGCTTTGGTTCTTTTATTATAGATTTTTGCTTTTTCATATGCTTCATTTCTTAATTCCTCTAATTCTGAAATTTGAAACTTCCTAAGTGAGCCGGCCTTCTCTAAGTCGAAATTCAAAAGTTTAATTGCCCAAAGAGCATGATGCTCTAATTCAAGAGATAAGTGACATGCCTTTCCAAAGACTAACCGATATGGTGACATCCCTAGATTGGTTCTATAAGCAGTGCGAAATGCTCAAAGTGAATCAATCCGTTTTAAGGACCAATCTTTTCTATTGGAATTCACGGTTTTCTCAAGAATTTGTTTGATTTGTCTATTGAAAACTTCTATTTGTCTACTTGTTTGTGGATTGTAAGGGGTCGACAGCTTGTGTGTAACTGAGTATTTCTTAAGTAAGGATTCAAAAGCCTGATTACAGAAGTGAGTGCCATTATTGCTATTGATAGTTCGAAGTGTGCCAAAGCATGAAAAGATGTTTTCTTTGAGGAATTCGATAACAACTATGTTATCGTTGGTTTTGGTCAGGATGGCTTCAACCCATTTTGAGACATAGTCTACTATAAGCAAGATGTAAAGATTCCCAAATGAGTTAGGGAATGGTCCCATGAAATCGATGCCCCAAACATCGAGTAACTCAATCACTAAAATGGGGTTGAGAGGCATCATGTTTCATTTAGTTATTCGACTCGTTCTTTGACATCGATCGCATTTAGAGCAAAGTTCGAAAGCGTCACTGAAGAGTGTAGGCCGATAAAAATTGCTTTGCAATACTTTTGCAGTAGTTTTTCTAGCTCCAAATTGACTGCCATAAGCATGGTCATGCGAGAAAGAGAGAATAGTTTGGTGTTCATGATCGGGTACACACCTTCGAATGATTTGGTCTAGACAATATTTGAAAAGATAGGGGTCGTCCCAATAGAAGTTTTGAACTTTAGAGAGAATTTTTTGTCTATCTTTTTTCGACCATTCAGCGAGTGTTTGCTGCGTGACAAGATAATTCACAATGTCAGCGTACCAAGGGGTGTTAGAGATTGAAAGGATTTGTTCATCGGGAAAATAGCCATTAATTTGGGTGCCATCAACATTTTCGTGCACAATTCAACAGAGATAATCAGCTACAACATTCTCAGAACCCTTTTTATCTCGTATTACTATGTCATACTATTGAAGAAAAAGGATCCAAAGAATCAACCGGGCCTTGGCATCTTTTTTAGAAAGCAAATATCGTAAGGCAGCATGGTCAGTGTAAACTATGACTTTGGATCCTATGAGATATGGTCTGAATTTCTCAAGAGTGAAGACAACTGCCAAAAATTCCTTTTCAGTAGTTGAGTAATTCAATTGTGCCTCGTTTAAGGTTTTGCTCGCATATTAAATGACTCGAGGGAGTTTATCGATTCGTTGACCCAAGATAGCCCCAATCGTAAAATCAGAAGCATCACACATAAGTTCAAAAGGTTGAGTCCAATCAGAGGGTTAAATGATGGGAGTTGTTGTCAATATTGACTTAACAGTTTCAAAAGATGTTTTCCAATCATTGGAAAATTCAAATTTGATGTCTTTGGCAAGTAAGTTCGAGAGAGATTTTGAAATTTTCGAGAAATCCTTAATGAATCTTCTATAGAATCCCGTGTGGCTAAGAAATGAGCAAACATCCTTAATAGACTTAGGAGGAGGTAGATTAGCGATCAAATCGATTTTGGATTTATTGACTTCAAGGCCTTTTTATGAGACGACACGAGGTAGAACTATCCCCCTTTTTACCATGAAGTGACACGAGTGATTTCTCCTTATAACATTTTAGAAAATGAGTGAGACACTGAGAAAAAATGATCAGTAGATTGAAAAATCATCCATAAATCTTTCCAAGAATTCTTCCACCATATCAGAGAAAATACTCATCATACACCTTTGGAAAGTTGCAAGGGCATTACAAAGACCAAAAGGCATGCGACGATAAGCAAAGGTTCCAAAGGGACAAGTAAAGGGGGTCTTATGTTGATCTTCTAAAGCGATAGGAATTTGGTTATAGCCAGAATATCCATCGAGAAAACAATAGTACTCATGTACTGCTAAGCGTTCGAGCATTTGGTCAATAAAAGGCCAGGGAAGATGGTCTTTTCATGTGGATGAGTTGATATTTAGATAGTAAATACACACACGCCATTTTTTTTATTTTTGTTGGGATGAGCTCATTATTTTCATTTTTGATTGCTGTGACTCCCAACTTCTTTGGTACAACTTGTACCGGACTCACCTAAGTACTATCATAGATGGGATAGATGATATTATTGTCTGGACATTTGATTATCTCTTCCTTAAACACTTCTCTCATGTTTGGGTTTAATCGCCTCAACTAAATGTATGTGATGTTCCATAATTGATGGACTAATTCCTTTTATATTGCTAATTTCCCACCCCAAGGCGCCTTTATTTTCCCGCAAAATTTCTGAAAGTTTTTCTTCTTGGTCCTCGGTAAGATCGGAGGCCAAGATTACGAGAAAAGTTTCTGAGGAGTCTAGGTTAGCATATTTAAGGTCTTATGGCTAGGGTTTGAGGTCTGACCTAGGATGTTCTTGTGTGTTAACATTGGTCAAGATTCCTTGGTTAGATTCAGACGACGAAATGTTGGAGTCAAGAAATTCATTTTGTTTGAAAATATATTCGAGTTCATCGAAATCGGAGTCGAAATGGTTAAGACACATTTTAAAGACTTCAGAAGAATCATTAGAGGCTTCATCAACTGTGGTTTGAATCATATCAATTTCATCGATCTCAAAATCCTTAGGTTGTTTGTTGAGATTAAAGATGTTTAGCTCAATGGTTAGGTGCCTGAAGGAAAGTCGAAGTTGATTGTTCCTACAATTAATGAAAACCTTTGAGGTTGCTAAGAAAAGGTGTCCTAATATCAATGGTATTTGGACATTGGGATTTGAGACAGGCTCAGTTTCTAGAACTATGAAATCGACCGGGAAGTAAAAATGTACGATCTGTATCAAGACGTCTTCAATTATTCCCAATGGCTTTTTGACAGATCGATCAGCTAGCTGAGGAGGGATGTTTGTTGGTTTAATCTCCCCTAATCCAAGTTGATGGTAAACAGTATAAGGAAGAAGATTGACACTAGAACTAAGATCAAGTAGGGCATGAGAGATGCGAGTGTTTCCTATTTTGCAATCAATCATAGGGCAGTCGGGGTCTTTGTACTTGACTGGGGCAATACTCGAAAGAATAGAGCTTGTATTTGCAGTTAGAAAGGCAGTTTTTAGGACATTAGTCGCACGTTTTTGTGTGCACAATTCCTTAAGACGTTTAGCATATTAAGGAATTTGTTCAGTGGTGTCTAAAAGAGGAATGTTAATACAGACTTGTTTGAAAATTTCCAAAATTTTATCGAAATTTGTCACTTTCTTCTTATTATTGAGTCTACGAGGAAATGGAGCTAGTGGTTTTTTGGCTCTGCGATCAGTTTCATCATTCGAAGAAGAAGGTGGTATGGGTGTAGAAGATGAAATGTTGGTATTGCCAACATTAATTTTCGTAGGTGATCCGGGTTTGCCGACACTAGGAGAAGAACGGTTGGGATTGCCAACATTTAAGGAAAATGGAGGTTTAGAAGAATTGTCATTCGTAGCCAATGGGTGATCATCAAGCTTTGGCATTAGAGTCTAGTTCGAAGGTTCGCCAAAGTTGCTCACATTATTATCAATCCTCTTTCCAAATCGAAGGGTTGTAACAACATCGACTGTATTATGGTTTTCATCCTCACAAGAATTTACAGTACGAGAGTTATACTTTGGATTCACCTCGGGTTGAATAGGCAACCTTCCTATCTCTTTATTTTTCATTAATTCCTTCATCATATTCATCATTTGGTAGAGTTTAGCATCGTGTGAGTTCATTTTAGCTTCGTGAGAGTTCAACTATTTCTCTAAACGCACAATATCTTGTAATGGTTGAGAAGATTGAGAGGACTGGTTTGAGGATTGAAAGTTGGGGTGCCTATAAGGTTGTTTGGATTGAGGTGCAGCTTGAGAGGTTTGAGAATTGGGAGATGGAGCTTGGTAATTCGGATCAGGAATAAAGGGTTGCATGTGAGATGGGTTTGCTGAATTATTAGGATTTGACCAAGAAAAGTTTGGTTGGTTCCTCCAACTAGGGTTGTACTTAGATGAGTAAGGATTATTTTGAGCTATAGCATTGGCTTGGTCTTGAGAGTAATAGCGGGGTAGCCCTTCTACGACTTGAGGAGTTTGATTTTCTAAGGGAAGGTGACTTGGGTCGACGACATGCACTCCTCTAGTAGAAGTACGAATGGGAACATGAAGTGATTCCCATTGCATGTCTTTTTCAGAATAATCTTTTAAGAATTTCCAATCTTCATCGGTCATCTCAGACATAAATTCTCCTCCACACATTGATTCTAGTTGAGTTTTAGTCTGATAGTTTAGCCCTTCATATGCAATTTGACATAAGTTATCTTCGAGAAATGCATGATGAGTACAACTATATAATAGTTGGTTGAATCTCTCAAAGTATTTTGAAAAAGTTTCCCCCTCATTTTGACAAAATTGATTTATCTCTGTTCGAATTTTGGGAGTTTTAGGGAAAGGGAAAAACTTTTTCAACAATATAGTGACAAATTTATCCCAACTTCTTATGGAATGTTTTGGAAGAGAATATAGCCATCTTTTTGTGCTTTCAAGTAGTGCAAATGGAATTAGCCTTAGCTTGATCGATTTGTTGGACAATTGTTACATTTTTGTTGTGGACGCGTACAATTCAAATTCACTTAGAAATTCATAAGCATTTTCAGATCCAGTAAATTTTGGTACCCCCTAAATAAAAGAATGTTTAAGCTCAAAATTGTTTCCTTCAGCTGGTAGAAACACAATGACAGAGGGTTGAATGGTCCTAGTTGGATAACATCGATCTCAAAGAGATAAGGGTCTATCTATTTCCAAATTGAGATTTTGCGAGTTTTGATTTATTTGATTTTGATCCATCTCGTTTGGAAATTTTTTATTTATTCAAGAGCCCCTAGGAGAATTTTGTTAGCTGACACTTTTTTTACTCATTGTTGTTAAATGCAAACAAAGAAAATCCTAGACTTAAGGTTGACACAAGAAGCTCCTAATCAAAATAAATAACGAACTCAAGTATATCCTATTAGTTGATAATCTCGATTTGAAGGGGGAAGAGGGTCTTATGGCTGTTCCCATATAGTATGAATACTAAGGGATATGACCAATGTTTTATGGGTAGTATGCAACCTCTTTTGCTAGAAGTTCAATAAATTGAAATAATATATATCCGCAATCAAACCTTTGAGAGAATCAATTTCACAAAATACACTTTTGTAGTTAAATATTTTGCAAATCAAATAAATAGATTAGAAAAGTTGCTAAATTGTCGAAAGATTCCTGATGTAATACGTATCACCGTCCTTTACAAAAGGAATAGAATGAATTCCACACAGCAAAATAAATTTCAAATCTAAGATATTTAACCCAATTTGGTTGTCCTATTGAGCTTGAGTTTTTCTCCTAAGGCTAATGTCTAATCAATTTTTATTTAAGTCCAAGGAGTATGCAAATGACAGAATTTAATCATTTTGGAGCCAAGGAGAGGTAATGACTTCCTCACCTTATGTTTGTTAGGTATTTGCTCATAACTAAATTTATTTCGAAATGCAACCAATAACAGCAATCAAACACAAATAATTGCAGAAATTAAAATTGTACAAGCAAGCCACTACCTGCAGAATTTTTTTACAAGCAATGTCTATGTATTTTTTTTCTTTGCAGCAGAGCACCTATAGAGTTAAAGAAATTTACAGTGGGGTATGGTAGTCCGTCCAGAAAATTTGAGTAGCTTGAACCGAATTTCTTTGTTCGCCTTGCGTGAAATCTTTCTTCCGATCCTTTGATTTGATTTGTCCTTCTATTTTTAATGAAACGAAGAAAATAAACAAGAAAAAATTTGAATTAAAATCCAAAAAAAAAATTCAGAAGGAAAAGACTAATTAAACCAACAACAAAACAAAATTAAATTTAAACTAAATGATGCTCCAAAAAAAGAAACAAGCCAAAAGAAGTAAACACTAACCTAAACCTAAAATTAAAATCAAAAGCTAACTGTGAGTAATGTGAACAAGCCTACACGTCGCAAGTTCCTAACTTGCCAACACAAAACACAGAGAGAGAAAATCAATGCGATCCCTCTTTTCTTGTCTACAAAATATGGCAAACAATTGGACTATCTTCCCGAAGAGCAAAAGAATTGGACCAATGAAAAAAAAAGAAAAATCTTTCGCCCCTTTTTTTTATGTTTAGAAATTGATTTTGATATAAATCGAAATTAGTTCGGGTTTTAGAAACGGGATTTCAAACCGCTGTTTGGTTTTTTGAAACTGGTGAACCTGTGGTTTAACCGCTATGAATTGGGGCGATGTGGTCTGAAGGGTTCTTGTGAACGTAGGGTGTGAGATTTGTGGACAAAGAGAGCTACGATGATCAGTGGAGTTTGATTTGTAGATGATGGACGTGGGTGTTTGAAGGGTTTTAAGATCAATTGTATGATGTAGTATGACCTTTTGATGTTGTTTGGATGGAGGGGGTAGTCTACGACCACGGTTTTGATTTGTTGAAAAAGGGTTGAGGCTTTTTGATGTAGAGTTTGTGATTGTTGAAATTCAGGCGTGGGTTTTGTAATAATGATCTAAGTTTGCTTAAGAGTTTGGTGTGATTGAGTGGAGGACTTGGTTGTGATGGCAGGGAGCCATGAGAATTATGAAGCAACAGTTGATTGTGTACAAAGATGTGGTGATATGGTTTATGGTTTGTCAACTATTGAGGGGTTCGTGACTATTGTAGGTCGTCTGACAATGAGGCTATGATGGTAGAACAGATCTGAGGGGGGAGAGATGGATGTGTATTGGTGAAAGAGGGAGAGTCAGGTTGCGTGTAGATGAAGAAGATGAGTGGCGGAAGGTCCTGGTGTTTGGTCTGCGTGAATTGTGGTGATGGTGTTGGTGCGATTGATTGTTGCGTGATGGGTTCAGGTGGAGGATTATTGGCAAGGCTGATGGGGTGGTTTGATAGTGGAGGAATTGTGGCTGATAGAGAAGGAAAATTCAGAAAGAAATTTTTGTTTTCTATTTTTGGTCAGACTTGTAAATGAAGTAGGGGAAGAAATTGGAAAGGATGTTGACAAAGATGGTGGGTCTGAGATGTAGAAGATTCGGCACTCGGCAGGAAGAAAGTTTGTATTTTTTTTTTTTTCAAGAAAACTAGTGCTAGAACAAAAGAAATCAAATGTAAAAGGGGAAAAAAATAAATGAAGAGAGAGAGATTGTATTGAAAATAGGGGAAAAGGATGAAAAAGGAAAGAAATAAAAGAAAAATGGCAAGAATTTTTTTATGAGCTTGTAAAAGAAGAATGAGAAGCAATTATATTGGAAATTGAAAAGGAGGAATAAAAAGGAAAGAAATCAAAAGAGTTTTTTTTTAAATAGACGAAGAAAAAGGAATTACTATCAAAGAATTTTGGCAATTTTTTTTCTCTCTTGTTATAGAGATTGTGGTATCAACAAGTAATACCAAATCAACTAATAAAGAGTTTTTTTTAAGAAGAAAACAAAAATGCCAAGGAAAAATAAAATAAAATGAAAACTAATACGAATCGAAAATTAAATAAATAATAAAATTTAATCGTTACCTCCCCGGCAATGGTGCCAAAAACTTGTTCATCGCTTTCTAAGAAATAGAAAAGCGCGAAATTTAAATTAAATTCTGCAAGTGCACAGATCATGTAATATGCAGGTCGAATCACAGGGAGGTGTTTTAAATTTTAATACTTATATATTCTTGGGCGAGTTCGACAGTCTTTGGAGATTGGTTTGAAATAATGTTATTGAATTTACTATGGATCTGAATCTAATCAGATTAATACTAAATTCAACAAATAAAACAGAGAACAAATCACTAAAGCAGAAATAACAAACAAAAACAATAATAACAGAAAATAAAATTAAGATTGCCATTGAATCTAATCGAATAGCGAATCCTGATATGCAATAAAAAAAAAACAATTCGTGTTCTACCAAAACTAATTGAGTAGATAACACAAATTGTTATGAAAGAAAAGAACAATAAAACTAGAATAAAAAAAACTTTATTTAGAATAAAAGAGAATACAGAATAATGGCACTTCATTTATAATGGTTACAACGTATATTTATTGGTAAGATAGGCCAAACCCTAATCAGATCTATCAATAAATGGGCCCCTTTTCTCAAGATTTATTATCATGTCTCATGCCCTTCTTGACTAAGCTTGTTTGGAAATAATCTTTAAGGATATCTTAGCATATCATGGTGAATGTCTTCCAAATCTTCCGTATCTTCCATGTGGCTAATTGATTGGTGATCGGATTGCATGTGATTAATTCTTCCAAACAAGTATGCTTATTAGACCCAAAGGCAACATACGATAAAATCTTAAAAATTGATCTTTTTCTTATGTATTATCTTTACTTTAAGGGGTGCATGAGGATTGATGAATAGCCTGTGAAAACATACGAAAATACCCAATGTAAAATTTATTTGTTTACAATAAGATAAAGTATAGGTGCATTAAATAACATATTTCTATGTTAATCATAAATCCAGTCAAGTTATTCCGAAATTTTGGTTGTTTGAAAATAACAGAAAATGAATAGAAAGAGAGTTTTTAACAATAAATGAAAGTAATTGGGGAGCAATGACATAAACTAGATTAAATGAGTTAATAAGCAAACAGATTAATACAGATCTTATTCATGTTTCTGTCACGAGCCTAAATCAACAATGATTAGGTTTCTAGAAACAAATAGGTGAATAACTACAAGTATAGCCTATGTAGGAGCTAAGCGGTAACATCCGAGATTTTCGACCATTCAAATCGACAATGATCCTCAATGTCGACTTAAACAAATCAAAAATACAGATAGTTATAGGGATTTATTTAAGAAAAGAAAGAAAGAAAGCAAACACAAAATCTCACAGCGGAAGGACAAAATATAATAAATAAATAACAGTTCATGAAGCTGTTAAAAACGTACATTTGATTTTATTTTACAACAATAATCAGAGTTAACCATCATAAACATTCCAATATTTGCAGCGGAATAAATGATAATAAATATGTCTGTTGAGCTCTATCTTCATCTCCATAATGGTATCTTCAATAACTGAAAAACTATGGCTGGCCCGAGCACAAATGAAAATACGAAAAAAATACTCGGATCAGAACTAAAATATTCTCATATCAATTAAATTAAATTCATGTGATAATATGAGTGCAGTAACTTAAGAGATGTTATGGGAATTTCCATCTCCGAAGGATCCGTTAAACTAAATACTATATAATACAATACGCTAATATAATAGTGTCTACGGTTAAATATATAATATTAAAATAACATAAGCGGGATTACATTTTTACCCTTACACCGTTTATAATACCATAGTCTATACAAATATTATAAAGTCCACAGTACGTAGTGGCTGTCAAAGGGTATTCCATAGGTACGGTACAAATTAAAGTCGTTGGGGGATCGATCAGGATAAATATGACAAGGCATTGAGGCAATGCCCATCAGTAGGATTCTACCGGATTGCGGACCCAGGCCGGTGGTAATGCATAACCGCGACTACCGCCCACCGCAAACAATACTGTTGGATCTAGATTAACCCTAGAGGGGGGGGGGGTGAATAGGGTTTATCACAGTTTTAACCTGAATTGAAAAATTGACAGGATATTAAAATAAAAACTGATCACAGAATGCAGCAGAAATAAAAGTGCAGAAAATAAATCACACACAGATATACCCAGCTTCGGCAAAAAACCTTGCCTACTGCTGCATTCCTAAGGTTTCTACTAGATGATAGAACAGATCCCGCATACAAGACCTTGTACACTCGCGACTCTCGCTCCTATTCTAACTCTACGCTCAAAACCCTAGACTGATTCAAACCCCTGAATCAGAATTTCCCCTAGTTTTACACAAACTAGTCAACTGCCAGTTAAACCCCTAACTGGTTCCCCCTAGATTTTACAGAATCTATAAACTGTTCGGTTTACAAAGAAATTAAAACTGAAACAATACAAAATAAAAGAAACTAAAGCAAAGAAAACCCTAGGAAATAAATAGCAAGGGTCATCCCCTTTTAGCCTTTAAACAAAAAACGTGGTCGGCCCAATCTCATTTTGTTTGCACCCGATCCCTTTACTTTCTCTTTTGCTCTGGGAAACAAAAATGGCGGCGGCGATTAGAAACTAGGGTTTTCTGAAATCCTCCAAAACAAATCGACTTCGAACGATGATAGATGATTCTTTGAAGCTTGAACTCGTGTAGCTTGAATTCGTCGATTCTGTTTTAGCTTGGCTTCCGATGTGAGTGATTTTTTTTTTTTTTTAAAATGATATCTCTGTATGCTCTATGATTTTGTTGCTCTGAATTTTTCGATTTCACTCACTTGCCGATGATGTAATGGATGTGTAAAAAAAATAGGATTTTGAAAGCCTATAAATCAACACTCTGATTTTATTAGAATGATTTGATCTGAATTTTTGTAGCTTTCCCTTTTTGAAATTCCGGCATTGAAATCAATTTGTTGCCTTGAACAATTCATGAATTAATTTGAAATTCATGCGCATATTTGGATATGCTTGTGGTCCTTTGATTTAACATTGATTTTCTCGGCAAAAAAGAATTGTGTGACTTTTTAATGTTTCCTAGAATGAAATAGTTACCAAAAAAACTTTGAGTAAAATCTGCAACTCCAATTGACTTTCCCAATTTGCTGTGAACCATTCAGGAAACAAAAAAAAAATGTTTTTGTGTCCCCTTGTGATAATCCCTTGTGTAATTTGATCACTTGCTCGATTTAAATTCTGAAAAATTAATCCTCTGCTGAAATGATGCCGTATAAAAATTTATCTGCTCAACACTGGAAATATGTCTTTGGCCAAAGAAAAACTTGCTCAAAATACAGTGTGATTTCTGGAATTTAATAACCTGACTTTGTGGTCTCCCTTGATTTCATACTTTGCCAAAGATTTGCCAAATAGAAATGCCAACTGACTTGTTGAAATCTGGAAAGAAATCTTGGCAAAAATAGATTCAATTTTTGCCTTTAAAAGCTCGATTTGATTTCACCTATATAGCCATGCTGATTTGTTTCTTGTCAAAATTAATGCTGCTTTGACATTTTTTGAGCTGCTTTCCTGCCCATGAGCATTGCTGGCTTGTCTTGCTTCATTGTATTCATGCAGTCTTGAGCATTAGTCCATGTTTGTGCACAGCCTTGTATCATTGTGATACTCATGTAGATTTTGCACATTTGTACACTTGTTTGCTTTAACCATGGCTGTACATGCATGTTACATCCCCATGCCTTGTTGTGTGAATACATGAAGCTGCACCACCTTGTTGTTGCACCATCTTTGCATTTGTTTGTTCTTCTTTGGCCTGTTCTAGTTGCAATTGTTCCTCGACATGCTGAAACACACTACTGCACCATCTTATATTCATGCATTTGTTAGAATAGTGTTATTCCTTGACCATTTTGAAAACTGCACCTGAACTATGTTGCAATGACATTGGCAACACATTGTCATGTAGTCCATTTGCTTTATGAACTGTGTGTGTCTCCTGGCTTGGATTGAACTTGTGACCACTTTCCTGTTTGCATGAGCCACTAACCATTGTTGTTGTGGCCCATTTGTTTTGAACCTGCCTTGACCATGTATACTTGAAGTGGTTGACCATGCTACCTTATTGTTACTATCTAACCAATGATCATTAAAACAGATTCAATTGAGTTGTTGCATTTCTGAAACTTTTGAACCATGTTGCTTTGTATTTGTGCCATGCTGTATTGAGCTCGACAATGTTGCTATTGTTGATGCTTGTCCCTCGACATGAATATGCCGAACCCCATGTTGCAGCTCCATATGTTTGTTGATGATTTCATTGGTTTCATGTTTTGCTCGACCACATTGAAACTGCTTTTGTATTGACTTTTGTTGGCTTTGACATTTGTTTTGTTGCTTTTACTGTTGTGCTTGATCATTCTTACACTCGACTGCTTTGTCTTCATAGAACCATGTTGAAAGACATTTCAACCATCGCTGCTGCATACTGAAATGCTACTTCACCTACATGCTACTATTGTTTGCACATGAACTTCATGTTCAATGTTACTCTGAGCTTGCACTCCACTGACTTGTGCATGTTTTGACACTTTGAAATTGATTGCTTTCTTTGAGGTTTTGATCGTGTTTGTTTGTGTTGACTTTGTTGTTTTTCAAATATGCACTGAGTTGAGAAGGTCCACGTGGCTACTCCTCAGTTGCACGCTGAATTGACGAGGCAGTGCACACGTGTATACACGTGTGTACATGCAGCCATCAGACGAGTTGTCCCTGTCCCTGCATTGAAATATATATGTTGTCTGCCTTGTGGTATTTACAGTGTATCACTGTGAATATCACAAGTTGTCTAGACACAGATTGATGGTTTTATAATTCAGATCAAGTCATGAAAAATGATGAGAAACACACCAGAAATCTGAGGCAAATAAAATTTTAAAATAAAATTTAATTTTGCATGTATTCTGTTTTATTTCTATTGTAGTGTACTGTGTGTGTGTGTTTCATATGTGACAGGTAAGCTGGGATGACTGGACTGACTGTGATGACAGGACTGACAAGCTGAAGATAAGAAGACAGTGTGTGGTGTCAATGAATGTATGAGTCTGTATATACAAGTGAAAATGGATATATATGAAATGTAAACTGAATGAATGTATGAGTGTTGCAGTGAGGAGTTGTGTATATATGAAATGTACTGATGTCTGTAATAAACAAGTTTGATTGAAATAAAATATCATTTTATTGTTGTCAAACGAACTTGTCTATTTTATTCTGTTTATACAAGTACAAATATTCTGTGAATGTATAAATAGTGGAGTTACAAATAGTTGTACTGTTTGAATATTGAAATAAAATATTCTATTTAAATAAAATACTGTGTTAATATTTGAACTTCTGTACAGTTGTATTTTATTTAAATATAAATATTATATTCATTGCTGTGATGTATATATATAACAGTACAGTACCAAACACATTTATAATAAAAATATATTTGGTTGTTATCATCAAACAAAAATCATATAATTGTGTATACAACACCGTTATATACAACAATCTCCCCCTTTTGATGATGACAAACAAATAAAAGATTTTGTGTATAATAAATGTGTTTGTTCGTGGATATTTGAACTCCCCCTATTTAAATGCTCCCCCTACAACAGAAACTCCCCCTTTAACTATGCATGAGTGAAATGTATGAATAATTAAATTCTCAAAATTAAAAAATATTTATAAAATATTCACTCATAAATCAAAATCTCTATCCATTCTCCCCCTTTTGTTATCATCAAAAGGATACAGATTTTGAAATATAGATGAAAAATTGACTAAAAATATAGTTTCAGCTTAAGAGGAAGAATGATCATCATAAACCTCAATCAGTCAAACAAAAATAATAATAAACTGAGAACTAGTGGCATATTTCAAATTGCAGAAAATGACCGATTTACGATGAAATTTATATAAAATGGGGAGAGTAAAAAAAATGTATTCCAATTATTTTCCAAAAAAAATGGGGTTAAAAAAACGGAGATGGAAATTGGACTATAATTATAAATTCAACTTAAGTGACAAAATCAGATAATCTCAAATCCCAGTAGCTATCAATCAACAAAACATAATACGTCATAAAATTTCAACATATTTCACAGATTAGAAAGTGGATTGATAGGCTGGTTATTATACACAAAGGAGAATTTCAAAAATAATTTCAAATTATAGCACAATTTTCCTTTTTCTTTTTATTTTATTTAAGAGCACACTGACCACGCATAACCAGAGCTTGGATTTTTAAATGAAGTCAGTCGCAGCTTAAATTATAAGTTGTCTCTTAACCATGCATGACCAGAGCTTGGATTTTTAAATGAGGTTAGAGACACACTTATATATTTATTATATATATTTATCATTTCAGTTTTTTTTTTTTTAAAAAAAAAACTCCTTGGTATAAAAACAATATATGGATGATAGAAAATGTGGTAGGTACAGAAATGGACTGTGAAATAAATTTCTAAATTAATTATATTATGAGATATGACCAACTGTACCTGGATTATTGAAAATTTTCAATTATCACTAATTCTGAATACTAATATAACCACAATTCCATCACAAATATTTTCACTGTTTATTTAAAATGATTTTAAGAAAAAAAATTAAACTCTCCACATTTATATAGAATCATAACGGATGGCAGAAGGATGATAAGTAATGAAGATGGCCGTGAAATAATTGCCAGTTCAAAGATATTATAATAAATATTCAACCATCATGAAAATCTAAATAAAATTCTCCTCTTGTTGTGAAATATACTGCAGTCACAATTCATCACAATTTCTAAATCTGATTATAATTTTGATGAATTATAAATACAGTTTAATTTGGATATTGATTTCAATTTCTGAAAGAATAATCAATAAATAATTTTAAAATTGAAAATCAATTACAAGTGTAATATGCTGATCTATACATGACAAGAGTGAAGATATATATATATACAGCAAAAAAATATGCAGCACTTTTAAACTGATACCACATGGTGTCTCTACAAAGTGAAAAATCAGAACAGATGGATGTGACAAATATAAGGCGCTTCTGATACCAAATGTTCTCGCTTTCTCAAGGATTTTAATGACACCCCGGTGGCAAATAATGGTACCTCAATCAACAGAAAATACTTAATTACAAAGCAAGCAACTCAAGTACACAAATTTCATTTATCAGAGCACGATAAACCTCCGATACCAAATCAAGCAGTCCTCAAAGAAATTTACAATTCAGTTTCTTATAATCAGTGCAGCATGATTCCAAAACAAACATTTTTCAAAAACAGTATCAAAGTAGCACAAAATTAGTTTCAAAGCACACTTGTCAATACATTTCTGATGATCACAGAATATGATTCACGATCCAAGATTAAAAATACCGCTTATTTTAAATCATTTGAAGAAATATGAAAATATCAGGATTTAGTAAATCAATCACACCAATTCATAAATTTTGATTCGAGATATGTGTGTGATTTAATAAATCGATAATTTCAAATGATTTTAAACAAACAGATATTCGAATCAAATAACCATGAACTTACAATGAAATTTAAGACCAGATTTTCAAAGAGTATTCACAAGTATTACTGACAAGTATAGGGATAATTTCAGATCATTTATATCAGATTTGAGAGATATTCATGATCCAAACAAATTTATTTGAAATCATTTGAATCAATGTCAAGTTTGAGATATAATGAATATTCACACAAGATTGATAATTTCAGATTTAAACGGTGTGTGATATTCAAAAATATTAAGAATTTCAGATGATTTCAAAAAAAAAAAATTTCAATCATAATACTCATGAATAAGATGAATTTCAAGATGAGTCACTGATTCAAGACAATTTATTCAAGCCAATCTGAAAATTAATGAAATTATCATAACTGATAAGTAACAGAGTGCTGTAATGAGTATGTTATTTTAAGCTTTCCTAAACTGAATTAGTGAAAACTCAAAACAGTAGTGGCGTGTGAAATTCCATCAAATTTTCAGATCTTCAAAAACTTTAGAATTCTGATTAACAGTGTTCAGGATATGACAATTATACATCAACACTGTTATGAATTCAGAAAACAGAAAAAGAACTTCAAAACTATTGCGGGAAAAAAAAAATTAGTATCTGGACATGATTAAAAGTATCAGAGTTCTATACACACAAAACAAATTTCCGGAATATCATGAATACTGCAATTCCAGAAGCACAAAAAAAAGTGACAATGATAAATCAAATTAGAAAAGACAGAAGAAAGAGATAGAAGTGAGAAGAAAAATAAGCAAAAAAAATCAAAACAAGAAAATATTTACAGAGGTGAGTTTAGAGATCATACCAGAATCCAGTGTAAATCAGAATCTCTAACTCAGCAGATGTGGCTAAGGAACTGTGAATGATTTCAGAAGTATTGAGCAACTTGAATCCAAATCTCTTTTGCCTAGCAGTTCCTCAGCCTCCTCCGGTACCTAACAGATTTGAGAATCGAGTGGTCTAACAAAATTTGTAAAACCACTCACAGTTTTGTTCACAGCTTTAGGTACCCAAACTTGTCTGTACAACAAACCATTAGAATTAACTTTTGTACCCTTAGGAACCCAAATCGATTTGAATCTAACAAAACCCGTTTTATTTTCATTTGGGATCCAAGAATGTTTAAATGGTTTATTACAAAACAAATTCATATTTTTCTTTTGATTCAAAAATCCTTTGGAATTGTCAAAGTTCAAATTATCAAAACAACTATTTCCAAAGTAGTTTGAGGGACTTCTCAACTCATTTGAATTTCGTTTTTCAAAAACATTATTTTTTCCAAAGCCTAGACCTCTTTTATTTCCATGAGAGAACTGATTATTCAAAAGCATATTCAAAGATTTTTCTCCGAAAGAAAAACGTTTCAGACTCTACTCAAGATCATTGATTTTGGATTTCAGAAGATCATTCTCGTTTAAAAACTTCTCAATTTTGCCTTTATATTCAGAAATCTCAGAATCAAAGAGCTTTTGTTTTTCAATTTCAAAAATTTTGAATTTTTCAATTTCTTTTTCAAGTTCCTTTAAAGCAGATTCTGATTTCAACAAATTTTCTATTTCAAAATTTTCATGTTCGAAATTAACCTTATTCAACTCCTTCTGCAAAGTATTGTTTTCATGAATTAGCTCATCTTCTTGATTTTTCAAAATCATAAATTCATTTTCAATCTTTCTAGAATTCTCATTAAGTTGAGCTAAATCAGTTTTCAAGTTAAAACAATTCTTACACTCAGAGTCTTCAAATTTTAATTTCAACATATTGTTATTGTGGGTCAACTCAGAATTTTCAGATTTCAAAGACTTGTTTTTCCGTTTGAGGCGATCAACGGTTCTTGTTAAATTATTACAAAGAGATATCAAATCTTCATATGATAAGTCCACATCGTCTGAGTCGTCATGAATAGCTCCAGCTAAGCACAGATCTGAATCTGAGTTTGCAGTTGAGAGTTTTGAACAGCTGTCAGATTTTCCATACAACGTGTTGAGAGTTTTCCGGACATCCTGCGCGGTTAAACAATGAGAGATAAATTTTAATTGATCATTATCAAGACAGGAATAAATAATATGTATGACGCGAGCATTTAAGACCTTATTCCTCTTGTCTAACAAGTCTCCCATATTTTCAATAATATTCCAATACTCAGAATTAACAGATTTTAAATATAATTCAAAATTTGATTTCCATATTTGAAAATCTGTTCCATTGAAAATAAATGGGATATCACTGGACTGATTCTTAGAAGATTGACAGCAAGGGGAAAACATGATTCTAGAGTTAATCAAAAAACCAGGCTCTGATACCACTTGTTGGATCTAGATTAACCCTAGAGGGAGGGGGGGGGGTGAATAGGGTTTATCACAGTTTTAACCTGAATTGAAAAATTGACAGGATATTAAAATAAAAACTGATCACAGAATGCAGCAGAAATAAAAGTGCAGAAAATAAATCACACACAGATATACCCAGCTTCGGCAAAAAACCTTGCCTACTGCTGCATTCCTAAGGTTTCTACTAGATGATAGAACAGATCCCGCATACAAGACCTTGTACACTCGCGACTCTCGCTCCTATTCTAACTCTACGCTCAAAACCCTAGACTGATTCAAACCCCTGAATCAGAATTTCCCCTAGTTTTACACAGACTAGTCAACTGCCAGTTAAACCCCTAATTGGTTCCCCCTAGATTTTACAGAATCTATAAACTGTTTGGTTTACAAAGAAATTAAAACTGAAACAATACAAAATAAAAGAAACTAAAGCAAAGAAAACCCTAGGAAATAAATAGCAAGGGTCATCCCCTTTTAGCCTTTAAACAAAAAACGTGGCCGGCCCAATCTCATTTTGTTTGCACCCGATCCCTTTACTTTCTCTTTTGCTCTGGGAAACAAAAATGGCGGCGGCAATTAGAAACTAGGGTTTTCTGAAATCCTCCAAAACAAATCGACTTCGAACGATGATAGATGATTCTTTGAAGCTTGAACTCGTGTAGCTTGAATTCGTCGATTCTGTTTTAGCTTGGCTTCCGATGTGAGTGATTTTTTTTTTAAAAAAATGATATCTCTGTATGCTCTATGATTTTGTTGCTCTGAATTTTTCGATTTCACTCACTTGCCGATGATGTAATGGATGTGTAAAAAAAATAGGATTTTGAAAGCCTATAAATCAACACTCTGATTTTATTAGAATGATTTGATCTGAATTTTTGTAGCTTTCCCTTTTTGAAATTCCGGCATTGAAATCAATTTGTTGCCTTGAACAATTCATGAATTAATTTGAAATTCATGCGCATATTTGGATATGCTTGTGGTCCTTTGATTTAACATTGATTTTCTCGGCAAAAAAGAATTGTGTGACTTTTTAATGTTTCCTAGAATGAAATAGTTACCAAAAAAACTTTGAGTAAAATCTGCAACTCCAATTGACTTTCCCAATTTGCTGTGAACCATTCAGGAAACAAAAAAAATGTTTTTGTGTCCCCTTGTGATAATCCCTTGTGTAATTTGATCACTTGCTCGATTTAAATTCTGAAAAATTAATCCTCTGCTGAAATGATGCCGTATAAAAATTTATCTGCTCAACACTGGAAATATGTCTTTGGCCAAAGAAAAACTTGCTCAAAATACAGTGTGATTTCTGGAATTTAATAACCTGACTTTGTGGTCTCCCTTGATTTCATACTTTGCCAAAGATTTGCCAAATAGAAATGCCAACTGACTTGTTGAAATCTGGAAAGAAATCTTGGCAAAAATAGATTCAATTTTTGCCTTTAAAAGCTCGATTTGATTTCACCTATATAGCCATGCTGATTTGTTTCTTGTCAAAATTAATGCTGCTTTGACATTTTTTGAGCTGCTTTCCTGCCCATGAGCATTGCTGGCTTGTCTTGCTTCATTGTATTCATGCAGTCTTGAGCATTAGTCCATGTTTGTGCACAGCCTTGTATCATTGTGATACTCATGTAGATTTTGCACATTTGTACACTTGTTTGCTTTAACCATGGCTGTACATGCATGTTACATCCCCATGCCTTGTTGTGTGAATACATGAAGCTGCACCACCTTGTTGTTGCACCATCTTTGCATTTGTTTGTTCTTCTTTGGCCTGTTCTAGTTGCAATTGTTCCTCGACATGCTGAAACACACTACTGCACCATCTTATATTCATGCATTTGTTAGAATAGTGTTATTCCTTGACCATTTTGAAAACTGCACCTGAACTATGTTGCAATGACATTGGCAACACATTGTCATGTAGTCCATTTGCTTTATGAACTGTGTGTGTCTCCTGGCTTGGATTGAACTTGTGACCACTTTCCTGTTTGCATGAGCCACTAACCATTGTTGTTGTGGCCCATTTGTTTTGAACCTGCCTTGACCATGTATACTTGAAGTGGTTGACCATGCTACCTTATTGTTACTATCTAACCAATGATCATTAAAACAGATTCAATTGAGTTGTTGCATTTCTGAAACTTTTGAACCATGTTGCTTTGTATTTGTGCCATGCTGTATTGAGCTCGACAATGTTGCTATTGTTGATACTTGTCCCTCGACATGAATATGCTGAACCCCATGTTGCAGCTCCATATGTTTGTTGATGATTTCATTGGTTTCATGTTTTGCTCGACCACATTGAAACTGCTTTTGTATTGACTTTTGTTGGCTTTGACATTTGTTTTGTTGCTTTTACTGTTGTGCTTGATCATTCTTACACTCGACTGCTTTGTCTTCATAGAACCATGTTGAAAGACATTTCAACCATCGCTGCTGCATACTGAAATGCTACTTCACCTACATGCTACTATTGTTTGCACATGAACTTCATGTTCAATGTTACTCTGAGCTTGCACTCCACTGACTTGTGCATGTTTTGACACTTTGAAATTGATTGCTTTCTTTGAGGTTTTGATCGTGTTTGTTTGTGTTGACTTTGTTGTTTTTCAAATATGCACTGAGTTGAGAAGGTCCACGTGGCTACTCCTCAGTTGCACGCTGAATTGGCGAGGCAGTGCACACGTGTATACACGTGTGTACATGCAGCCATCAGACGAGTTGTCCCTGTCCCTGCATTGAAATATATATGTTGTCTGCCTTGTGGTATTTACAGTGTATCACTGTGAATATCACAAGTTGTCTAGACACAGATTGATGGTTTTATAATTCAGATCATGTCATGAAAAATGATGAGAAACACACCAGAAATCTGAGGCAAATAAAATTTTAAAATAAAATTTAATTTTGCATGTATTCTGTTTTATTTCTATTGCAGTGTACTGTGTGTGTGTGTGTTTCATGTGTGACAGGTAAGCTGGGATGACTGGACTGACTGTGATGACAGGACTGACAAGCTGAAGATAAGAAGACAGTGCGTGGTGTCAATGAATGTATGAGTCTGTTTATACAAGTGAAAATGGATATATATGAAATGTAAACTGAATGAATGTATGAGTGTTGCAGTGAGGAGCTGTGTATATATGAAATGTACTGATGTCTGTAATAAACAAGTTTGATTGAAATAAAATATCATTTTATTGTTGTCAAACGAACTTGTCTATTTTATTCTGTTTATACAAGTACAAATATTCTGTGAATGTATAAATAGTGGAGTTACAAATAGTTGTACTGTTTGAATATTGAAATAAAATATTCTATTTAAATAAAATACTGTGTTAATATTTGAACTTCTGTACAGTTGTATTTTATTTAAATATAAATATTATATTCATTGCTGTGATGTATATATATAACAGTACAGTACCAAACACATTTATAATAAAAATATATTTGGTTGTTATCATCGAACAAAAATCATATAATTGTGTATACAACACCGTTATATACAACAAATACTTCCAAAATCAAAGGCACCAATTAATCACAAAGTAATATATATGGTATCGAAGAAGCATGTCAGCTAAGGGGAGTTAGCTCACATTAACTGGGTACGGCTCATGTTTTAGTCATTTTAATTATGACCCGAAGGTTAAGGTTATACATCATTGTTCTCTTTCTTCAGATCCAGCAATCGTCTGCATACCATCCTACTTCATTCTGGAACTCCACCGCGTACACTGTTGTTGTGACACCCCACGTCCGTTAATGTCACTCATTAAGAAAATGCATTAAGTTTCATGAAGCGTTATAGATAAATAGACACAAAACATTACAAGAAAGATATAAAAGATAGCAGCGGAATTTAAAATTTTATTTAAGACATAATCCATAACATTGTGGTCCAAAATATCACAAGTCTGGAACTACCTAAAAACAATTACGATAATATAAAGCTTCTGTCTTATACCATAAGAGTACAGAAATACATAAAAAAAGCATAATTTCCCTAAAAGAGACAAAGCCATAGTAGTAAGGATAAGAACTTGAGCAATACTTCAAAAGCAGCTCCAAGCAAAATGATAACCGAGTCCTGATTAAGCCTGAGTATTTCCACCCTGAGAACCTAGAGAAAGGGAGGGAACGGAAGAAAGAAGAGGAAACAAAAAGGGTCAGACATAAAGTCTGGCGGGTCCAGTTACTTTTAGCAAGTAAATAACTAAAAGTAGCATGAAGGGCATAAAAAGTGGATAAGAAAGATAACACCAAAAAGGCAGGTATAACAAGGTAAACATGATAGAGTGCATACGCTTCTCTAGCAATTACTTTTATTCTCTGCACTGATACTAGTATAACCTGAATGAGATGATCCCAACAACTATAAGATGGTACACTTAGGCGTACTTCTGGTGAGAGGTTTTAACCACATACAATCCATAGGCAGCCCTATCCTAACAGGCTCCTAAACTTTACCAGAGTCTAGATGTACCCTAACCACTACCTTAATCGATCGGCTCCCTACTCCGTAGATTCCCTGTGCCGGCCCCACAATAGGAGGTATCATTTCCTAAAGTGGCAACCCTTCGTGATGTGCACAACCATATCTATAGGTGCCATAGTCGTCTTATCCCCTTCTACCCGGCCCATGCACGCACCTGTCTCGGTCGGTTTGCGCTACCCACATTGTCCTCCTCGTTTGGATCTCTGATCGATACCGTTATACGAGTTACTTACTTAAACAGGTCCCACACACAAGATGATACAAGCTCTCCCCTTGTATTGTATCCCCACTAGGATTTCCTCAAGTTATGTATACCTATTGGTGTCTTTAATTACAAAACCCCTTAGGTTAAGTTTGTGGGCCTATATATATAAATATTACCCACCCCCTCAGATTTACTTAACCCACCCACTATTCAAACAAGTTTACTTAACCCCTATTCAAATTCATTTCATACAATCACTATGGATTCAACTAGGTTAAGTATTCCAATTCATTACCATGTCCATTTATGGTTATAATGTGCTAGACCTCCCACATTAAACCTATAACTTGCGGATGCTGGTTATATCGGGCGGCTCCGAGCAGACTTCTTCCACAAGTTGGGTTTAACCTCAAGTCATAGCATGTCTCGTATTTGTGTACCTAGGCCTCTCACATTAGATTCACCACTTGTGGTCGCCGGATATGCCGGGCTGTTCCAGGCCACCACAAGCGTAATCTAACCTCGTGTCTAGGCACAGTTACAGTTTCTAATTACTGTAATCCTAGGCATTTCATTATTAACCAATTCTTACCTATGCCATTATAGGTTTCATGCCCCTTTTTCCCAATTATGCTCATAATGAATTATATGCCCTAAATTCATACACATAAACGTTATTCAAGTTATGCTAAATTCCCCATTTACAAGATATGCCCAATTTCAATGTTTTCCCTCCATCCCCATTTAAGGCGTTCGCATATTTCAGCAGCATGCCTAGGCTCGAAAGTTTAGCTTGGATATATGAAATAAAAGGGAAAGATAAAGGGAAAATAATAGAGATGATTACATTAACAAAATTGTCATATAGTGGCATAGTGATAAGATAGGCATATGAGAACAGATCTAGTGAACATGAGATAATAGAACTGTTTATAATATAGCAGGGATGTCATAATAGGCATGATAAGATATAAATAATAATTTAGATGACCGACTAATAACTGATCCAATTTAACCACAAATATGATAGGTACAAGGTGATCTAAATAGCAAATTAGATCTAAAATCAAAGGTAGGTCTAACATGATAAAGGTTAGGATCCAAGTCATAGATATGTCGGAATATCATAGGTTCGCAAATTATTACAGATCTGACATGATAAAGGTTAAGATCCAGGTCATAGATATGTCAAGATATCATAGGTTCACAAATTATTACAGATCTGACATGATTCAAGCGGCTACAAGCATAGATCCAAATTACAGTCATATCATGTTGTACTTTTTAATTATTTAAATCTAAAAGCTACTTGAAACTCACAGTGTTCAGATCTATAAAAATAGAAGGAGAAAAGCGGAGGTTGAATCACAGATCTACACTTGAATCTTTAAACTTTGATTGCAGAAGAAGAAAAATATTTGGTTCAGTCCAAACACCGACAGCATTTAGGCCTGCAATGATTTTAGTGTGAGAAAACTAGAGAAATTAAGGCGTATATATAGCTACCAGCCCCCAAAACTGACTTGCCACGTCAGCCCTAGGGGGTCGACCCCCCTTAGGAGAGCGAACCATGGGTCGACACCCCTTTAAGGGGTCGAATCCCCTAGGGCGGGAATTATGCCGCCTCTTAATTTTTCGGATTTTGAATGCTTTTCTGATTTCTGATTTAATTATATATATATAATTATCTTACATATATACAAACTTCAAACCTTTATAACTTCTTCATACGGTGTCCGTTTTACGCAAACCAAATGTCTATCTTGACTAGAATTTCGAGACAGAAGTAATGCCACAGTCCGTTTCCCTTAATTCTAAATATTAAATTAATTATTCTTTAATTTATTCTCTTTAGTGTTGTTAAAATTGTAGGGTGTTACAGTTGTTAAAGTGGTTTTCGTTATTGGCAGAGAGTATTACAAAATCCGATCCCGATCTCTTTAACAACCAATCGTTTACATTTTTCACACAGTCAGTTCTTTTATATTTCAAAGAGGTTCGTACTTCATATCAAAATGTCAGATTTTCATAAAAATCATTTCAATGTTCAAGAGAGAATATTATTCATCATAAAACCTACATTTAAACTAATTTAAAAACTTAAAACAATTCCAACTTTAAAATAATTAGAATATCAAATAGTTAAAAATATATTTGAAATAGTTTAGATAAATAATTGAAATAGTTTGAAAGATAATAGTTTGTATTTAAAATAGAATAACCAAGTTTAGTAAAATCTATAGTTAAAATAATAAAATAGTTTATAAAATAAATGGTAAATTATTAAAATGGTTTATTTAAAATAACTAATAAAATATAATAGCTGTAAGGTAAATCAGTTTATAAAGAAAATAATTATTATAAAATAGTTCATAAAATAAATAGTTAATTATTAAAATGGTTTATTTAAAATAAGTAATAAAATAAAATAATTATAAGGTAAATAGTTTATAAAGGAAATAATTAATATAAAATAGTTTTTAAAATGTTTTAAAATACTATAGTCAGAATTAGAATTGTTTCTTCAAAATTTAACCAAAGTGGAATCATATTCCAGTTTCAATTTAATTCACTAAATTTCGATATCTTAATTCAAAAGGATTTTGACTTCCCATTTATATTTCAATTCAAATCAACAGTTCGATTTCAGACAATTTGATTCAAATAATTGAATTTCAATTATAATTCTCACTTTGAATTTTCGTTTATAAAAGT
This sequence comes from Allium sativum, assembly GCA_030737875.1. Classification (NCBI taxonomy): domain Eukaryota; kingdom Viridiplantae; phylum Streptophyta; class Magnoliopsida; order Asparagales; family Amaryllidaceae; genus Allium; species Allium sativum. Next base: position 583,071,839 of record CM060923.1, on the reverse strand, counting down.
CTCGAGTTCGCAAATAAATTATTACTATAATCAAGTTAATTTAAAGTAAACATCAAAGATGGATAAACAATTCAATTTCGATAAATTTATATTTTATATTCAATTCAGTTTCTAATCAGTTATTCACGTTTATGAATTCTTTAAAATTATCGATTTTAAATTTCAAAGCTCTAAGTTCGAATTTAAAGAAATTTGATTAATAATTTCATTTATTGTGTTTAAAAAAATATTCCGAAAATTCAAGGTAAAAAAACAAATTTTTTTATTTAACCAACAGGTGTCCGTATATAATTTCTATCATATGGCCAAGTAATACTTAAAATTTAATTTTAGTATTTTGGGAAATGATATATATCATTTCAATCCAAATCAAGGTCATATGTATTTATCATTTCAACCTACGTTCTTAATTCATTTTAATAATTAATCCCTGGTTTATTTGATGCCTGTAACATCTAGGGTAGTGGTTGGGATTAATCAACAAAAATCAATAACATATATAAACAACGTCGATAACAAGATGGATTACATATTAACACATTAAATATATAAATTCAAGGCATATATCAAAATCAACACATCTAAACAGTTCAACGATATCAGTTACTAGTCATCAGGTATGAGGTTCTTTTATTTTTATTATTATTAAAACCAGAAATCATTCCATAATAGTACAATTTATATAATAGTTAAATTAAATTATACAGTCTACGCAGATTTAACATAAATATGCAATTTAAACAATCAAAAAATAAACAATACAATCATATCATGACATGAATTTAATTTAAATAATAATCAAATATTTTAGTTAGAAGTGAGTGGGTTTACTCACTCACCTTTGGTTCTAAATGCGTTTGAGATCCAAAGTAAGCCCCAAATTTTAACTGTCTCAGAATCAGTTCAAACTAGTGGCATCACAAAGAGCTCATCGATACGATTCTAACACAACAAACCGCGTGTCAATTGGAGTTCGTATGAAGAAGTTATATACATTTAAACATTTGCAATTCAAATAGATAAAAATAAAAAATAAAGTTTCCCCACCCAATGGTTGCGTGCCACGTCAGTGTCCTCTTGTCTGCCTTCTCTATCGTGTTTTCACGTTACAGAGATCAGGAAACCCAAACCGTCATTCCACTGTTGATTTTCGCACCAAAATCCATCGCTCCAGACCCCGATCCACTACCACCGCATCGACTACCGTGCCAAGCTCCGCCACCGCCCCAAGCCTTGTCGAACTAGGTGATCTCCATCGTCGGGAAAACCCCTAAAATCGCGCAGCGTTTATCAGCAATTTTGGGAAATCCAAACACCTTCTAACTCGATCCATCCGTACGGATTTGTAGGTCTCACGTTCCTCTACGACTTTATTTCAAAAATCATAGAATTTTATTGTGAATCGAAGGAGAAATTTAGGGGAAAAGATTACAAAATTTCGGCCATAGAAATATAAAGTGGCGGCTATCATTTTCAGGGTTAGGGTTTCGAATATAATAATAATATTTCTCGAGATATATGCGCCAAAATTCGGACGGACTCCAAATCAGGCCCGCTTACTGCCTAACAATATGTTTTGACGCCTTTTGAATGTAATGGAATAGGTTTCACATCCCAATTCCAATGTCTCTAGCAGTTTATTCAAAAAAAAATGATTATTTAATTATATTGTACATATAAATTTATACGCGTTTTAATTACTTACGATCAAACTGTAATCCCGCCTGCTACGAAATTTTAGATCATATAATAATTTATAACTCCGGATCGAAAAAAATTAATTTCATCGAATTCTAAGATTATTTATAAATTGACAAATTTAACCAGTCCATAAATATAATAAAATATTCATTTTCTTTTTATTAGCCAATAAATTAAATCCAAAGGTTTATAAATTATATTCCAATCGAAATCGAAATTCATATAAATTTTCAAGTCAACAAATTGTTTACTGTGAATTCAAGATTCATTATTTAAAAATTCAAACTTTATTTCAATTATTAATTACAGCAATCAATTTCATTAAATGTATTAATATTAAATTCCAACCTTTCATGTTAACCAATATAAACAAGATCACAAAATTACTTACAATCAGTACATGTTATAATTATCAAAATAATTTAAAATTAATCACTTAACCAATTTGCTTAATTTTCCACGATGCATTAATATAATTTCAATAGTTAAGGTTTAATTCTAAATTTTTCGACTTAATTAAGTCCAAATAACCCTCAATAATTACCATATAAACCAATTTGTAATATATATTTTAGATCCACATAACTAATGACACTTATTACTAGTCGACCTTCATTATACAAACAACGAATGTATATTATTATCATATTAATTAATTTAAAATATCCAACATATATGAAATTCCAAAATTGGTTAATTCATTAATTTTAGTATTTAAAGCATTTTTTTTTTCAAAACACATTAAATTTAATATCTTAAATTATCGCAAAATATCGGGATATTACACTCACCCCCACTTAAAACTTTTCGTCCTCAAAAAGGCAAAGTAAGAAAGTTGTCAATTTATATATGTTTCGCCATATAGTTTCTTATTCAGCTTGTCTTGTTTGTTAGTGTACATAACCAATTTCGTTAAAAATTTAATTCTGAATCATGAATTACCAGCCACGATTTTTCTGAAAATTTTATTTGCACATATCTTAAAATTTAAAAGTCAAAATTTAAAATTTTCTCTTTCATTAGAAAACTATATTCCAAAATATCCAAAAGATTCTTGTTTCAAAACTTATTTTGGATCTTGTACATTCATTTAAACTTCAATTCGGAAAATTACGAACTGCAGCTTCGCGACGAGCTCGTTCTATTTAAGTTAATTAATTCATTCATATTCGTTTAAATTTATAATTTATAAACCAATTCACATTTATTTTCACAAAACAAGTTAAACATTTATTTTCGACTTGATAATATCAATTATCTTAAGTCGTTGGATATCTAACCATCAATAGCAATACAATTTAATTCAAACTAAACAATTTATCTTACTAATTTATTTCATTGATTTGATTTATCTTCATTACCTAGTTAAATTCAATTTCAAGCATAACTAAGTATATATCATTAATTCCATAACTTAAATTTCATTCATATTGATAACTCGTCAAAATTTTCAACATTCATTATTCATATCAGTACTTGTATATTATCAAATTTTATTCCAATAACATGTTAACTTTTGATTAATTGGTAAGTTATATATATATATATATATATATGCTACGGAAATTCGATTTTTATACAAGTCCAATAGTTTCAGTTTATTTTGAATTCCTTATTTCAAACTGCTAAGAGTTTCATTTTAATTATAAATCTCTTGGATTTAGTTTCTTTTTATACAACTCAGAATTTCTATAATTTCAATTTTAGTTCATTTCAACAATTTGGAATTCATTAACTATTCAAGAACTTAACAATTTAAACTTCTAGTTCGTTTCTGAATCAACTTTAAAATAGTATATATATATATATTATCTTTCCAAATTTAGAACTTCTCATCCAAAAACTTTCCAAATAGGTGAATAACTACAGTATAGCCTATGCAGGAGCTAAGCTCTTAAAAACCATAGGCTATTAGGAAAGATTCACTTTTTTATTTCTAAAACCCTAAAAGTTAGATCTAAATCTGATAAGCATTAGATCGAACTCGAATATGCCCTATGAAAGGGCATTGTTGTTAAACGACACAGAGTATGAAGGTTCAGATCTAACCCTTTGTTCAGATCTAGATCTATATAAATAAAGTCCTAGTCCTTTTTAGCTATGTGATTCATATTGAATCTAATCTAAGCGTCATCACCCCCTAATTAAAGGGGATTAGCTAGACATAGCTAAATGAGAATAGGGAAATAGAAAATAAATAACATAAACATAAATAAAATAACAACTAAGAAGCAAAGGAGAAGAATAGTTCTATTCTAGAGAAGAGTTATAGAATAAAACCCAATGTAATTACAAATGAAGGAGAAATAGTGTATTTATAGTTACTATAGCAGAGACTAAATGGCCAATTACACAATATGAGACAAAAGCCCTTTTCCCAAAATAAAAAATAGACCAAATAGCTAAATGTGAACGCGTGTGAATGCAAATGTCATAGCTTGCGGGCATCAACTTCATTAGTTTTGAGCATGAATAGGAACTACATAACATCTGAAATAAGCGATCTTTATGAAAAGGCATTGAATCTTTTAGAATACGCGGCAGAATGTGGTTGAACAACAACATTTTTTCAAGCTTTAATCCAGCTTTAAAAATCAACACTGTTCTGACACCATTTCTTCAATCTTTTCAACAATTAGATGCATTAAACCATTCGTCATGAATGATATGAAAACACAACTATAAATAAACAGTATCAATTACTTTAAATAGAAAACAAGACAAATAAGCGGATAAAATATACACATTTACGTGTATATCAGATACCCCCACACTTATCTTTTTATTCGTCCTCAAATAAACTAAACTAAGATATGTCACACTTTCATAGGAAACACGATTGCATTTAACATATGCAACAAGCCGTTAAACCCCTCGGTGTCCCTAGTAGGACGAGTGTTGTCTTGTGAGGGTTTTCAGCGGATACTACCCACAAAATCCAAAGCGTCTTATGTACGCGGATTAATCAAATGATAAATTTAAGATCTTTCACATTCCAAGAACTTAACCTAACTTCACTAACAACGGTTCAGTCCAAAATTGTCCATCCCATTACTGGCGCAAAAATGAATAAAAAATTTCAAGTTGAATCGTAATTCCTTGATAACACTGTAATTGCCTTGAAGGTTAAGAGCGTGGTGTCAACCAAAGTTCTACACATTGACAATGTGCACCCAATCATTTATTCATTCTCCTTTTATTTTATTTATTTATTTGAATAATTTTGCACCACTGTAACTATAATTTATTGGATGTGAATTATGCATAGATGAAGGAAAATTTTGTAAGTTCTAAAAATAGTATAGATAAGAGGGCAAGTGTATTAGTTGAACTTCAAGCTACAAAAGATAAAGTAATACGAAGGCACATATGGACATTTTGTTTCCTTTCATCTCCTCTACTACAATCCTCGCTTCTAGGGGCGGTATAATGGATGTGGATGGAATGGAAATGCTTTATAGTCAAGAATGATGAATGACTATTTTATTCTCAGAGATTCTCTCTTTATGGCATTTTTTTCTTTTACCTTTTTTTCATAAATGCATTATGAATGATGAATGGATATGGAATGGAATGATACCATATCCTCCTCCACTAAGCGAATAATAACCAATACTCCATGAAAGGGAACTTTTGTGCCCTAGTTACTCTACTTCTATAACCTTAATTTAACACACAAGTTTAGATTGATGTTATTAAAAAGCTGAAAGGAGAGATAAGCAAAGTTTCATAAGAGAGATAACACATATAAAATAAGATGTGGTATATGGTTATCCAACCTTAAAACAAGTATGGAGTGGATAGTGTAATATTGGTATAAAAAAGTGATGTTTTAGGAACTTTGAAAATAAATCAGTATAAGGTTCTATAGTACACCCATATAAGAAAAACTTGTCGAAACATGGATGTAAATTGACCCAAACTTGGGTTTGAATAATGTGGGGGTATCGAAGAAGAACGCTACAATTAGTCATTTCTCCTTAAGTGGGCCAAGTGGATTTTAAAACTTACGAATTGAAAATTTTGAGTGAAAAATATTATGCATGAAAACGAACTCAGAAAATCCAACAAATGTAGGTGCAAAATCATATTTATTTGATTTTTTTTTTTTTTTTTGGTTTTTTTTACTTGCACATTCTAGCATGTATAATAAGGATTGACATGCTTACTCCAGAACATGACTAACATCTTCACAGTCTCAAGCTAGAATCTTAAAAGGACACATTACGACTCAATGAATAAATAATGTTCATTCCCATCACCCAACATTTCAACTTATCAATAAAGATCGAAGGTGTTAATTATGAATTTTAAGTTAGCCCTTTTTCAATGAATGACCTGGTTCATAAAATTTGATTGCTAATGCAACGTAAATTCCCCTCCACACTTGAGTGTGGCTGTGTCCCCACAGTCGCAAATCAGACATATCTTAGTGAAAGGGAAAGAAAATAAGAGGGTAAGTGTGGCTTACCGGATGCACATGCAGAAAATATGCAGTCATCGAGTAGATGAACCGGTCCACACGGACCAATGGATCAGCCTCATTAAGATTATGAGACACAACTTAAGCATAGAAAAATTAATCATAAAGGATTTTATACTACATGTCAGATTTGGAAAAAAATTATTTTTTCAAAAGTTTGAGTTGCTAACTTTAAAATTTTGAGCTTACAATTGATTCTAAAATCGAATTGAATTTATGTAGCAACTAAAGAGAGGTCATTGAACCGGGGTTCAGTAAAAATTTCAAAAACAAAGCTTGATTTATTTAAATGGTGTATAAATTGGGAGACCATGTATCATTATCACCCACACACTTATTTTGAGAAATATTGTTCTGTCTGGCTTTGATATTTGAAATTTTGTTAACTAAAGGTTCATTCGTAAACCTAAAATCAAAACCAAACTAATGAATTTTCATTAAAAATCGTGTTTTCTCAAAAACAGTGTTATCCCAAAATGAGTTCATATATTGTAGAAATTTATCATTGAAAAAAAAGTGATCATAGTCAGTTGAAATGATCAATTCACAAGGAGTTCCCACAGTTTTAGAAAAATCGACAATGTGTTTAAGATCACATTCAACGGTTTTGTTGTTTTCAACCTCAAGAATCTCAAAGTTTTCAAATATTTCATTTTCAGTTTCAGATCTAACAACGTCATCGTCAATCAGTTTAAGAAGTTTTCGCTCATGAAAGTCGTTCTCACTTAAACATTTGTTACCAACTTCACCATTTCTTTCAGGTTGACCATCTAAAGTTGCTAAAGTTTCAAAATTTTCATAATCTGAGAGAGGAAGATCAAATTGAAGATTGACATCTTCGTTTTCAAGAGAATTTGAATTCAAATCAATTACAGAGATTTCAACAACTTCATTATGATTTTCATCAATTTTGAAAGTTGTTAGTTGAAAATTTTCGATTTTAGTAAAAGCTGAATTTTAAGTAGAAGCATTAGTTTGAGTTTGAATATCAGTTTAACAGAAATCAGTGTTTTGCACAAGATATTTTTCAAAACTTTCGTTTTCATCAATAGTCATAGCATCAGAATCATCAATAATCGTTATGTAATATTGTGACGAAGTTAATGGCTGACTATTTGTTTCAAAAGAAGCATTGGTAGAAACTTTTTTGTTCGTAGATTGGGATTTAAGATTGTTGTACAAGTAAATAACCACAGCTATAAGAAAAGCAATTTGAATAACTATCCTCTAAGTTTCAGGGCAACTTAGTTTGCTATTTTTTATTCTTTGAAGTAGTTCTTCAAAGTAAGTCAAGCCATGTTTCATGAAATCCTCAAATTCATCAACATCATGAATTCCCTCTAGTAATTGATTTCTTAGATTTTGCCAAAGTTCAATAGTGTATCGAACTAGTTGTTGAATGAAATGCATGTTTTCGGAGTTTTTATTTTCTTGATTTTTTTTTCATCTAAAGTTTGCGCCCATTCCTTGATTTCCTCACAACAATTCCAATTTTCATGCATTAATTGATCAATTGCACTTAGGCTGTCTTCAATAAAATTGGTAGACACATCAGATGTAACACCCCATACTTTCTGTGAATATTAAGGTTAACAAATCTAAGAACACTTAATTTTTAGAAGAAGAATTGGGTAAAACGGGTTACGCCATTGCGTTTGTCTCGGAATTCTGCTTGAGATAGATTCAGAGTTAGCATAAATCGGGCTCCATATGAAGAAGTTATGGGGTTAAGAAGATTTCAAGTTTAAATAGAAATTAAATTAAAATAATAATTAAAATCAAAAATAGTTCAAAATTCAAAATTCAAAATTCGGACAGAACAGGCTGAGCAGGAAATTTCCCGCTCAGGGTGTCGACCCCCCTCTTCCAGGGGGAGTTGACATAGGTGTCGACCCCCTATAGGGGAGTCAACATAGGTGTCGACCCCCTGTAGGGAGCCGACCCCTTTTGAGATCTGCTTCCTGTGACGAATTTTAGTAGCTCTGAGATGATGTGGCCTTCTCTGATTGGCCAATGACTAATTTCTGAGGTATTAGGGCTTATGTGTCGTGCTATGATTGGCTGGATGACACATCTCTTTGGTTTGATGGCTCTGATTTCTCCTAGACTAATCTAAAGGCTAGAATTAATCCTAGACTTCTATATAAGCACCCCAAACCTCAACCCTAGACCTCACAATGAAGCCGTCATGTTGTCCATCCCTAAGCTAGCCTAGCCTCCATCTTCTCCAAATTAAAAATCAAGTTAGAAGCTCCGAACAAAATCCAAACTAGAGAATCAAACATCTACATCAAAGGATAGCTAAACAAATTCAGAAGTTAGATCCCAAAATACAAGATTCGTCCTTTTTCTGTAAGTTCAGTTATTATTTAGATTTAAACATCTAACAGAAATCATGACTGTAATAATCGGATCTAGAATGATGCCTAATACTGATTCGTTCCTATCCTTTTGTCAAATCTGAATTTCTTATGCCTATGAGACTAATGTGATTGATGAAATGATACCTATCATGCCTATGAGACTGTTGGACTGACATAATAGAACTTATCATGCCTATGAGACTGTTGTAACTGCCATACTAAAACCTATCATGCCTATGAGACTATTGGATTGACATAATGGAACATATCATGCCTATGAGACTATTGTGATGGAACATATCATGTTGTACATCCTATGCCTATGAAACTATTGCGATTAAAATAATGCTACTTATCATGTTGTACATAAAAATTAGTGATTCTCTTAGGTCCAATTCTATTTAATCTTTATACCTATGGCGTAAATTGTTTAGCTTGTCTACACATATTATTAATGTACAACATTGAAACATGGTTCTTGAATTGGGTACATCTTTACATGCCTATTTTTCCTTATGTCAATTCTTATGCTCCTCCTCTATTTTTCCCCATTTTACTTGCTTTTATGAATGCTAAGTTAATTCGGAACTTGGATTGAATCTCGTTGTACGTGTGATTATAACACGGGGAAAATTAGGTATAATTTAATTTAGTAAATTTTGGGCATAACAAGTGAATATGGCATAAAACTTGTACTATCTACATTTGGGGAATATTGGCATAAAAAGATGTGAACTTTGAAACATATGACAAATATGTAAATTGGCTTAAGATGAACATGCCTAACCCAAGGTTAGAGTGAGTTGCGTTGTAAGACTGCCCGGAACCGCCCGGCACATCTAGCGACCGCAACAATATAGATCTAATGTGAGAGGTTAGTGCATTAAGCCCAAAAACCCAAGCTTAGGTTAAGTTGCGGTGTAAGACTGCCCAGAACCGTCAGACACATCCAGCGACCGCAACAATATAGATCTAATGTGAGAGGTTGGTGCTTTAATGAATGAAGTAAAGCTAAGGAACAAACATGCTAAGAATGGTAGGGTTAAGTTAATTAAGGCAGCACTTGACCAATACAACATGCTAATTAAACAGATGGGTGGGGTTAGGTTAATTTGAGAACACTTAACCATTATAACATGTTGATTAGGAAACCCTAGTAACGGGGACCCAATTCAGCAATAACCCACATAGATGTATCACGGTACCCTGAACTAGGCAGGGTGGGGCACAATTACTAAGCTGATTATAAGCGGTTAAAATAGCGATGGGTGGTGCAGTAGTGTAGGTTCCAATGGAGTATGGGTGTGCACGTACTCCGGAGTGGATAAAGCAGGCACTGGGCATTAGTAGTATACACTGTGCATCTAGAATTTTGTGTCGGGTTGCCACCATAGGAATTGATACACCCTATGGTGGGACCAACACAGGTATCTACAATCAAGCGGGGCCGAATGACATAAGTAATAAATGCATGCGAGTAGAAGCCGATCGGAAAAGGGGTCACTTTGTTACGAACACATGATGGTAGTTGAAACGTTCGTTAGTCGGTGCATAGAAATGGAAATGAGTGCGATAGTATATCTTGCCTTATCTTATGTTATCTTATTTCTATAGTATTGTCGTACATTCAGTTTATTAATGTCATGATCCATTTACCTGTTTACATGCTGAATAATCACTAGGCTTACCAGACTTATGTCTGACCCGATTTCTTTTGCCTTCTTTTCTTCCATTCCCCCTCCTTAGGTCCGCAGGGAGGGAATACTTCAGCTTAGTGCAGATCTTTTACAACATGAAGAGAGTAGATGTATTTCTTGGATTCTCTTTTCTTGGGCTATGGTTGTGGTTACACTTTTATTAGGGATTTATGCTGCTTTACTATTGTTTTATGCTTCTTTATGTACTTGGAGTTTTAAATAAGACAGATGTTTTGTTGTAATAACTTAGAAGTTGGGTTTTGAGACAATGCTTGTAATGTTTTGACTGAACCACGCTATTTATGAAATGATTTCAGTTTTTCGCTGTTATATATGTATGTCTTGTAAATTATCTGTGCCTTTTACCTAAAATGCTTCACCAAAGTTAATGCATTCCCTTTGTAAGTGACCTTAACGGAGGTAGGGTGTTTCACTTCGTATAAGAGCGATGGTTTACCAGATCAGATAAAAGTTTTTGAAAACTATTTTCCAAAAAGTAGTTTAAAGAAGCATTTTCAAGAAAAGTGTTGTTTTATTTTAAAGGCATAATCCCCAAAGCCATATGCACTATCTTTCTATCCTTTGTTTTGAACCTTTCCTTTTCGTTTTATCATGTCTGGGGATCTTAATCTTCCCGAGGGCATACCGATACCTGGCTGGTTCAGAAGGTATCTGGAAGCTAGGGCTAATGGCGCAGGCCCAACAGACGTTCTTACTTCCCCAGTTGCAGCCGTACCTCCTCCTCCTCCACATGTGAATGCTTTCTTGAAGATATGTAGAGACTTTCGAGCCATGGGTGGAAAGAACTTTAATGGGACTGTGACATTTGTGGAAACAAGAAACTAGCTCAAGGAAACAGAAGATTTGTTTGTTATGTTCGAAGTGGATGATAGGCAGAAGATACAATTAGCGGTGTGGTTACTTAAGGACCAAGCCACTTAGTGGTGGGAAGTTACTAATGTTGAGAGACCAGTTGAAACTTGGAAGGATTTCAAAAGGAGATTTGAAATAAAGTTCCTCTCGCAAGCTGAACGAAGCCTACAGATGGAGAAGTTCTTATCACTCAAACAGGGAAGCCTATCGGTTAAGGAGTACGTCAACCAATTCAACCAGCTGGCTAGATTCGGACTGGAGTTAGTGAACCCTCCACATAAAAAGGCTCTCCGATTTGTTAAAGGGTTGAATGAGCCACTACACAGCCTAGCTATGTCCCATATACCTATGGGTGCGACTTTTGAGAGACTGGTAGACATGGCACTGTTACAGGAAGAAGACAAGGATGGCAAGAAAGGGGGCAAAGGTGGAAGAACCTATGGACAAGAAAGTGGAGGGATTGCAGAATAAGAAGACGGATTCCAAGAAAGGCGGGAAGAATAACAAACCCCGTGATAAGAGGAATTGTAAATTTTGTGGCATACCCGGACATCTAATTAAAGACTGCAGGAAGAAGAAGAGGAAGGTGGGTGGTTGCTTTCAATGCATCGAGACATGACATATGGCTAAGGATTGCCCAAAAAGGCAAGGGCAAGGGTAGAGGACTGGATCTACTTCAGGAGGGAAGATTCACGCTCTCATTGCACCTCTGCAAGAAAGAGGTAGAAATATTTCTGTTGAGAGTTTAGTTTATCTTTCTGATCATCCAGTTCGTACTCTTTTTGATTCTAGTGCATCGCACTCTTTTATATCTACTACTTTAGTTGAATCTCTACACCTAGATACCAGTATAGTAGATGATCCCATGGTTGTTTCAAATCCAATTGGCGGTTCGGCTTATTTGTCAATGATTTTTTTGGATTTGGAAATTTCTATACTAAGCGTTGGCTTTAGATGTAATGCTTATGTTTTGGGTTTCATGGGCTATGGGTTGATTCTAGGCATGGATTGGTTATCCAGAAATGGTGCCATCCTCGATTGTGAAAGGAGAGTGGTTAGACTTATGACTCACCTCGGTAACACTCTCGAAATCTCTTGTAATCCCATGAATTCTGTTATGCTTAGCTACCTAGAATCTCTTGATGCGTCTATTGAAAACTTGTAATCTGTTAGAGTAGTCCATGAATACTCGGATGTCTTTAAAGAGGTGAACGGTTTACCTCTGAAGCCAGAGATAGACTTCCGCATATACCTTGTTGATAATGCAAACCTGTTGCTTTACCCATTAGACACATGGCTCAAAGGGAAAGGAAAGAGCTCAGCAAGCAAGTTAAAGAGTTTCTTTAAAAGGGGTTCATAAGTCAGAGTATTTCTGAATGGGGTGCTCCAGTGGTGTTCGCAACCAAAGCGGATGGTTCACTTCGCCTGTGCGTGGACTGTAGGGAGCTAAATAAGCCGACCAAGAAGAATAGGCACCCACTTCCTAGAATGGACGACTTGTTCGACCAGCACGTAGGTGCCTCAGTTTTCTCCCAACTAGATCTAGCCACCGGATTTCATCACCTAAGAGTGGCTGAGGACAACATAGATAAGACCGCGTTTAGGACCCCGGATGGTTTCTTCGAATGGCTTGTCGTGCCTTTTGGCTTGACAAACGCAGCTGCCTACTTCGTGGACTTGATGAGTAAGGTGTTCAGAGAGTTCCTTAATAAGTTTGTAGTGGTCTTCATGGACAACATTTTGATTTTCTCAAAGAGTGAGGAAGAACATGCTTTTCATTTAAGGGAGGTTATGGATCCCTTTCGGGCACATCAGAAAAAGAAAAATTCTCCAAATGCCATTTTTGGAGAGAAGAAGTAAGGTTTCTTGGACGTTTGATGTCCAAAGAGGGAATAGCTGTGAATCCCGCAAAAGTAGTTGCGGTGCAAGATTGGAAGATCCCACGGAATGTAACCGAAGTACGAAGTTTTCTCGGGCTAGCGGGTTTTTACAGAAAGGTCATTAAGGACTTTGCGAAGATCTCAGCCCCACTTACTAGGTTGACAAAGAAGAACCTAACTTTTGCCTGGGATTTGGATTGTGATGTTGTTAACAACTGAAAAGGGCCTTGGCAACGGCCCCAGTTTTGACATTGCTTGATGGGAGTAAGATGTTTACTGTATACACAGACGCATGCAGTACAGGATTGGGCGCTGTCTTGATGCAAGAGGGCACAGTAGTTTGTTATGGAGGAAGGCAATTGAAGGTACATGAGAAGAACTACCCAACTCATGATTTAGAACTGGCTGCCTTTGCATTCGCTCTTAAGTCATGGCGTCATTACCTACTAGGAGAAAGGTTTGAATTGTTTACTGACCATAAATCGTTAAAGTACCTTTTCTCACAGAAAGATCATAACTTAAGACAACAAAGGTGGATGGAATTTCTTGCCTCATACGATTTTGAGATTGCATATACCCCTGGCAAGGGCAACATGGTAGCAGACGCCTTAAGTAGGAAAAAGTTGACCTTAAGTCCTCTCCTTGTCGAAAGGCAAAGCTTGGAGTACATAGCAAACCTTGACTTTAGACCCTCCTTTGAATTTATACCTGGTTTGTTAGCATCGCTAGAGGTGCGGCCTCCCTTTTGGACACAATAGGAACCACACAACATGAAGACCCTCAGCTAGTTGATGTGATGGATAAGCTAATCAGTGGTGAGACTTCTAGTCACCTCAATAGATACTCCATTGATGACAAGGGTTGGTTGAGACAGGATGGAAGACTATGCTTCCCACAAGCCAGGGATTTGTTTAAAACCGTTCTTGAGGAAGCACACCATTCTAAGTTGACCATACACCCAGGTGGGGACAAGATGTATAAAGACATCAAAAGAGTTTTCTTATGGAATGGCATGAAGAAGGATGTAGCCGAGTTTGTCTCTAAATGCTTGATACGCCAGCAAGTCAAGGCAGAGCAGAAGAAGCCTGGTGGTCTGCTTCATCCTCTAGAGGTCCCACAGTGGAAATGGGATAGCATTTCGATGGACTTTATTGATGGGTTGCCTAGGTTAAGAAGAGGTAATACCAGCATTTAGGTAATAGTGGATAGGCTTGCTAAAACGCTCACTTTATACTTGTTAAAAGTAGGAGGACTGCCTCATCATTAACATCCATTTATCTTAAAGAGGTGGTTCGACTGCACGGAATACCCTCCAGCATAGTAAGTGATCGAGATCCTATCTTTACGAGCAAGTTTTGGAAGAGTTTGCAAGAGGCTGTGGGCACACAGCTATGCTTAAGCACTGCCTATTACCCTCAAACCGATGGTCAGACGGAAAGGGTGAACAGAGTATTAGAAGATCTTTTGAGATTGTGCATTCTTGATTTTGGGGGAATATGGGAGGATCACCTTCCTTTGGTGGAGTTTGCCTACAACAATAGCTACCAAGCCACCAAAGGCATGGCACCCTTTGAGGCTTTATATGGAAGATCATGCTGATCACCAACTTGTCGGTGGGAGTCTACAGACAAGCTCGTACTTGGGCCCGACATGATCAGAGAAACTTCAGAGAAGGTGGACTTGATACGAAGACGAATGAAGACCGCACAAGATAGACAGAAGTCCTATGCTGATAAAAGAAGGACCGACCTTGAGTTTGAGGTTAGAGTCAGAGTTTTTCTTAAAGTATCTCCTTTGAAGAATGTCGTTCGCTTTGGGTCCGTAGGAAAATTGGCACCAAGATTTGTAGGGCCGTTCCCTATCATCGAGAGGATTGGGAAGATGGCTTATAAAGTAGAGCTTCCCGAAAGATTGGCTGGAGTACATAATGTTTTTATGTCTCTCATCCACGGAAGTGCTTACATGAGTCTGCAGAAGTTGTGGAGCCAAGCATACTAGAGGAAATAGAAGTGGAACGAGAAGCAACGGTGAGAAGAGTTCCAACTCGTATCTTGGGTACAGAAGTTAAAAGGCTACGCAATCGTGAGGTCGAGCTAGTTAAAGTACAATGGAGTGATTCTGAGGAAGACGCGATGTGGGAGACTGAGGGCAACATACGCGCAACCTACCCTTATCTTTTTGAGCGTACATCCTTGATCTCTTTTTCCATAAGTTTATGCATGTTTGCATCTGTCTTTTAAGCATATCTCCTCGGTCCTATTCTTAATCCTTAGGTTGAAACCAATGGATGTAAACATGTATTTGAAACATGTTATGGTTGATGGTTGCAAGTGGTTGCATGTGGTTTCTAGTGGTTGCTCATGGATGCATACACACACACACTAAGTACTAGATCGGCTCAGTCCCTTTCATGTTGCATATGCATATATGTATTTATATATGGACTGAAACTTGATGTGTTACCATGTGGACATTGCATTTGTATGAACGATTGTGCACTCATGTA
This sequence comes from Allium sativum, assembly GCA_030737875.1. Taxonomy (NCBI): domain Eukaryota; kingdom Viridiplantae; phylum Streptophyta; class Magnoliopsida; order Asparagales; family Amaryllidaceae; genus Allium; species Allium sativum. The sequence continues at coordinate 583,056,336 of CM060923.1, read as the reverse complement.
GAAGTTACAAAATACGATTTGGAATAATTGCATACATGATGGACTCATAGCACCGACATGATTCGCATCAAGGAGGTCAGCTGAATTAGTAGACCGATTGATTTTGCATTAGATAAGGACATATACACACACCATGCATATGATCATGAAAACATTAGAAAATCTTTTAAGGACAATGGATGCCTGTGATTGATGGTTGAGTAGATGGATGTTGGATGTTAGGATACATTCTTCTTGATTTAGAGATTTCGGGGACGGAATCCTTTAAGGAGGGGAGAATGTAACACCCCGTATTTTCTATGAATAATAAAGTTAACAAATCTAAGAACACTTAATTTTTAGGAGAAGAATTGGGTAAAACGGGTTACGTCATTGCATTCGTCTCAGAATTCTGCTTAAGACAGAGTCCGAGTTTGCGTAAATCGGGCTCCGTATGAAGAAGTTATAGAGTTCAAAAGATTTCAAATTTAAACAGAAATTAAATTAAAATAATAATTAAAATCAAAAACCAATTCAAAATTCAAAATTCGGACAGAACAGGCTGAGCGGGAAATTTCCCGCTCAAGGTGTCGACCCCCCCAGGGGGGGTTCGACATAGGTGTTGACCTCCCTATAGGGGAGTCGACATAGGTGTCGAGCCCCCCGTAGGGAGTCGACCCCTTTTGAGATCTACTTCCTATGACGAAGTTAGTAGCTCTGAGCTGATGTGGCCTTCTCTGATTGGCCGATGACTAATTTCTGAGGTATTAAGTCTTATGTGTCGTGCTATGGTTGGCTGGATGACACATCTCTTTGGTTTGATGGCTCTGATTTCTCCTAGAATAATCTAAAGGCTATATTTAATCCTATACTTCTATATAAGCACCCAAACCTCAACCCTAGACCTCACAATGAAGCCATCATGTTTTCCATCCCTAAGCTACCCTAGCCTCCATCTTCTCCAAATTAGAAATCAAGTTAGAAGCTCCGAATAAAATCCAAACTAGAGATCAAACGTCTTCATCAAAGGATAGCTAAACAAATTCAGAAATCAGATCCCAGAATACAAGATCCGTCCTTTTTCGTTAAGTTCAGTTATTATTTAGATTTAAACATCTAATAGAAATCATGACTATACTAATCGGATCTAGAATGATTCCTAATTCTAATTCGTTCCTATCCTATTGTCAAATCTAAATTTCTTATGCCTATGAGACTATTGTGATTGATGAAATAACACCTATCATGCCTATGAGACTATTGGACTGACATAATAGAACCTATCATGCCTATGAGACTGTTGTGACTGACATACTAAAACCTAACATGCCTATGAGACTGTTGGATTGACATAATGGAACCTATCATGCCTATGAGACTATTGTGATGGAACCTATCATGTTGTACATCTTATGCCTATGAGACTATTGCGATTAAAATAATGGGACTTATCTTGTTATACATAAAAATTAGTAATTCTCTTAAGTCCAATTCTATCTAGTCTTTATACCTATGGCCTAAATTGCTTAGCCTGTCTACACATATTGTTAATGTACAACATTGAAACATGGTTCTTGAATTCGGTACATCTTTACATGCCTATTTTTCCTTATGTCAATTCTTATGCTCCTTCTCTATTTTTCCCCATTTTACTTGCTTTTATGAATACTAAGTTAATTCGGAACTTAGATTGAATCTCGTTGTACGTGCGATTATAACACGGGGAAAATTGGGTATAATTTAATTTAGTAAATTTTGGGCATAGCAAGTGAATATGGCATAAAACTTGTACTGACTACATTTGGGGAATATTGGCATAAAAAGACGTGAACTTTGACACATATGACAAATATGTAAATTGTCTAAAGATGAACATGTCGAACTCGAGGTTAGATTGAGTTGCGGTGTAAGACTGCCCGGAACAGCCCGGCACATCTAGCGACCACAACAATATAGATCTAATGTGAGAGGTTAGCGCATTAAGCCCAAAACCTGAGGTTAGATTGAGTTGCGGTGTAAGACTGTCCGGAACCGCCCGGCACATCCAGCGACTGCAACAATATAGATCTAATGTGAGAGGTTGTAGCTTTAATGAATGAATTAAAGCTAAGGAACAGAAAGACTAAGAATGTTAGGGTTAAGTTAATTAAGACAGCACTTAACCAATAGAACATGTTAGTTAAACAAATAGGTGGGGTTAGGTTAATTTGAGAACACTTAACCATTATAACATGTTGATTAGGAAATCCCAGTAACGGGGATGCATTTCAACAGTAACCCACATAGATGTATCATGGTACCCTGAACTAGGCAGGGTAGGGCATGATTACTGGGCTGATTATAAGTGATTAAAATAGCGGTGGGTGGTGCAGAATTGTAGGTTCCGGCGGAATATGGGCGTGCACGTACTCCGGAGTGGATAAAGTAGGCACGGGGATTGGTAGTATACACTGTGCATCTAGAATTTTGTGTCGGGTTACCACCATAGGAATCAATACACCTTAGGTATCTTGGATCAAGCGGGGCCGAATTACACAAGTAATAATTGCATGCGAGTAGAAGCCCATCGGAAAAGGGGTCACTTTGTTATGAACACATGATGGTAGTTGAAACATTCGTTAGTAGGTGCAGAGAAATGGAAATGAGTGCGATAGTATATCTTGCCTTATCTTATGTTACCTTATTTCTATGGTATTGTCCTACATTCAGTTTATTCATGTCATTATCCTTTTACCTTTATACATGCTGAATAATCACTGGGCTTACCAGATTTATGTCTGACGTGATTTCTTTCACCTTCTTTTCTTCCGTTTCCTCCCCCGCAGGTCCGCAGGGAGGGAATACTTCAGCTTAGTGCAAATCTTTTCCATCTTGAAGAGAGTAGATGTATTGCTTGGATTTTCTTTTCTTGGGCTATGGTTGTGGTTACACTTTTATTAGGGATTTATGCTGCTTTACTACTGTTTTATGCTTCTTTATGTACTTGGAGTTTTAAATCAAGACAGATGTTTTATTGAAATAACTTAGAAGTTGGGTTTTGAGACAATGCTTGTAATGTTTTAACTGAACCACACTATTTATGAAATGATTTCATTTTTCCGCTGTTATATATGTCTGTCTTGTAAATTATCTGTGCCTTTTACCTAAAATGCTTCACCAAAGTTAATGCATTCCCTTTGTGAGTGACCTTAACGGAGGTGGGGTGTTTATCAGACTTCAAGATGTTGTTTTTTAGATTCGTTGTTTCTATGTGTTCCTCATTGGTTGACCTTAAAAATTCATCCACCTCATCTCTAAAAAGTTGTCCATTCTTTATTTTCCACAACCAACATTGCCACAAATTTATCTTGTTTGCAACACATTTTTCATATTCGATAACCAAACTTATACCTCCTCTCGTATTACGACAATCATTTTGGTTTTCAAAATTTTCGTTTAAACCCGTGTTGAGATTGTTTTGAAATTCAGCATTTTGCTTGGCCATTTGTGCTAATAGTCGACTCACCTTAGATAAATTCTCCTCAATTGAAAACTTTTTAGCTTGAAATTCATTTTGATTTGAATCATAACCAAAATCATTTAAATTTTAAAAAGTATTGCAATTTTGGTTGTACATGGTGCAAGTGCGCATGTACTAGAAGAAGAGTGTTTTCGTTGAAAAATCAATTGCAAAACTTATGGCCCTAAAAAAGCTCTAAAAAGTATGTTTAAATTAACAACTTCGGATTATATGAATACAAGTCCGGGCCAGGTTCGGACAGGGATTATCAGTGTGCCACGAATCACCGTAGAAACACAACTGAAGGTTTAAGACCCTACTTAAGTTCTAGACTCTACCTTTCCTTAGACACCCCAGAGAGTATCAATCCTAATTGTCAATTCAATGAATATTTTGTTCTACAAGCTTTGGGGAATCCTTGATTTGATTTCAAAAATAATTTATTTCCAAACAAACTATCTAATTTATCCCACGTTCGTTTTTAAAAATTCCAAGCACACATCAAGAGGCAAAATAATTAATCACAGAAAAGTCACAAAATAGTAAATTGCGGAAATAAATTTTTTGACAAGCAAGTCGCCGCACGTGCACAATATCTTTACAGGTAATTTTTTTATATTTTTCAAGCAGCAGCAGACCCCGTAGAGTTTAGAAAGTACTCGCCTAGATCGGCAGTCCGTCCAGTGCAACTAAGTAACACTACCGTGTTCACACCCCACTTGTAACACCCCGTATTGCTATTAATACTAATATTCACAAATTAAAAGAATTAATATTGAGAATTTGCACGAAATAGCCTTAAAAAGGCATATAACAAATTTGAGATATGTGAATTGCCTTAAAAGGCGAAAAATGGAATTAAGACATTAATTGGAAAATTAATGTGTAGAAATGGTCATAAGTTAATTATGGATTAATTTGAATTCATGAATCGGTGCGTGTATATATATATATATATTTATATATATATATATGGGCAGTTAATGTAAACATGAATAGAAGTTTATTAATTTGCTGAGTGTTTGCTGAGTCACTTCTGACTCATTGCTGAGTCAATAAGATAAACCCCATCTTGTTTGAATGGCTGCGGTTATTTCTAGGTTAAATCTAATGGCCTAAATGAATCCTAACATCTATAAATAAGTGGGTAGACTCTAACCCTAAATCACTTGAAAAATTGGAGAGCTACCGACATGCCGTTGCCATGGAGTTCAGCATAGCCGTCACAAACTAAAGAAGAAGAAGGCCTAATCTACAAACTAAATCTACTCAAATCAAATCAAAAGCTCTCTCTCTTTCTATTTCTCTTCTTTAAAATTGTGAGTATGATGAATCTCACAATATTATTATAAAATAATTTGATTAAGTTATGAATGGATCACAAGAAAGTGATATGAATTGTTATGTATTTGTAAATTATGTTGTGGATCTCTTGTTATGCTATTATGTTATCATATATATGTTGTTATGTTGTAGTGATTATGTTGTAAATAATCCTATGCTATGTCATATGTGATTAATCATGCTATGCTATGTTATAAATCATGTTATGCCATGTTGTAAATCATGCTATGTTATGTTGTAAATCATATCATGCTATGTTGCAAATTATGATATGCTATGTTGTAAATCTTATATATGTTGTAGATCTCATATTATCACATATGTTGAAATACTTATGTTATATGATAATGATGTCATGTTAAGTTGTGTTGAATCATACAAGTTGTAAAATCATGATGTTAGTATTTATGCGAATTGGATCATGTTTAAAGTTTATGTTTTTTTATAATAGATCTTGATTATGGGAATTTGCCTATTGACACTACAACAAAAACACCATATTACAACTTTAATTTTACAACGGTGGTAAAAGCACCGTTGTAATAAATGGTTTTTTACAACGGTGGTAAAGACACCGTTGTAATAAATGGTTTTTTACAACGGTGGTAAAATCACCGTTGTAATAAATGGTTTTTTTACAACGGTGGTATTCCCTAAAGTTGTAATAAACATATTTTTAACAACTTTTTGTTTTGTTAGTTGTAATAGATGCCCATTACAAACTTCATGTTTATAATATCTATATTTAATAACTAATTATATTAATATTTAATAATAATTAATAATTAATAATAAACTTAGGAATCGATAATATTTATTAAATAATTAATAGTTAATAAGTGGTAATTTAATGTTTAATAGTTAATGTTAACTGCTTATTAATTAATATTTAGGTGACATATACATTTAATAGTTAATAATAAAATTACTATTAAATATTTAATAGTATATAATCAATAAAATTTACATAATAATTAACTTTTAATAGTTGGAATTCAATTATAACTTTGAAGAAATAGGTAATAAATAATAATAACTATTAATAAATAATAATGACTATATAATAAATAATTTTAATTATACAATAGTGAATGAATAAGTAATAATGACTAAATAATAAACAATTTTAATTATTTAGTAATAATCATGATTAATATTAAATAATTAATAATTGGTAAATAATGACTAACAATTTTAAACCATTTATACGTAATTAATAATTAGAATTAGTATTTAATAATTATCAACCACTATTTAATAATGACTAACAAGAATTTTTAACAACTATTTAATTTTTTCTATTGCAAACATTTATTAACTGCTATTATGTTATAACAATTTTCAAGTAAATGTTGTTAACTACAAGGACTAATCATCAATATAACGTAACACGTTAGAGCTTTAAATAAGGCCAAAAGGTGGACTTCACCTTTACTGCTTAATTTTCGTTTTGGCTCCAGATCTAAAATTTTCGTTTTGGCTCCATCGCGAATATTTGGCTCCAAAGTAAATTTTTTGGCTCGTATTTCCTTAATTTTTCCATCAGACCTTCTCCGTTTTCACGGTAACACAATTTCAGAAATCATTTTAACTTCTTAAACCCACGCCGCCTATTATTCTATCTCGCCGTCATCTCGTTCTTTCTTTTCTTCACAAAGTAAATCAGCGATCTGGTACTACAATCGAAGGCAAGTTTAGAGATTTCAGGCTTCGGTTGGGATATTATTGGTCATGGGTTGCGCAGAAGATCTGTGCGTGGATCCATAGGAGGAGAGAAAGCGATTTCGATCTATAGGGGGAGAGAAAGCAGATCTGTGCATGGATCTGTAAGTACTCAGAGAGGATGCGTGGATCTGTGCGTGGATCTGCAAGCGACAGCGAAAGGAAGAAGGATCCATGCGTGGATCTGTGCGTGAAATATCAGAATTATGCCCCAGCAAACTTTGATCTATAGTTTCGTAGCTCGAGGTATGATTATACTTGTGGAGTACACTGAATTCACTGGAAATTTCACCAGCATCGCCTTCCAATGTTTGCAGAAACTTCCGACAATGAACACCAAGTTTACCTACAACTGCGATGGCCATACTTTCAATTACCTTGTCGAGGGCGGATTCAGTGAGTATATTCTCTGTTTTTCTTTTCTCTCTTCTTTTTTGAGGCAAATTCGTAGGTCACAGAATTTAAATTGGTTTAATCTGGTGTTGGTTATTCGATATGGCAGCTTTGTAAACCTGGTGTTATGAGATTTTGTTTTGTTAGTTGATGTGATCATATTGAGTTGAATACTATGTCATGGTAAGAATCAATGACTCAAATCTTGGTTTTCATTGTTTAAATGTTTGGAAAGTAAGGCGACAGCAAAGGAAACAATGTATCAGTAAGGATGTAATTATACTTTTAACTTGCTGAGTTTTTAATCCGGAGCATCATAGTGGCATTTTTAACATTTTTTGAATGCCAATGACACTTATCCCTTTTTTCCTATGAATCTTTTTATTCTTTCAGGATTCACTTTAATTCCATGATTCACAATCTTTACGTGACTGGTATACAAGTGACTGAACTGGATGCTGGAGCATATAAAGATTCGGTGTGTGTTAGTGTGTATATTTACATGAAAGTGTGTATGTAACTGAGTGTACTGAATGAGCAGTCTATAATGAGGAATGTATGTATGTAATTGACTGTATTATATAACAGATGGTTGTACAATAGTGGGATCATAAAGTTGTACTATTTCAAATAATGAAATAAAATATTTAATAGAATAAAATAATTGTTTGAATATCAAATTCTATGCAATTTCATTTTATGTAATATAAATATTTATTTCTATACGAGATGTAATGTATCATTAAATAAAAATCATATTGTTATACTCAACAGTTACAACGGTGCAAAACAGTTGTAATAAATCATTCTACAACGGTGAGTAAAAGTTGTTAAATACCCTATTTCACAACGGTGTTGCAACGGTGCAGAAACGTTGTAAAAGATATAAGTATATTACAACTTCTTAATACACGACGGTGGCTCCACCGTTGTAAAAACTTTTTACAACGTTTTTGCACCGTTGTAATATGGTATATTTGTTGTAGTGTGAGTTAGGTGTACCCATATACATGAATCTACAAATTAATTGGATCTTGAATATGGGAATTTGCCTATTAAGTTAGGTGTACCCATATACATGAATCTATGATTAAATGAATTTTGATTTTTGGGAATTTGCCTATTGAGTTAGGTGTACCCATATAAAACCATATTGTTAATGATGTTGATTCACACATGTCCTATACAAGTTTATGAAATTTGATCAAAATCATATTATGTGAATTATGAATAAGTTGACACCCTTAGATCCATGACATGTATAACCTTATGCAAGTTGTAATGTATGCAAGTTTTACCCCTTGTTATGATTTATTTAGTCACATATATATGTTGTTGTTGTGAATATTTTCTTTTATGCTATGAGTTAGACTAATCGGGTCTAGCATACATTTTGCAAATAAACGTTCAAACGTGGGGTAGGGGTAATATTAGGAAATTAATAAATTGGGGTGCAATTGATATGATTTTGCATGCCTTAAATGGATGTCCATAATTGAGTCAATTATGGACATTGTTAAATTTGGAATTAATTAATAATTCAAGTAGGGAATTATTAAAATTGGGGAAAGTGGATTATTAATAATAATCAATGCTTAGGACACGAGGTTGGACCCGTTTGTGACGTAAACCTGCCCGGACCCGCCCGGCAAATCCAGTAGTCACAAATGTCGGCCCAATGTGAGAGGTCCTAGGCCCAAACTAAAGCATAACAGTTGTAAAGACACGAGGTTAGACTCTTTTATGGTGTAAGACTGCCCGGACCCGCCCGGCAAATCCAGCTGCCATAAATGCCAGTCTAATGTGAGAGGTCTTTATGAGGTTATGGCCTTAATGAATTAAGAAATACTTAGCCAGATAATCATGTAAGGTGGGACATGGGGGTTAAGTTGGTGCCTTGGGTGGCATGAGGAATCTAGGGGTTGCCTTTAGAGGCATTTGAAATACGATTAGAATTAACCAAATACACATGTAAATGAACACGACTAAGTGGGTTAAGTGGATGGACTAATGGGACAAGCTTAGGTGGAATGCTTGTGGGAAATAATGGGGGCCCATTTCAACCAGTATCCCAAAACGTATCTTTGTGGGCTCGACCCTAGTCGAGGACGGGACACGCATACTGGGTTTGACTATAAGAGGCCAAAACAGGGAGTGGTGGCAACGCAAGTCCAACGGGATTCATATGCGTGTGTGGACCCGGGCTGGTAGGTAAGACGTTGTTGCATCGTGTAGGTATAAGCCGTGCATCTCCGTTATATCGGGTTGCCACTTTAGGGGAATGATACACCCCACTGTGGGGCCAACACGGGTATCTACGAGTAGGGAGCCGATCGAAAAATGGAAAGTGGGGTACACCTAGTGGAGATAGGGGCAGGCAGCACCTATGTAGTCAGCTAGGAGTACGTAAAGCCATTAAGAAAGTTTCTAAGTGAAGCTAAGTGGAATCAATCTTTAGGGTGACTGGTGTGGTGCAGTATAGTGTTTATCCTTTAGTATTTAGGAGCGCCTATAACGTTTCCTTTAGCGATTGTCTATGTTCTTAATCTGCTCCTTCATAGACATTTCCTTATTTTCCAACTTATGCCTTAGTCCAGTTATTTTGATAATAGTATTGTAGAATTACCATACTCGCCAGACTTTATGTCTGACCCCCCCCCCCCCCTCTTTTTCATCTTTTTCTCCCTTCAGGTCCTCAGGTTAGGCCAAGTTCCAGTGGAGTCTGATTGGATTGCTTATCTCTTGGAAAGCTTGGACTGCTGAAGTAAAGTCCAGCTTGTTATCTTTCTTTTTAATGGCTATTTATGTAATGGGATTATGTACTTGTTTTATCAAGATAGTTATTGTACTTGACTTTGATTATGGTGTTATGATGTAATCAAACATGTTTTGACTTTTGCTGCAATTGAAATAAAGTTTTTAAATTTCCAAGTACAATTTTATATCTGTCTTGTTGAAATTTTACTGTTCTATATTCACCTAAAACCTCCATAGAAGTTAATGCATTCCCTTTGTGAGTGACATTAATGGACGTGGGGTGTTACACGTGGTATCAGAGCATAAGGTTACTAGAACAGATAAAATTTTTAGAAAAATATTTTTCTAAAGTAATTTTGGAAGAAGTGCCTTCAAAAACATGTTATTTAGAGAAAGTTTTTATGAAAAACATAATCCCAAATGCCATATCCTTATCTTTATCTTTCGAATTCTCCATTTTGAATCTTTCCTTTTTCATTTCAGCATGGCTGAAGATCTTAATCTCCCAGAAGGTGTGACGGTTCCAGGGTGGTTTAGGAGATATTTGGAGGCTAGGGCCACCACTGCAGGCCCAGCAGATGTTCCTCCACCCCCAGTTGCACCCATTCCTCCTCCTCCTCGTGTTGACACTTTTGCAATGACGTGCAAGGAATTTAAGGCTATGGGAGGAAAAACTTTTCAAGGGACTGAGTCGTTTGTGGAGGCCAGAGACTGGCTTAAGGAGACTGAGGAATTGTTGGATATCTTTGAAGTGGAAGATGGGAGGAAAGTCCGTTTAGCTGCTTGGTTAATGAAGGGAGAGGCCTCGTTTTGGTGGGAGGTCAATAACGGGGAACGTCCAGTTGATTCATGGGCGGATTTCAGACGAAGGTTTGAGGCAAAGTTTCTTTCAAGGGAAGAGGAGAATTTAAATATGGAAAAATTCCTGACATTAAAGCAAGGGAGCTTATCAGTGAAGGAGTATGTCAATTGTAATGACCCGGATCCTTAGGGGTTAATTTTTGAATATTTAATATTTAATTTAAATATTGGGTGGATAATATAAATGGAATTTCATATTATGTTATTAGTTTAATAATCAATTTCGATTTAAAATCGAATATATTAAATAACAGAAGACGAAAATGGATTTAGTTGAATTCAAAATTTAATTTGAATTTAAAACAGTTCAAATAATTAATATGAAATTTTAACGGTAATAATATTTATTTATCTTCAAGGAGAATAAATTGTTTGAAATTTAAATTATATTAATTTAAATTAATATCTGTTCCGGATGATCGAACTGGACCTCGATACTTATCCCAATAGGTTCAGAATAGGGGTATTACACTAGAATGGACAGTTGTTGGGTTCAGAAAGGAGTTCGCAGTCAAGGAGTAGTTTGATTTAAGCATAGCGGTTTAATTAAATTATAATTAAAAACAAAAAGAAAATTCCTTCTTTTCTTTATGTGGACAAAAACCAAACCCCTGCTCTCCCTTAACACCACAAATCAAAACCCACCGTGCCTCATTCTGAACAATAGGAGCAAATCAACTGGTGGCCTTCTTCATTCCCACAGAATAAACCAAACCGTGGCCCGTCTTTTCTCCATTCCTCTTCTCTATAAAATCGCACCTCTACCCTTCTTCCTTTCCATTTCGTTTCTCTGGAAACCAAAGCTCTCAAACAAAACCGAAATCGAATGAAGTATTGCGATGGAAACCGCAAGTGTTCCTGAAGATCTCGACATCACAAATCCATCGCAAGGACTGAAGCTCGACATTAAGCTGGGGTCATCGCCTTCTTCTGGGCTTCAGGGTATTGATGTCGATAGTTGTGAGAGGTGCGACGTGTTCAGATGTGCGATGCCAGGGCAGTCGAGTTCGATTTGCACAGTACCAGGTGTCGCGAGTTGGTTTAGGGTGGACGTTGATTTCGATTTGGGGTTGCGCGATGTTCTTCTGGGGTGCGATCGATGTAGGTTGCTGTTGAGGTCGACGGAGGGAGACTACTGGAACGGAGTGTGAGATCTAGAGCTTGATTTTCAACAGTGTTAGAGCTATGCTTTGGGTGGTCAGTGAACGATGGAGATCGAAGATAGGATTTTCTTTTTTTGGGAGTTCGTTGAAATTGCTGAGAATGGATTTCATATTGAAATGTGACTGTGAGAAGAGAAAGGAATGTTCAGGTCTGTCTCTCCCAATAGCAGGCTGTTCGAATCATTTAGGGAGAAGAAGAAGAAGGATATAGTCTCGGTTAATTTTATTGTAGGTGCAAAATGAATTTCATTCAAGTAAGATTCATAGTTGCGAGGATGCATCAATTAACTGGATATTCAGAGATAAAATTCCAGTGAGTAAATCTCACCTTTTATTTAGAATTATTTTTATATAGTTAAAAATAATTGTTATGCTTGTTTGAATGCTGTCTGATTGTTTTAAAATATATATATATAGTTATTTAGGGTTGGTTGAATATTATATATATATATATATATATTGGGTTGATTGATTGGTTGGATTCCCGCAGTTTCATTAGCGGATGCCCGCAATTCCATAGCGGATGATTACCCTATACGCCCCCACGCTATGATTAGTGGATGACCTTCATACCGCGATATCCTGCCTCGAAGCAGGATGGGTATTACTATGTTGACTAACGTCTGTGGATGCAGGAAAACAGGTTGGAGGAATCCAACTGGATTCCTCAAAAATATATTATCTGTTTGTTGTTTGTTTGATTTCATATATATTCATATATGATGTTAAAAAATCAAATGATTGAAAATTGGTTGATTCGATTGTTTAAAATATCAATGGGGCTTGAATATTGATCTATAAAAATATCGAAAAGGGAATTTGAGATTTTAAAAAAAGAAATTCTATTTTTATAAATAGAATTTGAATTTTTAATAAGACTACAGAAAATATTAACTTGTTTGAAGGTATATGAAACAAGTATGGAATTTATAAACGTTGTTTATAAATGAAAATATGGGATTTGAATCGAATTTATAAACGTTGTTTATAAATGAAAACATGGGATTTGAATTGAATTTATAAACGTTGTTTATAAATGGAAAGGTGGGATTTGAATTGAAGTTATAAACGTTGTTTATAAATAGTGCCGAGAATTCAAATGGACTTTAAACTATAGAATTTGAATATAGAATTCAAATGGACTTTAAACTATAGAGTTTGAATATAGAATTCAAATGGACTTTAAACTATAGAATTTGAATATAGAATTCAAAGGGACTTTAAACTATAGAATTTGAATATAGAATTCAAATGGACTTTAAACTATAGAATTTGAATATAGAATTCAAATGGACTTTAAACTATAGAATTTGAATATAGAATTCAAATGGACTTTAAAATATAGAATTTGAATATAGAATTCAAATGGACTTTAAAATATAGAATTTGAATATAGAATTCAAATGGAGTTTAACTATAGAATTTGAAATAGAATTCAAATGGAGTTTAAATATAGGGATGCAAATAGAATTCAAATGAAGTTTAAATAAAGAGAATTCAAATAGAATTGAATTGGAATTTGAATAGAGAAGTCGATAAGGAAACGAGAGTATGAGTATAATTAGAATTTGTTAATATGTAGTTAAAATATATTTGAACATGTCATGTTCAAATATGAAGGTGAAATAGACTGAAGAGTTAAGTAACAAATTTAATTAACAAATTGAGTTAAAACGATTGGTATAGTTAAAATAGATTGGACAGGTACAGATATACAGGAGACAGGTATGGAATAAAGTATAGAAGTGAAATAAATAGAATGCCCGACAAAAAGGTACGTATTTAATTCATATATGAGATTTTATGCGCCGTATCGGCAAGCCGCTTGGCTTTTTCTTTTTCTTTTTGAGATGAGAAGGACCGGGAAAGCTATTTGAAATTTCCCGATGCTCCCGGTACAAAGGAGGTTATGGCGAATTTTTCCGGGAATTTAAGGAGATAGAATATTTTTAAGATAATTTGATAGTTAGAAATTAACATATCAAAATATATAGAAGTCGATAAGAAAACGAACTTAGAAATAGAATAGTATAATTAAAAAGGGAAGTATAAGAGTAAAATCTCGTAGGAATAGAAAGAGAAAGTGTATACGTGTTTAAAGGTGAATAATCAGTTGTATGGTATTGATTATTCGAGTAAGTAGTCTTGTCTGTTTTGACGTTAAATGTTATTCAGTCAAGGTCTGAGAGGTAATTATACCCCAACTTGGTTGATTTCATGATATACCGATAAGTAGCAAGATTCAGGCTCGAAGATCAATGTAGAATAAGAATTAGTTAAATACTGTATTTGGGTTGTCGTAACGATGTTTTACACAACATCTGTTTTAACCCAAATATGTGCAAAGCTTGGAAATAGAATAATGAACATTTCCTAAGTATAGAAATAAACGAGTCGGAAAAGAGATAAGTAATTGGAATATTTTCCAATTATAAATAACATATATTTTCTATGTTTAGAAAATAAAGGAAGGCGATATATGGAAATGTTTTCCAAATAACGTAAAAGGCCAATATGGTTATTGAAAATATTTGGTTAACAAATATTGATAAGAAATAGAGAAGAGATTTAATTAATGGAATATTAATTAAAGGCTCAGTGATTGTTGGATGTTTGGATGAACACTTGTTTTATTCGATAGTTAAATCATCGACTATCGAAACACTTGTTTTTATTCGATAGTTAAATCACAGACTATCGAAGTTTTGACCATCGTTGTCAATATGGAGAGACCGGTTGGATTATTATTCGAAGAACCACTCTGTATTGGCAGTAGCGTGCGAATCAGATTATATAAAGATAATCGAAGACGGAGTAGAGTGCAAGGACTTTTTCTATTAATAGAAATAGTGCCTTCAGTTCATCTTGTTCCTGGGTGACTTGTATGGATGAATGTCTGACAGAGTATTTCCAGAAAGGTCACGTACATTGATTCCTTCAACTTTACCAAGAGTGGAAGCAGAGGAGGAAACTTCTTTTGGTTGACACGTAATGTACTATTGTAGACGTCAATTAGTTATTTTCGATGGATTTGACGATGTGGCATTCGAAGTGAATCTGGTGTGATGATAAAGCGTAGCTTCTAGCCTCACATCCGGTAAATGACAGAAATCGGGCAAGCAGCATGGCTATGTAGGTCGCACCTATTAGGCTGTATAATCACCTGATCTAGAGTTTCATTTACTTCTAAAAATCTATTGTCGATGCTGTCCCATTCGAGAAACGGTTGCTGATCCCAATCGTTGGTGACATACATTTGATACTCTCAAACGAAATGAGTGGTCGGTCATGTGTGGCTGAGTTGCAAGATGTTCTTGTTGAACTCGGTGTATTCTCCTCTAGAGATATACCAGCGGAAGGTGGCTCCATACCTTGTCATAGTTGGAAATCAAATACCCAATACGTGCTTGCGGTTTATGATTTATATATATATATATATATATATATATATATATATATATATATATGGAACGTGAGATGCAAACGATCCACTAGATTGTTATCTACTTGATTTAGACATTATTATAATATCAAAAGAGTTTTGATATAAAGATAAGTCAAGTGTTTGGATTTTCATAAGGGAAAAACCTGTTCCGTGTTACACGGCGTGGTCTTACGAGATATCATTTAGTTTCTGAAACTGTTTTAAACTGTTTACTCATACCAGTCCCATGACTGACCCGGAGTTTATTTTGTTTTATTCTACCTAAACTCTTGGGTGCCTAAATTTGTACGGGCAGTCAAGTAGTTCAGGATTTTTCAGATATATCTAAAGGAGCTTGGAGCAGGAGGCTTCAGCGTTATCTAGTTATAGTGGTTCCGTTGTGTTGTAAGTGTTGTACTCTGATAAGTGTATGTTATACAGTTAAGATTTTGTATTTCAAAGATATGATATATTATATTTTGTTCCGCTGCGATGTGAGATTCTGTTTGTTATTTCTGTTCTGCTTCTATCTTTTTCTTCTAAAAAAAAATGTTCCGTATTTTCGTGATATTTGGGTTGGACGTATGATGTATATAGTCAACTCCGATGTTACGGAAATCTGGGTCCTTACAGTTGGTATCAGAGCTTAGGTTGAGCGAATACCTAGGCTTGCTGGAATGTGCTCATTAGAGATAGGATCAGCAGTATCCTAGAATGAGTTGAGTGTATATATATATATACGAGAGAGCGTATTTGTTATTTGATAAAACTGTTTTATATTGTGTTGACTAGTCTGTTGAGTGGATTATAAATTTTGGTCGAATCGTGGGACGCCACGATGTCGATAGGAGTTTATAAACACTTGAACAGAAGATTGGACACGATATTGTTTTTAAATAGTTAATTTGATTGTTAGGATTATAATCGAATTAGATTATAAAACTGAAATAGTTATATATAACCAATGGAATTTGTATATGAAATTACAAATGTGATAAATTGAAATTGAATTCCAACCATAATTAAGAATTTAAAATCCTGGGAGTTTGGAAAATATTTTTCTAAATGGAGTTTGAAAGAAATATAGCACTGAACTCACATCAGTAGCTGGGAAATAATTCCGATGATGGTCGCAACATCATCAGTGTTCATTTTCGAGTTACTAAGTGATGAATTGCTGCCTTAGAAAAGTTTTGATGGAAATTTGTTTGAAAGGAAAACAAGCTGTTTGAAAATTCAAATGTTTTGAATTTGGGATAGGTATAAATATATGTATATATTTATATTACTTCAAAGGAATTTTGAAATGGGAATTGGAATATAGATTTCAAATAGAAGTGAAATAGAATTTGAATTCAAAGGAATTCAAATGAGTTTGAATAAAGAAAATTTCGAGTAGAAATTGTATAAGAAATATTGAAATGGAATTTGAATTCAAAGGAATTCAAATGGATTTGAATAAAGAAAAATCAAATAGAGATTTGAATATTAGAATTCAAATGGAATTTGGTTAAATAGAATTTCAAAGAGAATACAAAGTGGAGGTTGAATATTAGAATTCAAAGAAAATATAAGGAATTGAAATAAAATTTGAATTCAAAGGAGTTAAAATAGAATTTAAATCCAAAGGAATTTAAATAGGAATTTGAATAAGGAATTTAAATAGAAATTGAATAAAGGATTTCAAATGGAATTTGAATAAGGGATTTGAAATGGGTTTTGAATGAAGGATTTCAAATAGAAATTGAAAATAAGAAATTCAAATAGAATTTGAAGATAAGAAATTCAAATAGAATTTGAAGATAAGGAATTGAAATAGAGTTTGAATAGAAGAAAATTCAAATAGAAATTGAATAGAAGGAAATTCAAATATAGAGTTTGAATAAAGAAATTCAAATGGAATTTGAATATTGTAAATATATAGGATTTGAATATTAGAAGTGAAATAGATCGGGAATTTTATGAAATGGATTTGATACATATTAAAAATATATCAGAATGAAGTTGAATTTATTATAAACAAAGTTAAAACGTTTATATTTATAAATATAATTAAAACGAGTTCGCCGTAGCGCGGCAGTTCGTAAATTGGCGATTCAAACTTCAATTTAGTATATAGAACTCAATTGAAGTCGGAATTCTGTGAAACAAGAATCGTCGGAACCGGTTGAACAATAGTTTTCAAATGAAAGAGAAAATCTGGATTTCGTCGTATAGATTTTGAGTTATGTCAAAATCAAATTTTTAGAAAAGCAGCGCCAGAACCATTATAAAACCATAACGGTTTAATTAAATAAATAAAAGGATTTTTAGGAAATAAAATCCGAATTGGCATTAGAAAAATCCAGACTGGAGATATAAAATAAATATGAACTCCAGTGAAGTAAGTGAAATGATTTTTAAGACAAAAATCATATTTTAAATGGTTAAATAGAATTAACTAAATGGGAAAATAATTAGTTAAAGGAATTTTGAATCGAAATTGGGTTTTTGGATAAGTGAAAGAGATTGAGAATTTATATTCGAAATCGAATATATAACTCGAGTTGAAAATATAATTAGATTAGTTTATAATTATGTTGACATATATTTGAACAAGTTATATTCAAATAAAAAGGGTGAAATAGGCAAAACGATTAATTAGCAACTAGTTAATGGGTTTGTAGCACTTTTTCTACCTTAGCAATTTCGAGGACGAAATTATTTTAAGTGGGGAAGATTGTAATGACCCGGATCCTTAGGGGTTAATTTTTGAATATTTAATATTTAATTTAAATATTGGGTGGATAATATAAATGGAATTTCATATTATGATATTAGTTTAATAATCAATTTCGATTTAAAATAGAATATATTAAATAACAGAATACGAAAATGGATTTAGTTGAATTCAAATTTTAATTTGAATTGAAAACAGTTCAAATAATTAATATGAAATTTTAACGGTAAAAATATTTATTTATCTTCAAGGAGAATAAATTGTTTGAAATTTAAATTATATTAATTTAAATTAATATCTGTTCCGGATGATCGAACTGGACCTCGATACTTATCCCAGTAGGTTCAGAATAGGGGTATTACACTAGAATGGACAGTTGTTGGGTTCAGAAAGGAGTTCGCAGTCAAGCAGTAGTTTGATTTAAGCATAGCGGTTTAATTAAATTATAATTAAAAACAAAAAGAAAATTCCTTCTTTTCTTTATGTGGACAAAAACCAAACCCCTGCTCTCCCTTAACACCACAAATCAAAACCCACCGTGCCTCATTCAGAACAATAGGAGCAAATCAACTGGTAGCCTTCTTCATTCCCACAGAATAAAACAAACCGTGGCCCATCTTTTCTCCATTCCTCTTCTCTATAAAATCGCGCCTCTACCCTTCTTCCTTTCCATTTCGTTTCTCTGGAAACCAAAGCTCTCAAACAAAACCGAAATCGAATGAAGTACTGCGATGGAAACCGCAAGTGTTCCTGAAGATCTCGACATCACAAATCCATCGCAAGGACTGAAGCTCGACGTTAAACTAGGGTCATCGCCTTCTTCTGGGCTTCAGGGTATCGATGTCGATAGTGGTGAGAGGTGCGACGTGTTCAGATGTGCGATGCCAGGGCAGTCGAGTTCGATTTGCACAGTACCGAGTGTCGCGAGTTGGTTTAGGGTGGACGTTGATTTCGATTTCGGGTTGCGCGATGTTCTTCTGGGGTGCGATCGATGTAGGTTGCTGTTGAGGTCGACGGAGGGAGACTACTGGAACGGAGTGTGAGATCTAGAGCTTGATTTTCAACAGTGTTAGAGCTATGCTTTGGGTGGTCAGTGAACGATGGAGATCGAAGATAGGATTTTCTTTTTTTGGGAGTTCGTTGAAATTGCTGAGAATGGATTTCATATTGAAATGTGACTGTGAGAAGAGAAAGGAATGTTCAGGCCTGTCTCTCCCAATAGCAGGCTGTTCGAATCATTTAGGGAGAAGAAGGATTTAGTCTCGGTTAAGTTTATTGTAGGTGCAAAATGAATTTCATTCAAGTAAGATTCATAGTTGCGAGGATGCATCAATTAACTGGATATTCAGAGATAAAATTCCGGTGAGTAAATCTCACCTTTTATTTAGAATTATTTTTATATAGTTAAAAATAATTGTTATGCTTGTTTGAATGCTGTCTGATTGTTTTAAAATATATATATAGTTATTTAGGATTGGTTGAATATTATATATATATTGGGTTGATTGATTGGTTGGATTCCCGCAGTTTCATTAGCGGATGCCCGCAGTTCCATAGTGGAAGATTACCCTATACGCCCCACGCTATGATTAGTGGATGACCTTCATACCGCGATATCCTTCCTCGAAGCAGGATGGGTATTACTATGTTGACTAACGTCTGTGGATGCAGGAAAACCGGTTGGAGGAATCCAACTGGATTCCTCAAAAATATATTACCTGTTTGTTGTTTGTTTGATTTCATATATATTCATATATGATGTGTAAAAAAATCAAATGATTGAAAATTGGTTGATTCGATTGTTTAAAATATCAATGGGGCTTGAATATTGATCTATAAAAATATCGAAAAGGGAATTTGAGATTTTAAAAAAAGAAATTCTATTTTTATAAATAGAATTTGAATTTTTAATAAGACTACAGAAAATATCAACTTGTTTGAAGGTATATGAAACAAGTATGGAATTTATAAACGTTGTTTATAAATGAAAATATGGGATTTGAATCGAATTTATAAACGTTGTTTATAAATGAAAATATGGGATTTGAATTGAATTTATAAACGTTGTTTATAAATGGAAAGGTGGGATTTGAATTGAAGTTATAAACGTTGTTTATAAATAATGCCGAGAATTCAAATGGACTTTAAACTATAGAATTTGAATATAGAATTCAAATGGACTTTAAACTATAGAATTTGAGTATAGAATTCAAATGGACTTTAAACTATAGAATTGAATATAGAATTCAAATGAACTTTAAACTATAGAATTTGAATATAGAATTCAAAGGGAATTTAAACTATAGAATTTGAATATAGAATTCAAATGGACTTTAAACTATAGAATTTGAATATAGAATTCAAATGGACTTTAAACTATAGAATTTGAATATAGAATTCAAATGGACTTTAAACTATAGAATTTGAATATAGAATTCAAATGGACTTTAAAATATAGAATTTGAATATAGAATTCAAATGGACTTCAAAATATAGAATTCGAATATAGAATTCAAATGGAGTTTAACTATAGAATTTGAAATAGAATTCAAATGGAGTTTAAATATAGGGATGCAAATAGAATTCAAATGAAGTTTAAATAAAGAGAATTCAAATAGAATTGAATTGGAATTTGAATAGAGAAGTCGATAAGGAAACGAGAGTATGAGTATAATTAGAATTTGTTAATATGCAGTTAAAATATATTTGAACATGTCATGTTCAAATATGAAGGTGAAATAGACTGAAGAGTTAAGTAACAAATTTAATTAACAAATTGAGTTAAAACGATTGGTATAGTTAAAATAGATTGGACAGGTATAGATATATAGGAGACAGGTATGGAATAAAGTATAGAAGTGAAATAAATAGAATGCCCGACAAAAAGGTACGTATTTAATTCATATATGAGATTTTATGCGCCGTATCGGCAAGCCGCTTGGCTTTTTCTTTTTGAGATGAGAAGGACCGGGAAAGCTATTTGAAATTTCCCGATGCTCCCGGTACAAAGGAGGTTATGGCGAATTTTTCCGGGAATTTAAGGAGATAGAATATTTTTAAGATAATTTGATAGTTAGAAATTAACATATCAAAATATATAGAAGTCGACAAGAAAACGAACTTAGAAATAGAATAGTATAATTAAAAAGGGAAGTATAAGAGTAAAATCTCGTAGGAATAGAAAGAGAAAGTGTATACGTGTTTAAAGGTGAATAATCAGTTGTATGGTATTGATTATTCGAGTAAGTAGTCTTGTCTGTTTTGACGTTAAATGTTATTCAGTCAAGGTCTGAGAGGTAATTATACCCCAACTTGGTTGATTTCATGATATACCGATAAGTAGCAAGATTCAGGCTTGAAGATCAATGTGGAATAAGAATTAGTTAAATACTGTATTTGGGTTGTCGTAACGATGTTTTACACAACATCTGTTTTAACCCAAATATGTGCAAAGCTTGGAAATAGAATAATGAACATTTCCTAAGTATAGAAATAAACGAGTCGGAAAAGAGATAAGTAATTGGAATATTTTCCAATTATAAATAACATATATTTTCTATGTTTAGAAAATAAAGGAAGGCGATATATGGAAATGTTTTCCAAATAACGTAAAAGGCCAATATGGTTATTGAAAATATTTGGTTAACAAATATTAATAAGAAATAGAGAAGAGATTTAATTAATGGAATATTAATTAAAGGCTCAGTGATTGTTGGATGTTTGGATGAACACTTGTTTTATTCGATAGTTAAATCATCGACTATCGAAACACTTGTTTTTATTCGATAGTTAAATCACAGACTATCGAAGTTTTGACCATCGTTGTCAATATGGAGAGACCGGTTGGATTATTATCCGAAGAACCACTCTGTATTGGCAGTAGCGTGCGAATCAGATTATATAAAGATAATCGAAGACGGAGTAGAGTGCAAGGACTTTTTCTATTAATAGAAATAGTGCCTTCAGTTCATCCTGTTCCTGGGTGACTTGTATGGATGAATGTCTGACAGAGTATTTCCAGAAAGGTCACGTACATTGATTCCTTCAACTGTACCAAGAGTGGAAGCGGAGGAGGAAACTTCTTTTAGCTGACACGTAATGTACTGTTGTAGACGTCAATTAGTGATTTTCGATGGATTTGACGATGTGGCATTCGAAGTGAATCTGGTGTGATGATAAAGCGTAGCTTCTAGCCTCACATCCGGTAAATGACAGAAATCGGGCAAGCAGCATGGCTATGTAGGTCGCACCTATTAGGCTGTATAATCACCTGATCTAGAGTTTCATTTACTTCTAAAAATCTATTGTCGATGCTGTCCCATTCGGGAAACGGTTGTTGATCCCAATCGTTGGTGATATACATTCGATACTCTCAAGCGAAATAAGTGGTCGGTCATGTGTGGCTGAGTTGCAAGATGTTCTTGTTGAACTCGGTGTATTCTCCTCTAGAGATATACCAGCGGAAGGTGGCTCCATACCTTGTCATAGTTGGAAATCAAATACCCAATACGTGCTTGCGGTTTATGATTTGTATATATATATATATGTGGAACGTGAGATGCAAATGATCCACTAGATTGTTATCTACTTGATTTAGACATTATTATAATATCAAAAGAGTTTTGATATAAAGATAAGTCAAGTGTTTGGGTTTTCATAAGGGAAAAACCCGCTCCGTGTTATACGGCGTGGTCTTATGAGATATCATTTAGTTTCTGAAACTGTTTTAAACTGTTTACTCATACCAGTCCCATGACTGACCCGGAGTTTATTTTGTTTTGTTCTACCTAAACTCTTGGGTGCCTAAATTTGTACGGGCAGTCAAGTAGTTCAGGATTTTTCAGATATATCGAAAGGAGCTTGGAGCAGGAGGCTTCAGCGTTATCTAGTTATAGTGGTTCCGTTGTGTTGTAAGTGTTGTACTCTGATAAGTGTATGTTATACAGTCAAGATTTTGTATTTCAAAGATATGATATATTATATTTTGTTCCGCTGCGATGTGAGATTCTGTTTGTTATTTCTGTTCTGCTTCTATCTTTTTCTTCTAAAAAAAAATGTTCCGTATTTTCGTGATATTTGGGTTGGACGTATGATGTATATAGTCAACTCTGATGTTGCAGAAATCTGGGTCATTACATCAATAAATTTAATCAGTTAGCAAGGTTTGGCTTGGAGTTGGTGAACACGCCAGAGAAGAAAGCTTTGAGGCTCGTTAGAGGCTTGAATGAACCGTTGCAAGGGTTGGCTATAACCCACATCCCTATGGGAGCCACCTTTGAAAGGCTAGTAGAAATGGCACTTATGCATGAGGATAAGGCAGTTGAAAAGAAAGGGGATCAGAAGAAACCCCAACAGCAAAATAAGAAGGGTGGTAAAAACAATAATGGCAAAGGGAAGAAGAGATGCTTCAATTGTGGGACGCCTGACCATCTCAGCAAAGATTGTAGAAATAAAAAGAAGACTGGTTGTTTTCATTGTGGAGATGCGGGACATTTGGTGAAGGACTGCCCAAAGAAGGGGCAGAGGGCAGGGTCTACCTCGGGAGGACAGGTGCAGGCTCTTATGGCACCAGGGCAGGCAAGGGGGCAAGTTCAGGCTATTGCGGCCCCACCGCTGCAAGAAAGAGGTAGAACAATTTCTGTTGAAAGTTTAGTTTTTCTGTTTGATCATCCTGTCCGTACCTTATTCGATTCTGGCGCATCTCATTCGTTTATCTCTGCATCATTAGTTGAATTACTGCACTTGAACACCAGTTTAGTAGAGGATCCCTTGGTTGTTTCAAATCCAATTGGGGGTTCGGCTCATTTGACCATGATAAGTTTGGATTTGAAAATCTCTATACTTAGCGTTGAATTTAGATGTGATGCTTATGTATTGGGCTTCACGGGCTATGGGCTAATTTTAGGAATGGATTGGTTATCTAGAAATGGGGCCATTCTTGATTGTGAAAGGAGAGTAGTTAGGCTTGTGACTCGCCTTGGTAATGCTCTCGACATCTTTTGTAGTCCCATAAATTCCGTTATGCTAAGTTATCTTGAATCGCTTGACGCGTCTGTAGAGAATCTGCGAACGGTAGAGGTGGTCCGGGAATATCCGGATGTGTTTGAGGAGGTGAAGGGCTTACCTCCAAAGCGGGAGATAGACTTTCGAATTTATCTTGTGGATAATGCTAAACATGTATCTTTGCCAGTGCGCCACATGGCTCCTCGTGAAAGGAGTTGAACTCAATAAGCAAGTGAAGGAGTTGCTTGAGAAGGGGTTCATAAGACGTAGTATATCAGAGTGGGGTGCTCCAGTAGTATTTGCTACAAAGGCGGATGGGTCCCTTAGACTTTGTGTGGACTATAGAGAACTAAACAAGCTTACTAAAAAGAACCGACACCCACTGCCGAGGATTGACGATCTCTTTGATCAGTTAGTTGGCGCCTCAGTGTTTTCGTAGTTGGACTTAGCCACTGGCTTTCATCAACTGAGAGTGGCTGAGGATAGTATAGATAAGACTGCTTTTAGAACTCCTGACGGATTCTATGAATGGCTAGTGATGCCCTTTGGTTTGACAAACGCCCCCGCATATTTTGTTGATTTGATGAGTAGGGTGTTTAGGGAGTACCTTAACAAATTCGTGGTAGTCTTTGTGGATGACATCTTAGTCTTTTCTAAGAATGAAGAAGAGCATGCCATACGTCTCAGGGAAGTGTTGGAAACCCTTCGAGCGCATAACCTTAAGGCAAAATTTTCTAAGTGTCACTTCTGGAGGAAAGAAGTACGGTTCTTAGGGCACGTGGTTTCCAAGGAAGGGATAGCAGTGGATCCCGCAAAGGTGGTGGCCATCCAAGATTGGAAGGTCCCTAAAAATGTAACCGAAGTAAGAAGTTTCTTGGGGTTGGCTGGCTATTATAGGAAGTTTATCAAAGATTTCGCAAAAATATCAGCTCCATTAACACGGTTAACGAAGAAGAACCTGGTTTTTACGTGGGATGAAGAGTGTGATGATGCGTTCCAACGTTTAAAGAGAGCCTTAACTTCAGCCCCAGTCTTAGTGCTGCCAGACGGGAATAAACCGTTTACCGTCTATACTGATGCTTGTGGGACGGGACTTGGCGCAGTCCTCATGCAAGAGGGAAGAGTAATAGCCTATGGTGGAAGGCAGTTGAGGGTTCATGAAAAGAATTACCCTACAAATGACCTTGAGTTAGCCGCAATTGTTTTCGCGCTTAAGTCTTGGCGTCACTATCTTCTTGGTGAGAAATTCGAACTGTTCACTGACCACAAATCATTAAAATACTTATTCTCTCAGAAGGATTTGAATTTAAGGCAGCAACGGTGGATGGAATTCCTAGCCTCCTACGATTTTGAAATAGCATATACCCCGGGCAAGGGTAACGTGGTAGCAGACGCCTTAAGTAGGAAAAGGTTGTCCTTGAGTCCGTTGTTTGTTGAACGACGAAGCTTAGAATTCATCTCCATGTTTGACTTTAGACCCTCCGTTGACCTAGTACCTGGTTTGTTAGCATCCTTGGAGGTTAGACCTACACTTCTAGGTTGAGTTGGTGAGGCACGGCAAGACGACCCCCAGTTGGTTGAGATAGTAGAAAAGCTCAAAGGAGGGGAGTCGTCTAGCCATCTTCGTAGGTATACCCTAGACGATAAGGGTTGGTTACGAAGGGATAATAGACTTTGTGTACCACAAGACGAAGACTTAAGGAAGGCCATTCTTGATGATGCTCATCGCTCAAAGATGACCATTCATCCCGGCGGAGACAAGATGTACAAAGATATGAAGCGGGTTTTCTTTTGGGCCGGTATGAAAAAGGATGTGGCCGAGTACGTCGCTAGATGCTTGGTGTGCCAACGAGTAAAAGCGGAACAAAAGAAACCCGGTGGGTTGCTTCACCCATTGGAAGTTCCACTATGGAAATGGGAAAGCGTCTCAATGGATTTTGTGGATGGATTACCAAGATCAAGGAAGGGTAATACGGTGATTTGGGTTATAGTAGATAGACTTACTAAGAGCGCCCATTTTATTCCCGTGAAAAGTAAGAGGACTGCTCCGTGGTTGGCTTCTGTATACATTAAAGAGATAGTTCGTTTGCACGGTATTCCTTCTAGTATAGTAAGCGACCGTGATCCCTTCTTCACTAGCGAATTTTGGAAGAGTTTACAAGAGGCGGTAGGGACTCAGCTATGTTTGAGCACCGCATATCATCCTCAGACAGACGGCCAGACCGAGAGGGTGAATCGTATTCTAGAGGATCTTCTAAGGCTTTGTATCCTAGACTTTGGGGGTACATGGGAAGAGCACCTTCCATTGGTAGAATTCGCATATAATAATAGCTTTCAGTCTAGTATTGGCATGGCACCTTTCGAAGTTCTTTATGGAAGGCCTTGCCGTTCGCCTACATGTTGGTGGGAATCTACAGATAAAATCCTACTTGGGCCCGATATGGTTAGGGAAACCTCGGAGAAGATTGATTTGATTCGAAGGAGGATGAAAGCAGCACAAGATAGGCAGAAATCGTATGCTGATAAGAGGAGGACAGATCTTGAGTTTGACATTGGGGACATGGTTTTTATCAAAGTGTCTCCGTTACGGAATGTTGTTCGCTTTGGGTCCGTTGGGAAATTAGCGCCAAGGTTTGTAGGGCCGTTTCCTATAAAAGACAGGATTGGGAAGATGGCGTATAGGGTGGAGTTGCCTGAGAAACTTAGTGGAGTACACGACGTATTCCATGTATCACATTTGAGGAAGTGTTTGCACAAGACCGCGGAGGTGGTAGAGCCGAGCTTGCTTAAAGAGGTGGAAATAGAGCGTGATGCAACAATTAGACGAGCTCCTACATGCATTCTTGGGTCGGAGATCAAAAAGTTGAGAAATCGAGAGGTCAGACTAGTTAAAGTGCAATGGGGAGATGATGAGAGCAACACTACTTGGGAGACAGAAGGGAAGATGCGTTCGCTATACCCTTTTCTTTTTTAGGGTATGTCTTTTAATTTCTCCTTTATCGCTTAGCTTATCTTATCTTTAGTATGTCCTCACATTAGTATCTTTGACCTTTAGTTAGGATAATCCTATGGTTGAAACATGTGTTTGAGACATGTTATGTATGATGGATGCAAAATGGAGGCAAGTGGTTGCTAGTGGTTGCTCGTGGATGCATATATACACACACTTTAGGCACTAGATCGGCTCAGTCACTACATATTGCATATTGCATAAATGAATGTATTTAGTATAATGGATGTATAATGGTTGTACCATCATATAGATGCTGCATTCGGTTGAATGGATGTGCACGCATATAGAAGTAATTTGTAAGCAATTAGGATCTTTTGCATACATAATGGATGCATGGCACTATCATGAATTGCATCAAGGAGGTCAACTGAATCAGTGGACCGCCTGATTTTGCATTAGATACGGACATAGACACACACTGTGCATTTAAACATGAAAGCATTAGAAGTCTATAAGGACAATGGATGCCAGTGTTTGTTGATTGAGTAGATGGTTGATGATAGGATATAAACTTGAAGATTTCGGGGTCGAAATCCCTTAAGGAGGGGAGAATGTAACACCCCGTATTGCTATTAATACTAATATTCACAAATTAAAAGAATTAATATTGAGAATTTGCAAGAAATAGCCTTAAAAAGGCATATAACAAATTTGAGATATGTGAATTGCCTTAAAAGGCGAAAAATGGAATTAAGACATTAATTGGAAAATTAATGTGTAGAAATGGTCATAAGTTAATTATGGATTAATTCGAATTCATGAATAGGTGCGTGTGTATATATATATATTTATATATATATGGGCAGTTAATCACTACTACAAAAGAGGTCTGTTGCATCGTCACAGTTGCATCAGTTGTATAAACAACTGATGCAAATAGCATTATTTGAGTCAGTTCCTTGTTACCTCGTGAAGCAATTGTCATTAGATAAAGCAGTTGAAGGTTGAAAATGTAATTAACATCAGTTGTGAACCATTTTTGAAGCAAATAATCTGAAGCAAGTGATTTTACTTGCATCACATACATTAACAACTGATGCATTTATATTAATTTGCATCAGGTTCTTATATTTGAAGCAAATAAAATGAAGCAAAATATATGTAAAATTAAAAAAAATGTACAACACGTATTTCACTTAAATTAAAAATAACGTTGGACTTATCACTTGTCATGATACAACACGTATTTCACTTAAATTAAAAATAACGTTGGACTTATCACTTGTCACGACATACGGAATTTTCCTCTACGCGCTATTTTTTTGTTTTTCGCGCCAGAGAAAAAAAAAAGAAAAAGAGATAAACGCGAAGAAGGGAAATTCAAGGCTACAGATTTTCGATTAGATTCAATTCAAGACCGTGCGTGCCCCTCTTTCGATTCGGTTCTTTCGATTACAGACTTTCGATTCGCCTCAATTCTTCAATTCAAGATTACAGATTTCCTGCCGCTGTTTTCAGGTATTGTTTTTTGCCGATTTTAATTTGCCTCTTCTGAGTTATTTCGATTGCGGTAGTTTGATTTTGTTTTTATTAGATAAGAAGCCTTAAATTGGTTCAATTAGATTAGCTTTGGGTGAATAGTGGACTTAGATAGCCATGGAGTTTAGCTCTTTTTCTGGATTGGCTGCTTATTATATATTTTGTTCTACCGCTCAATCATGGATGAAATACGATTACTAATTTGCGGAAGACAGATTTGGTTTTCAATAAAAAAACTTATTTGTCGATTATATAAGCATTATATTCTGACAAACTTCTGTATATAAGGGAATTTGCATGTGTACTGAAAGTAACCTGTAACAGTGGTCTTGAATTTGATTTTAAAATGGTCTTTTGATTTTATTGAAAGTAACCTGTAACCTGTAATAGTGGTCTTTTGAAATAAGGGAAGCTAGTGTATTTAATTGAAAATAAGTACATGAAATGGTTTGAAGTTAACATTAACACAAAGTTAAATCAGAAGAATAATCCAGATTGATTTGTCGACAAAAAGATATTGTATTTAATAAACTGTCAAGTTATAATCACAAGTCGAGCTATCCTCACTGATATTTTTGCACTGATATTTTAGCATAAATTTACCCGGTTTGGCATGTTTGATATTCATTGCCGAAAGTGAACACGATTTCAAAAATTAAGAAGAAAAAGTCTAATGCCGATAGCATGTTCTCTTCTCATTACGATGTGCAACAAGAAGCTGACTTGACGGCAGCTCATCGCCTATTGAAATTTGGAATTTTTCATTGAAAATTATGGTGTGTAGTGTTCATTTAGACTGCTTAGATCATAATAGTGCAAGTTAGAGTCGCATCAAATCACTTTGATTTGGCTTGCAAGTGGTGGTGGTAAGAAAGGGGTTTTCAATGGACAGTTGTGGCGGTAGGTCTGTTGTTTATTTGTCCAGCAACAGAACAAACTGACATTCATTTAAAAGCTCTTCTTGGCCTTTAGTTGTGGCGGTAGGTCTGTTGCTCTTTAGTTGTATTATGGACTTGATTGTATTATCTGTATTTTTTTCTATTCGATATTTCTCTATAATAATTTGCCACGAACTTCGGACCAGCCTGCACTGCTTAGCCGTTAGCTTGCATCATCCTGCCCAAAAAACCTGACCATGTTTACTATTATTTTTTCCTTTCATTTTCTACCGCACACCTGTTACTGCACGATGCTGCCACGACAGCATCTAGGATCGTCGCATCCATGCAGCATCCTGATCGACGACCTGTTGGCCTCGCGACTGTAATATCAGCACATGATAGAAAATAAAATGTTGCATGACACCATAGAAAATGAGAAATTCAAATCTTCATTTGACCATTTACAAACTCTTCGGTTTGTTCCATTGCAATGTTCATTTATCCATCGAGGCAAGCAAGAATGCCTGTGATTATAACAAAATGATTCAGCAATTAGCCGACATTATATTTCATCTTACATATTATGTTTTATTCGGGTTTAGCGTATGTCCCTTGCCGATGCGCAATGTTTTATCAGGTATCGTCAACTGAACAAAAAAAAGAAAAGTTTGCCTACTAAATTGTTTTTTCAACCAATAGGTAGTGTGATCTCAGAAAACAGTTTGCCTACTAAAGAAGTAGGTCGTGTAGCATAAACTGCAAGCCTTAGATGGTAGATGATTTAGGGAAATATGAAAGGATATGAAAATGTATGATGTAGGGAAATATGAAAGGGTATGAAAATGTAACTACGCGTCTATGATGGTCCAAATTTTCATTTGGAAACAAGAAATAATAAATGTGAAAATTTTATTCTAACATGCCATGTACACAATAGAAAATTAAGGAGGAGGTAAATTTAACAAAGTGAAATCCGATCAGGAGGTAAATTTACGCACAAGAAATGACTTGTGAAGCCCACTGTCATTATTATTATTATTAGCAAAATTCATCTTATAGCACAAGAAATGACTTGTAAATCATTTTTAATTTCATTTTGTTAAATAGATACCAATTTTACCCTGCTGTGCATGTGTTTCTTATCTGAGCCTAAGTTTCTTAGTGACTTCAACACGAATACTTAATCTCAATATTAAATGTACATCACGTCCAAATTTATAATGGTTTGTTATGTGTAGGCTACACCTATTGTGACCAAAAACAAAGTGGAAGAGCATACTACTAAGGTATGTTAATTTACAAGTTTTATTGTTTAATTGCTAAGTTTTAATTTAGTATGATATATCATCGACTTACAATTTTGAACTAGGGATCCACATCTCTACCAAACAAGGATTTGTTTGAAGATAGTATTGAAAAGGTCAACAATACGATAACAAATGAGCTTGCAAAGCACAAATCTATCGTGGATGAAGAAATCCTGAAAACTTTAACGAGCGATTGTAGATATTTCCATGACTTTCTAATTCAAACGATATCCGATGATAATGTTGTCCTCGCAATTCAAATGAATAAGGATTTATTCATGTACGATGAGGACTTTGAAATCCAAATCACGAAGAATGATATTATCCAATTTCTTAGTATGTCATGGTTGAATGCATCATGGTTGCAAATTTACATCATGTGAGTAATTTACTTGAATTTGATTACCAATATGAGATACAATATCGACAACTTAACATAATTTAATTCATTATATATTTCGTTTGTATTGTGTAAACAAAAGAAACTAATAATATATGTTTACATAATCTGTAGGTGTTTAAATCATATGTGCGATGATCTCAAAGTGGAGACCGTCGGGTTTATGTGTCCCCAAAAACTTTCCCAAGTGCGGAAATTTCCAGATGCGACAAATACATATTTGTCGAACACATGGATGGCATCAAAATCTAAGACTTTACTTTTGGCCCCGCAATACGAAGAGTACAAACATTAAAGTTTTAGTAATTAGTTATGAATTTTCTATCGATTTTAATTTCCTATAAATCTTGTAATGCAGGAATCATTGTCTACTGCTTGTTTTTCGTGTAGAAATGAATGAGATCTATGTATTTGATCCTCAAGCCATATGCAAACGTAAATTGGACATTAGGCCACAAGCGAACATGTAAGTTGTATTTATTTGCTCTTTTATATAATAACAATGGATTAATATCTATATTTTCTTGCATATATAGGGCTTTTAAAATTTACAAGGCATTGGGTGGTAAGTCACGAGGAACTTCCTTTCAATGGAAGCATGTTAAGGTGACATCTCTTTTTCAGTTTTTCCTTTTGAATCGATTGTGGGTTTTTTTCATTTCTATTGGTTATTTATTTTTTTCTTTTATGTTTGATTGGATCTTTGAAATCACCGATGTTGTTTGATTTTAAAGAAATTTTTTAGGTCGGTCTATATTAGACCTTTATCCATATTAATGAATTGTAGAATACATTAAAATAAAATTATGGAAAAAAGAAAGAAAGACTGCAATCCCTGTAGCTATATATAAAAAGCATACAAAGCAAAAGACCACGGATGACAACTTGTTTACTTTGATTAACAACAAAATAAAAATAAAAAACATGTTAATCCCTGTAGCTATGAATGATAAATTGATAATTAGACTGTTGAGGCAGCTCTTTCACTTTCAGTAAAGGTAATAATCAATCAATATCCCACTAAGTTCTATGGAATTTTGCTCTGCAATGAATCATGGCATAAATAATTTTATTAAAATCACTCTGACGAGTATTTGGCTCAATAAATGTCGTAAATAGAAGGGCACCTTCAATATTAAATTTACTGCGATTTCGTGTGTTTAAAGGGCTCGCTTATGTTATCATTTTGATTTTCAATACAAAAATGGGGTTGATTAATGTTTTGAAGGAACGCGAGTAAAAATTATCAATAACAATTTTTTTTGGCAAAGCATAATAACAATTTTGTTATATTCAATCATTCAAATAACATCAAATACAATATAATTTTCAAAAAAAATAACATCAAATACTATCATAAGTTTCCAGCCATGCATCTCAAAAGTTTCCAGCCACGCATTTGAGCACAACCGACCATTCATGATAGTATTATCCAAAAGATATGCCACTCACAACTTAACACGAATTCTATCATAAGCAAACAGAACTTTCAAGTACTAAAAATATATATAACCAATGGTATGCTATTTTCATAATTCAAGAGCCAGAAACTCCTTAGCCGAATACATATCACAAAATCAAAGAGCAGATAAACTCTGAAATATTGGGTACGTGTGTTTATTGTTTTTGCTGAGAATGGCATGCTTGGTCCGAGTCTTCAGAAATCTACATGGATGCCTAGTTCTGCTATTTTCATAATTCTCTTGCCCAGCACTCGTCTTTGTTCTTTTAGATCAGATGCCAATGAGGCCACCTGCAAAGCATATTAGTTTAGAAAATGACACCAAACAAGTTTCAAATATGACAGTAGCCAATGTTTCAAATAAGTTTGCGCTGTCTAATTTTTAATGGAAGTTCTTCGTGTTGGGTGAACTTCGAGCATAAAAGCAATGCTCCTGTTACCATTTTCTTCGTGCTGGCTGTTTACTTTTGTTGAAAAATAAGAACATGATTGAAAAGTCAAAACATTTTCTCCTTGAGCTGTAAATTTAAGTCATACCAACTAAATATCACCGTCCTATTCCATAAATATAATATATACAGTATCAAACATTTACTGAATGAATATGAGACGCAAGTCGTATAATTTAGGCAACTAGCGGAAACTTCGAGCATGGATTCTGTTTTATTTATGTACATCCTATTACCATGTCTGTAACAGTACTTTAATTTATCGTGCATCTATATGAATTATATTTTAAAACTCATTCAAGCTTTAAAAGTTAAAAAATAATTAAAGTAGTTTAAAAATAATATTGAATAGAGAAATTATATAAAGGAAATGAAAATAGAAGAGCCAATGTGGTTACATCTCAAAAAAAAGGGCATATATTGCTTACTTTTTAATGTGGATATTTAAAATACATATGGATAAGGATATAAGAACTAATACAAATTGCTGCTTGGCATTTGGAATAGTTCTCTATAGATTGACTTTCCTAGGATATAAGAACAGTAGTGCTTTCGTTCATTGCTGTTTTCCTACCTACTTGCTGTTGTTTTCTTACATGCTCATCCAGCTCAATTCTTCCTCCCACTTCATGTTTTTTTAACCTTCCTTTGCATTAGCTCAATTTCTTCCTGCCACTTCATGTTTTTTTTACCTACCTTTGCATTATTTTGCAGCTCATCTGCAATTCTCCTTACCTTGTTTGGTTTCAGCTGAATGTACAAACTCTCTACTATGCGACTTGCATATACAAATGCCTGAGTATGCACATGAATTCGGGTTTGAATATTTCAAAAACATGTTGCATGATTTCGGGTTTCAATATTTCAAAAACATGTTACGTTTGAAAAGTATGAGGTTTATACATTATCAAAATTCCATGACATGAAAGCTTCTCCTATATGTAAGCTTTTCGGTTTACTAATTTATACCTTGACTGTGAATGGTTTTGTTTGCTGACGTTGCCTGTACTAAATCTTCAAAAATAGTGATCTATGATATATTGAGTCTGTATATATGATTTTCTTAAATAGCTCAGGGGGAGTATGATAAAGGTTCAAATTTTAGATACATCATCAAACTGTGGAGATAATGGTTTGGAACGATTCCAAATATATGTGTCTTAGAATCCTGCTTGCATCTATTGCTTTCTCCCTGCATGTTTGCCTTTTTCCCTTTACATGCTCATACAGCTCAAATTTTTCTTCCTGCCAATTCATGGTTTTACCTTCCTTTGCATGATTTTACATATCGTCGGCAATTTTTCGTACCTTGTTTGGTGGGGCAACTACTCTTTTTTTGCATGGTTTTATTGTTTTGTTGGGCAACCATAGCATAGGAGTAAGGATCTAGCAATCAAGTTTTTTTTGGCCTCGCCTAAGGCATCCCAAACAGTGGAACCGGCCCTGGTTATATTTTGTGTTAGCTACTGTTTGCCCTCAGTTTTCTTTTTGAATGTTTTTTTGATCGTTTGTTCGGTTTGGCCTTTTTGCAGTTCTTGCTCAGTTGGGTATTTCCCTTTGACTTCCTGTTTGGATTTCTTGGTTTGTGGCTGTCTTTGGAGTTTCTGCATCTGTATTTTTTTTTCTCTTGGTACTCGGTTTTGTTTGATCAGATCTCTGCTGCATTTTTGTGAGCCACTACAGAAATTAAAATGCTTTTTCTTTTAATTTGTGTTTAAAAAATAAATCTCTCATAACAAAAAAATAAAAAAATAAAAAAAAAGTTACATTACTAATTTAAAAATCAAACTGTCAATAACAATACATTTATAACCCTTAAGTTTTGAGTTTGAAAAAAATGAAAAATCTTAGTTAGCCCAACATGTCAGTTGCGTTGGCACAAATTTGGCTCTGAAGCTTTTGCCTAACTTTGGTATGTTCTAGCCAGACTGACATATTAATATAATTTTTAACAATATAGCCTCCATAAATCAAATAAATATCACTGTAAACATTAGTCTTGAAATATTTCATTGGTATTAACTACCAAAGCTAAACAGTGGTGTTTACATAGTCATGCCCAAGTCACTTGGACAATTAGGTGATACTGCAATCCCATTTGTTGGCTTATCATGTGCTCTTTTACTCAATTTAATACCAACAAATCACTGAACATAAAAGTATGTAGTTCCACTCTCTGACCTGAATCAGATCTGCAACATCTGAAAATGGGGCAAAAAATGGGGGTTGGGGTTTTCTGGCTGCTTTACTGCTGCAACTCTTAGTGCATGCATTGGCATCACTTGTGTTATTTTCAGGACGTACTGATATTACTTTGCACAACATCAGCGTTATTTCCGGGTTGATATAAGGGTTACATTGAGTTTTCCCCATACATGTATCACCATGTATTATTCATGCAGCACTGACTATTAAAAGCTGCAATAATGAATTAATACTATGTTTTTTTTGTTTCATTTTAAACTAACTATTAAATTGTTTTGTAATATTGCCAGTGTCCGCAGCAGTCTGAAGCAACGGATTGTGTATATTATGTGATGAGGTATATGCTTGACATAGTAAAACACCACAATCAAGGCATCGATTTACAAAAGGTATATGTTAATTTATTTCATTCGCCTAGCTAGCTATATATGTTATATATTTACGACGTTTTAAAACATTACTACTCTTATAAATTGTAGGACTTTGCACAACGTGGTTCTTATGACCGACAAGAGATAGACGAAGTTCGGGATTGCTTGGCGACTTATATCATGCATAATTGGATGTAGTTACAAGTTTTTTGTTATGCACACGTTGACTTTAGTTTTATGATTAGAGTATGTATTTTTTTTGGTTGTATACACATGAACTATGTTGATTGATAATACAATTATATTTTGTTTCATCAGATTGGTGGTATTAATGCATCTGCAGAATTTTAAATTCTATTAATTAATATTGCTTCAGGTTTAAAATTTTGAAATAGTGGATTTTTTATTTTTTTGTTACTTCACTTAATTTGCATCAGTTGTAATGGCATAGGCAACTGATGCAATACGCTACAGGTCATAACAAATGTCATTTTTGCATCTGTTCATTAGCATCAGTTGTTTAAAAACTGTGATGCAATAGATCAAGGCTTCGGAAGCAAATGTAGACATTTGCATCTGCGTTATAGCATCAGTTGTACTAAACAACTGATGCAAGTGATGGTTATTTGCATCAGTTCTGTAACTGATGCAACAGAAATTTGTCTGTTGCATCATCTTCACTTGTATCAGTTCAACAACTGATGCAACAGGGGTTTAACAACTGATGCAAATGACCTGTTTTGTAGTAGTGAATGTAAACATGAATAGAAGTTTATTAATTTGCTGAGTGTTTGCTGAGTCACTTCTGACTCATTGCTGAGTCAATAAGATAAACCCCATCTTGTCTGAATGGCTGCGGTTATTTCTAGGTTAAATCTAATGGCCTAAATGAATCCTAACATCTACAAATAAGTGGGTAGACTCTAACCCTAAATCACTTGAAAAATTGGAGAGCTACCGACATGCCGTTGCCATGGAGTTCAGCATAGCCGTCACAAACTAAAGAAGAAGAAGGCCTAATCTACAAACTAAATCTACTCAAATCAAATCAAAAGCTCTCTCTCTCTTTCTATTTCTCTTCTTTAAAATTGTGAGTATGATGAATCTCACAATATTATTATAAAATAATTTGATTAAGTTATGAATGGATCACAAGAAAGTGATATGAATTGTTATGTATTTGTAAATTATGTTGTGGATCTCTTGTTATGCTATTATGTTATCATATATATGTTGTTATGTTGTAGTGATTATGTTGTAAATAATCCTATGCTATGTCATATGTGATTAATCATGCTATGCTATGTTATAAATCATGTTATGCCATGTTGTAAATCATGCTATGCTATGTTGTAAATCATATCATGCTATGTTGCAAATTATGATATGCTATGTTGTAAATCTTATATATGTTGTAGATCTCATATTATCACATATGTTGAAATACTTATGTTATATGATAATGATGTCATGTTAAGTTGTGTTGAATCATACAAGTTGTAAAATCATGATGTTAGTATTTATGCGAATTGGATCATGTTTAAAGTTTATGTTTTTTTATAATAGATCTTGATTATGGGAATTTGCCTATTGACACTACAACAAAAACACCATATTACAACTTTAATTTTACAACGGTGGTAAAAGCACCGTTGTAATAAATGGTTTTTTACAACGGTGGCAAACGCACCGTTGTAATAAATGGTTTTTTACAACGGTGGTAAAGACACCGTTGTAATATATGATTTTGCATGCCTTAAATGGATGTCCATAATTGAGTCAATTATGGACATTGTTAAATTTGGAATTAATTAATAATTCAAGTAGGGAATTATTAAAATTGGGGAAAGTGGATTATTAATAATAATCAATGCTTAGGACACGAGGTTGGACCCGTTTGTGACGTAAACCTGCCCGGACCCGCCCGGCAAATCCAGTAGTCACAAATGTCGGCCCAATGTGAGAGGTCCTAGGCCCAAACTAAAGCATAACAGTTGTAAAGACACGAGGTTAGACTCTTTTATGGTGTAAGACTGCCCGGACCCGCCCGGCAAATCCAGCTGCCATAAATGCCAGTCTAATGTGAGAGGTCTTTATGAGGTTATGGCCTTAATGAATTAAGAAATACTTAGCCAGATAATCATGTAAGGTGGGACATGGGGGTTAAGTAGGTGCCTTGGGTGGCATGAGGAATCTAGGGGTTGCCTTTAGAGGCATTTGAAATACGATTAGACTTAACCAAATACACATGTAAATGAACATGACTAAGTGGGTTAAGTGGATGGACTAATGGGACAAGCTTAGGTGGAATGCTTGTGGGAAATAATGGGGGCCCATTTCAACCAGTATCCCAAAACGTATCTTTGTGGGCTCGACCCAAGTCGAGGACGGGACACGCATACTGGGTTTGACTATAAGAGGCTAAAACAGGGAGTGGTGGCAACGCAAGTCCAACGGGATTCATATGCGTGTGTGGACCCGGGCTGGTAGGTAAGACGTTGTTGCAACGTGTAGGTATAAGCCGTGCATCTCCGTTATATCGGGTTGCCACTTTAGGGGAATGATACACCCCACTGTGGGGCCAGAACGGGTATCTACGAGTAGGGAGCCGATCGAAAAATGGAAAGTGGGGTACACCTAGTGGAGATAGGGGCAGGCGGCACCTATGTAGTCAGCTAGGAGTACGTAAAGCCATTAAGAAAGTTTCTAAGTGAAGCTAAGTGGAATCAATCTTTAGGGTGACTGGTGTGGTGCAGTATAGTGTTTATCCTTTAGTATTTAGGAGCGCCTATAACGTTTCCTTTAGCGATTGTCTATGTCCTTAATCTGCTCCTTCATAGACATTTCCTTATTTTCCAGCTTATGCCTTAGTCCAGTTATTTTGATAATAGTATTGTAGAATTATCATACTCGCCAGACTTTATGTCTGACCCCCCCTCTTTTTCATCTTTTTCTCCCTTCAGGTCCTCAGGTTAGGCCAAGTTCTAGTGGAGTCTGATTGGATTGCTTATCTCTTGGAAAGCTTGGACTGCTGAAGTAAAGTCCAGCTTGTTATCTTTCTTTTTAATGGCTATTTATGTAATGGGATTATGTACTTGTTTTATCAAGATAGATATTGTACTTGACTTTGATTATGGTGTTATGATGTAATCAAACATGTTTTGACTTCTGCTGCAATTGAAATAAAGTTTTTGAATTTCCAAGTACTATTTTATATCTGTCTTGTTGAAATTTTACTATTCTATATTCACCTAAAACCTCCATAGAAGTTAATGCATTCCCTTTGTGAGTGACATTAATGGACGTGGGGTGTTACACCACTTGATGTGCGCCCGCTCCAACCCAAATCTGTTTGCCAATCGCTTGGCTGAACTCTTCACTTCTCGTTGGCCTTTGAGTTGATTTTTTAAAGTGAAGATTACACTACGCCATAGATGGCCTACGCCAATCCCAGAGAAATGACGCAGTAGGTGCCAAATAGTGTTGCTGCAGGCAAAAAATGATCTGTGGCAACACTTTTTTGGGGTTGTCTTTTGCCGCGTTGCCTTAGAGTCAAAGGCAACACATTTTCTATCCTAAGGCAACATCAGCACAGTTGTTGCCGCATGTACTAAATTTACAAAAATGTGGGACCCACTATAATCTGTGACCCGTATTTACGGAATCGCCACGAAAATCTGTAGCCCGGGTCCACGGAATCCAGTTGTGGGGCCCACATGCATAAATTTATAGCAACAATTTTGCACCCAATGGCAACACTATATCATAGCTATGGCAACATTTAACATCACATACTGCAACATTATATCATATATATGGCAACATAACATCAAACTGAAATTTACAAAGAACTTTTTATTTCAAAATAACCAGGGAACACTAGTACGTAGTCAACTACAAAATAACAAAACGTAGCCACTAAGTTCAATTTTACAACATTTCAAAAACAAACACACAGCAAGTCCTAAATTCATGTTTACATAAAACTAAAACAGTTTCAAAATATAGCACAAGCCTTCAATGTGTTCAATGCCTCTACTGCATCGTACCTCTAGTGCCTTCATTAACAAAAGTTCTTGAAAATCTTCATCACTGCCTCCTTCACCTGCATACATAAGTTGCATTTCAGCACAAAATAAGAGGTATGCATGCCTGAATTGCATTTCAGCACAAAGTATGGTCATAGTATAACTGAGTTTCCTTTCAGCACAAACTGAGTTTCATAACTGAATTCCATTTGCATCAGTATAACATAGTATACTGATCTAAACAATGTGTATAAAAGTGTACTGATCTAAACAATGTGTGAGTTACATAACTGATCTAAACAATGTGGATACAAGTGTACTGATCTAAAACATAACTGAGTGACATAACTGATCAATGTGTATACAAGTGTATACTGATCTAAACAATGTGTATACAAGTGCATACTAATCTGCAATGTGGCAAAAATTATCACTAATCTACAATGTGGCAAAACTTAAAATTATACCTGAAAACTGCCCATGCATGCTATTTCATGTTACTTCACTGCTCTACATTGCCATAACAACACACAAAAGAACTCCAAACATGATCCAAGATATAGCTAAAGCTTTTGCAAAGAATTTTTCTCCTGTCTCGTGTTTTCCACAGTCAATGCGCATTAGGGCCAACTCTTCCTTCAAATCTGCCACCAATTCATCGGCTTTTACCCTCTTTTGCTTTTGCTTCTGCAGTTTTTCTTCAATTGTCTTCTTTTCCATGAGCAATTGCAATATAGTCTTTTCTTTTTCCATCAATTTAACACTAGTATCATCCAATTCAGAATTGTTGTTGATTTCGTACACTTCGTCATGCCACATAAAATACCCGCAATCGCCAATCTACACATACATTAAATTCTCGAGTAAAATCCGCAACCAAAAAAAAAACCTAATTTATACTTACCGGCCACATGGAGCAACCAAAAAACTTCTTCCCCGCATTCGACCCCACCTTTACAGTCCTCAACTTTGCTAGGATATCGTGGTGGTAGTTCTTTCTCGCAGCCGCTGTTGACGAATTTGAAGTTGAAATTGATGTCCGCATCATGCAATATTCAGTGATATCCGCAGTCCTGAAACATCAATTACATTCTTGAAACATCAACATAAAACAAATTTGTGACTGACGTGTACTCTTATAAGTATCAACAAAGATTGCATAAATGTGGATATGATAAATGCACTGTGTACTATATGACATCTAACAAGGCTAAATAAACAAACACTTACGATTAAGGGCCTTGGGAGCGAAAGTGCCTCTCTGAATTTGGCATTGTCCCATAGTGCCCAGTGGAACATTATCCGGCGAACTTTTGTGCTCAAAAGCATTGTCACATTCTACCTCCATTCCCCGGACAATGTTCCACCAGGCAGTATGGTGGAGAACAAAATCTAACACCCAAAGAATTACGATTTCTACTTGTGCTCACAAGGTGGAATGATAGGCACAACCCAAAGAAGTACTTTTGTGAAACAACATATTTAACAATGTAGGTTTGAGGAAAAAAAGACTTAAATGGCTAGGGAATCCCTTCATGTTAAGCCTAAAACAGATTAGCCTAAAAAATGAATGTACAGACTGACGAAGTACAACACTATGGATCATCGAAAAAAGGTAAGTTAAGATCAAAAAATTCGTTTACAGTACCTTAGGGTAATGAAAGTAGATCAACAGCGAAGCAATTTCATGCAAAATCGGATCTTTATTTGGTAGCGAACAACGTAATTAGTGGTTGCCTCGTCGAATTTTGCTGCAGTGATAACTAAAATGATAGGAGAAGGAAGAAGAGGTTTTTTTTGAGAGGAAGGCGAATTTAGGGAAGAAGAAGGGCAACAAGAATTGGGATACCCTGCGATATGAATTGGGATTTTAGTTTAGGGTTCGAACGATTTAGGGTTGAAAGTGGAAAAGTGAAAACAACGATAATTATTTTATTATTTTTTAGCGGTAAAATGAAAATTTAGGGAAAGATAGTTCGGTCAATTTTCTCAAGTGAAGACAACGCGAATTATTTTACAGCGGGAAAATGAAAATTTGGGTAAAAGATCGCTGCTGTGGTGAAGGAAATTAGATTGATGTGGATCACTAATCTGGACCGTTGGATATTGTTGACGCAGATTACTAATTTTATTCACGTAGCTACTGCAACACATGTTGATATCTATGGTAACACATTGAAACGTGTGTTGCAATAGACAAAAAACATCATAGCAATGGCAACATTGTAGCTAGCAACACCATGGGTTTTCGTTGCGATAGGTCATCTATGGCGTAGTGTTAGAATGAAAATAAAATGAAACCAAAAATCAAATGATTGAAAAACAAAATGAAAACAAAACAAAACTAACCCTAGTTAAACAAAAGAAAGATGATTTTTTCTTTAATTAACAAAATAAGACATACAAAGGTTGTTGTATTCATCTGGCAACGACGCCAAAATTTGTTCGCGAACAAAATAAAAACTATAAACAATTGTTTAGTTCATTCGGCTTTCCTAAACAACAAGGGTTGTTGTAAAGGGTGTCGAACTCTGGGACCAAAATTATTGTAATAATAAATCCAATCAAGTTATCTGAATTTTTGATTGTTTGAAAATAAAAGAAAATAAACAGAAAAAGAGTTTTTAACAATAAACGAAAGCAATTAGGGAGCAATGACATAAACTAGATTAAATGAATTAATAACCTAATAGATTAATGTAGATCTAATTCATGTTTCTGTCACAAACATGAATCAACGATAATTAGGTTTCTAGAAATAAATAGCTAAATAACTACAAGTATAGCCTATGCAGGAGCTAAGCTCTTAACCAACCATAGGCTATCAGGACAGATTCGTTATTTTATTTCTAAAACCCTCAAGTTAGATCTAAATCTGATAAGCGTTAGACCGAACTCGAATATACCCTATGAAGGAGCATAACTCTTAAACGACACAGAGTATGAAGGTTTAGATCTAACCCTTGGATCAGGTCTAGATCTATATAAATAAAGTCCTAATCCTTTTTGGCTATATGAATCATACTGAATCTAATCTAAGCATCATCACCCCCCTAATTAAAGGGGATTAGCTTGACATAGCTAAATGAGAAATAGGGGAAAAAGAAAATAAACAACATTAACATAAATAAAATAAAATAACACCTAAGAAGAGAAGAATAATTTTATTCCAGAGAAGCGTTATAGAATAAAACCCAATGTAATTAAAAATGAAGGAGATACGGTGTATTTATAGTTGCTATGGCAAAGACTAAGTGGCTAATTGCACATTATGGGACAAAAGCCCTTTTGCCAAAATAACAAATAGACCAAATAACTAAATGTGAATGCATATGAATGCAAATGTGATAGCTTCTGGGCATCAAATGGCATCAACTTCAATTGTTTTGAGCATGAATAACAACTCCATAACATCTGAAACAAGCGATCTTCATGAAAAGGCATTGAATCTTTTAAAATATGCAGCAGAATGTGGTTGAACAACAACATTTCTTCAAGCTTTAATTAGCTCTTGAAATCAACACTCTTCTAATATCAATTCTTCAAGATTTTCAACAATTAGGTGCATTAATTCATTCATCATGAATAATTTGAAAACACAACTATAAATACACAGTATCAATTATTTTAAATAGAAAATAAGATAATTAAGCAGATAAAATATACACATTTACGTGTATATCATTATACATAAATTAAACACAGTTATTATAAAATATACATTTTACTTGAATAGATTTCCATAGAACAACTTTCAAATCATCACCAAGTAGCCTCCAATCGTCAAGTGTAAATGGAACGTGCTCACGGACAAGTGGCCCTAAATAAG
This sequence comes from Allium sativum, assembly GCA_030737875.1. NCBI lineage: Eukaryota > Viridiplantae > Streptophyta > Magnoliopsida > Asparagales > Amaryllidaceae > Allium > Allium sativum. The sequence goes on along the minus strand of CM060923.1, from coordinate 583,013,048 downwards.
AAGATAATTTCACCGACCCGTTCCCTACCATTAAGCCGGATGAATTAAATTCAATTTCAATTCGACTAGCAACATCCGAAGGAAGTCTTTTAACTTTAGTTGGGCCTCTAGTCCTCTTTTTTGAACCTTGTTTTTCTTCAACATCTTCGATTGCTCTATCCACTTCCACTGTAGTTTCAAGATTTTCAGTGATTTGCATAGCTAGGGATGCGGTTGGCTTGCTTGCATTTCCAACATCCATATTTTCTGAAGATGGATCAATATGCTCTCCCATTGCATTAGACCCATCAGATGGATATTCGGATTCTACAAGTCTTTTTTAAGAGCGGGTAAGCTTCTTGTTTATTGTGTTCTTTGTACTTTTAACCATTTTTTTACAGGTATAACAAAATTATAAATTAAATAATGTAATCCCAAATTTTTTAATACATTCATGGACCACTAACATTATGGTTTGAGTGCTCTGGAATAAGGCCAAAAAATAGGAAAAAGGTTTGAGATGGCATTTTAACAGCAGAAGGTGAAAATACATGATGGTAAATATCACAACATTGCTCATAATCTGAATACCGCTGTCTTCTTACCATTACTAAAATCATTCAGTAAATTAAATGAGCACCAAGAAAACTATACAATTGTTGAGAATTATGCATAGCAAGACTACTGAGAAATTAACATAATGCATAATGCACAACCTGTAACATGCATGCGTTTGAATTTCCTGATATTGGTCTATTAATTATAGTTAACTGGTATCCCAAGCATTCATGTGTATCTTATCTTCAACTTTCACTAGGAAAAAGCACTATATCCCATTACTGGTTATGCAGTAAATATTGCGTATGTCTAAAAGATAGTCAATCAAAGCAGTAAATACTATGTACGCCCAAAAGATAGTCAATTAAAGCTTTCTTTTCAGTATTTTCATATTAGCCCGCAGGATATTCACCACTGGGTAATCTACATAGTTAACTGACTACAGTTTGACACTTCTATAATTGCGCAGATATATGTCTATCACGGGTATTACAGTTAACATTTTTTGCTTCCTTCACCATTTACGATATTGCAGATGACCGACAAAATTCTACAACAACCCTCTTTTCTTGATCATTTTCAGTTATGGTTTAATTGTATTGTCAACGAATTTCTGAATGGCATGTATTAAGAATCGTATTTATTTATTTAAAAAAATTATTGTAAACACCAAATTTATCCTTGCACCACAAACAAATAGGTGGAAATCAAGGAGGAATTCAAAGTAAGTAATTACAAAATGTTAAGGTGTGAACTTAGAGCATATGTAAATATTTTTTATTCTTCAATATTACTGTTAACGTTATTTTCCGTTAACAACCGGAATAAGTTATATAGAACATGTATTTGGAAAACTGATGCAGCCATGATTTAGGGTTACTGAAAGAAAATCTGGGATCAGTGTTCCTTAGCTAAATCAACCCTTTCTTAAGACTCAGAATATCCATTTCGAGGATAAGTTATTCTTCCCTAAAGGGGTGAATATCACACTTGCTAGACTATGGAGTTCCGAAGTTCCTTGAAGAAGGGTTTATTTAGTTTGGCACAAATGAAGCCTTGCGTAATACGTTACCCTCCAAATCATAGGTAAGTTGTAATAACCCGAAAATCTGGGCCAGTTTAAAATTTTTATTTTGGCAATTTTAGCGAATTTTGATTATTTAAAATGAATAATTTGTGATAATATTGATGAGAAATTTATTTTGAATAGAATTCGAACGTATATATTATATACGTCGTCGTTAGAATATAAATATTTATATATAATTATAAATAGAATTGAAAATGGCGCGGTAGTTCGATAATTCGATTTCAAACTTCAATTGAATGTACCGGGTGCAAAACAATCCGGATTTTAGTGAAACTAAAAACAATAGGATCTAATTGATAATATCTTTCCAACGAATCCGACAAATCGAAGTTTCATAGCGGGAATCAAAAGATATGTCCAGTTGAAAATTCTGAATACTCGCTATAGAATTCAGGCCCTTAAAAATGGATATTTTGCAAACGACCTCGGATTTCGACGAAACCACTTTTGTTGGATCCGTGATGTCAATTTATTGCTAGGTTTCAAATTTCATAATTTTTCGAATCAATATGTGAGCGTGGCAAAGGAAAACACGTTTGACCAGTTTCAGTTGATTTTAATCGACTTGAAATTGGCCATTTTTCTAACGGTCTCAGAATTCGACGAAACTAGTTTTGTTAGGACCGTATCGTCAATACGAAGCTAGAAAATATTTTTCTGGAAATTTTCTAGTTAGTATGTGGCCCCGGTAATTTGAAATGTACGTTTAAAATTCAATATAGTGATTTAAATATAAATTCAACGGAGACAGATCGAAACGATCGAATCAGCTTATGATACATATCCCATTGTGTTCGGAATGGGGGTAAAGCGCTATGGACGACAGGCGGTGGGCCTCGTTTAGAGGTCGTATGTAAATGTCAACTTTTTCAAAAATAAAATAATTAAATAAATAAAAAAAATCCTTTTCTCTTCCCTTATATCAGCCCCCCCCCCCCCCCGTTAAAAACTGAAATCAGAAAAGAAAAAGAAAAAAAAACTCCCAAATTGCCCCCGCCGTTGACCGTCGCCCTGCTCCCACAACCGCCCTCCGACGCCGCGCCTCAGACCGGATCTTCGTCGCTCCCCTCCCACTTCACCTCAGCTTCGACGAGCCTCATTTCCCCCATCACCGAAGCGCAGCGCTTCGAAACCCACCCAGGATCCGAACGGAAGCCGCCCCCTCTCAAACCCCCTTCGTCCGACACTGCGGCACCATGAAGACCAGTCCTCCTCCTCGTTGAAACCCGACGCCTCCACTCAGCCACAAGGGTGAACCAACAGCAGTGAGTTTCTTTTTTGTTTACTGAATTTACTTAAATAGCATGGTTTAAATCTGATATATATATATATAAACAATGTTTTAAAATCTGATTTTATTTATTTATAAAGATTAAATTTTTATAAGCATAAAGACTATATTTTTGTTGAGGAAAAAGGAGGAAAGCTACGATTTCTGTTTATAGAAAAGACAGGATTTTTAGTATGGAAAAGTACGATTTTTAAGTGAAGAAAGCTTTGATTTTTATTTGTTTGAAAGGTCAGATTTTTATAATGAAAAAGGTTGAAAATAAAATTTTCACATTATATATATAATAAAAATATCACCTTTTATATTGTAGGAGTATAAAAATATAATTTTTATCTATATAGTAGCAATGTAAAAGTAGAATTTTTATCCATATAGTGGCCTAGTAAAAATGTGATTTTTATATATTGAACATCAAAGTAAAAATGTGATTTTTATATATTGAACAACGAAGTAAAAAAAATGTGATTTTTATATATGTAGTGGCTACGGGCAACGAAGATGACGAAGATGCGATAGCGATGAAGATTTCTATCAATGAAGTGCCGTGGAGCTAGGATAGCTATCAGTGAGAATTTCTCACCTTTCAATTTCTTTTCTAGTTATATATATATACTAGGATGCAGACGGTGCTTAGTAGCACCCGACACAATCGTCCACAGACCATGGACTTGTTTGTTTGGTTGCATAAATTAGTTAGATGATTTGATTTGAATTTGGTTGTTTGGTGATTGTGATTGATGTGTGAATGGCGTGGGCCTTCACTAGACAGGGGATAAGGCTAGGCCTTGTCCCGTTTCTAGTATCGTGCCGTTATGCCGCCGAAATTTTCTAAAATAAGTTAGAAAATAAAAATACCATTTTATTTAAAGAATGAACTGAATAGAAATTCATATGTTAAAATAAAATGTTTTATCGTTAAAAATATAATTTTTAACGTGAATATGAATATAGTGAATGTGAATAAAATAAAATATTCATTTACAAACCGGACGGTTTGTTTATGTACACCTATTTGAATAACATTGATTGGGACGATAAATTTTACACATCGCCCAACTGCACAAATAAAATCTGTGTTTGATTGTTTAAAACTCCACATGGGTGTTGGGATGAAATTTGAAGTTCACTCATCCTGATTGATTAAATATGTCGATCGATTGATTGACAGGCTGTTATAAGCGTTAGATATCTATATTTGATGCTTATACAGTGTAGTGCACTTTGGTTGATGGTTGATTATTTTTCAATGCTATTATATGTGTGTAATGTATGAAAATCCATATAATTAACATTATATGGTGATTGATTGGGCCTCATTCCAATTTAGAAAATAAAGAATAATATAAAATAAAGGTTCATGTGTTGACAATACTCATCCATTGAGATTGGTCATGTGTTGAACGAAATATTTTAGTAATAAAATTTACATCTTTATCAATATAAAATAAAGGTTCATGTGTTGACAATACTCATCCATTGAGATTGGTCATGTGTTGAACGAAATATTTTAGTAATAAAATTTACATCTTTATCAATATAAAATAAAGGTTCAAGTGTTGACAATACTCATCCATTGAGATTGGTCATGTGTTGAACGAAATAATTTAACAAATATAGTCACACGTGGACAGTACTCATTCGTTGAGATTAGTCGTGTGTTGACAAAAATAAATATTCATTTGTTGAATAGAATAAAGGAATATATGAAGCCGTGTTTATTAGATTGGCGCCACTTTGACGTGAACGATATTTATATCGATTTTTAACGATTTCGAAATGAATTGAATATATAACGATTTCGAAATGAATTGAATACATAACGATTTCAAAATGAATTGAATTGATAACGATTTCGAAATGAATTGAATATATAACGATTTCGAAATGAATTGGATATATAACGATTTCGAAATGAATTGAATATATAACGATTTCGAAATGAATTGAATATATAACGATTTGGAAATGAATTGAATAGATAACGAATTTAAATTGAATTGAATATAAAACCAATTCGAATTGAATTGAAAACGAATTCGAATTGAATTGAAAACGAATTCGAATTGAATTGAAAACGAATTCGAATTGAATTGGAAACAAATTGAAATGAATTCAAATTGAATTGAAATTTGAATTGAATAGAAATGAATTTTAAAACGAATTTATAAAGAAGAATTCAATTTTGATTTGAATTGAAATGGAAGTTGAAATTGCTTTTGAAACGAATTTAAAACTATTTATATAATTCGTTTTAAATAGAAATCGACGAAGTATATATTATATATATTATATATATAATATAATGGCCTGAATAGAACGCGCCGCGCCGCGGCAGTTCGTGAATTTCGACCATTTATTTCAAACGGACATTACGGGAGATCCGACCGTCGGATTCTCCTAAAACCGGAACTATTGGGTTCGTATCGAAAAGAGCTTTCTAACGAATATTAGAAATTTGAAATCTAACGGTTGGATTTGGAGATACGTCCAAATCAAATTTGAAAAAGGTCGCTGTAAGTGCAGTTCGATAGCCGTTGATGGAAATCGACTGTACGGGCCTTGATAAAATTATTAAAAATAGTAATAATTTGTGTAAAATCATAAGAAATGATTTGTGAAGATTTGGGATGAAAAACTCCACATTTGAAAAGATAAAAATAGATTTTTATCGAAATGAACTAGTTTTGAACTAGAAATATAATTCTATTTATTTTTAAATAAATAAATTGAATTTGAAAAGGGTTTTAAAAATAACCAGAATTTCCAATGATTGCATTGGAGTGGATTTGAATCGAAATTGTCTTCGGAATATTTCGATGTTGGAATTCGTGATTATACAGATGTTGTTACGGAAATTTGAAAGATATATATTTATATCGTAATTTCCAATATGACATTTGTTAATCGTAGAATTTGATATTGAATATAAGCCGATATATTTTCTATTCAGAGCCTTGTATTGAATATCAAATGTGATTTGGGTTTGTCGTGAATGGTGTCTTCACTAACACTGTTCTTGAACCCAGTTGAGAAAAGATTAAATCTTTTTATTTAGATTTAATGAAGTGTACCAATTAAATAATATTTAATTGAAATTGAATTGATATTGATTCTTGGGTTTATCGTGAATGGTGTTTTAAATAACGCTCGTTCTTTAACCCGATAATTAATGGAATGTGATTTTGGGTTTATCGTGAACCGTGTTTTAAATGACACTGATTCTTTAACCCGGTTAACGATTAAAACTAAGTGGAGTTTTAATGAATCTTTAATTAGATTGAAATAAACGTGAAATGGAGTATCACCAGTTTTTCTCCAGTCGTTAGTTAAATCTTTAATTAGATTTGAACGTGAAAAGGTAATTGAATTTACCGATAACACCGTGGTGTTAGATATGAAGTATTACCAGTTTTACTTCATGGGATGAATAGGTGGGGATTGGGAAATTAAAACCAATGATTACTTCGGTAAAGTTCGTTAATCCCGACTAGTTTGAATTGAAATTCGAAAGAAGATTAAAGAATAAATTCAAGGAATTTATCTTGGATAAAATTAATGGGAACCTTTCCCTATGAATGTGAAATTTAGAAACTAACTGTCGGTTAGCCAAGTAGAATGGTTTTCTGAATATTGATCTGATGTTGGTTTCGGCCTACGGGGTTAATATTTGGGGAATTATTCTCTTGATTAATTTACGGTTAGTGACTGATAAATTGGAATGAGGCGTATGTTGTGTTTGTGTAGCACTTATTTAAAATATACGCGAGTTATTCGGGAAGACCGGGTTTATGCCATTCTGAATAACTGATACGACGATAAGTCGAAGATGAAGACGATGGTCGAAGACCGGAAGTCTTCACGTCGTTTGGGTGATTACTGATGATCTTGATTGGGCTGTACACCCAAGAAGATGGAAACAGTTAGTGATCGTCCAGACGTACTTCGAGATCGATGGATATGCGGGGTACTAGGTGCCCCCGGTTTCGTTCAGACCCAGAACGGACTTGTAAATGGACTATGTGTCTGACATTGGATTTTAGTCCGTGTGATTGATCTCTATTAAATATATATCTGTTTGGCGGCGGAGAATTTATTCTCTTGCTAAACGCCCTTCTCTGAGACGTACGAGCTCAGGGGTTATATATTGATGGATATCAATCGCATGGAGTGAATTTCCTGTGTGGCATGCCTAAGTGGCAAAAGATCAAGGCTTCTGTTGAAAAGCAAAGTCTTGTGGTGATGATCAAAGCACGGCCTTTGTGGCTTAGCTTTGTGTAAGGTTTACTTCGCGAGTTTCACACCCGGTATGAACCAGAAACGGGAGACGGACCTCAGGGAGGGCATGCGTTTCCTTCTAGCTAAAAAGTGGCGTCAGTGGTTTTACACGCCCTGACGAGTTTGACTTATGTGGTTGTTGCTGTTGCGAGGCGCCTCGGTTTGATCGGACGATCCGGGTCCGATGGAGTCATTCGTTGGCTCATTTACGCCCCAAAGGGCGAAGAAACGTAGTGTTCAGGCATAATAATCCACATCGGTGGACCGGCCCTGTCGCTCCATGGGGCAGTTGCGGGTGTTCCTGAGACATGGGCTAGATTGTCTCGAATCGGTTGAGGACTATCTTTTGCCTCGGTTCATAGACGGAAATCCAATTTCCAAATACGTGACATTCGCGGTTTTATTTGTAGAGCCTTGTATGGCGACATAGTGGGATGGGGTGCTCATGCCGCCTATGATTGATACTTATGATTTGAAGTTGTTTTATACACTATGCACTTATAATAGTATCAAACGATTTGTTTTAACCGTATCAAGCATTCTTTGGCTGTTATAAGGGAAAACCCTATCCTCGGCTGCGTTGCATTGTGTGATGGGACCTGGGTCTTATAACAGCTTCATTTTTCTTTATTTAGCATTGCGCTGTTTGTTTTATGCACTGGTATCCTTGGGAGGAAACCAGTTCCGTGTTATACGGCGTGGTCCCTTGATTTACCTAACTTTAAAAATAAAGATTAACTGTTTTAGTTCTCACACCAGTCACATGACTGACCTGGAGTTTATTGTTTTAACCTAAACTCTGGGTGCCCTTATTTTGACACGGGCAGCTAGTAGTTTTGGTTTTGCAGATTTATATTCACAGGATCCTGGATTACAACTGGAACGATATCCGGAAAGCTTTGTATCCGTATATCTCTTCTAGTTGTGTATTGTATTATTTTCCGCTGCTATATAATTTATTGTAATCTCTGATAATCTGTGTTGTATAATATTCATTTATACTCTGTATATTCTTGTAATTTGATGCATTGTTGTAATAAGCAATGAAATGTTATTCTGTTTGTGTTCTGTTTTGTCCTGTTCTCAAACGATAGGGCGTTTCGAACGGTCTAGGTCGGTTTAGCGACTGGTTCGGACCGAGCGAAATTCCTTCTCGTCACATAAGACGATATACATTGTGATAAGAGGAAAATAAGCTAATGCTTCCCGATATTCTGAAGGTAAGGGTACCGCAATGCTTATTAACTCAAATGATCCTTCCGCATCGAGCCAGCCCGAAGGGCCTTGGTTGCTTCAGTGATCAAGTCATAAGCCTGTAGACAACCTCTTTTCTAGGGTTGAGTAGCATTAGCTTATTATGAGAGGGTTGATTCACGTTGCCAACCCTCAAGGTAAAAGGAGGAAGGCCTCGAGTTTCCACAAAGCCTTTCCTCCTTTATGAAGGTGTCGTGAACAACACTTTCACACGAATGGTTAGTGTTAACTCCCTGTTTCATCATAAATGGCATAACAATATTATCAAATCACAAGATGTTTAAGTCTCTGAATTCTCCATTCATAAATTGTAGACGTATTACAAGGGTTGAAGAAATCCCCAATCCAATTTGGAAATTAGGGTTTCCTCTTCAAAGAAGAAGAAACAAGATTGAGAAATGAAGAATTTTCCCCCCAAAATGTGACCCCTGGAGTCTTATTTATTGAGAATTCGGGACCCCTTCTGTTGTTGGGCTATTGGGCTTGTAGAAGCCTCGTTCAACCACTTTCTCCTTGGTCTCGGATGTTTAGCTTCCAGTCGCCTTTATGTTGCTAATTATAGCTTCCGGAGTGAGGGTCTTGGTCAATTGAAGTTTCTTTTAGATGGATACGAGCTTGTCAATGTAAATTGCTTTCGGGGGACATTTGTGCTCCCAGTTGTGGCTTACGGGTATAGGCTTCCAGTTTTCTCATGAATACTTTGAGCAGCTTGCCCTCGTGATGTATGTAGATAGTTGCCGGTTCGGCACCCCCTATCTGTGTCGGCACTAGGAAAATTAGTATGGATAGCCTGTATCCCCTCTAGGGTTTCGTTTTGCCTTCCGGTAGAGCTTTCAGATGGAGTCTAGCCTTCCGGAGGGTAGCTTCCGGTGTTTTACTTATTGTTTAATATAATGACCTCCCGATGTTTGAATATTTCAGAGGCTAGTTCTGGATAGCCCCTAGGCACTTTTAGGCTTGGTATATTTAATGCCTTTATTTCCTGATGTATCGGTGTTGAGAAGGTTAGTACCGGCAGCCCTTCCGTCTTTCTGGGTTTCAATTAGCGGAGCTCTTGCCTCCCTCTTTCTTAGCTTATAACTTAGATGACCTTTTGTTATAGAACCACCCTGCCGGATACACCCTACCAGATAGACCCTATCGGTATTCTATAGCTTTTGAGTTCCTTTTGGTGTTTGGCTTTCTTCTTTTAAAGGATTCTCCTGTGCTTGTGTTCATTCGATACCCCTTCACCGTCAGCCTGTTTAGGAGTTAATTTTAGTAGTAACATTTGCCCCCTAGTGAAGGGGTGTTTTGGACTTTCCAAGTCAGACTTCTCTTTCTATAATCTTTTTCATTCTATTTGTGAGTTATGTTTAACATTTGATTGCATAATGAAACCTTTAAGGTACTGTTTTCGTGTTAGTCTTTACTTGATCATTAAAGATTGGAAGCTGATAATCTATTTCCTATCTTGATGTTAGTTTTAAACGAACCTTTACCATGGTAATTTAAAGATTGAAGACCAAAAATCCATTTCTGGTATAAATAGAAGTCCCGAACCAACCGTTATTCAGGTAATTAAGGATTGAAGACCAGAAACCCTCTTCTGGTATTAATAGAGGTCCTAAACCAACCCTTATTCATGTAATTAAAGATTGAATACCAGAAACCCTCGTCTAGTATTAATGGACGTCCGAACCAACCCTTAATCAGATAATTAAATATTAAAGACCAGAAACCCTCTTCTGGTATTAATAGAAGTCCCAAACCAACCCTTATTCGGGTAATTAAAGATTGAAGACCAGAAACCCTCTTCTAGTATTAATATAAGTCCCGAACCAACCCTTATTCGGGTAATTAAAGATTGAAGACCAGAAACCCTCTTCTGGTATTAATAGAAGTCCCAAACCAACTCTTTTGATGCTCTATATTGACAATCATAGGTACTGATAGAAGCTTACACACCACCTCTCCAAGGGATGCCCTATCCTGACCATCGTAGGCGATGATATGGGTTTGCGATCCCTTTTGCGGGCAGCACAGAACATAAGCATAGGTAGGACATGCTCTTTTATGAGTAGAGGTTGGACGTTCTTAGTTCATAGCAGAGGCAGGGCGTACTCTTCTACAAGAAGAGGTAGGGAGAGCGATGCTCTGCCACGACCATTTCTGGTGTGAACCAAAGGCTTACGCTTTTGATGCTTTAACCTAGCCCCCAATGATTTGAGCATGGAGAAATACTAACACACCATCCCCCTCCGAGGGATGCCTTCTCCTAACCAATTTTGGTGATGACAAGGGATTCGATCCTTTTGTGGTTTGACCCGTTTTAGGTTTCTTTATGCTTTGAAAGGCTTTCTCTGCCCTTGGTTATGTGATCATCTTGGCAGGAAAGCCTTTTTCATTACTCCTGTATCATTAAGAAGTATGGTCTTAAATGTTCCAAGTTCCATGTTCTCGGAACGAGATCACCACTGGGTCTGCATAATCGATATGTTCCAGGCATAATTTCTTGATGGACGATCAAGGGTCCTTCCCAGTTTGGGCCAAGCGGTTCATCCGCTGGGTTCTTTTTGGTAGCCGTCACTCTTCGTAAACTAATTCTCCTTTTGCAAAGGTTCTTGTCCCGACCTTTGTGTTGTAGTATTTCATGATTTTCCTTTGATATTCAGTTGTTCTGATTGCAGACTTATCCCTCGATCCCTGTATTAGGTCTAAGGATTCCTTTCTTAACTCCTGATTGGGATTAAATGCATAAGCTATCCTTTTGTGTAATGGGATTTCAATCTCAACCGAAAGCATGGCTTCACAGCCATATGTTAAGGAAAAAGGGGTGTTCCCCGTTGTTGTTTAGGCAGAAGTCTATATTCCTAAAGCAATAAGAGTAACTCTTCAGCCCAATTTCCTTTGGCTTGGTTTATGCACTTTTTAAGAATTGTCGTTATGGTTTTGTTGGCAGCTTCAACAACTCCGTTAGCCCTTGGATGGGCTACTGAGGAAAAGCTTTTGATAATTCCATTTTTCTCACAAAACCGAGTAAATTCTTCGCTCTCGAATTGTGTTCTATTATCTGATATGATCTTGTAAGGGATTCCAAAGCAGGTAATAATATTCTTTATCACGAACCCTAACACCCTTTTAGACGTGATTGTTGGAAGGGGTTCTGCCTCCACCCATTTGGTGAAGTAATCAATGGTTACTACGACATACTTAACTCCACCTTTGAAGATTGGTAAGGGTCGGATTAGATCTATCCCCCACACATCAAATGTCCAGGGGCTTTATCATTAATTGCGAATCACTAAAGATTTCTATTCGAGGTATCTTCAACAGAAGTGCCAAATTCAAACCAGCCATCATTGACTCATATTCAGCTACGTTGTTAGTTGTTGGAAATCCTAACTTCATGGCATAGTACAAGTGGTGTTTGCTCCTGCTCCCTATTCGTTTGAGGCTCCATCTGCAAAAACTTGCCACCTAGTCTTTATGTATCAACCTGGAAAATCAGAACCAATTTAGAATTTTATTTTAAGGAAATTTTGTAACAAAATGCGTCAAAACATAAAAATTTCATTATCAAAAAAAAAGTTAACAATAAAAATTTACGTTTTTATTGTTTATTAGAAATGATGTAAAATTACCATGGTTTGAATAGAAAAGTTTAACAATAAAAATTTACATTTTTATTACACGTGAGCAATGACGATTAAAAAATATCACATTAAAAATTTAAAATTTTAATATAAGAATGGCTCAATAAAGTAAAAAATTCATTTTTGATGAAAATGTTTTTACATTTAAAATTACATTTTCAATGTAGAATGAATCATTTAAAAAGATTCTAGTTGAAATATTTTGTTACATTTAAAATTACATTTTTAATGTAGAACGATGCATTTAAAAAGATTCTAGTTGAAATATGTTGTTACATTTAGAATTATATTTTTAATGTAGAATGATGCATTTAAAAAGATTCTAGCTTGAAACATGTTAACATTAAAAATGCCTTAGGAACTTTAATAACATTTATTGATTTATATTGAAATATTGATTGAAGATAATGTGTAGGTTATAAATGAAATAAATTCTAACAATATATATATATATGTGTGTGTGTGTGTGTGTGTGTTTATGTATGTATATATATATGTATATATATATATATATATATATATATATATATATATTTGGCTGTCCTCTTAATATTTCCCCGGTCAATTCAAATTTTAACTTTTAGGAATTCAAAACGTAGATTACATGTTCAAAACCTTCATTAATTAGTCAATTTTGAAATGTGAAAAGTTGCAAACATTCATTTCTAACAATAATATTTAATACTATAGTGTTAGTTCTAATTTCTAACAAATAGCATTAATTTAGCATTCTTTCTTTCCATTTCATTCTCTCTCTCTCTCTTTCATTGTTATCTACTTTTAAAATTTGAATTAAAAAAAATGATAGATGTGTCATTATAGCATGTAATCAAAGGGGATTTAAGGAAACATAAATGAGAAGTAAATATGCTACCTTAGCCTTAGTCAGCAATTCATTTTCTTGGTAAACGTATAACATACAAAATGTGGATAAATGGGCCTTTTTGGAATAAAGGAATTAAATAGTATTGACATATCTATACCCTAAGACTTAGAAAAGCCTAATTCTAATATTATAGAGCCACCGCCATGCTTTAAACCTATGGCCAAATTTATCCCAAATTCTCTCCTTAATCTCTCAAAATCCAAGAATAAATATTCAATACATATTAAGCGAATATTGTAGAGAATTTTATCACCATTCTATCCATATGGTGATGATTAAAATTCGTATGATAATTCGCTTGATTTTTCTACTCAAAGCCAGGTAAATTACTGGCGGATTTCAGAGCATAGGAGGTTGCGAGCTGGGCCATACTCCAGGCGTAGGAAGGGGGTTCAAGGGTCTTCGATGTGGTGGTGTTTGATCGTCACCAGGAGGTGTCACGTGTGCTGCATTTTTCAAAAAGGAGGAGCGGTTTTGGGTTTCACGGCTACAGGGAAGCGACGAAGAAGAAGATAAAGATGAAGAACACGTTTTCTTTCTTGACCAAAGTAATTAATTAATTTTTCATTTACAAATAATTGTTTAATTAATCGGTGTAAGCTAATAAATTCAATAATATACTCGTAGATTATCAGAATTCGATGAAATAAAATGCGTTGGATTCCTTTTGTCGAGCACCACCACATGGAAGCAACCGGAACCAAAATAGAGCAAATCAGGATTTCAGATAAATCTAAACGCGAACAGAAATTCAGAAAACAAACGCAAACAATTTTTTAATTTTATTATTAAAATTGAATTATTTATCGTTATATGAAATCCATGTATGTATGTTATAATGACAAATATACGTGATGTATGAATTAGAATTGGTTAATTTTGATTGCGATGTATGAATGGGTTGAATTTTGATATTCATGTCTGTAGATCTGATTTTATAATAAAGATTTTTCTTTTATTTGAATCCATGAATTCTGATTTGGTTTTTGAAATAAAAAATCTCATCTTTATCGAGCCCATGAACTTTGATTTGGGTTTTGAAATAATAAAAAATACTTTTTATTGAAACTATGAACATAGTTTTTGTTTAGATTTTGGTTAACAATAAAATATCATTTTTATTGAATCTATGAACATAGAATATGTTAGGTTTGTTTTAAAATAAAAATATCCTTTTTATTGAATCCATGAACTTGTTACTTTACATGTTTCATTAGATTAGAAAGAAGAACATTTTTTATTTATTTGTCACCTTGTTTCAATCAAAAAGATTAAATTAAAAAGTTCACATTTTTTTTATTTTCATTTGGTTGCAATATAAAGAAAAGAATAAAAAGAGTAGAATTAAAAGATATATTTTTATTGTCAATTTGTTATAATAAAAAGAGTTGAAATAAAAAAACATATTTTTATTGCCATTTTGGCGCAATAAAAGATTCGTTATTAAAGATCATGTACTTTTATTTTTATCATCACTTTGTTTCATTAAAAAGATTGAAAACAATGAAAAATATCATTTTCATCGTTCATTGCTTTCAATAAAAAGATTTCACATTAAAAATCACATTTTAGTGGAGTTTAGATTTCATTAAAAGGATGGAACATGAAAATATCATTTTTATTGTTCATTGTTTTCAATAAAAAGATTGCACATTAAAAATTACATTTTTAATGTAGTTTAGTTTTCAATAAAAAGATTGAACATTAAAATATTACTTTTTAATATAAATTAGTTTCTTAAAGATTGAATTATAAAAAATGTCATGTTAGCATTAAAATATCATTTTAGTAAAAATGTCATATTAGAATTAAAATATCATTTTAGTAAAAAAATGTCATATTAGCATTAAAATATCATTTTAGTAAAAATGTCATGTTAGCATTAAAATATCATTTTTGTAAAAAAATATCACATTAGCATTAAAATATCATTTTAGTAAAAATGTCATGTTAGAATTAAAATATCATTTTAGTAAAAATGTCATGTTAGAATTAAAATATCACTTTAGTAAAAATGTCATGTTAGAACTAAAATATCATTTTAGTAAAAAAAAGTGTCATGTTAGAATTAAAATATCATTTTAGTAAAAAAATGTCATGTTAGAATTAAAATATCATTTTAGTAAAAATGGAATTAAAATATCATTTTAGTTAAAAATGTCATGTTAGAATTGTCAACATAAATGCCACTATCACTTATATTCATTTGTTAAACTAGAATTGTTAACAAAATGAAATCATCACTTTTTATTGATTTTGTTAAACTAGAATTGTTAACAAAAATGAAATTATCCCTTTTAATCATTTTGTCAAACTAGAATTGTCAACATAAGTGCAATCATCACTTATACTAATTTTGATGAAATAGAATCGTCAACAAAAATGAAAAATACCATTTTAATCATTTTGCTGAAATAGAATTGTCAACAAAATGAATGAATACTTTTAAATCATTTTGTTGAAATAGAATTGTTAACAAATTGGATGTTTTACTTTTTATGCATTTTGTTGAAATAGAATTTATATCCAAATATAAGAATCATTTTTATTTGCAAAACATACATTAGAATTTATATGCCAATATAAGAATCATTTTTATTTGCAAAACATACATTATAATTTATATGTGAATGTAAGAATCATTTTTATTTGCAAAACATACATTAGAATTTATATGCGAATATAAGAATCATTTTTATTCGCAAAACATACATTAGAATTTATATGACAATATAAGAATCATTTTTATTCGCAAAACATACATTAGAATTTGTATGCAAATATAAGAATCATTTTTATTTGCAAAACATACATTAGAATTTATAAGAAAATATAAGAATCATTCTTATTTGCAAAATATACATTAGAATTTATATGCAAATATAAGAATTATTTTTATTTGCAAAACATACATTAGAATTTATATGCAAATATAAGAATCATTTTATTTTTCAAAACATACATTAGAATTTGTATGCAAGTTAAAGTGACATTTTATGGTTAAATTATACAATAGAATTTGTATGCAAATCAAAGTGATGTTTGTATTGTCAAATTATATATTAGATACATGTAGGGAAATTTTGCGAGTAAAATACATTTTCATTTGGCATTAGGAATATAATAACATGTTTGTTATTTATCATCAACATGTTAGAGGTATTAAAATTGGTTAAATTCATTAACCAATGATTTATTTAGACGAATTGTTGCTGGCTGAAAACCCCACACGGGTATTGGGATGATATTTGACATACACTAGTCTCAATAGTTGTATGTTAATCGATGGATTGACAGGCTGCATTGAGCGCTATTTATTCATTTTAATGCTCACACAGTTATAAATTCCACTCTAGATGTGAATGGATTGTTTAATGATTATTTATCATGGTTGCCGTGTACATGCGGTGTATGAAATCTATATAACCGAAATTATATGGTAACTGATTGAGTCGCATTTCAATTCAGAATATCTTTTAAATAAAGAATATTTTAAAATAAAGAACATTGTAATATAAATAATATTTTAAAATTAAGAATATAGTAAAATTAAGAATATTTTTACAAAAAGAATTTTTTTATATAAAGAATATTTTTAAATAACGAATATTTTAAAATAATCTTCAACGAAGAATAAAATTATGATTTCTATGTCCGTTTTTGGACGGACACGAAAGATAAAATATTTTTTATCAAAATTAACTAGAATAAATCTTTTAAATTAAGATTTAATGAAGCCTACCAATTAATTAATATTTACTTAGAATTAAATAAAAGAATTAGATTTTGGGTTGTCGTGGATGGTGTCTTAAATAACATTGTTCTTAAACCCCGTATGAAAAGAATAAATCTTTTAATTAAGATTATTAGCGTTTCCAATTATATTTAGTGATTGGAATAAAATGATATGCGAATTAGGCTTATTATGAACTGGGTTTTAAACGGCATTTGTTCTTTGGCCCAACTAACAGTAAAAATATGATTCATAATTTATAAATCTTTTTATTAATATTTAAAAAGAAAATTTTCAAAGCCAAATTTTCTAATTTAATATATTAAATTGGAATTGAGTGGAAATTCGATTTGATAATAATTGAGATAGGCTTCCGGAAAAGAAGACCGTTACTATATATGGAATTTAAAAGGCTTTGCCGTTATTCCATTTATATTATTAGTCTGATATGGAAAATTTATATTGATTATATATTGATTTGATTTCTGTGAAAATTTCATATTTAATGGAAGTTAATTTTGGGTTTGTCGTGAACTGTGTTTTAAATGACATTGGTTCTTTAACCCAGTTAAAGACAAGATTAATTTCTTAAAAGTTGAATAATCATAAAGCAATGATTTTTGATATTAAAATCAAATTTGAGTTTTAATGAATCTTTAAAAAAAGAAGATTAAAGAATAAATTTAAAAGAATTTATCTTTGATAAAATTAATGAGAACCTTTCCCTAATAATATGAATATTTATTAAAAGAATATTCTGAATTGGAATAAGGCGTACGATGTGTATTTATAGCACTTGATTTTGATTATAGAATACGCGAGTTATTCGGAAAGAATGGGTTTAACCCATTCTAAATAATTACTACGACGATGAAAGTCAAAGACATTGAAGACAGTGATTGAAGACCGGCGATTTTCACATCGAATGGGCGACTATTGACGCCCTGAACTAGGTCGCTCCTAAGAAATGGTTAAAGTGGTAGTTGTCCGGACGTAGTTGTTAATTGTCCGAATATGCGAGAACCTCTCTTTCGTATAGGACATACAGGACGAGAAATAAGGTGTCTCCGGTTTCATTCAAACCCAGAACGGACTAGTAAATGGATGTGTGTCTGACATTGGATTTCATTCCATGTAAATTGATTTCTATTTAATGAATATCTGTTTGGTGGCGGAGAATTTATTCTCTTGCTTAACACCCTTCTCTGAGACGCATGAGCTCAAAGGTTATATATTGGTAGTTATTGATCGCATGACGTGAATTGTCAATGTGGCATGCCAAGATGCAAATAATCGAGGCTTCTGTTGAAAAGTAAAGCCTTATGGTTGATGATCAAAGCATGGCCTGTTTAGGTGTAGCTTTGTGTATAACGTTACTTCACAAGCCTCACACCCTGGTAAGAGTCAAAAACGCGACAAGGGAACGCAGGGAGTGCACACGTTTGTTTCTAGCTAGAAGTGGTATCAGGGTTTTGCAAGCCCTGACATTTTACTTATGTGGATGATGGATTACGAGGCCTCGGTTATATTGGTCGATAGTGACCAATTTATAGTTTCAATAGAACCGGAAAGCATGTGTTCTGGCATAACTATTCCACTAAAGTATTTGTGGACCGGCCCTGCAGGATCCAAGGGTTGCCCGTAGGTGTGATCTTGATACATTTGCTAAAATGTCTCGAATCGGTAAGGAGATTGTCCCTAGCCTTGACTTATGATGGAAACCCAATTTCCAATACGACATTACGGTTTTGATTATAGACCTATATATGGTGAAATATTAGGATGGGGTACAATGCCGTCTAGGATTGATACATTTACTTTGAAGTATTCTAAAACTGATTAGACAATAATGATAATATTCAATATTATTTTCTACGTATCAAGCACTTTTGATCATTATAAGGTAAAACTCTATCCTCTGGTTTGCGTTGCGTTGTGTGATAGGACTTGAGTCTTATAATGATTCCATTTTTCTAAAAAGCATTGCATTGTTTTTAATAAAAACTTATTTAATTTATGCATTGGCAATCCCATGGAGTAAACCCGTTCCGCGTTAGCTGCGTGGTCCTATAATTAGCCATATTGTTAGATAAGTTAGGAAAGATTTCTCATACCAGTCCCACGACTGACTCATAGTTTGTTTCACTTTGCAAACTCGGGTGCCCTCTTTTCCACATGGACAGTCAAGAAGCTTATTTTGCAAATATATTGAGAAGGATTCTGGATCGAAGCTTAAAGCTATGTCCAGAGCATTGATAGACTTCCGATGTATCAGTTTATTGTTTCCACTGCACTGTATTAAATCTATTGTAAATTTATCTTCCGCTGTATTTTGTTTGATGTACTCTGATATATTTTGTACTCTGATGTAACATTATTATAATGTTTACAAAAGTCTTCTGTTATCTGTTCTAATGTGTTGTATCCCCAGAGTTAGTGCATTCGAGGATTTCCAACTTTTGGATCAGACCTGTGGTGTTTATGGTCGATTCAAAGGGTGGGAATTTTCAGGTCATTACAATTGGTATCAGAGCTTTGGGTAGCTCAAATCTTTAGGGTATAACTCGTTAGAACTGAACAAAAGACTCATCAGAGGTAGGATTAGTAATATCCTATAAAAGAATACTCATTAGAGATAGAATCAGTAGTATCCTAGAATGAGAAAAACTCGTTAGAGATGGGATTATTAATGCCTTAGATTGAGTTTAGAGTGACAAGTTTATAATTAACATATTTCTGATTATATATACAATCCGATCTTAGAAAATATGATTTGTGAATACATAAAAGTTATATATACATGAAAAGCTAATCAACTAATTGATTGATGATTGTGTTGTGTGATTATTAGTTCAACTAATAAAATTATTGAAACCAATATATATATATATAAATGAAAATTGTGTCGGTTAGTTAAACAACTTTTAGCTTCGTTCCTTTCCGAGGACGAAAAGTTTTAAGTGGGGGAGATTGTAATAACCCGGAAAATCGGAATCAATTTAAAATTTTATTTTAAGGAAATTTTGTTACAAAATGCGTTAGAATTTAAAAAAAATTATTATTTAAAAAACGTTAACAATAAAAATTTACATTTTTATTGTTTATAAGAAATGATGTAAAATGAACATGGTTTGAACAGAAAAGTTTAACAATAAAAATTTACATTTTTATTGCATGTAAGCAATGATGATTAAAAAATTCTCATATAAAAAATTTACGTTTTATGGTTCAATAAAGTAAAAGATTCATTTTTGATGAAAATGTTTTTACATTTAAAATTACATTTTTAATGTAGAATGAATCATTTAAAAAGATTCTAGTCGAAATATGTTGTTACTTCTAAAATTACATTTTTAATGTAGAATGATTCATTTAAAAAGATTCTAGTTGAAATATGTTGTTACATTTAAAATTACATTTTCAATGTTAAATGATGCATTTAAAAAGATTCTAGCTTGGAACATATTAACATTAAAAATGCCTTAGGAACTTTAATAACATTTATTAAATTATATTGAAATATTGATTGAAAATAATGTGTAGGTTATAAATGAAATAAATTCTAACAATATATATATATATATATGTGTGTGTGTGTGTGTGTGTGTGTGTGTGTGTATCTTTGGCTGTCCTCTTAAATATGTCCTCGATCAATTCAAAATGTAACTTTTAGGAATTCAAAACGTAGACTACATGTTCAAAACCTTCATTAATTAGTCAATTTTGAAATGTGAAAAGTTGCAAACATTCATTTCTAACAATAATATTTAATACTGCAGTGTTAGTTCTAATTTCTTGCAAATAGCATTAATTTATCATTCATTCTTTCCATTTCATTCTCTCTCTCCCTCTCTTTCATTGTTATCTACTTTTGAAATTTGAATTAAAAAAAAAGGATAGATGTGTCATTATAGCATATAATCAAAGAGGTTTAAGGAAATATAAATTAGAAGTAAATATGCTACCTTAGCCTTAGTTAGCAATTCATTTTCTTCGTAAACGTATAACATACAAAATGTGGATAAATGGGCCCTTTTTGGAATAAAGAAATCAAATAGTATTAACATATATATACCCTAAGATTTAGAAAACCCTAATTCAAATATTACAGAGCCGCCGCCATGCTTTAAACCTATAGCCGAATTTATCCCAAATTCTCTCCTTAATCTCTCAAAATCCAAGCATAAATATTCAATACATATTAAGCTAATATTGTAGAGAATTTCATCATCTTTCTATCCATACGGTGGTGATTAAAATTCGTATGATAATTCGCTCGACTTTTCTACTCAAAGCCGGCGCAATTACTGGTGGATTTCAGAGCATAGGAGGTTGCGAGCTGGGCCATACTTGACATGATCCGAACTTCCCCACAAAGGAAAGCCCGGATTGAGTTGAGAATACGACAAATCAGAACACAAATAGAAGGACATTTCATTGCTTATTACAACAATTTACATCAGAGTACAAGAATATACCGAGTATGAATAAATATTATACATTTGATAAATATCAGAGATTTACAAATTACAATGCAGCGGAAAAATAATACAAAACACAACTGAAAAGAATACATGGATACAGAGCTTTTCGAATATCATTCCAACTATAAACCAGGATCCTGTGAATATAAATCTGCAACACCAAAACTACTAGCTACCCGTGTGGAAAATAGGGGCACCTAGAGTTTAGGTTAAAACAATAAACTCCAGGCCAATCATATGATTGGTGTGAGAACTAAAACAGTTATTAATCTGATTTCAAAGTTAAGTAAATCAAGGGACCGTGCCGTATAAAACGTAACGGGTTTCCTCCCAAGAATATTAGTGCATAAAACAAATAGCGCAATGCTAATTAAAGAAAATGAAGCTATTATAAGACCCAGGTCACATCACACAATGCAACACAAGACGGAGGATAGGGTTTTCCTTTATAATAGCCAAACATGATTGATACATTTAAAACAAATCATTTGATACTATTATAAGTGCATAGTGTAAAAATAACTTCAAATATAAATGTATCAATCATAGACGACATGAGTACCATATATCATGTCACCAATACTAGGCTCTACAATCAAAACCGAAATGTCACGTATTGGAAATTGGATTTCCGCCATGAGTGTATGCAAGGGAAGTACTCCTTTCCGCTTCGAGACACTCTAGCAAGTGCCTCAGGACTACACACTCTGGGCAACCCTAGATCCTGCAGTGCCGGACCACACATACGTTAGTGGATTGGTTATTCCTGAACACACGTTTCCCGGTCCTATAGGACCTATCCGTCGGCTCCGTAGAGACCAATATATCTGAGGCGCTTCGCAATCCAACAACCACATAGATAAAAATATAACAATGTCAGGGCATGTAAAACCTTGACACCACCCATAGCTAGAAAGAAACATCATGCACTCAATGTGTTCCCTTATCCCATTTATGACTCATACCGAGGTGTGAGGCTCGCGAATTAACTCTATACACAAAGCGATGCTATATTAAAGCTTTGCTTTGATCATCAACCACAAGACTCTGCTTTTCAATAGAAGCCTTGATCATCTGCATCTCAGCATGCCACACAAGCAATTCACGTCATCCGACTGATGTCAATCGATATATAACCTCCGAGCTCGTACGTCTCAACGAAGGGCGTTAGGCAAGAGAATAAATTCTCTGTCGCCAAACAGATATATTTAATAGAAATCAATCAACATAGAATAAAATCCAATGTCAGACACACATCCATTCACAAGTTCGTTTTGGGTCTAAACGGAACCAGAGGCACCTTATTCCTCGTCCCATATGTCCAATACAGAAGAGAGGTCCTCGCATATCCAGTCGATCTTTAAGTACGTCTGGACGATCACCACTTATTACCTCGTCTTGGGTGTACAGCCCAATCAAGACATCAGTAATCATCCAAACGACGTGAAGACCTCCGGTCTTCAACCACCATCTTCATAGTCGACTTCTTGTCGAATCAATTTTTTAGAATGGGTATAAACCCAGCCTTTCTGAATAACTTGCGTATATAATAAACGAGTGCTATAAAACACAACATACACCTCATTCCAATTTTGAATACTCCTTTATTTAAATATTCACATCGTTAGGGATTTGTTCCTATAAATCAAAGATAAATTCTTTAAAATTTATTCTTTAATCTTCCTTTGTATATCATTCAGACCATATTAAGGTTTTCCAAACTAGTCGGGATTAACGCACCTTGCCGAAGTAATCATTTATTTAATTTCCCAATCCCAATCTATCAATCCTATGGAGCAAAAATGGTATTACTCCATAACTAACACCACAGCGTTATCGGTAAATTTAATTACCATTTCACATTCAAATCTAAATAAAGATTTAACTATCGCTAGGAGCAAAACTGGTGATACTCCACTCTCGATCATTTCCCAAATTTGATAATTTAAATTATCAATTCCCATTTCAATCTAATTAAAGATTCATTAAAACTCCACTTAGTTCTAATCTTCCCAAAAATCAATATTAATGATTATTTAACATTGGAAACACAAACATGCTGCATCGACAATCTACACCGTACTATTGTTTTCTGCCGATATATAACCTCTGAGTTCGTACGTCTCAGAGAAGGGTGTTAAGCAAGAGAATAAATTCTCCGCCACCAAACAAATATATATTTAGCAGAGATCAACCATACAATTCGAAATACAATGACAGACATGTAATCCTGCCTTTAACTCGGTTAAAGAACTAATGTCTTTTAAAAAACAGTTCACGATAAACCTAAATCACATTCCATTAATTATGGAATCTTCACGGAAAAACAAATCAAAACATAGTCGATATAAATTTCCGTATCCGACTAATAATATAAATGGAATAATGGCAAACCCTTTTAAATTCCATAGGTATTAACAGTCTTCCTCAACAGAAGTTCACTTCGATTATTATCAATCGAATTCCATTCAATTCCAATTTAATATATTAAATTGGAAAACTTTACTTTGGAAAATTCTCGTTAAATCTTAATAAAAAGATTTATAAATTCCAAATCCCATTTCATTGTAAATCGGGTTAAAGAACAAATTTCCTTGAAAACACAGCTCATGATAAACCCAATTTACATTCCATTTTATTCCAATTAAATGTTAATTAACTAGAAACACCAATAATCTTAACTAAAAGATTTATTCCTTTCACACGGGGTTCAAGAACAGTGTTATTTAAGACACCATTCACGACAAACCCACAATCCAATTTGATAATAAATACAATGCTCTGAATAGAAAATATATCGGCTTATATTAAATATCAAATTCTGAAACCAACAAATATCGTATTGGAATAATGATATACATATCTTCCAAATTCCCCCACAATATCCATATAATCACGGAATCCAATTTCGAAATATTCCGATGATAATTTCGATTCAAATCCATTCCAATTCATATATTGAAATTATGATTATTTTTAAAACCATTTCAAATCCAATTTATTTATTTAAAAACATTAGATTTCATAATTCTAGTTCATAACTAGTTCATTTCGATAAAAATATATTTTTATCTTTTCAAATATGGAATTTTTCATCCCAATTCTTTCCAAATCATTTATTATGATTTTACACTAATTATTTATATTTTTAATAATTTTGTCAAGGCCCGTACAGTAGATTTCCATAAACGACCATCGAACTACACTTACATTGACCTTTTCCAAATTTTATTGGACATAATTCCAAATCCGACCATTAGATTTCAAATATCTTGTATTTGTTGGAAAGCTCTTTTCGATACGAACCCAACGGTTCCGTTTTAGGAGAATCCAACGGTCGAATCTCCCATAATGTCAATTCGAAGTCAATGGTCGAAATTCGTGAACTGCTGCAGCGCGTTCTATTCAGGCCATTAAATATATATAATACATATATTATATAAATTTCTTCGATTTCGTTTTTAAAACGTATTTTATAAATCGTTTTAAATTCGTTTTCAAAACGATTTCAACTTCATATTCAATTTCAAATAATAATTGAATATTCCATATCATTAATATATAAATGATAATATATTCAAAACATTAGATTTGAAATCACTTCCTTTTCGATATTCATTATAAAAATGAATAAAATCAATATAAATATCGTTTACATCAAAATGGCGTTAATTTAATCAACACGGCTTTATATATTTAAAAAAATTCGTGTCCATCCCAAATCGGACATCAAAATCAGATTTTGATCTTTTACTGAATATTATTTTAAAATATTCATTATTCTAAAATATTCGTTATTTTAAAATATTCATTCTTTCTGAACTGGAATCAGACACAGTCAGTTACCATATAATGTGATTTATATGGATTTCATGCAACATATGTGCATAACAACAACGATAAACAATCAACCATCATCCAGAGTGCACTACACAACTGCATAAGCGTTAAATATAAATAATTCATGCTTACACAGTCTGTCAACCAAATGATCGACATACCACTAAACAATTGGGACTAGTGTACGTCAAATACAATTCCCGTGTGGGGTTTCAATCAACAAACACAGATTTCATTTGTGTAGTTGGGCGATGTGTAAAATATATCGTCTCAATCCATATCAGTCAAATGTGTGTACAAATACAAATCGTCCGATTTGTAAATGAATATTTATTTTATTTATATACACGTTAAAAATTATATTTTTTAACTATAATATATTTATTTCAACACATGAATATTTTATTTATTCCATTTCACATCACAAACAATTTACACAACACAATCAAACAAACAAGTCGTCCGTGGTCTGTGGACAACGGGTGTCGGGTGCAGCTAAGCACCGTCTGCATCCTAGTATATATTTTGACTAGAAAATAAAATTTAAAGTGAGAAGTTCTCAGCTTTGGGATACACTCCGTCATTCTTTAGCGGACGATGGTTTGGATTTCGTTCTGCTTCCACTCAGTTTCATCACAATCTATTTTACGCGATTCATGTTAAAAATCCTATTTTGACAACGCTACTATATATATATAAATCACATTTTCATAACGCTACTTTATATATATAAATTATTTTTTTATTTTGCTATCCTCAAAATAAAGATCATATTTTTATCGTATCGTTATATATATAAAAATCATATTTTTATCATTCTAATATATATAAAAAAATTATTTCTATCTTCATGTAATCAATATAAATATTATATTTTTATAAATCAGTTCATACAATAAAAATTGAATTTTTACCTAACCAAAAATTGAATTTTTATCTAACTAAAAATCTTATTTTTGTATAATGACAAACCACAACTTTGTTCATATAAAAATCCCAGGTTTTTATATAAAAAATATCAACTTCATGTATATTAAAAATCTAAACTTTATGATGTTAAAAATCTCAACTTTATGATATTAAAAATCTTAACTTTATTTTTAAAAAAAATCTAAACTTTTCTTTATAAAAACTAATCTTTTCTTTGCTTTGTTTTTCATAAGTAAAAACTGAAATTTAAATAATGTGAATCATATAAAAAAACTGAAATTTAAATAAAAATAAAAACTCAATATATATTTCCAAGGGGGGTCGGAGGCCGAGGGGGGCGTTGGAGGTAGTCGGGGGAGGCACAATGGTGCTCGGCGGCGGTGGACTGTCGGGGTTTGGCGGTGGTTTTCTTTTGGGGTGGGGCGTTAGGGTTTCACGAACGGGGATGGGAGAGGCGGAGAAGAAGGAGGCGGTTGTCACAAGGGGGTGCGGCAGAGGCTTGGGCGCGGCGGCGGCACGCCTGGAGGAGGCGGCGACGAGATCGACGAGCGGTTCTTTCTTTTTTTATTCGATTTGGATCTGAGAGGTGAGAGAGATATGAGGATAATATATATATATATATATATTTTATTCTATTTTTATTCCAAAATGTTGACTTTCTCTTTGAACTCCAAACGATACCCAACGACTGTCGCCCCTAGCTAATTACCCTCATTCCGAACACAATGGGATATGTATCGTAAGCCAATTCCATTGTTTCGATCCGTTTTCCTTTAAATTAATTCATAAATCAATATATTTAATTTAAATGTACCTTTTAATTTACCGAGGCCACATACGGACTTCAAAAATTCCAGAAAAATAAACCTGGCTATGTTTTGATGATACAGCCCTAACAAAACTAATTTCGTCGAATTTGGAGACCGTTTGATAAATGGTCAGTTTCCAGTCGATTAAATTCAAACTGAAATTACAAAATGTGTTTAAATCCACCACGCTCATATAGTAATTCCAAAAATTATGAAAATTGGAATCTAGCAATAATTTGACATTTCGGATCCAACAAAAGTGGTCTCGTTGAAAATGGAGGTGGTTTGCAAAATCGCAATTTTTAATGGCTATATTTCCATAACGACTATTCTGAAATTTCAACTGGACACAACTTTTTATTCCCGCAATGAAATTTCAATTTTTCAGATTCATTGGAAAGATATTTTCAAACAGATTCAAATATTTCTGGTTTCACTAAAATCTGGATTATTTTGAATACTGTGCATTCATTTGAAATTTGAAATCGAATTTTCAAACTACCGCGCCATTTCCAATTCCTTTTATAATTAAAATAAATATTTATATTCTAACTTTGATTCAAATAAATATATACATTTTAATTCTATTCAAAATAAATTTCTTGTTGTTATTATTTAAAATAAATCATTTTAAATATTCAAAATTCATTAAAATTGCCAAAATAAAAATTTTAAATTGGTTCTGATTTTCCGGGTTGTTACAATCTCCCACACTTAAAATCTTTTCGTCCTCGAAAAGTAACGGAGCTGAAAGTTGTTTTACTAACCAACTCAACTTTCATTCTGGCTTTCATTCTTCAACTTTTCAGTTTCTAAGAATTTCTAATTTTAAAAAAATTTAGCTAACACCCTAAATTTTCGAAAAATTTCGCCATTACCTCCTTTGTACGGGGAGCATCGGGAAAATCCCCAAACCGCCACACAGGCCCTCTCATCTCGAAAAGAAAAAGAAAAGCCATGCGGCTAGCCAATCGACTCATAAAATCATCCAAACCCAATGAATTAGCAAACATGTACCTATTTGTCGGGTATACAATTTTATTCCTCTGCTTAGCTTCCCTACTATGACCTGTTTAATGTATATACATGTATATGCATGCAATTTCTAATAATTTTCAATTCGGCTCCATATTTGGTACAATTTGGCTTAATGGTTCAAAATTTTAATTAATCAAACCAATAATCAAACAACACAATCAGCATTCAATTAGTTGATTGTCGTTTCAAACACATAACCTTTATACATATAAAAATTCATTTTTGATGCCAAGTCACAACAATTGACCCTATCTAGTTTTTGGTTCTCACACCAATCAATTAGAAATATATAGGTATCCCACTTTCGTCACTCGAACATAAATTCTGCTGATGAGTACTCAATCATCAGAATCATCTTCGGGCTACTAGAGTATGATTCTATATCTATCTAGTATATTAAAACTTCAAATATACGTTTGCAAGGCATATATGCAAAATCTTTAAATACTCGATTGTCCAAATTCAATATAAAATAAATATTCAAATACGTAAACAAAATGGTTCAAATTTTCAAAACAGTATTTGTTTT
The DNA here is from genome assembly GCA_030737875.1 of Allium sativum. Lineage (NCBI taxonomy): Eukaryota > Viridiplantae > Streptophyta > Magnoliopsida > Asparagales > Amaryllidaceae > Allium > Allium sativum. The sequence continues at coordinate 582,984,717 of CM060923.1, read as the reverse complement.
TAATTTTTATCTTAAAACAACACTTTTCACACATGTTCTAGGATACTACTAATCCTATCTCTAACAATTCATTCTTACTGGATATCGCTAATCCAATCCCTGATGAATCCTTTCATTTGGTTCTAAAGTGTCTTGTTCTCGACCTCTGTAAACCAAAGCTCTGATACCAAACAAACACGACCCGAACTTCCTCGCAAAGGAAATCCTGGATTGAGTTGAGGACACAACAAATCAGTACACAAACAGAAGGACATTTCATTGCTTATTACAACAATTTACATCAGAGTATAAGAATATATAGAGTATGAATAAATATTATACATTTGATAAATATCAGAGATTTACAAATTACAATGCAGCGGAAAAATAATACAAAACACAACTGAAAAGAATATACGGATACAGAGCTTTCTGAATATCATTCCAGCTGTAAACCAAGATCCTGTGAATATAAATCCGCAAAACCAAAACTACTAGCTGCCCGTGTGGAAAATAGGGGCACCCAGAGTTTAGGTTAAAATAATAAACTCCAGGTCAGTCATGTGACTTGTGTAAGAACTAAAAAAGTTATTAATCTGATTTTAAAGTTAAGTAAATTAAGGGACCGTGTCGTATAACATGGAATGGGTTTCTTCCCTAGAATATCAGTGCATAAAACAAACAGCGCAATGCTAATTAAAGAAAATGAAGCTATTATAAGACCCAGGTCCCATCACACAATGCAACGCAAGCCGGAGGATAGGGTTTTCCCTTATAATAGCCAAACATGCTTGGTACGTTTAAAACAAATCATTTGATACTATTATTAGCGCATAGTTTAAAAACAACTTCAAATATAAATGTATCAATCATAGACAGCATGGATACCACATATCATGTCGCCAATACTAGGCTCTACAGTCAAAACTGAAATGTCACCTATTGGAAATTGGATTTCCGTCATGAGTCTAGGCAAGGGATGTACTCCTTTCCGCTTCGAGACACTCTAGCAAGTGCCTCAGGACTACACACTCTGGGCAACCCTGGATCCTGCAGTGTCAGTCCACACTTATGTTAGTGGATTGGTTATTCCTGAACACACGTTTCCCGGTCCTATAGGACCTATCCATCGGCTCCATAGAGACCGATATATCTGAGGCGCCTGGCAATCCAACAACCAAATAGGTAAAATATAACAATGTCAGGGCGTGCAAAACCCTGACACCACCCATAGTTAGAAAGAAACGCTGTGCACTCACTACGTTCCCTTATCCCGTTTTTGACTCATACAGAGGTGTGAGGCTCGCGAATTAATGCTATACACAAAGCGGTTCCATATTAAAGCTATGCTTTGATCATCAACCACAAGACTCTGGTTTTCAACAGAAGCCTTGATCATCTTCATCTCAGCATGCCACACAGGCAATTCACGCCATGCAACTGATGTCTATCGATATATAACCTCTGAGCTCGTACGTCTCAGAGAAGGGCGTTAAGCAAGAGAATAAATTCTCCACCGCCAAATAGATATATATTTAATAGAAATCAATCAACATAGAATAAAATCCAATGTCAGACGCACATCCATTTACAAGTTCATTCTGGGTCTGAACGAAACCGGATGCACCTTATTCCTCGTTCCATATGTCCAATACAGGAGAGAGGTCCTCGCATATCCGATCGATCTCCAAGTACGTCTGGACGATTACCACTTATTACCTCGTCTTGGGTGTATAGCCCAATCAAGACATCAGTTATCATCCAAAAGATGTGAAGACCTCCAGTCTTCGACCATCGTCTTCATTGTCGACTTATTGCCGAATCCGTTATTCAGAATGGATATAAACCCGGCCTTTCCGAATAACTCGCGTATATAATAAACGAGTGCCATAAAAATACAACATATGCCTCATTCCAATTCTGAATATTCCTTCATTTAAATATTCACATCCTTATGGATTTTTTTCCCACTAATTTTATCAAAGATTAATTCTTTAAAATTTATTCTTTAATCTTCCTTTGGATATCATTCAAACCATATTAAGGTTTTCCAAATTAGTCGGGATTAACGCACCTTACCGAAGTAATCATTTATTTAATTTCCCAATCCCAATCTATCCATGGCATGGAGAAAAACTGGTATTACTCCGTAACTAACACCACAATGTTATCGATAAATTTAATTACCATTTCGCATTCAAATCTAATTAAAGATTTAACTATCGCTAGGAGCAAAACTGGTGATACTCCATTCTCGATCATTTGCCAAATTTGATAATTTAAATTATCAATTCCCATTTCAATCTAATTGAAGATTCATTAAAACTCCACTTAGTTTTAATCTTCCCAAAAATTGATATTAATGATTATTTAACTTTGGAAATATAAACATGCCGCATCAAGAATCTACACCCGACTATTGATTTCTGCCGATATATAACCTTTGAGCTCGTACATCTCAGAGAAGGTTGTTAAGCAAGAGAATAAATTCTCCGCCATCAAACAGATATATGTTTTGCATATATCAACAATATAGTTTGAAATACAATGACAAACATGTTATCCTGCATTTAACTAGGTTAAAGAACTAATGTCTTTTAAAACACAGTTCACGGTAAACCCAAATCGCATTCCATTAATTATGGAATCTTCACGGAAATACAAATCAATACATAATTGATATCAATTTCTGTATCCGACTAATAATATAAATGGAATAATGGCAAAGCCTTTTAATTTCCATAGGTATTAATAGTCTTCCTCAACAGAAGTTCATTTCGATTATTTTCAATCGAATTCCATTCAATTCCAATTTAATATATTAAATTGGAAAACTTTACTTTGGAAAATTCCATTTAAATCTTAATAAAAAGATTTATAAATTCCAAATCCCATTTCACTATAAATCGGGTTAAAGAACGAATGTCCTTGAAAACACAACTCACGATAAACCCAATTCACATTCCATTTTATTCCAATTAAATGTTAATTAACTGGAAACACGAATAATCTTAATTAAAAGATTTATTCTTTTCACACGGGATTCAAGAACAGTGTTATTTAAGACACCATTCATGACAAACCCACAATCTAATTTGATATTAAATACAAGGCTCTGAATAGAAAATATATCGGCTTATATTTAATATCAATTTCTGAAACCAACAAATATCATATTGGAATAACGATATGTATATATCTTCCAAATTCCCCCACAATATCCATATAATCACGGAATCCAATATAGAAATATTCTGATGATAATTTCGATTCAAATCCATTCCAATTTATATATTGGAAATTCTGATTATTTTAAAACCATTTCAAATCCAATTTATTTAAAAACATTAGATTTCATAATTCTAGTTCATAACTAGTTCATTTCGATAAAAATATATTTTTATCTTTTCAAATATGGAATTTTTCATCTCAACTCTTTCCAAATCATTTATTATGATTTTACACTAATTATTGATATTTTTAATAATTTTATCATGGCTCGTACAATCGATTTCCATAAATGGACATCGAACTGTACTTATAGCGATCTTTTCCAAATTTGATTTGGACATAATTCCAAATCCAACTGTTAGATTTCAAATCTCTTGTATTCGTTGGAAATCTCTATTCAATATGAACCCAATGGTTCTGGTTTTAGGAGAATCCGACAGTTGGATATCCCGTAATGTCAATTCGAAGTCAATAGTCGAAATTGGCGAACTGCCGCGGCGCGTTCTGTTCAGGCCATTAATATAATATATATATATATATTATATTTCATCGATTTCCTTTTTAAAACGTATATTATAAACCGTTTTAAATTCATTTTCAAAACGATTTCAACTTCATATTCAGTTTCAAATCAAAATTGGATATTCCATATCATTAATATATAAATGATAATATTTTCAAAACATTAGATTTGAAATCACTTCCTTTTTTATATTCATTATGAAAATGAATAAAATCGATATAAATATCGTTCACGTCAAAATGGCGTTAATCTAATCAACTTGGCTTTATATATTTAAATATTTTCGTGTCCATCCCAAATCGGATATCAAAATAAGATTTTGATCTTTTACTGAATATTATTTTAAAATATTCATTATTTTAAAATATTCGTTAATTTAAAATATTCATTATTTTAAAATATTCATTCTTTCTGAAATGGAATCAGACACAGTCAATTACCGTATAATGTGATGTATATGGATTTCACACAACACATGTACATAACCGCAATGATAGACAATCAACCATCGTCCAGAGTGCAATACACAACTGCGTAAGCATTAAATAAAAATAATTCACGTTTACTGTAGCGTCCCAGAAATTTGAACAGTTTGAAATAGAATTAATTTAAGATTCAAGTATTCATAATCAATTTATATTGATACTTGGGTTGTAAAATCAGTTTTTTTTTTTAGTATGAATTGGACTCGACAATTAAATCAGGAGGATTGATTGAGAATGAAATAATTTTTTTGTTGAATATCTGAATTGAATTTTTGAAATTCGATTGGAAAATATTCACGGTCAAATTTAAATAAACGTTATTTAACAAATCGGAAATTTAATCTGAATCATAGATATTACATCAGTCAAATATAAGCCTTGTAAATAAACAACTTTTAAATAGTTTCGGTTTGTAATAAAACGAAATTCATTTGAATATGTATAATTAATTGTAATATTTCGGAATTGGAGCCAATCAAAACTATTTTGGCGATAGGCATTATTCAATTATGAAACGAATAATAAATTGAATAGCAACGTGTGAGAAACGTTGTCGGATTTTAATCAAAAAAATTCTTATTGGATTCAAAATGGGAAAACAGAGCAGCATGTCAAGTTTCGTTGCATTTGAAGTTCGTTTGGGATAGAACAAAAATAAAACGTGTAACGTAAATGGCGGTAGAATTAAATTGTATATGGTTCACCTTTTCAATTCCTTCAAACCCACGTACGTTCGTACGCAGAAACAACCCACCCCATTTCAGCCTACTTTGAATTCCTTACTCCCCACGGTTCCTTCGTTATAAATCAAACCCTAGCCCCCAAATTTCCGCAACAAAAATCAAAGCTCCTCATATTTTTTATGGCAACAAAAGGTTAAACACACCGTTCCTTTTTCCTCAGTCAAAAATCAATCCCTCTTTCTCGTTTTGATGGCCGATGGAAATCGCAAGGCCTCAACATCAAAGTCGAGCGCTGCCTCGCCTCCTTCCTCTCGAAGCCGTAGCTGCCAATATGATCCGAAAGCCATCAAAGCTCCAAGTTCCAAAGCCATGGATTGAAGGCCATCGTCAAGTGGATATCGTTGATTTCCTCCATCAATTCGAAGCAAAAGTCCAACCTTTTTGCTCTTCCTTCACCGTACGAAGGTAAGTTTCCTTTGAAACTCACGATTTAAACTTTATTCAAGTGATTTAACTTTGCTAGAACTAGGATGTATTAATTGTTGAATTTTGTGTGGTCTTGCTGAATTTTCTGATTCTACTCACTGGTTGGCTTGATTTATGCGTGAATCCTTTGGCCGTGATTTATTCTTGCTTGATTTAATCAGTCATGTTGATTACTGGAAATAAAATTGAGTTACAGTATGAAATAAAAATTGTCTTCAATGCTAGGGTGAATATTAAATTGATATTTATATATGGTCATTTTTTGACATGGAGTCCAATCTAACGTACTGTTATTCACCTCAATCACATTTCTTAAAGAAATATACTGGAAACAAGTCAAAGTGTATTAGAACTATATTCTTTATTCTTAAGTGTATATATTTTTGCCTACATATTGAAAATAAATCAAACTGTATTCTTAAGGAAATATGATCTAGGATGTTTTATAATTAATATGAAATTCGGAAAATGTGTATTAGAACGATCTACACATTCACATAAAATTTGGGGTTAATGTATATGTAATTTTAATAAACAGTCATCACTTTTTAAATGGGTAAACACTTGTCTGAAAGAAGAAAATAAAAAGAGTCTGTTTTACAACAGGAGGTGTAACTTCACTTAAGATTTGTTCAAGGACTAAACCATTCAAAAACGATATTTAAATTTGGATGCTATTTGTTATAACAATGCACTGTTATTGTCAGTACGAAACATTATGTTTACCATGCATTGACCACTGTTTAAAGCCCTACTTCGATGTTTACTGCTTTGTAATCATGTTGGTCCGGCTCACTTTGTTTGGGAACTGGAAACCATGCATTTAAAAAAAATAATTGCAACTGTATATGTTGGTAGCTGAACACCCCATTCACAAATTTGACTTGTTTAATTGAAAAATGCCACTCATGGGTTTACTCGAAAACCCGGTTACTCATTAGTTACTTAGGAACATGCATACCTGGAAATATGTTTGCTCATTTGTTTCGTATGGCTTCCCTTTTCAAACCTGCATACGTCTTCCCTTTTCGTAGTCTGCATATGTGACCCTGTTTGAACTGTACCCATGTATTCTGCCTTGTGTTTTCTTATGTCCACATGGATATCCTATTTCTTCTAGATATATATTTATATTTGCCATACGTGGTGATTCATTTAAAATGTTATTTTCTGAGATAAAATATGCAAGCATACCCATTTCCGAACTTGTGTCCTTACCTTGCTTTGTGACCTAAAATGTTAGTTCTTTGCCTAGATTTATGCCTGTTTCGACTCACTAAGCTGGGTGATTGCTTTGCGTCACATCTGGCCATTTTCATTCTAATTCCGAACCTCGAATTTTCCTATGTATCCATTGTATACCTGGGTTACAATTAATTTGAACACTGGCATGTTATAGGGATTGGGGACCACTTTGTCTTATGCTTTATTCACTCTTATTTGTACAGTAAAGAAATGTGAAAACACACTTATTTGCTATTGTCATGGATTAGTACAATCCATGTGTGCCCAGACTTGTGTTGTGTGAGTCGAGGTAAAATGCCGTGGCTTACCGAACCGATGTGACACTTGTTAACTGTGATCATTTGGATTTTTGTCATACATTAAATTGTTTTAAGCGCAGGGTGTATTATGATGCATATACCTATATCTTAAAAATTGAAGTTAGGATGCACTGTTTTGGCACCTTGGATACTCTCAGTATGTACCACATTCAACATGCACTGTTTTCAATACATTCAATTTATACTGATTTTGTTTGTGGTTGTTTCGCTTAAGTCGGAAAAATTTAACAGTTATGCATGCTTATTTAGTATAACATTTGACCTTGATATATCATAAAAAGTAGGCTTTGCAAACTGGAAGGATATACCCTCTCCGTGATGTTTTGCGTATGAAGGAAATGTCAACCCCATGCCATGTAGTCTTGAATAGTACTGCTAAGCTACTCAAAATGTTTATACACATGTTTCCACTTTATATAGCCTGTATATATTCACTCATACATGCGTGTTGACCTGAATCCATTGTTGGATATATTGTTCCATTTTTTTCAGGCTTGTCGTTGGATTCACTTTCGACTTGTCAATGTGGTTGCATGTAGTATGCTTAACCTTGCTCTGTTCAAACTTATATCTTTTGTATATATGTTGCCGTCGTGTCTTTTCCTGAACCATGTGCAAGAATATACCCATGCGCGCCGTACTTGTTATTTATGGTTGCAGGATGCTGGGGCAGTGCACACGTGTACCTATGCACATGTGTATATGCAGGCCTCCGTGACCATTTGCCTAAAATAAAAACTGATGTGAACGGCTGCTACACTGCCTGTAATTTAGTTTACAATGAAGTTAATTTACTTGAACTATGATTTAATCCTGACTCGAGTGTTTTATGTTTTTGCATGGAATGCTCGGGTCAGACCCGAGCAGTGCAGAATAAAGATCACAACTTAGGATTTGAAGATTTGCGACGTTGGGGATTTTGAAGGCGGGCGCACTCTGATTTTATAAAACAGTAAAGATTTTCTTGTATTCAAATTATTTTGACATTCCGCTGTATAGAAAATGTTGTATCAAAACTTTCCTTTTATAAATAAAAAGTTTTATTCTGTTGTTTCAATACTGTGATATTATTCTGTGTTTTCTGTGTTGATTTCGTGTTTAAACTTTGTAAGCTAAATAATGAACCGTCGGTTTGAACGTTTTAAGTTGGTTTAATTATCAATTTGAAGCAGTCAAAAAGGCGGGATGTTACATTTGGTATCAGAGCTTTGGTTTATTCAAAGCTTAGCTTATCGAGTTTAAATTAGTAGGATTGAAACTAGAAAGCAAATTAGGAAAATAAAAAGGTTTCGAAATATAAATTTTGAAAATGAAAATAATTTTAAAATAGATTTTGAAGAAAAAAATAGATTTTGAAGAAAAAAATATATTTTGGAGAAATTACTTTTGAGACTATTATTTTGAAACTAATACAGCGGAAAAAGTATTTTGAGATTTAAAATTTTGTTCGGAATTCCCAGTCTTCAGAAGTCTTCGAATCCAGGTTTGCGTGAATTGTTCTTCGATAAGATTCCCTTAGATTTGAATCTTGAATCCACCATCGAATGGTATCCAAGAAAGACTAATCGAATCGATGAATTAAATTCTCTAATCATGTATTTTAGCAATAAAAGATAACTGAAATTTATTGGAAGTAAGAATTCAATTAGAAATTTGAATGATAAAAGAGAAATTTGGAATTGCTTCAAGAATGAAACGATGAATTTTATTTCAGTATTCGGGATTGAAATAAATGAAAATAAAATCAGAAAAGAAATATAATTGGAATACGACTGTGTTAAATTTGATTAATTTATTCAGAACGTGACAAGGTAAATTATAATTGGGTTCAAACCAATGACGTATAATCGAATATATGAATTTGATAGTAAGTATAAACTTGTTAATTAACAAGAAGTGAATTATGAACTAGAATTGTAAATGAAGCGAAATTAGAGATTTAAACCTATATTGAAATAAAATCAAAATTTATTTGATGTAGCAGGTTCAGACTTCGATAAAAAGAATAATATTTACTTTTTAGAAGTAAATAACATTTGGAAGAAAAAATGTTGCAAATGGAATTGGGATAAAGAGAATGGAGTTAACAAGTACTGTGAGATTATTCTGAAGTTCAGAATACAAATCAAATGAGATTTTCCGAAGTTCGGAATATGGTATCAGATAAGAGATTATTCGGAAGAGAGTTATTCATGGAAGTCAACCATGTCGAATTTTAGGAAAATATTGTTTACTTTCCGTTTTAAAAAAATAAATATGATTAATTAATTGTTTGTATCTAGGTTAAAGAATAAAGTATAAATTTAAATTCAAATATTTCCAAGGCGTGAATTATTGTAATAATCAACGATTTTAGTAAAAGAAATAAAATTTTAACTTGAATTCGGAAGTCATGAAAATGAATGTTTTGTTGGTATTCGAAGCTGTGAACTTGATCTATTTCGAAGTTAATAACATTGTTCAATTAAGGTCTGAGAGGTAATTATACCCCAACTTGATTGACTTCATTATTGACTAAGAAATGACTAAGATTCGACAGCAAGATTTAAGAGAAGTAAGTTAATGAGTGTCAATAGTTAAGTGAGGATAACAATGTTTTATTTAACATCTGTTTTAATCTAAATAACGAATCCCGAAATGATGATAAGATATATAAATGATTTTCAATGGTAATAAGAGACTTTTCTAAAAGTGTAGGAAATAAATATGATAATTGGAAATGTTTTCAAAAGATCATGAACGGCTGACGGGTTTTGCTAAATCAGAATGGTAAGAACTGAAAAAAAAGCCGTACGTCAAGGACAAAGGACGGCAGAACGTAAGAGGAATGAATTCGGAAACTGAATGCTGAAATTGCGTAAGCGATGATTTGATAAGAATTAAGAAATGAAGTTCAAGAATTTAAAAATTGACTGGAGATTAGTTAAGCTGAATAATTTCCTGAATATTGATCTGATGTTGGTTTCGGCCTTCGGGATTGATGCTTAGGGAGTTGTTCGCTTGTTAATTTACGGTCGAAGAATTTGAATATGGAGGTGTAATACTGCGTGAATGGGAATTTAATATAAAAATGTAAAATTTCGAAATTTTGAGAGTGTAAAACTTTGAAGAAGGCGATGAACTTGATAATGAGGAAATTGAAAGAGATTTTGGTTTATCACCAATCGATTCATAAATCTAAGTTTAAAGGATATTAAGTATCTGAACTGATGAAGAGATCAAATTGAAATGTTGAAATTTGAAAGAAAACTTGAGGATATTTGATTTGAGATATTGGATATAGATGTTTTTGAAAATATAAATATGAATATAGTGAATCCGGAAACCATTGATTTGGAAGGTAATGAGTTGAGATAAATTTTATATAACAGAATTTATATAAGAATGAGATGAGATGGGTAGAAATATGATTTGAAAAGTAAATCTTATGTAAGTTGACATAAGTATGATTTAGGAGGATTTTGAAATGAAGTACTATATGTATATAGTATTATATGTTTTCAAAGCAAAATAAGGGAAGTACCATCCTTCTCCTTTGAATTTCGAGCTTGGCTGAAATATGCTGCTGGTCGTAGTAGGTTGTCCGGACATAAAACTCATGAGTTGCCATTGAGCACGACTGCTAGCCAAATTCACAGGGCTGTAGATAGCCTACGGCGGTCGGATGTTTCCTGAGGGAATCAGGCGTAACCATTGTGATCGCTGCGATCTAGAGTCATTGGGATTCGACCATGTAGCGTAATTTGTAAGGCTGTAGATAGCATACGGCGGACGGATTTTTCTTTGGAGAACCAACCGTAACCATTGTGACTGCTGCGATCTACAGTCGAATTATAAGGGTGTAATCCGCAGAGCTGTGAAAGCTTACGGGTATGGATGTTTCTTGGGGGACCCAGGCGTAACCATTGTGTACCTGTGGTCCATGCGGTAAATTGTCTACTAGTGAAAGAGATGTAACCACTAGAGTTACTAAAGGTAGTATGATGAGTCGTGCAAGTATTCTAAATATCTTAGTTATAGTGAGCCACCATTTGATGCAACATTGTGTCTTCTTGACTTGATTCATCTTCATGACGTGAATTGCCCTCGTGATTTGATTTAACTTCATTTGATAATTTGTCTTCGTGATTCTGAGATAGAGCAACCAACGCTCAATGATCTCAGTTTTCTTTTGATTCTTAAATATCTTCCATTGATCTGTTTATGATGAAATTCGCAGGGAAGTGAATTCCTACGGATACGGATGTTTTCTGGGGGATCCAGACGAAACCATTGTGTATCTGCGATTCATGAACAATCAACATGTCAATATCACATTGGTACTTTCCGTATCTGTTTTGAAGGGAATTTTTGAAATGTTTTTCACTAGGAGTTGAAGCAAGAATATTCAGTACATGTAGATTTTAGTCGTACGCCAGGCCAGCGTATGCCTAACATCTATAAGGACAACAATAGACTTGTCAAACTTCTAGTCATCAATATTTTTGAATTAATAGTTTAAAAATTAAATGTACCTAATTTAATAAGTTAAGGAAAGGATTTCAGAGTATTTTCAAATCCATAGCTTTGGAATAATATTATATATATATATATATATATATATATATATATATATTAATTTTGTGTTATATATAAAAGTTATAAAAGCCTTAAATTTTGGAAATTCTCGACAATTTGTAACTTGAAAAGGGAATGTTATTTACACTCTTTAATGAGTGTTAGAGGAGATTAAATTGACTGAATATAAGGGGATTGTGTTGAGGGTACTAAGCTTAGACCCACTGCAGTGGCAACGATGGATAAGTAATATTGATAAATGAGGTTTATGAAGAATTTTGAATAATTAGGGATGCGTGAATCCAACTTATACGAGATTTGAAACTGAAGAAGAGATTGGTTTAGAAAAAATTGATTTTTCGAGATCAATGGAGTATAATGGATAAACAAAAAGGATCGATGACTTAGATATCGATATTTAAATTAATTATGGAAAATTTTCATCCAAAAATGAAAATTTTGAAGTATACAATGGAATAACTCTAACGATCTCTCCTTTTCGAGGACGAAAAGTTTTAAAGGGGGGAAGAATGTAACGTCCCAGAAATTTGAACAGTTTGAAATAGAATTAATTTAAGATTCAAGTATTAATAATCAATTTATATTAATACTTGGGTTGGAAAATCAGATATTTATTTTTTGAGTATGAATTGGACTCAACAATTAAATCAGGAGGATTGATTGAGAATGAAATAATTTTTTTGTTGAATATCTGAATTGAATTTTTGAAATTCGATTGGAAAATATTCACGGTCAAATGTAAATAAATGTTATTTAACAAATCGGAAATTTAATCTGAATCATAGATATTACATCAGTCAAATATAAGCCTCGTAAATAAACAACTTTTAAACAGTCTCGGTTTGTAATAAAACGAAATTCATTTGAATATGTATAATTAATTGTAATATTTCGGAATTGGAGCCAATCAAAACTATTTTGGGAATATGCGTTATTCAATTATGAAACGAATAATAAATTGAATAGCAATGTGTGAAAATCGGTGTTGGATTTCAATCAAATAAATTCTTATTGGATTCAGAATGGGAAAACATAGCAGCATGTCAAGTTTCGTTGCATTTGAAGTTCGTTTGGGATAGAACAAAAAAAAACATGTAACGTAAAAGGTGGTAGAATTAAATTATATATGGTTCACCTTTTCAATTCCTTCAACCCCACGTACGTTCGTACGCAGAAACAACCGACCCCATTTCAGCCTACTTTGAATTCCTTGCTCCCCACGGTTCCTTCGTTATAAATAAAACCCAAACCCCCAAATTTCCCCAACAAAAATCAATGCTCCTCATTTTTTTATGGCAACGAAAGGTTAAACACACCGTTCCTTTTTCCTCGGTCAAAAATCAATCCCTCTTTCTCGTTTTGATGGCCGATGGAAATCATAAGGCCTCAACATCAAAGTCGAGCGCTGCCTCGCCTCCTTCCTCTCGAAGCCGCAGCTGCCAATAGGATCCGAAAGCCATCAAAGCTCCAAGTTCCAGAGCCATGGATTGAAGGCCATCGTCAAGTGGATATCGTTGATTTCCTCCATCAATTCGAAGCAAAATTCCAACCTTTATGCTCTTCCTTCACTATATGAAGGCGAGTTTCCTTTGAAACTCACGATTTAAACTTTATTCAAGTGATTTAACTTTGCTAGAACTAGAATGTGTTAATTGGTTGAATTTAGTGTGGTCTTGCTGAATTTTCTGATTCTACTCACTGGTTGGCTTGATTTGTGCGTGAATCCTTTGGCAGCGTGATTTATTCTTGCTTGATTTAACCAGTCATGTGTGTCATGTTGATTTCTGGAAATAAAATTGAGTTGCAGTATGAATTAAAAAATGTCTTCAATGCAAGGGTGAATATTAAATTGATATTTATATATGGTCATTTTTTGACATGGAGTCCAAACTAACGTACTGTTATTCACCTCAATCACATTTCTTAAAGAAATATACTGGAAACAAGTCAAAGTGTATTAGAACTATAATCTTTATTCTTAAGGGTATATATTTTTTCCTACATATTGAAAATAAATCAAACTGTATTCTTAAGTAAATATGTTCTAGGATGTTTTATAATTAATATGAAATTCGGAAAATGTGTATAAGAACGATCTACACATTCGCATAAAATTTGTGGTTAATGTAGATGTAATTTTAATAACAGTCATCACTGTTTAAATGGGTAAACACTTGTCTGAAAGAAGAAAATAAAAAGAGTTTGTTTTACAACAGGAGGGTGTAACTTCACTTAAGATTTGTTCAAGGACTAAACCAAGCAAAAACGATATTTAAATTTGGATGCTATTTGTTATAACAATGCACTGTTATTGTCAGTACAGGACATTATGTTTACCATGCATTGACCACCGTTTAAAGCCCTACTTCGATGTTAACTGTTTTGTAATCATGGTGGTCCGGCTCACTTTGTTTGGGAACTGGAAACCATGCATTTAAAAAAAAATTGCAACTGTATATGTTGGTAGCTGAACACCCCATTCACAATTTTGACTTGTTTAATTGAAACATGCCACTCATGGGTTTACCCGAAAACCCGGTTACTCATTAGTTACTTCGGAACATGATTACCTGGAAATATGCTTGCTCATTTGTTGCGTATGGCTTCCCTTTTCAAACCTGCATACAACTTCCCTTTTCGTAGTCTGCATATGTGACCCTATTTGAACTGTACCCATGTATTTTGCCTTGCGTTTTCTTGTGTCCACATGGATATCCTATTTCTTCTAGATATATATTTATATTTGCCATATGGGGTGATTCATTTAAAATGTTATTTTCCGTGATAAAATATGCAAGCATACCCATTTCCGAACTTGTGTCCTTACCTTGCTTTGTGACCTGAAATGTTAGTTCTGTGCCTAGATTTACGCCTATTTCGACTCACTAAGCCGGGTGATTACTTTGTGTCACATCTGGCCATTTTCATTCTAATTCCGAACCTCGAATTTTCCTATGTATCCATTGTATACCTGGGTTACAATTAATTTGAACACTGGCATGTTATAGGGATTGGGGAGCACTTTGTCTTATGCTACATTCACTCTTATTTGTACAGTAAAGAAATGTGAAAACACACTTATTTGCTATTGTCATGGATTAGTACAATCCATGTGTGCCCAGACTTGTGTAGTGTGAGTCAAGGTAAAATGCCGTGGCTTATCGAACCACTGTGACACTTGTTAACTGTGATCACCTTGATTTTTTTCATACATTAAATTGTTTTAAGCGCAGGGTGTATTAAGATGCATATACCTATATCTTAAAAATTGAAGTTAGGGTGCACTGTTTTGGCACCTTAGATACTTTCAGTATGTACCACATTCAACATGCACTGTTTTCAATACATTCAATTTATACTGATTTTGTTTGTGGTTGTTTCGCTTAAGTCGGAAAAATTTATTAGTTATGCATGCTTATTTAGTATAACATTTGACCTTGATATAACATAAAAAGAAGGCTTTGCAAACTGGAAGGATATACCCTCTCCGTGATGTTATGCGTATGAAGGAAATGTCAACCCCATGCCATATATTCTTGAGTAGTACTGCTAAGCTACTCAAAATGTTTATAAACAGGTTTCCACTTTATATAGCCTGTATATGTTCACTCATACATGCGTGTTGATCTGAATCCATTGTTGGATATATTGTTCCATTTTTTTTCGGGCTTGTTGTTGGGTTCACTTTCGACTTGTCATTGCGGTCGCATGTAGTATGCTTAACCTTGCTCTGTTCAAACTTATATCTCTTGTATATATGCTGCCATCGTGCCTTTTCCTGAACCATGTGCAAGAATATACCCATGCGCGCCGTACTTGTTATTTATGGTTGCGGGATGTTGGGGCAGTGCACACGTGTACCTATGCACGTGTGTACATGCAGGCCTCCGCGACCATTTTCCTAAAATAAAAACTGATGTGAACGGCTGCTACACTGCCTATATTTTGCATATATTTCAGAAGTAGGGTTAACTATTGTAATTTAGTTTACATTGAAGTTAATTTACTTGAACTATGATTTAATCCGGACTCGAGTGTTTTATGTTTTTGCATGGAACGCTCGGGTCAGACCAGAGCAATGCAGAATAAAGATCACAGTGTAACGACCCAGAAAATCTGAACCAATTTAATTTTTTTTTTAAATTGGCTAAAATAATGGATTTTAAATATTTAAAATAAATATTTTAAATAATGGCGATGAAAACTGAGTTTGAATCGACATTTGAAAACGAATATAATTAATTATAAGTATATATAGAATTGAAAAAGGCGCGGTAGTTCGATAATTCGATTTCAAACTTCAATTGAATGTACCGGGTGCAAAACAATCCGGATTTTAGTGAAACCAAAAACATTAGGATCTAATTGATGATATCTTTCCAACGAATCCGACCAATCGAAATTTGATAGCGGAAATCAAAAGATATGTCCAGTTGAAAATTCTGAATAGTCGCTATGGAATTCAGGCCCTTAAAAATGGACATTTTGCAGATGACCTCGGATTTCGACGAAACCACTTTTGTTGGATCCGCAGTGTCAAGTTATTGTTAGGTTTCAAATTTCATAATTTTTCGAATCAATATGTGGGCGTAGCAAAAGAAAACGCGTTTGACCAGTTTCAGTTGATTTTAATCGACTGGAAATTGGCCATTTTTCAAACGGTCTCAGAATACGACGAAACTAGTTTTGTTAGGACCGTATCGTCAATACGAAGCTAGAAAATATTTTTCTGGAGTTTTTCTAGTTAGTATGTGATCCCGGTAATTTGAAATGTGCGTTTAAAATTCAATATAAGGATTTAAATGTAAATTCAAAAGGAAACTGATTGTAACGATCAAATCAGCCTGCGATACATATCCCATTGTGTTCGGAATGGGGGTAAAACGCTAGGGACGACAGTCGGTGGACTTGATTTCGAGTTAGTATGAAAAGTCAACCTTAGGTAGAATAAAATATATAATATAAATTAAAATATAAAATCCTATAAAACCCCCCTTCCCCTTTCAGATCTGAAATCAGTTAAAGAAAGAATAAAAAAAAACACCGAACCCACTCCTCTCGTCGCCCCCCCTCATCGTTGACCTCGTCCATCGCGCCTGCTCCGCCTGTGCCACCGCCAGAGGTGCCTCCCTCCCCTCGCCACGAACCCGTCTACTTCCTCCTGCGCCTCAATCCTTCTACCCCCAAACCCTAACGCGCTAGCCCAGAACGACCTCGCCCTCGCCCACCGATGGCCTGCAGCTGACCACCCGCGAGCCCCTCCTCCGCCTCCGCCTGAAGTCGCGCACCTCCTCCGTCGAAGAGCAGATCGATCAATTTCCGGTGGTCCTCTGGCGGCTCGCGGATCGATGAAGAAGGCTGAGCATGTTGGGTTAACGGTTTCGGACAGAAACGAAATAGATAGTGAGCGTTTACTTTTTTATTTTATTTATTATTTCAGTTTTTTTTATATAAAGTAATTTAATCAATTTCATGATAAAAATGTGATTTGTGAAAATAAACAACATGGATTTATTTTCGATTTTTAATGCCACAAAGATGAGATTTTTTTTGTTTTTTTTATGAACAAAGAAGGAACTTTTAAAAGAAAAAGATTTGAACTTTGAATAGAAAAAGATTTGAACTTGGATAATAAAGATCATATTTTTAAAATAGAAAAGACGGAATTTTTATTAAGTAGAAGAAGTAAGATATGATTTTTATATTTTTAAAGCAATAAAAAAATAATTTTTACATCATAGGAATATTAAAAATATAATCTTTATATATTGAATAGCGAAGTCAAAATTCGATTTTTATTTATTGAATAACATAGTAAAAATTCGATTTTTACATATGTAGAGGATACGGGCGAAAGCGACAAAAGGCGAAGATTTCTATAAGTGAAGTGTCGTGCAGTTGGATAGCTATTGGTGAGATTTCTGATTTAAAAAATATTATATATGTGTGAAATGAAAGTGAATTGCTATATATAAATATATATATATATACGCCCCTCGTCCACAAACCATAAACGATATTTATTGGTTGAAATTGTTGTGAAAATTGATTGATAGCGAATGATTGTTTGGGATTGTTTGTGATTGATATTGGTTGATTGTGGTTGAAAAATACCCATTTGTGGTTGTGAAATATTTGGTTGAAACCACATAGGATTAGTTTGTGGAAATGAAATAAATATATACATGCCGCCTGCGTGCGAACTAGATGCATGAACCCCATTGTCAAAAACCGCGAGGTTTTAAGGTAGAGCGAGGAGCCGTACTAGGGACGGTCCCGGTCTAACTACCCTGCCGTTATGCTGCCGAAATTTTGAATAATATTCTTGTGTTTGAATTATTTTCATATGCTTAAACTATATTTATTCATTGCATAGAAAACATTCATGTGTTGAATTGATATTCATTCGTTGATTAGAAATTCATGTGTTGAATGGTATTCATATTTTGAAATAAATTGTTCGATAATAAAAATCACATTTTTATCTATATATAGAAACCATAGAAAACATTCATGTGTTGAATTGATATTCATTCGTTGTTTAGAAATTCATGTGTTGAATGGTATTCATATTTTGAAATAAATTGTTCGATAATAAAAATCACATTTTTATCTATATATAGAAACCATAGAAAACATTCATGTGTTGAATTGATATTCATTCGTTGTTTAGAAATTCATGTGTTGAATGGTATTCATAATTTGAAATAAATTGTTCGATAATAAAAATCACATTTTTATCTATATATATAAACCATAGAAAACATTCATGTGTTGAATTGATATTCATTCGTTGTTTAGAAATTCATGTGTTGAATGGTATTCATATTTTGAAATAAATTGTTCGATAATAAAAATCACATTTTTATCTATATGTAGAAACCATAGAAAACATTCATGTGTTGAATTGATATTCATTCGTTGTTTAGAAATTCATGTGTTGAATGGTATTCATATTTTGAAATAAATTGTTCGATAATAAAAATCACATTTTTATCTATATATAGAAACTATAGAAAACATTCATGTGTTGAATTGATATTCATTCGTTGTTTAGAAATTCATGTGTTGAATGTTATTCATATTTTGAAATAAATTGTTTGATAATAAAAAACGCCTTTTATCGACTATATGAACTGTGTAAAATAATCTCGTTTTAAAAAGAAATTGTTTTATGATAAAAATCCTATTTTGTCACCTATATGAACTATATAGAAAAATAGTGTTTTGAAATGAATTGTTTTACAATAAAAATCACATTTTTATTGTATGCATAAATCGTTGAAATGTGAAGTGTTAAAAATAGCCACTTGTTCAAAATAAACAAATATGAGTTGAAATATTCATTAATTAGCTAATGAAATGATTTGCACCTATTTATGTAACATTAGAATGAATGGAGTTTTTAAACCAAATAGAAATCAAATATGAAGTCGAATAGAAATTGATAAATGATAAGAACTGTATATATATGTACATGCAATATTCATTGAACAGGTTATAGCAAAGGGGCTAGAGAAGAGGAATAAAATTTTGTGCCCGACAAATAGGTACACATTTACTGATTTGTTTGGGTGATGATTTTGAGCCTGTTGGCTAGCCGCTTGGCTTTTTCTTTTTCTTTTTGAGATTAGAAGGACCGGGAACGCTATTTGCGATTTCCCGATGCTCCCGGTGCAGGGGAGGTTATGGCGAAATTTTCCAAAATTTTAAGGTGTTAGAAAAATATTTGAAGTGAAAACGATATGGAAATCATTGAATGAACCATATTTATATGAATATATAAATATAAATAAATTTAAAACGAAACGAGGTCGTGCAGTTCGTATTTTGAAACCGTGATTTCAAACGACTAGTGCGGGAAATCCGACCATTGGATTTTCCCGAAACCTCAACCGTTGGGTTCGCCTTGGAATAATCTTTCCAACGGCACCAACCTTGTAAAAATCCAACGGTTGGATTGTCTGGAATGTTTAATTCAAATTTGAAGAAAAACAGCGCCAGAATCGATTATATTTATATATAAATATAAATAGAATTATATTTAATCGAATAACGACGCTGCAGTTCGTATTTTGAAATCGAAACTTCAAACGATTGTACCGGGAGATCCGACCGTCGGATTTTCCCGAAACTGGAACCGTTGGATTCGTTTTGAAAAGGCCTTTCTAATGATGTAAATTTTGTGAAGATCCAACGGTTAGATTTTCAGATATGTGTAAATCAAATCTGGAGAAAAACAGCGCCACGGCCACGTTATGGCCCGAAACGTCGTTTTGAATATATTAGCTATTTTAAAATAAATAAAAATAGCGATAAATAGTTATAAAATATCATAGGCGATATGGAATGGAAATAAACTGAAATTTGCTTGATTTGTGTGGCTTTTGATGGTTGAATGTGTTTGGTGTGAAAATTACATTAAAGAACGAAATTGGTGTTGTCGAATAATTTAACCATTGAAATAAATTGATTTGAAATTCTAAATATACGTGAATTATTTGAAAAAGCCGAGTTAATTCTCATTTCAAATAATTGATCGACGATTGAAAGTCGAAGATGAAGACGATGGTCGAAGACCGGAGATCTTCACCTCGTTTGGATGGTAACCGAGGTCCTGATTGGGAGGCATCCCGAAATATGGATAATGAGTGGTGATCGTCCAGACGTACGTGGTGATCGAAGGGTTTGCGAGGTATTTAGTGCCTCCGGTTTCGTTCAGACCCAGAACGGACTTGTAAATGGACTGTGTGTCCGACATTGGAATTTGTTCTGTGTGATTGATAGCCATCAGTTGCACGGTGTGAATTGCCTGTCTGGCATGCTAAGATGCAGTGATCAGGGCTTCTGTTGAAAAGCAAAGTCTTGTGGAGATGATCAAAGCACCGCCTGTGTGGCGTAGCTTTGTGTATAACGTGAATTCGCGAGCCTCACACCCCGGTATGAACCAGAAACGGGAGCAGGACCTCAGGGGGGACGTGCGTTTTCTTTCTAGCTAGGGTGGTGTCAGTGACCTACCAGCCCTGACATTTATATACTTTTCACCTATGTGGTTGTTGCTGTTGCGAGGCGCCTCGGTTTGATCGGACGATCCGGGTCCGATGGAGTCATTCGTTGGCTCATTTACACCCCAAAGGGTGGAGAAACGCATTGTTCAGGCATTATAATCCACTTCGTGTGGACCGGCCCTGACGATCCAAGGGGCAGTTGCGGCTGTTCCTGAGGGGTGGGCTAGAGCGTCTCGAATTCGGTAAGGACTATCTTTTGCCTTGGTTCATGACGGAAATCCAATTTCCAAATACGTGATCGTGCGGTTTTGATTGTATACCTATATATGGCGACATAGTGGTATGGGGCATTAATGTCGTCTATGATTGATAGTTATGATTTGAAATTGTTTTCAAAACATATAAACACTAGGAATAATATCAAATGCCTTTGTTTTATTCGTATCAAGCATATTTTGGCCGTTATAAGGTAAAAACTCTATCCTCCGGTTTGCATTGCATTGTGTGATGGGAACTGAGTCTTATAACGGCTTCATTTTATAAAAAGCATAGCGATGTTTAAAAGAAGGATTTGTTTTAAAGCACTGGCAATCCAATGGAGTAAACCCGTTCCACGAAAGTGGCGTGGTCCTGTGATTAGCCAATTATATATGTGTTGAGTGGATTTCTCGTACCAGTCCCATGACTGACTCGTAGTTTGTTTCACTTTCAAACTCGAGTGCCCCTTTTTCTACACGGGCAGCCTTGTATTCAGGTTTAGCTGGTTCTTTCTGGATAGCTGGAGCCGAAGATGGATTCTATCATTTATTTCTTTTTATGTTGTTCAGCTCCTATTGTACATATTTTGTTTATTTCCGCTGTAGACATTTATGTATAGCTGAACTGTATTTGTACTAAGTAAGATCCTGCATACTGTGTAACTCTGATGATTACTTTTATCCAGTATATTTTGTTGTTCATATCTGGTGTATTTATTTAATTCTATTCTGCTATTATATGTTTCTGTGTTATATTCCAAAGATAACCTTGTTTCCGTGAGAACGGGAAATCGGGTCGTCTCACACAGCTTAGGATTCGAAGATTTGCGACGTTGGGGATTTTGAAGACGGTCTCACTCTGATGTTATAAAACAGTTAAGATTTTCTTGTATTCAAATTATTTTGACATTCCGCTGTATAGAAAATGTTGTATCAAAACTTTCCCATTATAAATAAAAAGTTTTATTCTATTGTTTCAAAACTGTGATATTATTCTGTGTTTTCTGTGTTGATTTCGTGTTTAAACTCTAAAAGCTAAATAACGAACCATCGGTTTGAATGCTTTAAGTTGGTTTAATTATCAATTTGAAGCGCTCAAAAAGGCTGGATGTTACACTTACATAGTCTGTCAACCAAACGATCGACATACCACAAAACAATTGGGATTAGTGTACGTCAAATATCATCCCAATACCCGTGTGGGGTTTCAATCAACAAACACAGATTTCATTTCTGCAGTTGGGCGATGTGTAAAATATATCGTCCTAATCCATATCAGTCAAATATGTGTACAAATACAAATCGTCCAATTTGTGAATGAATATTTATTTTATTCATATACACGTTAAAAATTATATATTTAACTATAAACTATTTATTTCAACATTTAAATATTTTATTTATTCCATTTCATATCACAAACAAATTTCACAACACAATCAAACAAACAAGTCATCCATGGTCTGTGGACGACGGGTGTTGGGGGCTGCTAAGCACAGTCTGCATCCTAGTATATATTCTAACTAGAAAATAAAATTTAAAGTGAGAAGTTCTCACCTCTGGGATCCACTCCGTCATTCTTTAGCGGACGATGGTTTGGATTTTGTTCTGCTTCCACTTAGTTTCATCACAATCTGTTTTATGCGGTTCATGTTAAAAATCCTATTTTTGACAACGCTACTATATATATAAAAATCACATTTTCATAACACTATTTTCTATATAAAAATTATATTTTTATTCTGCTAACTTCAAAATAAAGATCATATTTTTATCGTATCGTTATATATATAAAAATCATATTTTTATCATTCTAATATATATAAAAATTATATTTCTATCTTCATGTAATGTATATAAAAATTATATTTTTATAAATCAGTTCATACAATAAAAATTGAATTTTTACCTAACTAAAAATTGAATTTATATCTAACTAAAAATCTTATTTTTGTATATTGACAAATCACAACTTTGTTCATGTAAAAATCCCAGTATTTTATATATAAAAATATCAACTTCATGTATATTAAAAATCTAAACTTTATGATGTTAAATATCTCAACTTTATGATATTTAAAATCTCATCTTTATTTATAAAGAATCTAAACTTTTCTTCATAAAAACTAATATTTTATTTGCTTTGTTTTTCATACATAAAAACTGAAATTTAAATAATGTGAATCATATAGAAAAACTGAAATTTAAATAAAAACAAAAACTCACTGTATATTTCCAAAGGGGGGGAGTGGAGGCCGAGGGGCATGCTAAAGGTGGTCGGGGAGGCACAATGGTGCTCGGCGACATTGGGTTGTCGAGGTCTGGCGGCGGTTTTCTTTTGGGGTGGGGCGATGGGGTTTCATGAACGGGGAAGGGAGAGGCAAACAAGAAGGAGGCGGTTGTCACAAGGGGTTGCGGCGGAGGCTTCGGCGCGGCGGCCGCACACCTGGAGGAGGCGGCGACGAGATCGACGAGCGGTTTTTTTTTGATTTGGATATGAGAGGCGAGAGAGAGATCTGAGGGTAATATAATATATATATATATAGTTATTTTATTCTGTTTTTATTCCAAAAGGTTGAGTTTCTCTTTGAACTCCAAACGATACCCAACGACTGTTACCCCTAGCTCATTACCCTCATTCCAAACACAATGGGATATGTATCATAAGCCAGTTCCATCGTTTCGATCAGTTTTCCTTTAAATTAAATTATAAATCAATATATATTTAATTTAATCGTACCTTTTAATTTACCAAGGCCACATACAGACTCCAAAAATTCCAGAAAAATAAATCTGGCTATGTTTTGACGATACGGTCCTAACAAAACTAATTTCGTCGAATTTGGAGACCATTTGAAAACTTTCATTTTCCAGTCGATTAAATTCAAACTGAAATTACCAAATGCGTTTAAATCCACCACGCTCACATATTAATTCCAAAAATTATGAAAATTGCAATCTAGCAATAATTTGACATTCCGGATCCAACAAAAATGGTCTCATAAAAAATCGGAGGTCGTTTGCGAAATCGCCATTTTTAATGGCTATATTTCCATAGCGATTATTCTGAAAATTCAACTGGAAATAACTTTTATTCCCGCTATGAAATTTCAATGTTCCAGGTTCGTTGGAAAGATATTTTCAAACAGATTCAAATATTTCTGGTTTCACTAAAATCCCATTTATTTTGAATCCTATACATTAATTTGAAATCGAATTTTCAACCTACCGCGCCATTTCCATTTCTTTTTTAATTAAAACAAATATTTATATTCTAACTTCGATTCAAATAAATATATACGTTTTAATTCTATGTGAAATAAATTTTATCGTTATTATTTAAAATAAACCATTTTAAATATTCAAAATTCATTAAAATTGCCAAAGTATAAAATTTTAATTGGTTCTGTTTTTTCGGGTTGTTACAATACTCCAGGCGTGGGCAGGGGGTTCAAGGGTCTTCGATGTGGTGGTGTTTGATCATCGCCAGGAGGTGTCACGTGTGCTGCGTTTTCCAAAGAGGAGGAGCGGTTTTGGGTTTCATGGCTACAGGGAAGCGACGTAGTAGAAGATAAAGACGGAGGACCCATTTTCTTTCTTGACCAAAGTAATTAATTAATTTTTAATTTACAAATAATTGTTTAATTAATTGGTGTAAACTTATAAATTCAATAACTTACTCGTAGATTATCAGAATTCGATGAAATAAAATGCGTTGGATTCCTCTTGTCGAGCATTACCACATGAAACCAATCGAAACCAAAATAGAGCAATCAGGATTTCAGACAAATTTGAGTGTGAACAGAAATTCAGAAAATAAACGCAAATGATTTCTGAAACCGAGCAAGGTGAGATATCTAATTTTATAATTAAAATCGAATTATTTATCGTTATATGAAATTCATGTATGTATGTTATTATGAAACATATACGTGATGTATGGAATTAGAATTGGTTAATTTTGATTGCGATGTGTTAATGGGTTGGATTTTGATATTCATATCTGTAGATCTGATTTTATAATAAAGAAAATTCTTTTATTTGAATCCATGAATTCTAATTTGGTTTTTGAAATAAAAATCTCATCTTTATCGAACCCATGAACTTTGATTTGGGTTCTGAAGTAATTAAACAATACTTTTTATTGAAACTATGAACATGGTTTTTGTTTAACAATAGAATATCATTTTTATTGAATCTATGAACATAGAATACGTTAGATTTGTTTTGCAATAAAAATATACTTTTTATTGAATCCATGAACTTGTCACATAACATGTTTCATTAGATTAGAAAGAAGAACATTTTTTCTATTTGTCACCTTGTTTCAATCAAAAAGATTAAATTAAAAAGTTCACATTTTTTTTCATTTGGTTACAAAATAAAGAAAAGAATAAAAAGAGTAGAATTAGAAGATATATTTTTATTATTAATTTGTAACAATAAAAAGAGTTGAAATAAGTGAACATATTTTTATTGCCATTTTGGTGCAATAAAAGATTAGTTATTAAATATCATATATTTTTATTTTTATCGTCACTTTGTTACATTAAAAAGATTGAAAACAATGAAAAATATCATTTTTATTGTTCATTGTTTTCAATAAAAAGATTTCACATTAAAAATCACATTTTAATGGAGTTTTGATTTCAATAAAAGGATGGAACATGAAAAATATGCTTTTTATTGTTCATTGTTTTCAATAAAAAGATTGCACATTAAAAAAATACATTTTTAATGTATTTTAGTTTTCAATAAAAAGATTGAACATTAAAAAATTATATTTTTAATGTAGTTTAGTTTCTTAAAGATAGCATTCAAATATAATTTTAGTAAAATTGTCATGTTAGAATTAAAATATCATTTTAGTAAAAAAAAATGTCATGTTAGCATTAAAATATCATTTTAGTAAAAATGTCATGTTAGCATTAAAATATCATTTAGTAAAAAAATGTCATGTTAGCATTAAAATATCATTTTAGTAAAAATATCATGTTAGAATTAAAATACCATTTTAGTAAAAATGTTGTGTTAGAATTAGAATATCATTTTAGTAAAAATGTCATGTTAGAATTAAAATATCATTTTAGCAAAAATGTCATGTTAGAATTAAAATATCGTTTTAGTTAAAAAATGTCATGTTAGAATTAAAATATCATTTTAGTAAAAAAAATGTCATGTTAGAATTAAAATATCATTTTAGTAAAAATATCATGTTAGAACAAAAATATTATTTTAGTTAAAAATGTCATGTTAGAATTGTCGACATTAATGCCACCATCACTTATATTCATTTTGTTAAACTAGAATTGTTAACAAAATGAAATCATCATTTTTTATTCATTTTGTTAAACTGGAATTGTTAACAAAAATGAAATTATCCCTTTTAATCATTTTGTCAAACTAGAATTGTCAACATAAGTGCAATCATCACTTATACTAATTTTGTTGAAATAGAATCGTCAACAAAAATGAAAATATCATTTTAATAATTTTGCTGAAATAGAATTATCAACAAAATGAATGAATCACTTTTAAATCATTTTGTTGAAATAGAATTGTCAATAAATTGGATGTATTACTTTTTATGCATTTGGTTGAAATAGAATTTATATGCAAATATAAGAATCATTTTTATTTGCAAACCATGCATTAGAATTTATATGCAAATATGAGAATCAATTTTATTTAAAAAATATACGTCAGAATTTATATGCAAATATGAGAATCATTTTTATTTGCAAAACATACATTAGAATTTATATGCAAATATAAGAACCATTTTTATTTGCAAAACATATATTAGAATTTATATGCAAATATAAGAACCATTTTTATTTGCAAAACATATTAGAATTTATATGCAAATATAAGAATCATTTTTATTTGCAAAACATACATTAGAATTTGTATGCAAATATAAGAATCATTTTTATTTGCAAAACATACATTAGAATTTATATGCAAATATAAGAATCATTTTTATTTGCAAAACATACATTTGAATTTATATGCAAATATAAGAATCATTTTAATTTGCAAAACATACATTATAATTTATATGCAAATATAAGAATCGTTTTTATTTGCAAAACATACATTAAAATTTATATGCAAATATAAGAATCATTTTATTTGTCAAAACATATATTAGAATTTGTATGTAAATTGAAGTGACATTTTATGGTTAAATTATACAATAGAATTTGTATGCAAATCAAAGTGACGTTTGTATTGTCAAATTATATATCAGATATATGTAGGGAAATTTTGCGAGTAAAATACATTTTTATTTGGCGTTAGGAATATAATAACATGTTTGTTATTTATCATCAATAAGTTAGCGGAATTAAAATTGGTTAAATTCATTAACCAATGATTTATTTAGATGAACTGTTGTTGGCTGAAAACTCCACACAGGTATTGGGACGATATTTGACATACACTATTCCCAATATTTAGTTGTATATTAATCGATCGAGTGACAGGCTGCAATAAGCGTTATTTGTTCATTTTAATGCTCACATAGATATAAATTCCACTTTGGATGTGAATGGATTGTTTAATGATTATTTATCATTGTTGTCGTGTACATGCGATATATGAAATCCATATAACCGAAATTATATGGTTACTGATTGAGTCACATTCCGATTCAGAATATTTTTTAAATAAAGAATATTTTAAAATAAAGAACATTGTAATATAAAGAATATTTTAAAATAAAGAATATTGTGATATTAAGAATATTTTTACATAAAGAATCTATTTATATAAAGAATATTTTTAAATAACGAATATTTTAAAATAATATTCAATGAAGAATAAAATGTTGATTTATATGTCCGTTTTTGGACGGACACAAAAGATAAAATATTTTTTTATCAAAATGAACTAGTTATTAACTAGAATAAATCTTTTAAATTAAGATTTAATGAAGCCTTCCAATTAATTAATATTTACTTAGAATTAAATAAAAGAATTAGATTTTGGGTTGTCGTGGATGGTATCTTAAATAACACTGTTCTTAAACCCCGTATAAAAAGAATAAATCTTTTAATTATGATTATTAGAATTTCCAATTATATTTAGTGATTGGAATAAAATGATATGTGAATTAGGCTTAATGTTAATAGGGTTTTAAATGACATTTGTTCTTTAGCCCAATTAACAATAAAAATATGATTTAGAATTTATAAATCTTTTTATTAAGATTTTAAAAGAAATTTTCCAAAGCCAAGTTTTCCAATTATATTAAATTGGAATTGAGTGGAAATTCGATTTGATAATAATCGAGATAGGCTTCTGTAAAAGAAGACCGTTACTATATATGGAATTTAAAAGGCTTTGCCATTATTCCATTTATATTATTAGTCTGATACAAAAAATTTATATCAATTATGTATTGATTTGATCTCTGTGAAAATTCCTTATTTAATGGAAGTTGATTTTGAGTTTATCGTGAACTGTGTTTTAAATGACATTGGTTCTTTAACCCTTTTAAAGACAAGATTAATTTCTTAAAAGTTGAATATCACAAAGCAATCATTTTTGATATTAAAATCAAATTTGAGTTTTAATGAATCTTTAAGAAAAGAAGATTAAAGAATAAATTTAGAAAAATTTATCTTTGATAAAATTAATGGGAACCTTTCCCAAATAGTATGAATATTTTATTAAAAATATATTCTGAATTGGAATAAGGCGTATGATGTATGTTTATAGCACTTGATTTTGATTATAAAATACGCGAGTTATTCGGAAAGACCGGGTTTAACCCATTCTGAACAATTACTACGATGAATAAAGTCAAAGACATTGAAGACGGTGATTGAAGACCGGTGATTTTCACATCGAATGGGCAAATACTGATGCTTTGAACTGGGTCGCTCCTAGGAAAGGGTTAAAATGGTAGTCGTCCGGACGTACTTGTTAATTGTCCGGATATGCGAGAACCTCTCTTCCGTATTGGACATACTGGACGAGGAATAAGGTGTCTTCGGTTTCGTTCAGACCCATAACGGACTTGTAAATGGATGTGTGTCTGACATTGGATTTCATTCCATGTAAATTGATTTCTATTTAATATATATTGGTTTGGTGGCGGAGAATTCATTCTCTTTCTTAACACCCTTCTCTAAGACGCACGAGCTCAGTTGTTATATATTGGTAGTTATTGATCGCATGGCGTGAACTGTCAATGTGGCATGCCAAGATGCAAATGATCGAGGATTTTGTTGAAAAGCGGAGCCTTGTGGTTGATGATCAAAGCATGGCCTTTTTAGGTGTAGCTTTGTGTATAGCATTACTTCGCGAGCCTCACACCCCGGTAAGAGTCAGAAACGGGACAAGGGAACGCAGGGAGTGCACACATTTCTTTCTAGCTAGAAGTGGTATCAGGGTTTTGCAAGCCCTGACATTTTACTTATTTGGATGATGGATTATAAGGCCTCGGTTATATTGGTCGATAGTGACCAATTTGTTGGCTCAATAGGACCAGGAAACGTGTGTTCAGGCATAACTAATCCACTAGAGTATTTGTGGACCAGCCCTGCAGGATCCAAGGGTTGCCGGTAGGTGTGATCTTGAGACATTTGCTAGAGTATCTCGAATTGGTAAGGCGATCGTCCCTAGCCTTGACTCATGATGGAAACCCAATTTCCAATATGACATTACAGTTTTGATTGTAAACCTATATATGGAGACATAGTAGGATATGGTACTATGCCATTTAGGATTGATACATTTACTTTGAAGTATTTTAAAAATGATTAAACACTCATAATAATATTAAATATTATTTTCTACGTATCAAGCTTGTTTGATCATTATAAGGTAAAACTCTATCCTCCGGTTTGCGTTGCATTGTGTGATGGGACTTAAGTCTTATAATGATTTCATTTTTCTAAAAAGCATTGCGTTGTTTTTATAAAAACTTATTTAATTTATGCACTGGAAATCCCATGGAGTAAACCCGTTCAGTGTTAGCGGCGTGGTCCTGTGATTAGCCATATTGTTAGATAAGTTAGGAAAGATTTCTCATACAAGTCCCACGACTGACTCGTAGTTTGTTTCACTTTGCAAACTCGGGTGCTCTCTTTTCCACATGGACAGTCGAGAAGCTTATTTTGCAGATATACTGAGCAGGATTCTGGATCGAAGCTTAAAGCTATGTCCAAAGCATTGATAGACTTCCAATGTATCAATTTATTGTTTCCGCTGCACTGTATTAAATCTATTGTAAATTTATCTTCCGCTGTATTTTATTCAATGTACTCTGATATATTCTTTACTCTGATGTAACACTATTATAATGTTTATAAAAGTCTTATGTTATCTGTTCTGATGTGTTGTATGCCCAGAGTTAGTGCATTCGAGGATTTCCAACTTTTGGATCAGACCTGTGTGGTTTATGGTCGATTCAAAGTGCAGGATTTTTCGGGTCATTACACTTTAAGTCATTTTCTTTAGTTGATTGTTCTGTAATGAAGCATGTGCACTCGTTCACGAAGTCTGTGGGAGCTTGTCCTTTAATTACCGCCCAAGGATGAAACTCAGTCTCGTATTGGCTAAGTTCAACTCCCCATTGACTAACCTTCCTGATGTTTCTGGTTTACTGAACACTCGATGAAGCGGAAAGCTAGTTAAAACTTTAATATGGTGAGCTTGGAAGTATCCTCTGAGTTTTCATGTGGTAAGTACTAGGCAATATGCTAGTTTTTCCATTAACGATATCGGGTTTCGGCGTCCTTTAGCCTTCTGTTAACGTAGTAAATTGGGTGCTGAGTTTCATTATTTTCTCTGATAAGGACCGATCTTACCGCATATTCTGAAATGACCATATATAGGTATAGATATTCTCCTTTCTCGGGACTGGATAGAATCAGAGACGTTCCTATATAAACTTCAATTCTTGGAAGGCCTTCCTACATTCTTCGTTCCATTCGAAGTTCTTCTTTTTCTTTATACCATCGAAGAAATGAACGCATTTGTCAGTGGCTTTGGAAATGAAGCTACTAAGGGCTGCTACTTTTATGTTCAAGCTTATGACTTCTTTGCTCATTCTAGGTTCTTCCTCGTCTCTTATGGTCTGGATTTGGGCAGAGTTAGCTTCAATGCCCTGTTCAGTTACACATTCCCTAGGAAGTTTCCAGATTAAACTCTAAAAACACTTTTGTGGGTTTAACTTCATTTGGTAACTTCTTAGGACATTGAACATTTCTTCTAAGCCCTTTATATGGATTTCTTCTTTGATGGAATTTACTAGTATGTCATCCACATATACTTCCATGTTGTGCCTATTTGTTCATGAAACATTCTATTTACCATCCTTTGGTATGTTGGTTCCGCATTTTTCAATCCAAAGGGCATTGCTTTATAGAAAAATGTTCCCCAATCAGTGATAAAGTTTGTATGCTCTTCGTCGAGTTTATGCATTGGAATTTGGTTATACCCCGACAAAGCATCCATAAGGGATAGTATCTTATGGCCACTTGTTGCATCGACCAACTGGTCTACCCGCGGAATGGGTTAGCAATCCTTTGGGAAAGCCTTGTTTAAATCAATGTAATCAACACATGTTCTCCAATTCCCATTGGACTTATTTACTAGCATCGGATTGGCTAACCATTTTGTGTAAAGAACTTTTCGGATAAACCCGATTGCTTCTAACCTTTTGATTTCCTCCTTTAAGGCTTCTGATCGGTCTCTATTATATTGTCTCTTCTTTTGTCGAACCGGGATTAATGAAGGATCAATTTTTAAGGCATGACTCACAATAGAAGGGTTGATTTCGACCATGTCTGAATAGGTCCAAGCGAAGGTATCTTTGTTGAGTTACAGGAACCGAATTAGGTCGCTCTTAGGGGGATCTGTCAACCTTTTCCCTATGTTGGCAACTTTAGCCTTATCCATTGAATCTACATTTACCTCTTCCACATCCTCTATTGGTTTCATTCTTTCAATATGCCCTCTATAATCCAAATATGTGATAATTTTTCCTTCTTCGGTCAAGTTTACATCATCGGCTCTCTTCCTTTTTCTTTTCAAAGAAGTGTACCTAACATTTGCATGCTTGTTAACTTTATTGATTTTAACTTAGCTTTGAATGTGGGATGTAAGAATCCCTTGTCGGAAGGTATAAAAACAGTAGAAGAATCAAGGTACTAAGAACACTCCCTTTTGTATTTGTCAATTGTTGCAAAATACAATTCGCGAGAACGAAATTGTCTCCTCTGATGGTACCCCACCCCTGCTTGGTTAAGAACTTTAACATAAGACACTTGGAAGAGAAAAAGAATCCATCTCCTCCAAAGCTGGTTGCCCAAAGAAGGCGTTGTAATAGGATGGTTGATTGATCATAACAAAGAGAGATCGAAGGTCATATGGAACGGAGACATCCCAACTTGAACCAGAAGGTTGATCCGTCCTACCAGAGTTGATCCCTTGCTATTGAAGCCAAAGATCGGTTCATTGTTTGGCTCTAACTTCTACTCATAAATTCCCATTTGATTGAAATCATGCTTGAAGATGACATTGACGGCACTCCCAGTGTCCACAAGGATCTTGGAATCAACAGAGAGTCTGATTTGCGCTGTTATCATAAGGGGATCATTGAGTGGATGGCAGACCCCTTTCTTCATCTCATCTGGAGAAACTACTAGGTTGTGCATTTTGAGAGCATAACGCACATTCTTCAACGATGGCTCCTCTCGAATGGAGAACATTCCCTCCATAGCTTACTTCATATATTGACTTCTGGCTCTTGGACAATCTCCAGCAAGGTGTGGCCCACTAAGGATCACATTGATTCGATTTATGGGGGGACCCAAGTCTAGGTTGCCCTCTTCCATCGTAGCTTCTATTGCATTTGATGAAACCTTTTGTTGTCCATTTGTATGCTGAGAAGATGTTGTCTTGTTTAAAACAAATTCTTTCAGATGTCCCTCTCCGATTAGCTTCTGAATAATACAATCCAATACCTTGCACTCATTAGACTTATGTCCGTTGGTTTTGTGAAATTTGCAATAATTACCACCGGAATAAGGTTCAGGGTAATTCTTGGCCTTGAAGAAGACGATGAAGTTATTAACCCTTTCTTTCTCCATAACATACACAAAGGAGATGGGATTACTTAGGGCAACCGAGTTTGTATTAGAATCCTCCCATCTTAATCTCTTTTGATTTCCCTTCAGGGGCTTTCATCCGAAGTTCGACCTTCCTCCTTCCCCTCGAGGTCTGAACTTTCTCTTTGTTAAGTATAATTCATCCATGCGAATGAACTTGTCATCTTGGAAGTGAAAGTCTTGTAAGTCTTTACAACTGTGAATGTATAATTCTTTCCAGAAGGGGGTATTTTCAATTAACCTTGAATGCACGGCTATCAACTTGTCACGATCATTCATATCTTTGGCCTTTAATGCCTCAATGTTGAACCTTTTCCGGTAATCTCCTAGAGACTCCCCTTGCCTCTGTTTGATGTTAGCGATGACTGTGTAGTAAACTATCAGATCTTTGCAGATGCAGAACGGTGCAGAAAATTTGTAGGAGAACTGTTCCCATAAATAAATAATGTTTTGTCTGTACCGACCATATCACTTTGTTGTCGCCCCCTGAATAGTCATTGGGAAAAGACGGCATCTGACGGCTCCTGAAGCATTATACAGATCCATCTGGATATTGAAAACCATTAGATGATCATCAGGGTCGATTATTCCAAGATATTTTATGGTTGGAACCTTCACCCTAGATGGTATTATAGTGTTCATAATTTAATCGATGAAAGGAGCTACTCTTTCATTGTCATTAACCCTGTCATCCTGAGTCCTCTTCGCCTTGCTCCACAACAAGTTTTTAATGGTCTTCTGAACAATGTCTTTAAGATAAGCCTCTGTGTTGTCGTATTTGCTCTTTTAGGATCATAACCTTTGGAAGTGGAACTCCCAGATTGCTCTTACTTGCATTATTTTCCTTGGTGATCTATTCCCATCAAAAGGGACATTTTATTCTTAGAGGAAGTCTCTTTGAGCTTCTCTTTTACTTCATAGTGTTGAATGGGAGCTTTTCTTTTTAGAGATTCATTTGTTTCTCTTTGATTGGACTTAGTAGGTCTTGAAGACTTCTGCGCTTGAGTAGCATTCCTTTGAGCTTGTATCTCTTGGAGTTGCTTCTCCAAGACCATAATTCTTGCGACATTATCTTCCATGGCGTTTGGATTGGGCTGGATGTGGCTCCTCTTTCATTATTGTTCAAATTGAGCATTAGATCCATGTTTCCTTCAAGGGTTGCATTAGGGTGGGTTCCTTATTTCACTCTTCCAATTTTTTTGATTTCATCTTTCCTACCATGGAGCAATAAATTTACCAAATTAATTTTTGGTGGGTTCACCACAAGGTCGGAGATTCAAGCACCCTCCTTCTAGCGCCAAAATGTTAACGCTATTTTCCGTTAACACCCGGAATAAGTTATATAGAACATGTATTTAGGAAACCTGATGCAGCCATGATTTAGGGTTACTGAAATGTATTATGGGACAGTGCTCCTTAGCTAAATCTACCCTTTCTCAAGTATTTAAATCTCTAATTCGAAAATTAGTTATTCTTCCCTTAAGGGGTGAATATCATGCTTGCAAGACTATGGATTTCTGAAGTTCCTTGAAGAAGGGTTTATTTAATTTGGCACAACTGAAGCGTTGCATAATCAGTTACCCTCTAGATCATGGGTAAGATAATATACATTGTGATAAAAGGAAAATATGCTAATGCTTCCCGATATTCAGAAGGTAAGATTACCGCAATGCTTATAAACTCAAATGCTCCTTCTGCATCGAGCCAGCCCGAAGGGCCTTGGTTGCTTCAGTGATCAAGTCATATGCCTGCAGATAACCTCTTTTCCGGGATTGAGTAGCATTAGACTCATTATGAGAGGGTTGATTCGCATTGCCAACCCTCGAGGTAAAAGGGGGAAGGCTTCGGGTTTCCACAAAGCCTTTCCTCCTTTTTGAAGGTGTCGTGAACAACTCTTTCATACGAAAGGTTAGTGTTAACTCCCTAATTCATCATAAATGGCACAACAAGATTATCAAATCTCAAGATGTTTAAGTCTCGGAATTCTCCATTCATAAATTGTAGGTGTATTACAAGAGTTGTAAAAAAATCCCCAATCCGATTTGGAAATTAGGGTTTGCTCTTCAGATAAGAAGAAACAAGATTGAGAAATGAAGAATTCGTCCCCCGAAATGTGACCCCTGGGGTCTTATTTATTGGGAATTCGGGGTCCCTTCTGCTCTTGGGCTATTGGGCTTGCAGAAGCCTCTGTCAGTCGCTTTTCTACTTAGTCTCGGATGTTTAGCTTCCAGCCGCCTTTATGGTGTTGATTATAGCTTCCAGGGTGAGGTTTTCGGTCAATTGAAGTTTCTTTGAGATGGATACGAGGCGTCGATGTAAATGGCTTTCGGAGGACATTTGTGCTCCCGGTTGTGGGTTCCGGGTGTAGGCTTCCAGTTTTCTCTAGAATACTTTAAGGAGCTTGCCCTCGTGATGTATGTAGATAGCTTCAGATTCAGCACCCCTGTCGGTGTCGGCACTAGACGGATTAATATGGTTAGCCTATATCCCCTCTAGGGTTTCGGTTTGCCTTCCGGTAGGGCTTTTGAATGGAGTCTAGCCTTCCGGAGGGTAGCTTCCGGTGTTTTTCTCATTTTTTAATAAATTTACCTCTCGTTGTTTGAATATTTCAGAGGATAGTTCCAGATAACCCTTGGGCACTTTTAAGCTTAGTATCTTTAATGCCTTTATCTCTTGATGTATCAGTGTTGAGTAGGTTAATACCGACAGCCCTTCCGTCTTTCTGGGTTTCGATTAGCGGAGCTCTTGCCTCCCTCTTTCTTAGCTACTAGCTTAGATGAACTTTTGCTATAGAACCACCCTACCAGATACACCCTGTCGGTATTCTGTAGCTTTTGAGTTCCCTCTGGTGTTTGGCTTTTTGCTTTCGGAGGATTCTCTTGTGTTTGTGTTCATCCGATACCCCTTCACCATAAGCCTGTTTAGGAGTTAATTTTAGTAGTAACAGTTACCATTAACCGAATTGCCTATCAATCAGTTTCCTTAAACATAAATTAGAAATAAAATGAGGATCGGTTGACATTCTTGACTCATTAGTCATTACAAGTTAGGGTTCTTCCTTTAGTAAGGTCTAAGGGTGCCTTAGTTAGTACTGAACAATAAAGATTGTGTATGTTATAATCAGAGCCGATCATCATAGTTGAGATAATCTCATTCAAGGCTAAACTCAGCTAAATAACTGGCAAAATTAAAGTGCATGATTCACACACGCACACACTCTACCATAAATCTCATATAGAAAGAAACATTAATCTCTCATTAAATTTTCTTAAGCCACCGGAATTAAGGTGTAAATAATAAAATATTGATCTGTTAGCCATTAGCAGATAAATAAAGATAAGTGCTGTCATGACATTTTGAAGTAACTTATAAGAGAAATAAGGTAACATCAATTAATATCGCATAAACTCTCAACTCAACATAGCTTACATCAGTATGTCTTTCCATCAATAAAATGAAAGAAGACTAAAAAGAAACAATCCCAGAACTTTCACTCAGAATATAAAGAACTATACCACACTAGACATATATAATTACTCTACTATTATAATTTATTGGCCCGTAATTCATTTTTATAAGACTAACCATATGTTTCGTGTAATGACCCGGATTCTTATGGGTTAATTTTAAATATTTAATTCAAATTTAAATATTGGTGGATAACATAAATGGAATTTTATATATTAAGTTATCAATTTAATAATCGATTTCAATTTAAAATCGAATATATTAAATTGGCGAATAGGAAAACAATAAATATATAAATTCGAAGTTAGATCTGAATCAAGATAATTCAGATGATCTGTGGAAATTCTAATTCGAATATAAACGATAATAATAATGATATTATTATTGAAGAATTTATCGGTTTGAAATTAATTTATATCAGCTTAAATTTATATCAACTACAGATGGTTGAATTGGACTTCGTGACCTATCTCAGTGTGTCCGGAATGATGTTAAACCCTAGAAGTGATAGTTGTTGGGTTCAGTAAGGAGCTCAGGATCAGGGGTTATCTAAATTTTTAAGGATACGGTTTTTAATTAAATTAAATTAAAATATTTAGTGGACCAAAACCAAAGGAAACAGTGTCTCCTTTCATCTCCACAAAAAATAAAAGGAACAGTGCCTTCTTTTCTCACCACAAAAATTAAACAGTTAGTGGCCTCTTCATCTCCATCCGTCGTACCTACCTCTCCTCTATAAATCTAAGGTCATCGGTTTTAGAAGGTCGAACACCACGCTCGCAATGGCAACAGGCAGAAAAGGGAAAATCAAAATAAAGAGGGGAACGCGAAATTGCCATCGCGATTTAGATCATCGCGAGAACATCAGGGTTGCGCACTGTGTGGTTGGGCAATCGAAACAAGGTTCATTAGTTTATCTGGAAGTATTGTAAAACTCTGATCAATAGAGGGAGTCGCGAGAGTATTGGGTTAGCACCTGCGTTGTTCGATTTTGGGGATGATTGGTTATAGAGCATGGAGTTGGTTATCGCGATTCTGAATTCACAAGAACCTGAAGCCTGATTCAACGCTGCTCTCAGATGAGGATTCCGATGGGTGCAACACTGGTGAATTTCAGGGTCATCGCGAGATCTAGAGTTCTGGAAAGGTGCGTTGTGAGGTTGTGATGGCTTTGGGGTTTGGCTTCTTACTGTAAGCAAAATTTGCGATAGGGGATTGTGTCGAGTTCAACACTTACGGCAGTGTCAGGAGGAGATTGAGATGTTGAATATCATGGTAGGATCAGCAGGGGTTTTTGGTGAAGAAATAGTGGATTTTAAGGTAATAATTTAAGTAATTTAAATTACTTAAGAATGTTAACTAATATATATATATACATATATATATATATATTTAAACTAGTTAAAAATTAGATATGTCATGTTTATATAAATAAATTAGTTAGATTTATTTAATGGGTAATCAGCACTAATAACTTTTAGTTAAGGAATTAATTATTTGATTTATCTGTATACTTATAATTTATTTAAACGGTTCATAAAAATTAGTAACTGATCGCATCTAAGTAGTTAACTGGTAAAGTAACTAATTGTAAACAGATCATTTGAGTATGCAATTATGGGATATAAATTTACTTTTAATTAGATAAAAAGTTCATTTGTGTTAAAGGAGAACAAAGAGAATAATTAATATAGCCCATATAATTCACACAATTTTAAATACTATATTTGATCTATACAAGGTTCAAAAGGCTGACGCAAGTTGAGTTGGACATTTAGCGGGAAATGGATTTGGATTTTTCCAAATGCAGATGGAATATAAATCAAATGTCTTCTATTTATTTCGACAATTAAAAACCCTAGTGAGTAAATCTCACTCACCTTAATTAGAATTATTTTTATGTTGTTAAAAATAATTGTTGTTGCTTGTTTGGATTTTTCTGGTTGCTTTAAATATATTATTTATATAGGGTTGACTATTATATATATTGGGTTGACGATTGGTTGGATTCCCGCAGTCTCATTAGCGGATGCCTGCAGTTTCATAGCGGATGATTTCCCTATGCGCCCCACAAATATATAGTAGTGGATGACCTTCATACAGCGATATCCTGCCTCGAAGCAGGATGCGTATTATTTATGTGCTAACGTCTGTGGGTGCAGGAAAACAGGTTGGAGGAATCCGACTGGATTCCTCAAAAATATATTATCTGTTTGTTTATTTATTTGCATATATACTATCATATACGATGTGTTAGAGAACCTGAAATAAATAATTGGTTGTTTGTGTGTTTAAATACCACTGGGCCTAAAATGTTGATATTTAAAAATATCGAAAAAGGATATTCGAGATTTAAAAGGGGAATTCTATTTTTAGAAATAGAATTTGAATTTTTAATGAACTATAGAAAATGTTAACTTGTTTTGAATATGTATAAAACGAGTATTGAATTTATAAACTTTGTTTATAAATTTATAATGTTGGATTTGAATTGAATTTATAAACTCTGTTTATAAATTTAAAATGTGGGATTTGAATTGAATGTATAAACTTTGTTTATAAATATATAATGTGGGATTTTAAGTGAAGTTATAAACGTTGTTTATAAATAATGAATAGATTTGAATATGGAATTTAAAAGAGAATTCAAATAGATTTGAATATAGAATTTGTAAAGAGAATTCAAATAGATTTGAATATAGAATTTGTAAAGAGAATTCAAATAGATTTGAATATTGAATTTGAAAAGAGAATTCAAATAGAATTGAATATGGAATTTGAAAGAGAATTCAAACAGAATTTAATTGGAATTTGAATATAGAAGTCGATAAGGAAACGAACTTAAAAATAGAATAGTAAAATCATAAAGGAAGACTAGGAATAAAATTCCGTAAAAATAGAAAGAGAAAGCGTATACGTGTTTAAAAGTGAATAAGTAGTTGTATGGTATTGATTATTCGAGTAAGTAGTCATACCTGTTTCGATGTTATAAATGTTATTCAGTCAAGGTCTGAGAGGTAGCTATACCCCAACTTGATTGATTTCATTATTAACAAATAAATAGTAAGATTTCAGGCTCGAAGATCAATGTTGGATAAGAGTTAGTTGAATATAGTATTTGGGTTGTCGTAACGATGTTTTTACACAACATCCATTTTAACCCAAATAAGTGTAAACTTGGAAATAGAATAATAAATATTTCCTAAGTATAGAAATAAACGAGATTAGGAAAGAGATAAGGAATTGGAATATTTTCCAATTATAAATAGTATATATTTTCTAAGTTTGGAAAATAAAGGAAGGCGATATCGGAAGTGTTTTCCAAACAACGTAAAAGGCCAATATGGTTATTGAAAATATTTGGTTAACAAATATTGATAAAGAAATAGAGAAGTGATTTAATTAATGGAATATTAATTAAGGGCTCAGTGATTGTTTGGTAATTGGATGAACACTTGTTTTCTTCGATAGTTAAATCATCGATTATCGAAACACTTGTTTTTATTCGATAGTTAAATCACAGACTATCGAAATTTTTGACCATCGTTGTCAATATGGAGAGACAGTTGGATTATTATCCAAAGAACCACTCTGTATTGGCATAAGCGTTGCGAATCATATATGCCAAAGATAATTGAAGATGGAGTAAAATGCAAGGGCTATTGTATAAAGTCTTAGATAACAGTGCCTAAGATGGATATACTGAATAGTGCCTTCGGTTCATCCTGTTCCTGGATGACTTGTATGGATGAATGTCTGTCAGAGTATTTCCAGAAAGGTCACGTACATTGATTTCTTCAACTGTACCAAGAGTGGAAGCGGAAAAGGAAACTTCTTTAGCTAACACGTAATGTACTGTTGTAGACGTCAATTAGTGATTTTCGATGGATCTGAAAATGTGGCATTCGAAGTGAATCTGATGTGATGATAAAGCGTAACCTCAAGCCTCATCAACCGGTAAATGACAGAAATCGGGCAGGCAGCATGGCTATGTAGGTCGCACCTATTAGGGTGTATAATCACCTGATCTAGAGTTTCATTTACTTCTAAAAATCAATTGTTGATGTTGTCCCATTCGGGAAACGGTTGCTGATCCCAACCGTTGGTGATATACATTCGATACACTCAAGCAAAATGAGTGGTCGGTCATGTGTGGCTAAGTTGCAAGATGTTCTTGTTGAACTCGGTGTATTCTCCTCTACATATATACCAGCGGAAGGTGGTTCCATACCTTTTCATAGTTGGAAATCCATTACCCAATAAGTGCTTGCGGTTTTGATTGTATATTATATATGTGGAACGTGAGATGCAAACGTTCCACTAGATTGTTATTTACTTGATTTAGACATTATTATAATATCAAAAGAGTTTTGATATAAAGATTATTATTCCTTTCAAAAGGATTTTGAAAGATAAGTCAAGTGTTTGGATTCTCATAAGGGAAAAACCCGTTCCATGTCATACGGCGTGGTCTTATGAGATATCATTTAGTTTCTGAAACTGTTATAAACTGTTTACTCATACCAGTCCCATGACTGACCCGGAGTTTATTTTGTTTTGTTCTACCTAAACTCTTGGGTGCCTAAATTTGTACGGGCAGTCAAGTAGTTCAGGATTTTACAGATCTATCTAAAGGAGCTTGGAGCAGGAGACTTCAGCGTTAGTTATATAGAGTTTTTTTCCGCTGTGTTGTAAGTGTTGTACTCTGTTAAGTGTATGTTATATAGTTGAAATTTTGTATCTCAAAAGTTATTATATATTATATTTTGTTCCGCTGCGATGTGAGATTCTGTATTGTTATGTCTGTTCTTCTTCTACCTTTTTCTTCTAAAAAAATGATTCTTATTTTCGTGATATTTGGGTTGGACGTATAATGTATATAGTCAACTCAAGTATTACGTATTTTCAGGTTATTACAGTTGGTATCAGAGCTTAGGTTAAGCGAAAATCTAGGCTTGTGTGGCATGTGCTCATTAGAGATAGGGTCAGTAACACCCTAGAATGGGTTGAGTGTATATATATATATATACGAGAGAGCGTATTTGTTATTTGATATAAAAACCGTTTTATATTGTGTTGGCTAGTCTGTTGAGTGGCTTATGAATTCTGATCGAATCGTGGGACGCCACGATGTCGATAGGAGTTTATAAACACTTGAACAGAAGATTGGACATGATATTGTTTTAAATGGTTGAGTTGATAGTTAGGATTATAATCGAATGAGATTATAAATTTTAAATGGTTATATATAACCAAATTAAATTTGTGTATGAATGATATTTACAAATGAGATAAATT
Organism: Allium sativum; assembly: GCA_030737875.1. Lineage (NCBI taxonomy): Eukaryota > Viridiplantae > Streptophyta > Magnoliopsida > Asparagales > Amaryllidaceae > Allium > Allium sativum. The sequence continues at coordinate 582,943,031 of CM060923.1, read as the reverse complement.
GAATTTGGATTCAGAATCAGAATTAAGAATTTAAAATCCTGGGAGTTTGAAAAAAATAATTTTCTAAATGAATATCAAATAATATAGCACTGAACCCATTCAGTAGCTGGGAAATAATTCTAGTAATGAGTCGACCATCATCGGTGTTCATTTTCGAGTTTCTAAGTGAGGGATTGTTGCCTTAGAAAAGTTTTTGATAGAAATTTGTTTGAAAAGAAACAAGTTGTTTGAAAATTCAAATGTTTTGAATTTGAGATGGATATAAATATATGTATATATTTATATTACTTCAAAGGAGTTTTGAAATAAAACCCTGGGAATGTGAATGATTGAAATTTAATTTAACTTAAGTAAGTTAAATGGACCGAAATGAATAAATTGAGTAAAATCAATGTGAATGAAATATGAATTGGGTGTGAATAATGGAAAAACCAAAAGAGTTAAAAAAAATATTTGTAAAACAAATATAAAAGAAAATATATTTGTTAAACAAATATAAAGGAAATATTTGTAAAACAAATACAAAGGAAGTTATGTGCAAACAAATAGAAAGAGAAATATTTGTAAAAACATTTACAAATATAATTTAAAAGGGAATATTTGTAAAACATTTACAAATAGATTAAATGGAAGTATTTATTTTAAATAAGATATTTATTTGTTAAATAAATAGAACTTAATCAAAGGAATATTTAGAAGTTGAATAGAAAATGGAAATCTATTTTTAACAGATAAATAGAAAAGATTTATTTATAAATAACAGTTTATAAATTAAATTAAATATTTATCATTCGATAAATGGAATATATAAGTCTGAACTTATACAGAGAAGAGATATTTGTCTTTAACACCGATAGTTTTAAAGAGAAGGGGTACACAACACTTGTACAAGTGAAGTAACATCATTAAAGAGAACATTTTTAAAGTGAAGAACCGTTACTAAAAGTAAATCTTTATAAATGAATAAACGTTATCCAATAGGAGTTATTCGAATAGGAGAAGTCGATTTGAGTTAGAAATAATCGATTAGAGTTAGAATAAATCGATTAGAGTAAGAATTAACCAGTTAGAGTTAATCTGTTAGGGTTAATCCATAGAGTTAATTGAATATTTGTTATTCAATTAGAATTTATCGAATATTTGTTATTCAAATTTAAAGTTAACCAGATAGAGTTAATTGAACATAGTTAACTGAATTAGGATTTAATTGAATGTTTGTTATTCAATTAAAGTTGATCGAATATAGTTATTGAGATAGAGTTAGTCAAACATAGTTACTCAGGATAAGTTGCCATTTCGTACGACTGCTAGTGTAATTCGCAGGGCTGCAGATAGCCTAGGGCGGTCGGATGTTTCCTGAGGGAATCAGGCGTAACCATTGTGATCGCTGCGATCTAGAGTCAAGCGAATGGAGTTAAATCAAATATTAGTTATTCGAATAGAATTAAAGGAGTTAATCGAATATAATTTATTCGAATACAGTTAAAAGAGTTATCGAATATAGCTTATTCGGAAGGAGTTAAGTGAAAAGAGCTGATCAAATAGGGTTAATCGATAAAAGTAAAATCCAATAGAGTTAATTGATAAGAGTAAGTTGAATAGAGTAAATCGAATATAGTTTATTCGAAAAAAGGTTTTCGAATCTAGTTATTCGAAAGAGAGATTATTGAATATAGTTATTCGAAGGGAGGAGTTATCGAATAGGGATTTATTCGAGAGAGAGAGAGAGAGCTACGTAAGGAAGTTTGAAATGTTGAGTATCAACATAAATAAGTTTTGAAAAGATAAATGGGTTTGTAGAACTTTTTCTACCTTAGCAATTTCGAGGACAAAATTATTTTAAGTGGGGAAGATTGTAATGACCCGGATTCTTATGGGTTAATTTCAAATATTTGATTCGGATTTAAATATTGGGTGAATAATATAAATGGAATTTTATATACTAAGTTATCAATTTAATAATCGATTTCGATTTAAAATCGAATATAATAAATTGACGAATAGGAAAACAATAAATATATAAATTCGAAGTTAGAGCTGAATCAAAATAATTCAGATGATCTATGGAAATTCTAATTCGAATATAAATGATAATAATAATGATATTATTATTGAAGAATTTATCGGTTTGAAATTAATTTATATCAGCTTAAATTTATATCAACTACAGATGATCGAATTGGACTTCGTGACCTATTCCAGTGTGTCCGGAATGGTGGTTAAACTCTAGAAGTGACAGTTGTTGGGTTCAGTAAGGAGCTCAGGATCAGGGGTTATCTAAATTTTTAAGGATACGGTTTTTAATTAAATTAAATTAAAATATTTTGTAGACCAAAACCAAAGGAAACAGTATCTCCTTTCATCTCCACAAAAAAAAAGGAACGGTGCCTTCTTTTCTCACCACAAAAATTAAACAGTTAGTGGCCTCTTCATCTCCATCCGTCGTACTTACCTCTCCTCTATAAATCTAAGGCCATCAGTTTCAGAAGCTCGAACACTACGCTCGCAATGGCAATAGGCAGAAAAGGGAAAATCGAAATAAAGAGGGGAACACGAAATTGCCATCGCGATTTAGATCATCGCGAGAACATCAGGGTTGCGCACTGTGTGGTTGGGCAATCGAAACAAGGTTCGTGGGTTTATCTGGAAGTATTGTAAAACTCTGATCAATAGAGGGAGTCGCGAGAGTATTGGGTTAGTACCTGCGATGTTCGATTTTGGGGATGACTGGTTATAGAGCATGGAGTTGGTTATCGCGATTCTGAATTCACAAGAACCTGAAGCCCGATTTAATGAGTAAAAATATCAGAATGCCAAAATAATGAAAGATACATTTCTTTAAAATATCATATTGTTTGCCTCAAGTTTATTTATCGTTTTAATGGTTAATCTGCTATTTATACTTTATTCCTGCCTATGGAATACTTATTTGCACTTTATCAAGTTTTTTTAATTACCAGTTCTCTATTTATACTTTATTCCTGACTATGGAATCCTTATTTGCACTTTATCAAGTTTTTTTAATTATCAGTTCTCCGTCACTTTCAAAAAATAAAATGGGTATGAAATGAAAATCTCAGCGAAAACTCTGTTAACATTAAAGTTCTATTAAAAATCAATATATATTAAGTTCGAAAACAAAATCATCTCAAAACCGAATAATCATGTGAATGTTCAAAATGCAACTGCTGTTAGAGGAAATCAAAGCTGAATTAATTTTCAAATATTTCTTGAGTCGAAGCGTAATGTTATTAGTTAAATCGAGGACCTGAGGAAACAATTACTACGGAAAGAATGGAAAATGGCTTAGAGTTTGAGTAAAAATTTGATACGTTGTTCATTTGATGTACAGTTATAATTAGTAAATTCGTTGTAGTCATTTGCCTAAATCTTAACATTAAACTATATGCACCCAACCTCTCAATCGAATAGACAAAGTCCACCCAATCCCTGCTTAACTTTTATCCAGATACATTAATTAATTAAAATTAAAAGATCATGCTCTAGAAGTTAGAAACCTCTTTTAGATGGGAAATGAAAAATTAACACGCCATGGTAACCCAAATACAGGATTGAATTTTTTTTGGGACTTCCAAACCCTTTCAGCATATAATTTTCCACAGCACATATCAGTGCACAGTGCTAATCAAGATAGTAATAAAGGTAGATTTTTCAGTTTACATTTACCAGTTTTTCTCCCTTTTTGATTGATGAATGCTATAAAAGGAATAGTGTGCTAGAAAGTTCCTGTAAATTTTTACAACTAAATGCATGGTTCAATAATATATATAATGTGAGAGAATTCAGAAAAGTGGAAGGAGCCTAACAGTAACAAACATGATTGGACCATGCACAATCTGTAGGAAGTTTCATGAATTTTCATTGGACGTTTAGCATCACTGTCTCAATACAAGGTAAGTGTCAATTCATGAGAAATGGTACATGGTAAAAATGTAAAAAATTAGTAAAATAAGTATTCCACTTATTAACATTTACTGTTAAGCGAGCGAAAGAATTCATGAGAAAAATTATAAATCTATTTCAAAGACTCAATGTAAATGCTTAAGAAAAAATAAAACAATAACTTTGAATAGCTAATTTTGGACATATCAATAAATCATGCATTGCATTATGCTTTAAAAGCTTGTATAATATACATTTGTGTCAATTTTGTTACAGTTGTCAATATTTAATTACTTTCTTATTTTAAATGATCAACAGACAACTATGTAAAATAAAAGGTTCGAAACACAAAACTATATATTTGGTAACAGAAAAGGAAACAAGGCTTAACGAAATTGTTGTTTTTAATATTCACAGTTAATTCAGCCAACCACAAAAATAGGAAGCTTGCTATAATTGCTGATAGAAATAGAATTTCTTTTGAGAGTGATGCCATTTTGGAAAAGCATATAGGTTACGACAGAGAGGGAAATACTTAGTATCATAGAGGGACTATTAGGAAGGAGCTTGTAATAAGCAGGAAGTAGCGAAGTTACTTTCCAAATGCTTAAATGTTGGAAAGCTACGACTTGATAGATAATCATGAATGATTACCAATTTTAATAAATGTGACCCAATAAATAATATATGTGAATTTTGATGCAAATATCCCTGTCCAGGACTCCCAAACCAATCGATTACATAAGCAATCTAAAACCTCGTGAAGGCTTTATTGCACTTACAAGTAATAGTATCACTTGTATACTTATAGCCAAAAAGGAATAATTTTGCCACTGATTATTATCAACAAACCACGTCAAAATCGTCTTATTTCTTTTCACTGGGCTTTTTTCTTCTTCTTTAAATCAGCTAAATCCAACTTCTAATGTACAAATCAGAACTTTCTATATTGTCTTTTTTTTCGGTTTTCTGAATAAAGCCATATATTCAAAAAAAAATACTCAAACCTATTATGTTTTTTGTTTTGACTGTTTAATGCAATCGAACACGTAACTCATTATTCAGAATTCAGTATTCAGTAAATAACATGCAGACATCAAAGTTCAGCAATCAAAATCTAAAATTTTGCATTTTGAACAATCAAAAAAGCTTAATTTGCGAATAAGGATCACTTCTAACTAACAAGCGATTCGATTTCAAGTACCTGCTTTCAACCTTAACCAACACATTGTATTCTCTACTTTAGGTACTCATTCATGTTGTGCAATATATGTTTGAGAATTTCCATCCTAACTATCAGCCAACATAATAATGTTGTATACATCGATCTGTGTGAAGCTACTATTTTTTCTCGGACCATGTTATAAATTGTAAAAACTGCTGTTGAAATATATAAATGTTGAGTTTACAGTTTGTTGTTGAAATTTTAGACAAAACTTCACCACTTCTAAAAGTAAGGCATCTACATGGATTCAGGCTCAGGAAAATTCATACACAAAATAAAGTAGAGTACTGTTGCTTCTGATTAGAGTAACATTCAACCCAAAAAGAGAAAAACATTTTCTCAACTGTTCTTCCTCAGTAAATCAAGTTTACATAAACTCTGTTTGTTTGCTTGCTTGCTTAACCAAAGAGATGGAAAATAACGATGAAATCAAAAAATACTGTAGTTTAAAAAATAATGGAAATCTGATGATGTCAGAATATAAATACATGGAACATTCCCAAACAACTTCCTGGCTATGCTATATTTGGACAGCAAAGACTTTCCCAACAATAGCATCTGAAGTGTAATAGTCAAAGAAAATCAATACCCCTTTAGCAATCAACATAATATCCACTTAAGTTACTACTTGTGTAACAATCAACAGTAAGTGAGAAACTATGAAATTAAGTCTAATAAATAAACAATAATTTAGTAAATTACCTGAATCCAGTTTGAGGCGCGACAGGTGAGACCGAGTAGAGCCGGTGGTAGCGTCACCAGAGTAGGAGCGTGATGCTGATTTGAGTAAAAGGTTAGCTGGATCGATTTTGGAGAGGAAGAAGCAGATTTAAAAGGGAAGAATTGAATTTAGGGTTGAAGATGCCGTGCGTGAGAAAGAGGAAGTATTTGATGAAGAAAAATCGGAGTGGTTAAGCTTTCACACGGACATAAGTTTTTGCTTGCTTAATGAATCAAGAAAAGTCGGTTTGATTATTTGTTTATTAATTTGCTACTGTCGTATATGACAACAATCGCAAATTATTTTTCAAATTATTCAACTCCAAAACACTAATAGCTTGCTACTGTTTTTAAGGAAAACCGTCGCAAATTGTAAATATTTGCTACTGTTTTCAAACAAAATCGTCGCAAATTTGTCTTTTACATCATTTCCCTGATAACCTGCTACGGTTTGTAACTAAAACAGTCGCACATAACCATATGTGCTACTGTTTTTAGCTAAACCGTCGCAAATAAAGCGACGCAAATAAGAAGTTTTGTACTAGTGAATAACAATTGTTCCTTTTATTACACATGAAATTCAAACTTGTCTGAACAAGATCTTTCATAACATTTATTTTAAGTGGAATTTCATAAGAACAATTATTTTATTTATTTGATTAAGCCAGTATATACAACAAGAATCAACTTCCTATGGATAATCTTGCAACATTTGCTTCATTTCCAATCGTAAGTCCACTTGTCCTTTTTATCAAATTTCTACTTATTTTGCAATTTGCATAAATTCACATACATCTATGTGATTCGTATCTAGTATCTAATACTAGAAATGTATAAGTAAATTTTATAACATGTATATCTTAATTAGTTGAAGTCATACTTTAACTTATTTTAGATCCTCTCTTTATTTCAAAAATAATTACATTAATTTTTTTTGAGGATAATCCTCAAATTTTAATGTTAGTCAAGAAACTTGATTTGATTTAATTTATCCTTCTCAAGGATTAATTTAAATTATCAGAGTTATTTTGTTGTTTAATATCTACAGTAGATAATAAATAATAACTGATTCTTTAATATTTTTTTGATATAAGTTTTGACAATCAAAATTTTATATTAACATTAATGTGTAATTTAAACTAAAATATGCTCCCACTCAAATTAACATCCCTTTATTTACATAAATATATCAGTTTATATATAATGGTGTTCCAAGATCCATGTCTAGTCATGCCTTGACCTAGCTTTGGCTAATCCCCAAAACACAACCTTTTAGGTAGACATCTTATGTCAATTATATCATGTATATAATTCTTGGATCGCAGGATAAACATTTTTGTTCAGTATTATTCATTTGGTCAAAATATGAAATAATTCATTCTGTTGTCTCTAAGCCATAATCTTATTATGCAGCCTAGTTAAGTCAGACCCAATAATACAATTCAAGTATCACTTTTACTCCATCGCATATAACCAGAATAAAAGGATGAACAATGCTTTGGCATTACCTACATCCAATAGTTCTGGACATTAATGAGTGCGTTATTGGAAGACCTCACCATGACTTAATATAACAAAATTTTCTATAAAAGGAATCTATAATTCGTAGTGCAAAACTAAATTAGAGTCATTTACATATACCATTTGTAATATTAATTGAATATAGATATATATATATGAATCATATTTATATATATGTTTAAATTCAATGATATACATACATATATATATATATATATTCTTTATTTCAAAACAGTTGGTTACCCTAACTCTAGAATTAGCGATTCCATAAATAAATGCTCATATATACATGTATATATATGTATGTACCAAATAACTCAGTTCAAATCAAAATAGGAAATAATATCCAAACAGTATGCAAGTATTATTCATACAAGGATCGTGATAGAACATTTCAAATTAATATAGCAAACAAAAAGAATTGGGAACATTTAGGGTCAGAACCTATTATATACAAAAAAAATACATTGTCTCTGTCTCAAGCTTTCATCCATTCAATCCTAATTAAACAACACTTTACGTTGAGATTTAATGCTTATAGCAAAAAATACATATATCAATATGTAAGGACCCAGAACTTCCCCGGTCTCCGAAGAGAAGAGAAAGAACGAATTGCCTTGAGGACAAGACGAATCAGAACACAAACAGAAGAACATTTCATTTCTTATTACAACAATTTCATCAGAATACAAGAATATACAAAGTATGAATAAATATTACACATTTACTAATATCAGAGATTTACAAGCCGCGGAAAATAATACAAAACACAACTGAAGAGAATATACGGATACAGATCTTTCCGAATATCATTTCAGCTGTAAACCAGGATCCTATGAATATAAATCTACAAAACCAAAACTACTAGCTGCCCGTGCGGAAAATAGGGGCACCCAGAGTTTAGGTTAAAACAATAAACTCCAGGTTAGTCATGTGACTGGTGTGAGAAATAAAACAGTTATTTAAAACTTTACTTTAAATCAGATATATCAAGGGACCATGCCGTATAACACGGAACGAGTTTCCTCCCAAGAATATCAATGCATATATCAAAACAGTGCAATGCTTTTTGGAAAAATGAAGCTATTATAAGACCCAGGTCCTATCACACAATGCAACGCAAGTCGGGGGATAGGGTTTTCCCTTATAATAGCCAAACATGCTTGGTACGTTAAAACAAATCATTTGATACTATTATAAGTGCATAGTGTATAAAACTATTTCAAATATAAATGTATCAATCCTAGATGGCATGGGTACCATATATCATGTCGCCAATACTAGGCTCTACAATCAAAACAGCAAATGTCACGTATTAGAAGTTGGATTTCCGTCATGAACCAAGGCAAGGCGCAATCCTACCGTTTCGAGAAAATCTAGCCTATGTCTCAGGATTCAGTCGCAACTATACCTAGGCAACATGCAAAGCCGGTCCACACTAAGTGCATTGGTGAATTAATAATTTCTGAGCACGCGTTTCCCCACCCTTTGGGGCGTTAAAGAGCCAAATGACTCCATCGGCCCCGGATCGACCGATATAATCGAGGCGCTTCGCTATCCATTAAGTAATAAGCAACATATGCAACATCCACATGAGTAAAATGTTAGGGCTGGTAAAACACTGACACCACTCCTATCTAGAAGGAAACACAATGCCCACCCTGTTGTCCTCTCCCGTTTCTGGTTCATACCGGGGTGTGAGGCTCGCGAATTAACGCTACACAAAGCTACGCTATATCAAATTCGTGCTTGGATTATCAACCACAAGACTTTGCTTTTCAACAAAAGCCTTGATCACTACATCTCAGCATGCCACACAAGCAATTCATGCCATGCGACTGATATCTATCGATATATAGCCTCTAAGCTCGTACGTCTCAGAGAAGGGCGTTAAACAAGAGAATAAATTCTCCACCGCCAAACAGATATATATTTAATAGAAACCAATCAACACAGAATAAAATCCAATGTCAGACACACATCTATTTACAAGTTCTTTCTAGGTCTGAACGAAACCGGAGGCACCTTATTCCTCCCCCATATGTCCAATACAAGGGAGAGGCCCTCGCATATCCATCGATCTCCAAGTACGTCTGGACGATTACCACTTATTACCTCGTCTTGGGTGTATGGCCCAAATCAAGACATCAGTAATCATCCAAACGATGTGAAGACCTCTGGTCTTTATCCACCGTCTTCATCCTCGACATATCGTTGAATCAGTTATTTAGAAGGGATAAACCCGGTCTTTCTAAATAACTCGCGTATATAATAAACAAGTGCTATAAAAACACAACATACGCCTCATTCCAATCCAGAATATTCCTTCATTCAAATATTCTTATACTTCGGGAAAGATTCCCATTAATTTTATCAAAGATAAATTCTTTGAATTTATTTTTTAATCTTCCTTTGGATATCATTTCAATCTAATTAAAGATGCATTAGAACTCCACTTGGTTTTAATCTTCCCAAAAATCAATATTAACGATTGTTTAACTTGGGAAATCATATCCAGTCTTTAACTGGGTTAAAGAACCAGTGTCATTTAAAACATAGTTCATGATAAACCCAAAATCACATTCCGTTCCATCGGCCTTTAACCGTAAATTAGAAACAGAACAATTCCCTAAGTATCGACCCTGAAGGTCGAAACCAACATCAGATCAATACCCAGGAAACCATTCAACTTAACTAATCTCCAGTTAGTTTCTAATTTTCTTAATCCCATTGGGTTTAAGAACAGTATTATTAAAGATACCATTCACGACAACCCAAAATCTTATTCCTATCTTTAATTGGGTTAAAGAACCAATGTCCTTTACAACACGGTTCACGATAAACCCAAAATCACATTCCATTCCATCAGCCTTTAACCGTAAATTAGCAAGTGAACAATTCCCTAAGTATTAACCCCGAAGGCCGAAACTAACATCAGATCAATACCTAGGAAACCATTCAACTTAACTAATCTCCGGTTAGTTTCTGATTTTCTCAACTCCATTGGGTCTAAGAACAGTATTATTAACGATACTATTCACGACAACCCAAATCTTATTCCATTGTTAATCGGGTTAAAGAATAAGCGTTATTTAAAACACTGTTCACGATAAACCCAAAGATCAATTTCAATTCAATTCCAAATAAATATTAATTAATTGGTATATTTCATTAAATCTAAATAAAAAGATTTAATCTTTCCTCAACTGGGTTTAAGAACAGCGTTAATGAAGACACCATCTGTAATAACCCGGAAAATGTGAACCAGTTTAAAATTTTTAAATTAGGTTATTAACAAGAAATTTGAATGATTAAAATAGCCTATTTCCATAAAATATAGGATTGTGTATAATATGGCAGTTTGAAATTTTGAATACAAACTTAGTCTGACTGTACCGGGTGGGAAATATAACAGATTTTGACGAAACTAAAAATATTTAAATCTGTTTATCAATACCTTTCTAACGAATCTGAAAAATCGAAATTTCATAACGGAAATCAAAAATTATGGCCAAATGAATTTTCAGAAAGGTCGCTATATAGTATATATAGCCCTTGAAAATTGGGATTTAGCATACGACCTCGGAATTCGACGAAACCACTTTCGTTGGGTCCGGGATGTCAAATTATTGCTAAGTTTCAAATTTCGTAATTTTTGAAGCTAGTATGTGAGCGGGGCAAAAGATAACGTGTTTGGTCAAATTCTGTTAAAATGGGTCGACCTAAAAATGGCCGTTTTTCAAACGAGCTCAGAATTCAACGAAACTGGTTTTGTTAGGACCGTATCGTCAAAACAAAGCTAGATTTATTTTTTTGGAATTTTTCGATTTAGTTTGTGGCCCTGGCAAATTGAAATGTACGTTTAAATTAAATATCGAATGTTTTATATTTTAATTTGAAAAATAACTGACTGTAACAGTCGAAATGGCCAACGAAACATATCCCATTGTGTCCGGAATGGGGGTATTTAGCTAGGGGCGACAGTCGTTGGGTTTAAAAAGGAGTCCGTTTGCAAAAACACTATTTAAAAATTTTCTATAAATATCGGCCAATAGGAAATTTTCTTTAAAAAAAAAACAGAAAACCCTAAAAAAACCCTAGCCGCCAGAACTATCGACGACTACCGTCGTTCTCTCCTTCCCGACGAAAATCCCGCCGCCACAGGCGACGCCAGCCAACGCCACCACCCTCAATCGACGCCGCCCACCTCCTTCAAATCCGACCAACCCCCGCTCTTCCTCCCTTCGCCAGCGTCGAGAACGACGCCCAGGAAGTCGCCGACTTCACGTCAACGCCACGATCGCCAGAGGCGATCGCACCTGCTCCTCCGACCACCGATAGGACCGCCTCGCTCCCCTCTTTCAAGTCCCACTCTCTGATCGGAGCATCGATTCACGGATTTTCTGAAAATCCGAACCCTAGTTTCAAAATCAAAAAGGGGTATACGGCTAAACTGATTTTTACACTTTAAAGCGTTGCAAACTTGTAAAAATCATATCTTTTTGCTATGTTAATGAAATTCGATGAAACAGGAGACACCGTGACCGCAAGGAGGCTCTCTACATTCTAGAAGAAGCCGCGGATTTTTCTGACCTTCCTACGATTTTTAGCACCGCAAGAACCAATGTGAGGAATCTAAACTATTTGTGTGAATGTAATCGCGTTGTATAAATTATATAAGCGAAGTGTAAATTATATACGCATTGTATACCTCATGTACATGTGTTGTATAAGTTATATTAGCGATGTATAAATTATACAAGCGTTGTTTGAAACATATATGCTTTGAATTGTGATGAAATGCAAGTGAATTATTATACTATGTATATATATATACTCCCCTCGTCCACAAACCATGGACGATATTTATTGCTTGTGTTTGACGTGATGTTATATGGTATGACAAATGGTTGGAAATAATTGTTTGTGGTTGATATTATGGTTGAAAAATACCTTTGTGGTTGAAAAATACCCTCTTGTGGTTGAAACAAAATAGAATAGGATTCTGGAATTGAAAATAAAACATGCCGCCTGCGTGCGAACTAGATGCATGATCCCCATTGTCAAAAACCGCGAGGTTTTAAGGTAGAGCGAGGAGTCGTACTAGGGACGGTCCCGGTTTTAACTACCCTGCCGTTATGCTGCCGAAATTTTCTGAAATATTTATGTGTTAGAATAATTTTCATTCATTGAAACTATTTACATATGCTATATCGAATATTCATGTGTTGAGTTGCAATTCATTCGTTGAGTTGAAATTCATGTGTTGAATATTATTTGAATTTAAACAAATGGCTTTAGCAATAAAAATCACATTTTTATATATATATAAACGATATCGAATATTCATGTGTTGAGTTGCAATTCATTCGTTGAGTTGAAATTCATGTGTTGAATATTATTTGAATTTAAACAAATGGCTTTAGCGATAAAAATCACATTTTTATATATATATAAACGATATCGAATATTCATGTGTTGAGTTGCAATTCATTCGTTGAGTTGAAATTCATGTGTTGAATATTATTTGAATTTAAACAAATGGCTTTAGCGATAAAAATCACATTTTTATATATATATAAACGATATCGAATATTCATGTGTTGAGTTGCAATTCATTCGTTGAGTTGAAATTCATGTGTTGAATATTATTTGAATTTAAACAAATGGCTTTAGCAATAAAAATCACATTTTTATATATATATAAACGATATCGAATATTCATGTGTTGAGTTGCAATTCATTCGTTGAGTTGAAATTCATGTGTTGAATATTATTTGAATTTAAACAAATGGCTTTAGAGATAAAAATCACATTTTTATATATATACAAACTATATCGAATATTCATGTGTTGAGTTGCAATTCATTCGTTGAGTTGAAATTCATGTGTTGAATATTATTTGAATTTAAACAAATGACTTTAGCGATAAAAATCACATTTTTATATATACAAACGATATAGAATATTCATGTGTTGAATTGCAATTTGTTCGTCGAGTTGAAATTCATGTGTTGAATGTTATCGTCGTCTAAAAATAAAATGAATCGACAATGAAAACTATATTTTTATAGTGAATAAGAAGTGTTAAAAATACACACGTGTTGAAATAAATAATAGTTTGCTAGAAATATTATTATTAGCTTGTTCTGCATATATATACATGTGTTGAACAGGAAAAATGGATTAGCTGTTGAGTAAAGAAATTATTTGCGTGCCCGACAAATAGGTAAACCTTGATGAGTTGGCTGCGCAATTTTATTTATATATCAACTCCTGTGAATGCCATTGGATGCGGAGTGCTGGTTTTTCTGTGTGAAATAATAAACAACGCCATAGGATAGTAACAATTAATTTTGAACTACACTACATGGCATACTTCTTGATGATAGGCATACTTCATCATATTCCACATAAGCAATCGGAGCTTGTGTGACGAGGTGGAAGATTTACCATACAAGCAAGCGGCTTGTATGGCGATGACTAAGTACTACAGGTTGAACTGATGACTGGTATGGACTACATAAATTATAACGATAAATTGCCAGATTAATAAAAAAACCCACACGGGTCTGGAGTTGACAATAATCACGTCGCTCTAGTTATTAGATACGACACATGGACTATTTATTTCCACACGGAAACGGGGTGACGGGAATTTATTCTCTGGAGTGATTATCAGTACATGCTGCCCCGTAAACACCAAAATATATCACTAAAAATATGTGAATGCTTTTTAGGATTTATTGGGTACCTAATACGGCCCAATAAATTTCCAAACCCCTCCCCGTACAAAGGAGGTTATGGAGAAATTTTTCGAAATATTAAGGCGTTAGTGAAATATTTGAAGTGAAAACGAAGTTGAAAATATAAAATGAACTATAGGAAACTATGGAATGAACTATATTTATATATATATAAATATAAATATAATTAAAAGGAATAGAGGCCGTGCAGTTCGCGTTTCGGAATCATAATTTGAAACGATTAGTACGAGAAATCCGACCATCGGATTTTCCCGAAATCGCAACCGCTGGGTTCGCCTTGGAAATATCTTTCCAACGGCACCAACCTTGTAAAAATCCAACGGTTGGATTGTCCGGAATGTTTAATTCAAATCTGAAGAAAAACAGCGCCAGAATCGTTTATATTTATATATAAATATAAATATAATTAAATTTAATTGAATAACGACGCTGCAGTTCGAATTTTGAAACCGTAACTTCAAACGACTAGTGTGTAAGATCCGACCGTCGGATTCTCACGAAACTGGAACCGTTGGGTTCGCTTTGGGAATACCTTCCCACTGATATAGACTTTGTAGAAATCCAACGGTTAGATTTTCCGATATGTGTAAAACAAATTAGGAGAAAAACAGCGCCAGTGCCACAGCACGACCTGAAACGTCGTTTAATTAAATATGGCCATTTTTAAATAAATAAAAATGGCGGAAAATCGCTATAAAATATTGTAAGCAACATAGGTTGCAAATAAACGAATTGTGCTTGAATTGTTTGATATTTGATGGTTGTATGTGTATGACATGAAAATAACACTAAATAACTTAAAGATGGATGTCGAATGATATAACCACATACAGAATCGATTTAAATTCTAATGACGTGAATTATTTGGAAAGGCCGAGCTAACCCTCATTTCAAATAATTTATCGAGCGATTCGAATTGAAAAATGCAAAGACGATTCAAGACCGACGATCTTCGTATCGGTTGGATGGACGCTACTGAGGTTCCTAACCGGAGTAGCTACCGGAAGGGGACGGAAGTAGTAGCCGTCTGAACGTATGTGTTGATTGGACGGATATACGAGGAATTGACGCCTCCGGTTTCGTTCAGACCCAGGACGGACTTGTAAATGGACTGTGTGTCTGACATAAGATTTTGTTCTATACTGATTGATCTCTGTTAAATATATATCTGTTTGGCGGCGGAGAATTTATTCTCTTGCTTAACGCCCTTCTCTGAGACGTACGAGCTTAGAGGTTATATATCGATGGAAATCAATCGTATGGAGTGGACTGCCTATGTGGCATGCCAAGATGCTATGATCAAGGCTTCTGTTGCAAAGCAAAGTCTTGTGGATGATGATCAAGGCAAGGTCTACGTGGCCTAGCTTTGTGTATTTCGTAGATTCGCGAACCTCACACCCCGGTATGAGTTAAAAACGGGATACGGACTGCAGGGAGAGCACGACATTTCTTTCTAGCTATGGTGGTGTCAGTGACTTACCAGCCCTAACATATATATCTATTTTTCACCTTTGTGGTTGTTGGAATGCGAGGCGCCTCGATTATAGGTCTGTAAGGACCGGGAAACGTGTGTTCAGGAATTTCCAATCCTCAAACGTAAGAGAGGACCGGCCCTGAAGATCCAGGGGTTACCCAGAGTGTGTAGTCCCGAGGCATTTGCTAGAGTGTCTCGAAGCGGAGAGGAGCTTGCTCCTTGCCTCGACTCATGACGGAAATCCAATTTCCAATACGAGATAACGGATTCGATTGTAGAACTAGTATGGAGACATAGTAGATGGTAGCTATGCCGCCTATGATTGATATTTATGATGCTATTCATTTTTGAAACATATATGCACTAGTAATAATATCAAATGATTTTGCTTTATACGTATCAAGCATTTTTGGCTATTATAAGGTAAAACTCTATCCTCCGGCTTGCGTTGCATTGTGTGATGGGACCTGAGTCTTATAATGGCTTCATTCTTTCTAAAAGCATTGCGTTGTTTTAAAAGAATTTACTTTGTTTTAAATGCACTAGCAATCACTGGAGTAAACCCGTTCCGCGAAAGTGGCGTGGTCCTATGATTTGCTGTTTACTGTTGTTTAACTGTTAAATAGATTCCTCATACCAGTCCCCATGACTGACTCGTTGTTTGTTTCACTTTGCAAACGCGGGTGCCCTTATTTTCACACGGGCAGCCTAGTACACAGGTGACAGGTGGTTTTTGGTTCTGCACTGCTGCATAGCGTGCACTTTTGGCTCATGGCGAGGCTGACTTCATAGAGATGACTTAGATATTTTCGGCCATTACTGTATTCATATTATGATTCCGCCACTGGCGATGCAGACTGATTTACTTTCCGTATTTCTCACTATATGTATATGTATTCCGCCTTCGGCGATGTAGACTGATACTCTTATTATGTCACTGCATGTATATATTCCGCCTCTGGCGATGATGACTGATCACTTCCCTTTCTTTTACTAAGTATATCCCACGTTATGCTATTCTGATATTCCTACATGTTGTGATTCCGCTGTCATATCCATGTAAAATTTATTTTATTTATTGTTTCTGCTATTATCTGTACTCTGCTATGATGATTAATGTGTTATTTCCTAATGATTATCCTTAATACCGCCCCTCGGATTTTGGGATCGTCACAGTTGGTATCAGAGCTTTGGTTAACCTTAGTTTCGGGATCTAACACATTACGCACCTCGTCTTAATAGAATCAGTAGTGTTCTAATGCGAGTAGCTCATTAGAGATACGATTAGCAATGTCCTAGAATGAGCTAAGAAGATTAGCAAAACAATTTGATCAGTACATCATCATTATCTTTCCTTGTATTCCCTTGCTTTATCATTTATGAAAATTATCAAATCTGTGAGCTTGGCTCTTTTTCTTGCTTATACAGTACTCTTAGATGGCTACACGTGGAGCAGCAGCTAGAGGAGGCCGTGGAGGCCGAGGAGATGCAGCAGGAGGACGGGGGAATATCCCCGTAGTAGTGGAAGGTCCTATTATTCCGCCACCAGCACCAGAAGACTTTGAGCTCGACAAAGTAGCTAAGAGGTACAGAAATCTTGGAGGGAAACCTTTTACTGGCACTGGCACAGTGACCGAAGCTATCGCTTGGCTGAAAACCTGTGAGAAAATCTTCGAGGGTATGGGCATGGGAACTAACAACTAAGCCCGACTTGGCATTTGGCTCCTTCAGGAAGAAGCAGAGCTATGGTGGGATGCCATTACCTCTGGGGATGCAGCTGGTACTATCCGGACTTGGGAGCAGTTCAAGACTTTATTCAATGAGAAGTTTGTACCGGAACAAGCTCTAGAGAGGATGCGGGAGCAATTTGCTAATCTCCAGCAGGGAGACCTCTCTATTCAAGACTATCTGAATAAGTTCACTCAGTTATCGCGCTATGCTCCAGAGCTGGTTTTGACCAACAAAGCGAAGAATAAGAGATTCATATTTGGGCTGAAGCGCAAGTATCACGATGGAGCTATGAGCAACATCAAACTCTCTTTTACAGAACTAGTAGAGATGGCTTGCAACTACGAAGACATGGATGAGAGACATGCTAGCCAAGACCGCGCTAAGAGCCAAGCAGGGAATAAGCGCAAGGCTTCAACAGACCAACCCAATCTAGCATTACCGCGGCCGCTACTCAAAAACCCGCAAAGATCCCGAAAGGAAACTGCTACAATTGCGGGAAGCCCGGTCATTTCTCTAATGTATGCAAGGCCCCAAAGAAGCCAAAGGCCAATGACTCTGCCGAATGCTACAACTGCCACAAGAAGGGGCACTACAGCAGGAATTGTCCTTTGAAGAAGAGCGCACAAGTGGCCCATGTCTATGACGGGAATACCCCGCCAGCTATCACCGATGGATCAGGTAAACCCGATGTCTTGGGAGGTACCCTTACTATCAAAAATATTCCTGTTTCTGTACTTTTTGACACTGGTGCATCACGTAGCTTCATTTATGGTAACCTTGTTCACAAATTAAAATTGAAACGAAGAAAACTTAAGGAACCAATTAAAGTTCGAAACCCAATAGGAAGTTCTGTTAGTCTCAATTTATGCTGTAGAGTGCCTATCTCTTATTCTTGCTATAAGTTCTCTTTTGATTCGATTGGCATGGACCTTTCCGAATTTGATATTATACTGGGGCTGGACTGGTTGACACAATATAAGGCCGAAGTTAGATGTGCCGAAAGGATCGTGAAAGTTGAAACAAAACCGGGGCATATCACTATACCATGTCATGGCTCAGAAATAAATAGAACAGAATTTTGGTCTTCTTTAGAAATTATTCCCCCTTCATTAGAAAAGATACCGGTCGTGAAAAACTATGCGGATGTGTTTGAAGAAGTAGAAAACTTACCACCACAAAGAGAAATTGAATTTAGAATTGATCTAATTCCGAATGCCCGACCAGTAGTACATCCAATAAGAAGGATGGCCCCGAAAGAAAAAGAAGAACTAAGTAGTCAAACCCGAGAATTACTTTGGAAAGGTCTGATCAGACCAAGCTTTTCAGCATGGGGAGCCGCAGTGGTATTTGTCCCGAAATCAGACGGTACTCTAAGACTTTGTGTTGATTACCGAGATCTCAATAAACAAACACTGAAGAACAAATATCCTTTGCCCCGAATAGACGATCTGTTAGATCAATTAAATGGAGCAACCGTATTCTCCAGGATGGACCTAGCTACAGGTTTCCACCAATTGCGTATAGCGGAAGACTGTGTTCCTTTGACAGCCTTCAGGGGTCCCGATTTATTTTACGAATGGTTAGTAATGTCGTTCGGTTTGTGCAACGCTCCGGCATACTTCGTTGATCTTATGAACAGAGTGTTCCGTGGTGTGTTGAATAAATTCGTTCTAGTCTTCATCGATGACATTTTAATCTACTCTAAGTCAGAAGAAGAGCATGCAAAACATTTAGAACAAGTGTTGAAAATTCTAAGAAGAAATGTCTTGAAAGCTAAATTTTCTAAGTGTGTCTTCTGGCAGAATGAAGTTAAATTCCTGGGCCACGTCGTGTCAAAGGAAGGAATTGCTGTAGACCCAAGCAAAATTACAGCGATTCAGAACTGGAAACAACCTACTACGCCCACAGAAGTTCGAAGTTTCCTTGGGTTAGCTAGTTACTATCGGAAATTCGTTCAGGATTTTTCAAAGATATCAGGAGTATTGACAAAGCTTACAAAGAAGCATGAGAAATTCAAATGGACTCCCGAATGTGAAGAAGCTTTCCAAGAGCTAAAACTGAAGTTGACAACTGCTCCAGTATTGACCATTATAGAAGGCAACCAAGACTTGACCGTATGGACAGATGCTTCTATTAGAGGGCTAGGCGCAGTGTTAATGCAAAAGGGCCAAGTGATCGCTTATGCCAGCCGTCAACTAAAGCCGCATGAAAGAAACTATGCTACTCATGATCTTGAGTTATTAGCCATTGTGTTTGCTTTAAGAATCTGGAGGCATTATTTACTGGGCGAGAAATTCGAACTATTTACCGATCATCAATCCTTGAAATACCTGTTCACCCAGAAAGATTTAAACCTGAGGCAACAGCGTTGGTTAGAATTCCTTGCAGCATACGATTTTGAAATTATATACACTCCAGGGAAAGCCAACGTTGTAGCCGATGCGCTCAGCAGAAAGAATGAAATCATCGCCAGTTTTGTCATCACGTCTTCATTAATAGACAGGATCTCGACTCTTCAGAAAGACGATGAATTTATTCAAAGAATCAGTCAAAGAATCAAAGGAGGTGAATCCACAAGTTTTCGACTCGATGACAAGGAAGTTCTAAGATTAAAAGGTAGAATCTGCATCCCAAACCTTCCCGAGCTCAGAAGAGAAATACTTGATGAGTGCCACAAATCCAAATTAAGTATCCATCCCGGTGTGAGCAAAATGTATAACGATATCAAACGCACATTCTGGTGGAGAGCTATGAAAAGAGATATCTCATTATATGTTAGCAGATGCCCCACTTGTCAGCTAGTTAAGAGCGATCAGCAGAAATTGGCTGGATTATTACAACCATTAGAAATTCCAGGATGGAAGTGGGAACAAATTTCGATGGATTTCATCGATGGCCTGCCTCGAACTAGAAAAGGAAACGACAGTATATGGGTAATCGTAGATCGCTTCACGAAGACTGCCCATTTCATACCTGTCCGATCCAACAGAACAGCTCAAAGTCTGGCACAGATTTACTTCAGAGAAATAGTTAAACTACATGGAGTGCCGCTCAATATAGTCAGCGATAGAGATCCCCTATTTACTAGCAAATTCTGGGAAGCATTCCAGGAAGAATTGGGGACCAAATTAAATCTAAGCACTGCTTATCACCCTCAGACAGACGGCCAAACTGAGCGGGTGAATAGAATTTTAGAAGATCTATTGCGGGCTTGCGTTATCGATTTTGGAGGCTCATGGGAAGATCATTTACATTTAGCAGAATTCTCTTACAACAATAGCTATCAAGCAAGTTTGGGAATGTCTCCATTCGAAGCATTGTACGGTAGACCGTGCAGATCTCCCGCATGTTGGGTAGAACCTGGCAGCAGACTTGTATTAGGGCCCGATATGATTCAAGAAGCATCGGATAAAGTCGATTTCATTAAGAAGCGATTAAAAACCGCGCAGAGCCGGCAGAAAAGTTACGCTGATGCGAGAAGAAGGGATATATCGTTTGTCGTTGGCGATTATGTTTATTTAAGAGTTTCTCCAATGCGAGGAGTAATCAGATTTGGCAAGACTGGGAAGTTGGCACCGAGATTTATTGGTCCCTTTCCTATACTTGAGCGGATTGGAACACTGGCATATAGGGTTTCATTACCTAATTGGTTGCCTGGTGTACATGATGTGTTCCACGTATCTCAACTCAGAAAACATGTTCATGATCTAGATCTTGTTGTAGAAGAAGCAGTGCAACAGGATATTGACATAACTCCAGAATTAGCACTCAAGAGGGATCCATTAAAGATAGTTGGCAAAGAAACTAGAGAGCTAAGGAGGAAAAAGATTCATTTAGTCAAAGTGCAATGGAGTAGTGATCCTAGAGACTGTACTTGGGAGACTGAGGAAAGCATTAAACAAGCCTATCCCAAATGCAAAGTGGACATCTCTGACTAACTCCGGTGCAAGGTACCTTTACAATACTTTGCATTTACATTTTACTTCCTGCTTAACTGTTATTTCCTTTTCGAGGACGAAAAGTTTTAAGTGAGGGAAATTGTAATACCCGGAAAATGTGAACCAGTTTAAAATTTTTAAATTAGGTTATTAACAAGAAATTTGAATGATTAAAATAGCCTATTTCCATAAAATATAGGATTGTGTATAATATGGCAGTTTGAAATTTTGAATACAAACTTAGTCTGACTGTATCGGGTAGGAAATATAACAGATTTTGACGAAACTGAAAATATTTAAATCTGTTTATCAATACCTTTCTAACGAATCTGAAAAATCGAAATTTCATAACGGAAATCAAAAATTATGGCCAAATGAATTTTCAGAAAGGTCGCTATATAGTATATATAGCCCTTGAAAATTGGGATTTAGCATACGACCTCGGAATTCGACGAAACCACTTTCGTTGGGTCCGGGATGTCAAATTATTGCTAAGTTTCAAATTTCGTAATTTTTGAAGCTAGTATGTGAGCGGGGCAAAAGATAACGTGTTTGGTCAAATTCTGTTAAAATGGGTCGACCTAAAAATGGCCGTTTTTCAAACGAGCTCAGAATTCAACGAAACTGGTTTTGTTAGGACCGTATCGTCAAAACAAAGCTAGATTTATTTTTTTGGAATTTTTCGATTTAGTTTGTGGCCCTGGCAAATTGAAATGTACGTTTAAATTAAATATCGAATGTTTTATATTTTAATTTGAAAAATAACTGACTGTAACAGTCGAAATGGCCAACGAAACATATCCCATTGTGTCCGGAATGGGGGTATTTAGCTAGGGGCGACAGTCGTTGGGTTTAAAAAGGAGTCCGTTTGCAAAAACACTATTTAAAAATTTTCTATAAATATCGGCCAATAGGAAATTTTCTTTAAAAAAAAATAGAAAACCCTAAAAAAACTCTAGCCGCCAGAACTATCGACGACTACCGTCGTTCGCTCCTTCCCGACGAAAATCCCGCCGCCACAGGCGACGCCAGCCAACGCCACCACCCTCAATCGACGCCGCCCACCTCCTTCTTCAAATCCGACCAACCCCCACTCTTCCTCCCTTCGCCAGCGTCGAGAACGACGCCCAGGAAGTCGCCGACTTCACGTCGACGCCACGATCGCCAGAGGCGATCGCACCTGCTCCTCCGACCACCGATAGGACCGCCTCGCTCCCCTCTTTCAAGTCCCACTCTCTGATCGGAGCATCGATTCACAGATTTTCTGAAAATCCGAACCCTAGTTTCAAAATCAAAAAGGGGTATACGGCTAAACTGATTTTTACACTTTAAAGCGTTGCAAACTTGTAAAAATCATATCTTTTTGCTATGTTAACGAAATTCGATGAAACAGGAGACACCGTGACCGCAAGGAGGCTCTCTACATTCTAGAAGAAGCTGCGGATTTTTCTGACCTTCCTACGATTTTTAGCACCGCAAGAACCAATGTGAGGAATCTAAACTATTTGTGTGAATGTAATCGCGTTGTATAAATTATATAAGCGAAGTGTAAATTATATACGCATTGTATACCTCATGTACATGTGTTGTATAAGTTATATTAGCGATGTATAAATTATACAAGCGTTGTTTGAAACATATATGCTTTGAATTGTGATGAAATGCAAGTGAATTATTATACTATATATATATATATATACTCCCCTCGTCCACAAACCGTGGACGATATTTATTGCTTGTGTTTGACGTGATGTTATATGGTATGACGAATGGTTGGAAATAATTGTTTGTGGTTGATATTATGGTTGAAAAATACCTTTGTGGTTGAAAAATACCCTCTTGTGGTTGAAACAAAATAGAATAGGATTCTGGAATTGAAAATAAAACATGTCGCCTGCATGCGAACTAGATGCATGATCCCCATTGTCAAAAACCGCGAGGTTTTAAGGTAGAGTGAGGAGCCGTACTAGGGACGGTCCCGGTTTTAACTACCCTGCCGTTATGCTGCCGAAATTTTCTGAAATATTTATGTGTTAGAATAATTTTCATTCATTGAAACTATTTACATATGCTATATCGAATATTCATGTGTTGAGTTGCAATTCATTCGTTGAGTTGAAATTCATGTGTTGAATATTATTTGAATTTAAACAAATGGCTTTAGCAATAAAAATCACATTTTTATATATATATAAACGATATCGAATATTCATGTGTTGAGTTGCAATTCATTCGTTGAGTTGAAATTCATGTGTTGAATATTATTTGAATTTAAACAAATGGCTTTAGCAATAAAAATCACATTTTTATATATATATAAACGATATCGAATATTCATGTGTTGAGTTGCAATTCATTCGTTGAGTTGAAATTCATGTGTTGAATATTATTTGAATTTAAACAAATGGCTTTAGCGATAAAAATCACATTTTTATATATATATAAACGATATCGAATATTCATGTGTTGAGTTGCAATTCATTCGTTGAGTTGAAATTCATGTGTTGAATATTATTTGAATTTAAACAAATGGCTTTAGCAATAAAAATCACATTTTTATATATATATAAACGATATCGAATATTCATGTGTTGAGTTGCAATTCATTCGTTGAGTTGAAATTCATGTGTTGAATATTATTTGAATTTAAACAAATGGCTTTAGCGATAAAAATCACATTTTTATATATATACAAACTATATCGAATATTCATGTGTTGAGTTGCAATTCATTCGTTGAGTTGAAATTCATGTGTTGAATATTATTTGAATTTAAACAAATGACTTTAGCGATAAAAATCACATTTTTATATATACAAACGATATAGAATATTCATGTGTTGAATTGCAATTTGTTCGTCGAGTTGAAATTCATGTGTTGAATGTTATCGTCGTCTAAAAATAAAATGAATCGACAATGAAAACTATATTTTTATAGTGAATAAGAAGTGTTAAAAATACACACGTGTTGAAATAAATAATAGTTTGCTAGAAATATTATTATTAGCTTGTTCTGCATATATATACATGTGTTGAACAGGAAAAATGGATTAGCTGTTGAGTAAAGAAATTATTTGCGTGCCCGACAAATAGGTAAACCTTGATGAGTTGGCTGCGCAATTTTATTTATATATCAACTCCTGTGAATGCCATTGGATGCGGAGTGCTGGTTTTTCTGTGTGAAATAATAAACAACGCCATAGGATAGTAACAATTAAATTTGAACTACACTACATGGCATACTTCTTGACGATAGGCATACTTCATCATATTCCACATAAGCAATTGGAGCTTGTGTGACGAGGTGGAAGATTTACCATACAAGCAAGCGGCTTGTATGGCGATGACTAAGTACTACAGGTTGAATTGATGACTGGTATGGACTATATAAATTATAACGATAAATTGCCAGATTAATAAAAACCCCACACGGGTCTGGAGTTGACAATAATCACGTCGCTCTAGTTATTAGATACGGCACATGGACTATTTATTTCCACACGGAAACGGGGTGACGGGAATTTATTCTCTGGAGTGATTATCAGTACATGCTCCCCCGTAAACACCAAAATATATCACTAAAAATATGTGAATGCTTTTTAGGATTTATTGGGTACCTAATACGGCCCAATAAATTTCCAAACCCCTCCCCGTACAAAGGAGGTTATGGCGAAATTTTTCGAAATATTAAGGCGTTAGTGAAATATTTGAAGTGAAAACGAAGTTGAAAATATAAAATGAACTATAGGAAACTATGGAATGAACTATATTTATATATATATATATATATATATATAATTAAAAGGAATAGAGGCCGTGCAGTTCGCGTTTCGGAATCATAATTTGAAACGATTAGTACGAGAAATCCGACCATCGGATTTTCCCGAAACCGCAACCGCTGGGTTCGCCTTGGAAATATCTTTCCAACGGCACCAACCTTGTAAAAATCCAACGGTTGGATTGTCTGGAATGTTTAATTCAAATCTGAAGAAAAACAGCGCCAGAATCGTTTATATTTATATATAAATATAATTAAATTTAATCAAATAACGACGCTGCAGTTCGAATTTTGAAATCGTAACTTCAAACGACTAGTGTGGAAGATCCGACCGTCGGATTCTCACGAAACTGGAACCGTTGGGTTCGCTTTGGGAATACCTTCCCACAGATATAGACTTTGTAGAAATCCAACGGTTAGATTTTCCGATATGTGTAAAACAAATTAGGAGAGAAACAGCGCCAGTGCCACAGCACGACCTTAAACGTCGTTTAATTAAATATGGCCATTTTTAAATAAATAAAAATGGCGGAATATCGCTATAAAATATTGTAAGCAACATAGGTTGCAAATAAACGAATTGTGCTTGAATTGTTTGATATTTGATGGTTGTATGTGTATGACATGAAAATAACACTAAATAACTTAAAGATGGATGTCGAATGATATAACCACATACAGAATCGATTTAAATTCTAATGACGTGAATTATTTGGAAAGGCCGAGCTAACCCTCATTTCAAATAATTTATCGAGCGATTCGAATTGAAAAATGCAAAGACGATTCAAGACCGACGATGGAGTAGCTACCGGAAGGGGACGGAAGTAGTAGCCGTCTGAACGTATGTGTTGATTGGACGGATATACGAGGAATTGACGCCTCCGGTTTCGTTCAGACTCAGGACGGACTTGTAAATGGACCGTGTGTCTGACATTGGATTTTGTTCTATACTGATTGATCTCTGTTAAATATATATCTGTTTGGCGGCGGAGAATTTATTCTCTTGCTTAACGCCCTTCTCTGAGACGTACGAGCTTAGAGGTTATATATCGATGGAAATCAATCGTATGGAGTGGACTGCCTATGTGGCATGCCAAGATGCTGTGATCAAGGCTTCTGTTGCAAAGCAAAGTCTTGTGGATGATGATCAAGGCAAGGTCTACGTGGCCTAGCTTTGTGTATTTCGTAGATTCGCGAACCTCACACCCTGGTATGAGTTAAAAACGGGATACGGACTGCAGGGAGAGCACGACGTTTCTTTCTAGCTATGGTGGTGTCAGTGACTTACCAGCCCTGACATATATATCTATTTTTCACCTTTGTGGTTGTTGGAATGCGAGGCGCCTCGATTATAGGTCTGTAAGGACCGGGAAACGTGTGTTCAGGAATTTCCAATCCTCAAACGTAAGAGAGGACCGGCCGTGAAGATCCAGGGGTTACCCAGAGTGTGTAGTCCCGAGGCATTTGCTAGAGTGTCTCGAAGCGGAGAGGAGCTTGCCCCTTGCCTCGACTCATGACGGAAATCCAATTTCCAATACGAGATAACGGATTCGATTGTAGAACTAGTATGGAGACATAGTATATGGTAGCTATGCCGCCTATGATTGATATTTATGATGCTATTCATTTTTGAAACATATATGCACTAGTAATAATATCAAATGATTTTGCTTTATACGTATCAAGCATTTTTGGCTATTATAAGGTAAAACTCTATCCTCCGGCTTGCGTTGCATTGTGTGATGGGACCTGAGTCTTATAATGGCTTCATTCTTTCTAAAAGCATTGCGTTGTTTTAAAAGAATTTACTTTGTTTTAAATGCACTAGCAATCACTGGAGTAAACCCGTTCCGCGAAAGTGGCGTGGTCCTATGATTTGCTGTTTACTGTTGTTTAACTGTTAAATAGATTCCTCATACCAGTCCCCATGACTGACTCGTTGTTTGTTTCACTTTGCAAACGCGGGTGCCCTTATTTTCACACGGGCAGCCTAGTACACAGGTGACAGGTGGTTTTTGGTCATGCACTTCTGCATAGCGTGCACTTTTGGCTCATGGCGAGGCTGACTTCATAGAGATGACTTAGATATTTTCCGCCATTACTGTATTCATATTATGATTCCGCCACTGGCGATGCAGACTGATTTACTTTCCTTATTTCTCACTATATGTATATGTATTCAGCCTTCGGCGATGTAGACTGATACTCTTATTATGTCACTGCATGTATATATTCCGCCTCTGGCGATGATGACTGATCACTTCCCTTTCTTTTACTAAGTATATCCCACGTTATGCTATTCTGATATTCCTACATGTTGTGATTCCGCTGTCATATCCATGTAAAATTTATTTTATTTATTGTTTCTGCTATTATCTGTACTCTGCTATGATGATTAATGTGTTATTTCCTAATGATTATCCTTAATACCGCCCCTCGGATTTTGGGATCGTCACACCATCCACGACAAACCCAAAATCACATCAGTCTCTAACCGCAAATTAGTAAGAGAACAATTCCCTAAGTATTAACTCCGAAGGCCGAAACGAACATCAGATCAAGACCCGGGAAACCATTCAACTTAACTAATCTCCAGTCAGATTCTAATTTTCTTAACTTCATTGGGTTTAAGAATAGTATTATTAAAGATACCATTCACAACAAACCCAAAATCCAATTTTGATATTAAATACAAGGCTCTGAATAGAAAATACATCGACTTATATTCAATATCAAATTTTGAAACCAACAAATATTGTATCGAAATAACGATATATATCTTCCAAATTCCTCCATAATATCTGTATAATCACGAAATCCAATATTAAAATATTCCGAGCATAATTTCGATTCAAACCCATTCCAATTCATATATTGGAAATCCTGGTTATTTTTAAAACCATTTCAATTCCAATTTATTTATTTTAAAAATATTGGATTTATGATTCTATTTCAAAACTAGTTCATTTTGATAAAATATATTTTTTATCTTTTCAAATATGGAGTTTTTCATCCCAATTCTTTCCAAATCATTTATTATGATTTTACACAAATTATTGATATTTTTAATAATTATATCAAGGCCGTACAGTCGATTTCCATTAACGGCCATCGAACTGCACTTACAATATATATAATATTTATTTCGTCAATTTCCTTTCAAAACATATTTTATAAATCGTTTTAAATTCGTTTTCAAAACGATTTCAACTTCATATTCAATTTCAAATCAAAATTGAATATTCCATATCATCGACATATAAATGATAGTATTTTCAAAACATTTGATTTTGAAATCAATTCCTTTTCGATATTCATTATAAAAATGAATAAAATTGATATAAATATCGTTCACGTCAAAATAGCGTCAATCTAATCAACACGACTTTATATATTTAAATATATTCCATCCCAAATCGGAAATTAAAATATATTTTGATTCTTTTTTGAACATTATTTGAAAATATTCGTTATTTTAAAATATTCATTCTTTCTGAACTGGAATTAGACACAGTCAATTACCATATAATGTTGATTATATGGATTTCATACAACACATGTATATAACAACAATAATAAACAATCAAATATCATCCAGAGTGCATTCTATACTGCATAAGCATCAAATATAAATATTTAATGCTTACAAGATCCTGTCAATCCATCGATCGACATACAGCTAATTATCGGGACTAGTGTATGTCATATATCATCCCAATACCCATGTGGGGTTTCAATTAACAAATAATGAATTTTGTTTGTGCAATTGGGCGATGCGTAAAATTTATCATCCCAATCAATATCAGTCAAATGGATGTACATAAACAAATCGTCTTATTTGTAAATGAATATTTATTTTATTCATATACACGTTAAAAATTATATTTTTAATGATAAATTATTTATTCCATTCGTTTGCACAATAAAAATGATAATTTTATTGTTCTAACATATTTTAGAAAAAATTTGGTGGCATAACGGCGCGATATCAAAGTCGGGTAATGTCTAGCATTACCCCTCTACTGATATTGGCTTGCTCCATACACACATAACAATTCTAATCAATTCATTTCACCCAAACCAAATTCAACCAAACAATCCAATCAACCAAAGAAAACAATCAAACAAGTCGTTCATGGTCTGTGGACGACGGGGAACAGTTCATATATGCAGTTATAAAATAAATAACTATATAAGAAAATTTCAGTGAGAAGTTTTTACCCTGGGTTTCCACTCCGCCAGTTTTATTTCTGATTTTCTGAACCGTTTAGATTTGGCCGAATTTCCAATGCAATCCTTTTCACGCTGTTCATGGTAAAAATCACATTTTTAACATGATGCTTATTCATTTAAAAATCATATTTTTACATAACTCAAAATTCTATTTTTACTTCGTTAAAAATTCTATTTTTACTTCGCTAAAAATTATTTCCTTACTTCGCTAAAAATTCTATCTTTACTATTTCAAAAATCGAGTCTTTCTATGTTAAAAATCAAATCTTTCCTATGTTAAAAATCAATTCTTTTCTATGTTAAAAATCAATCCTTTTCTATGTTATTGTTCATATACATAAAATTAAAATCTTTCTTCAATAATATCATCAAAACACGAAAACTGATTTTATGATTCGAAAATCACCTTCTTTTGTCGATTTGGAGGTTGTAGAGCTCGGAGACTTCGAATTGGAGGAGTGGGTGGTGCTGTGCTCGCGGGGGTGGCGCCAGGGGGAGTGGGGATGCCTCGCGGTGGTCTGGTGGAGGTGGTTAGTGGCAGCGGCGGGGTCCTTGTGCTGAGCGGCGGTTTCAATTAGAAAGAGGAAGAGAGAGTGGACGCGGCGGAGCTGGAGGCGCGGTGGCCAGAGGGGATGGTGCGGTGGTGGCGTTGACGGCTAGGGAGGGCGTTGGGCGGCGCGATGGACGGAACAGTGGTTTGTTGTGAGGCTGCGCGGTTGTTGTTTTTCAAGATTTCCGAAATGAACGATAACGGGAGGGCGTTGAACAGGTATAGGGAGAAAGGGAGGGTTTATTTAATTAATTTATTATTTAATTTTTGAAATCTATAAAGTTACTTTTTCATTTAATCTCCAAATCGCACCCAATGACTGCCTCCCCTAGCTAAGTACCCCAATTCCGAACCCAATGGGATATCTATCGTAAGCTGATTCGATCGTATCGATCTGTTTCCGCCAAAATCAAAATATAAATCTATATATTGAATTTTAACGCACACTTCAATTTACCGAGGCCGCATACGGACTCTAAAAATTCCCGAAAAATATTTTCTAGCTTCGTATTGACGATACGGTTGTAACAAAACTAGTTTCGTCAAATTTGGAGATCATTTGAAAAATGGCCATTTTCTGGTCAATCCAAATTGACTAAAACGCGTTTTCCTTCGACACGCTCACACATTAATTCCAAAAAATTTGAATTTTGGAATCTAGCAATAACTTGACATTC
This sequence comes from Allium sativum, assembly GCA_030737875.1. Classification (NCBI taxonomy): domain Eukaryota; kingdom Viridiplantae; phylum Streptophyta; class Magnoliopsida; order Asparagales; family Amaryllidaceae; genus Allium; species Allium sativum. The sequence goes on along the minus strand of CM060923.1, from coordinate 582,912,515 downwards.
CGGATCCAACAAAAGTGGTTTCATCGAAAATGGAGTTCGTTTGCAAAATGTCCATTTTTAAGGGCCAAAATTACATAGCGACTATTCTGAATTTTAAACTAGGCATAACTTTTTTTCCTACTATGATATTTGGATTTTTCGGATTTTTGGAAAGATATTTTCAAATATATTAAAATATTTTTGGTTTCGCTAAAATCCGGTTTATTTTGAATCATGTACATTCATTTGAAATTTGAAATCTAATTTTCAAACTACCGCGCCATTTCCAGTTCCTTTTATAATTAAAAATAAATATTTATATTATAATGTTGATTCAAATAAATATATACATTCCAATTCCACCTAAAATAAATTCCTCGTCGTTATTATTTAAAATAATTCATTTTAAATATCCAAAATTCAATATAGCCGTTGTGGACAAGTGTCGTGTCTACCTGGAACGTCGTACTCGCGTTCTTTGGCGGTTATAAACATCAATTTGAATCTGTCACTCATTTCTTCATTTGGCGGGCAATCTTTATCTCTTGAATTCTAGAGGACATCGTAATCAACTCGCCAGGTAAACTTTTACATTTTTACAAGCATTTCTGGTTCTTTCACTTTAGAAAATGTCCATCGAGCTCGGGTCGTCGAATCGTCCCATGGTTCATGCACTCGCCACGATCTGGTGATCGAACGGGTGCCTCTTCAAGCTACGGTAGGCTTTCCATTTTCGCTCATGAGTTACCGACAGAGTGGACCTTATCTCAGGCCATGGTGGGCTCTAACTCGTGGCCCATTGGTTTCCGCGTTCCGAATGGGACAAAACTGGGGGATACGAATAGTCACTAATTCATCTATATAAGCCAATCGTCTCCCTCTTCTTTCTCTCCCTTCTTTCTCTCCCTTCTTTCTCTCCCTTCTTTCTTTGCAGTCGCTACCAAATCTCCAACGAGAAAAAAACCCTAATTTAGCTTTCAAAAACCAAGATTTTCTTTATAATAAAAAGGTAACGGTGTTTGGTTCATTTCTCCTTTTGTTTGGTTTTTCTCTCGCGCCTCCTTAAATTTTCACTGACATGGTGATGGCGGTAGTGACTGTGTGTTTGGTAATGGGTTCGATTGCACAGGATCATGAATGGAGAGAAGAAAAGAAGAGGGAGAAGGAGCAGGCCAGGCTGATTCGTGGGCGAGGCCTTGGCTCGGGTCGTGAAAACAGGAGGACTAGGGAGGAAACTATGATGTAATACTGGATAGTGGATCAGATCGCAGTAATGGAGAAGCATTGGGTCGTGGCATTGGACATTAAGGTGGTTCGTGGGGGGTACCTCATGATCCGCTCATATACTCTGAACTGAACTGTACCACGACCCAATGTCCATCTGTTGGCGAGGCTAGTGGGCGACCCCTTCTCCACGATCCGGTATGAGTTCCACAATCTAAGGAAAATAGTGATTTGACGCTTGCGTCCCCAACGAACCGGACTCATCGACAGTCCCAAACACATTTTGACTTAAGCAATGCTTTGTAATCACAACACATTGGACAGTTAGGTTAAACCTTAGAGATGAATTTTCTGGATTGAACAACAGCATAACTTAGCAGCGGACAATGGCCAATATCCATTTATCTGATTAATTTCACGCTTCCCATATTGTATGCAGCACTTGCACTTACACACACGGGTAACGGATAACTTGTGTTCTAATTTTACTCGCCAACACAGCTATGTTGGATAAACAAGTGACTGAGACAACGAATGAAAGTACCGAATCAGAGACATCAGTACATCACAGCCCCGATGCGCTTCCCTTAAATTCAGATGAGGAAAAATCCGATCCTGATTACGAGATGGATACCGATATAGAGTCAACGACTTCTGAGAGCACATCTCTTGAAGATGAGGATGATCGAGCTCCTAACGAAATTCCGGTGTTAAGGAAATAGAGAAGTTCACCGATTCTTTACCCTCTAAGTTTAACGATATAAAACTTAAGAAGATATGTTTAAGACACGGAATTCCCTGGGACGATGTGAAATCTCCAGGAAGCGAAGATAGACCTCATTCTGCCCCAGAGGGGTACATAACTGTTAGTCGACTTATGTGCTGGATAGGGGTTATTCCTCCTTTTCCCCCACTTTTCGTTGATCTCTTAAGACAGTTACACATTGCCCCCATGCAACTCCATCCGAATGCCTATGCGGCTCTGTATACTCTGTATATTGCTTATATGGAGATTCTGTAGACTGAACTTACACTTAAAGATCTGAAGTTCTATTATCATTTCAAGCATCGTTCCGCAGGGGCTCCCAATTTTTCTTTCTTCGAACCAGTTGCCAACAGAAAAGTTGTGACGGATGGTTATAGTAACATAAGGGATATCAAATTCGACTGGTTTTATATAAAACACCAAGCTGGATGTGCGAGGAAGTGGCTACAAGCGAGTATGTTTTCAACTTTCCCGTATTAAATTTGAATGCATAGTCTCAGTGCTAACAAATCATTTTGTTCCATACAGATCACAACTTTGAGAGAACGAAAGGATCGATATACGAAGACCAAATGTCCCGCCTTCTCAAGAGTAACTTAGATTTCTTAAGGATTAAGAAATGTATCACCGACGAGAACCTTCACAAACACCGTCTCTTAGATATAAGATTCGGACTTGGAGCGGGCGACAAACCTTACAAGTATATACCTCCGACTGAGGGAGAAGGAACTTCTCAAGCTATAAAGACAACTATCCTTCGCAATAGTCCTTCGCCAATGATTGATCAGGATGACGAGGATTTAAACGTATACAAAGGAGACGAGGGGGCAAGCTGACGAATCAAAGGAGGTCCCGACCTCTGGGGGCGGTCTCTCTTAAGGACTTCATCACCGATTGAGTCTGTCGCTCAGGATGAACTAACGGAGGATAAGATACTCGAGGAATTAAATAAGATTCCTTTACCAGATGATATTTATACTCAGGAAGATTTCGGAGGGGAACCAATTTTTCCCATCTCTGAAGAGACTAGTGCCCCAGTTGGAGAAAAAGAAGTCATCCAAACGAGCCTAACTCTGGGCCCTGGTCCATTAAAAAAGGGATTTCACGGGATGCAAAAATCACATGCACCATTTATCATAACACTCTTATACCACTGTCGTTCATAGTTTTAACATGCACCTATTTCTTTTGTAGGGAAAATGTCTCGCAAACAATCTTTTTCTTATCGTTCCCTTCGTGAGGGCACACCAAGCCTCCTTCCAGATCCCGAGCATGTCCGTAGTGATAGTCGGGGAAGGGATAGTCGTTGGACTTGGGATTCTCATCAACCTAATTCCACACGATCTCGATCTCCATCAAGGCAAGGTTCTGAAAAGCCTCACAGTCGTCCATCGTTACCGGCTGCGAGCAAGCAACTTCCTACAGATTTGACCCCTCTGAAGAGTATGCCTTCTCATATCCAGTCTTCTAAAAACACCACAAGCCAGAGGACAGAAACAAAAATGAGGGTAAGATCGTAGAGACGAGAAAGACATCTCATGTTTCTTCTAGCGAGCACGACTTGGATTACACCACTGCGCAGAATATTGCTCCCAGTTCTGAAATTCAGGCCAGGCTAGAGCGCTTGCGAAAGCAGTTCCCTGATATTTTCTTTGATAGGATGATATTCGTCCCGGATCTTGAACCAGTCCCCGAGGATTGGGACACAGAGGTGATTGGGCACGTATGCCATGTGGCTAAACAATACGGGGTAATGAAGAAGCATGCTGCTACACTTTCTACTATCATCCGCCAGCTGGAGACGGAAGCAGCCAGAGCCAGAGTGAAGACTGATAATGATGCTAGGGCTAGGAGCAAAATGGAAAAAGAACTAGAGTATGCACAGGCCCAACTGGCTTTAGCTCTGCGAGATGCAGAGAATTACATGTCCGAGCTGGAGAGTGCTAGGGAGCATTTTCGCAGCGAGCTTGACTTAAACAGCCAGGAACGGGTGGCTCTGAGGAAGGAAGTGGAAGATCTTAGGGCAATTAATACCGAACTGAAGACAGCACAGGAACATTTTACTGCTGAGAAAGATGCCTGGGAGAGAGAGAGAGGGCGAGCTTAAAAGATGACCTCGCTCTCGCCAAAAAGGAAAAGGAGGTTTTAAATGATCAACTTGCCCAAGCTGAGGAGCGTGCAGCTCTCGCTGAAAGTAACGCCAATAATGCTCTTGAATCGTCCACTGCTGCTGCTGATAAGCTCACTAAAAAAGAGAAAGGTATAGCTGGTTTTGAGGAACTGTTGTTCGACTTCTCTGGTCAAGTCATCAAGACTCGAGACATCTCTTGGATTCCGGACTATCATGTTACTTTGGCCAATGTATGGGATGCAATTGTCGAAGGCGAAAAGCGGCGATTGATGGTCGACGAGATTGACAAAAACCAGCTGATGCAGACCTTTCTTAGAGGTGAAGAACCTGAGGCTTTGGAGAAAGGTAGACGCCTAATCCATGAGGAGATCGAGAGGGAGAAGAGTAAGCTCAAGGGCAAGGATAAAGTTGGCGAAAGCTCGAGCTTGGTGGTGGAGCTCAAAACCTCTGAAGTTGAGGAATATAACCCTGATGATTCGTTGATCCCCTTGGCTCCAACCCCTCCAATTGTCGGGACCACCACTACAAATCTGGGAGATGAGTCGACTGGAGGTATCTCCATATTCTCTCCATAGTTCATCAAAGCAATCGTAACTTGTCGTCGTCTCACGGGACATACAACTGACATGGCCACATCTCCCCCTGATTCACTAACCTTTGCTTCTCATGGTGTAGGTACCAAATTGGTCGAAAAAGGTGCAGAGGAGAAGGCAGTGGCAGAGAAAGTTGATGTCCTACCGGGTTCTGGTAATGAAGTTTCTGAGATTCCGAAGCAAACTGAGGGTACAACAAGTGAGAGATCACGGTAGCACCCACGGAACCCGGCACCGGCGCTCCTGCAGACGTTGAGATTATTGCGGCTTTGCATGACACAGATGGTGGTCATAGAGATGAGGAAGAGGAAGTTGTAATCATAGATGAGGCCAAGGATGATGATAGTGAAACCTTGGCTGACATGCAGGCTAGGAAAGAAAAGCAGTTGATTCTTAAGAAGGGGAACAGGACCCTGTATTCGTGCCCCCTATTTCTGAAATCGATCCCAAGACTGGGTTGGTTATAAGATTCTCTTCCAAATCAATAACTTCACAACTTGCCTCCCAACCTTCAAGTCATCCCCCGGAGCCTCTTGTTGATAAGAGGAAGAGGAAGAAAAGTAACCGCTCTGAGGCTGACAAAGAGGGGTTGGAGAAACAGAAGGGGGAAAAGAAATCAAAATCATCTCCCAAGCGTAAATAGGATGCACTTATTAGCTCGTATTTTAGCTTTAGGATTTACTTTGGCCAAAAAATGTAGCTGTGAGAGTGGCCCTCACTTTTGTTTAGCTTCTCGTTCTTGTAAATCTGCTTTTAGTAAATGAAAATCTATTTCTTTTGCGCCATTGCATTCCTACAAATTCATCATGTTAGCAGAGTTTAAATAGTCATAACCGAAACATTCATAGTTAAATACTAAAGTCATGAGTAACAATCATTAATCATAACCGAAACAATCATCGAGAAATACGCGTGTTAAGTAAATGTGTATTGGTGCATGTATATGCCCCCAATCAATCGTCATTATAGTGCCTGGCTAGGGCTTATTGGCGATCGATTAGGATTATATTTGTATTATCCCGATCTTTCAGCGGGGTAATGGTTCTCGTGGCGCTAAGTCTCTAGCGCCTTTATACTCTCTCGATCCTTTAGCAGGTTAGAGTTCGAGCTCGATTCTTGGTCTTCTCACTGATCCCTTAGCGGGGCAGAAGTTCTGGGGGCGCTAAGTCTCTAGCGCCTTTACACTCTCCCGATCCTTTAGCGGGTTAGAGTGTTATCAAGGCAGTTTTATCATGGTGCACCTTCACGCATTGGGGACGTTATCTTCGCTTCCTTTATACTCTCTACCTGATCTCGGGAGTTAAAGCGCAAAAAGTAGTGTGATTTACCTCGCTGCATCATTTAGAGCTTTAGTTAGCGTTAGCTTTCCGATCTGATGGATGGCATTTTGGATCAGCTGTTTTGAGATTACTACATAATTTAAAACAAACTTCAAAGTGGTAATGATATATTAATCAAAATAAAAAAACAATTAAAAATAAATAAATAAATAAATAAATAAATAAATAAAAAGATAGTGCAGTAAAGGTAAATGACACACTATGTTTTTATAGTGGTTCGGTCGAATCATGACCTACGTCCACTTTATAATCTTTTGTTCAAGTAACCAGACTGTTCTAGGAAAGTCGAGCCTTTTTACATGGTCCTAAAAAACAAAAGAATAAACTGACAATTTCATGTCAGATAAGGCTGCAAATGCTGGGCATTCCACACTCTGGGATTTCATCTCCATCCATCGTTGCTATCTTGAAAGTTCCATTATCAAGCCTTCGTAAAATGGAGTATTGTCCTTCCCATTTCGGGCCCATATGTACTGGGGGCGGAAAGACACGCTTCAGAACCAAGTCTCCGGGTTCAAATGTCCGAGCTCGGACTCTTTTGTTGTAATACCGAGCTATTTTTTGTTTATGCCTCAGGGCACGCAAGTCGGCTTCGTCCCTTTTTTCTTCAACCATGTCCAGGGATTCAAGGAGTAGCTTATTATTGGTCATCAGATTGTAATAAATGGTTCGATGCAATGGTACTTCCAACTCGACCGGAATGACCGCTTCAGATCCAAAAGCAAGGGAAAACGGGGTGCGACCCGTCTCTGACTTACACGTTGTCCTATAGGCCCATAGTGCCAGGGGTAATTCATCAACCCACGGGGCTTTGGCCCTCTTCAATCTTTTCTTTAAAATGGATTTGATCACCTTGTTTGCCACTTCAACTTGTCCGTTCGATTGTGGATGTGCCACACAGGTATATCTTTTCTCGATGTGATACTTCCGACAGAAATCTCGAAACTCGGTGCTGTTGAATTGGGTCCCATAATCGGTTACGATGACTTTTGGAATCCCAAACCGACATATGATGTTCTTAACGACAAAGGTGATTACTCGCTTAGTTGTGATCGTGGTCAAAGGCTCTACTTCTACCCATTTAGTGAAATAATCCACGACCACAATAGCGAACTTTGCTCCGCCCTTTTCTATGGGAAGGCTCCCAATAATGTCAATTCCCCACATAGCAAAAGGCACGGGCTTGTCATCGTCTTCAACTGGCTAGGTGGCGCCCTAGGAATCTTGGAGAATTTTTGGCAAGCATCACAATGTCTTGCATACTTGGTTGCATCCTTGTTTATGGTAGGCCAGAAATAACCATATCGCAATATCTTCTTTGCTAGCGTTTGCCCTCCAGTGTGATCACCACATTCGCCCTCATGGACCTCTTTCAGCACACGCTTGACGTCATCATGGGCGATACACCAGAGGAGGGGCATCGAGAAACCTTGCCTGTATAGGACATTTCCTTGCAACACATATCGGGAAGCTTTTCGTATAACTGCACGCCTCTCACTCTTCTTCGTTGGAAGTGTTCCATTTATCAAAAACTTCCTTAGAGGAGTCATCCATGACTTTCTCTCAGGCTCAATCTCTAATACTAGATCAATTTCCATCTGATCTATGCTAGGAGACTATAATACTTCAACTGGGACTAGCTCCGTATCCTGAGGATTATCTGAACTAGCCATCTTCGCTAACTTATCCACCTTTTGATTCTCCGTTCGGGGAATATGAGATATGTTGTGGTGGTTAAAACCATCCAGCAACTTCTTCACTTTCTCCAAGTACGATATCAGCCTTGGACTCTTGGCCTGAAACTTTCCAGTGACCTGGTTTACGACTATCTTGGAATCACAAAAGATGTCTAGCTTTGTAAATCCAACTCCTTGGCGAGTTTCAACCCGACAATTAGGGCTTCGTACTCGGAGTCGTTATTAGTGGCATGGAACTCCAGCCTAAGAGCGTAATAAATTAACCGTTTTTCCAGAGTTTCGAGAACGACTCCCGCACCAGATCATCTATCATTTTTAGCTCCGTTTGTGTACAGCTTCCAGGCATTAGGATCAAGGGGTAGCTTTGGCGGATCGTCCTCCTTAGTTACTACATCATTATCCGGGATCGTGAACTCTGCTATGAAGTCTGCAAGCTTTTGCCCCCTTATCGACCTTCGGGGCTGGAAATTCAAATCGAACTGACTTAACTCAATGTTCCACTTAATTAGTCTCCCTGATGCTTCTGGCCTTTGCAGAACCTGTTTAAGCATGTGATCGATGTACATAGTAATGGGATGAGCTTGGAAGTAGTGGCGAAGTTTTCTAGATGCAATTAATAAGTTATATGCCAGCTTTTCTATTTTTGGATAATTTCGTTCTACGACCGCCAATTTCTTACTCACATAGTACACCGGTCTTTGTACCTTATCCTCCTCTCTTACCAAAGCTGAACTGATTGCGTGAGATGACACTGACAGGTACACAAATAAACCCTCGTGATCCACAAGCTTAGACAGTATCGGGGGTCTTTCCAAATGGTTCAACAGATTCTGGAATGCTTCTATACAATCGGAAGTCCATTTAAAGTTGCGTTTGCCTTGCTTTATCAGATCGAAAAACGGGATCGATTTATCTGTAGCTTTGGAGATGAACCTACTCTGTGCCGCCACCTTTCCAGCGAGGCTCTGGACGTCCTTAATTTGATTTGGTTCTTGGATATTTTGAATTGCTGTAATTTGATCTGGATTGATTTTGATTCCACGCGAGCTGACGATGAATCCTAGGAATTTTCCAGATGCTACCCCAAATGAACAATTCAAAGGACTTAGTTTCATCCCATATTTTCGGAGAATCTCGAACATCTGTGCTAAATCGTTAGTATGATCTGACGATTGTCTGGACTTTACGAACTTGTCATCAACATATACCTCCATAGTTTTATCGATTTGGTTATGGAACATTCTATTCACCAATCACTGATACGTAGCACCGACATTCTTCAAACCAAAAGGCATCACCACATAGCAGTATAATCCCAAATCTGTAATGAAACTGGCATGCTCTTGGTCTGGGACATGCATGGGTATCTGATTGTACCCCGAGTATGCATCCATAAAAGAAAGAATTTCATGACCCGCAATTTAATCTACCAATTGATCGATTCGAGGTAACGGAAAGCTGTCTTTTGGGTAGGCTTTGTTTAGATCTAAAAACTCGATGCATGTACACCACTTTCCATTAGCCTTTTTTTTTCAAAACCGGGTTTGAAATCCAGTCGGGGTACCTTGAATCTTTAATAAATCCATTAGTCTTCAGTTTTTCGACTTCTTCCTTCAAGGTGGCAGACCTTTCTGGGCCAACCATTCGCCTTTTCTGCTTGACAGGAGGATGTTTCGGGTTGATGCTTAACGAACACATGTATGCATGAGTCCAGGCGAATACATCCAAGTTAGCTTTCAGGAAATTTGTTAATTCATTGGCTCGAATAGGATCCAACTAGGATCCAATCTTCAGGACCTTCTATGGGTCACTATCATCGATTGGTACATCCACAGTCGCTTCATTGGGAGTTGCCATTCTTCCCCCAGGCTCTTCATCCTCTCTGGGATCTATGTCCTCGGGCAACCCTTTGGGCGACCCTCCCGTAGGTATTTTCTTTAGTTGCTACGACGATTCCTCCCTCGGAGGGGAAGAACCACCTTTTGCTTCTACATCTTTCCCTTTACGGAGCAACTTTAACTCTGCAAAGTAGCATGATCGTGCAACAACTTGATCTCCTCTGACTATTCCTATGCCGTCATCCATCGGGAACTTCAACAACAGGCACCAGGGTGCAATGCAGGCCCAGAATTTGGCTAAGGCTGGCCGGCCCAAGAAGGCATTGTATGGCGACTCAATGTCCAGGACTACAAAGGGGAGAATTCTCACTCTCTGGCGTTCTCCTTCCCCATGGGTTACTGATAATTCCACGTATCCCATTGGAGCAGTCGAGGCCCCATTAAATCCACGTATCCAACCCTCGCATGGTTTCAGATCCTTCGGCTCGAGTTTCATATGATCGAATGTTTTCTTGAACAGAATGTTGACTGAACTCCCGTTATCTACTAATACTTTATGAACTATAGTTGGACCAATGGTAACGATGATCACTAATGGGTCTTCAGTTGGGGAGTGAACCCCAATACTCTCTCGCTCGCGAAATATGACATCATCAGACATCGTCTTTTGCTGCTTAGCTGGAGCGTTATCCTCGGGGTTGCTACATTCCCCCACTTTAAAGTGTTTTTTAGCTGCATTCACGTATTGATCCGCAGCTCTGAAATTGTGCCCTGCCAGGTGAAGCCCGCTAGCTATGGTGTTGATAACAATATTTTTTCCTTTGGCTGAGCCATCGGTTTAGCAGCAGGTTGGCCTTGGTTCGGCGCTTGTACGGCTTGCCCCCTATCCCTAGGAATCACCTTATATTCGTCTAGCTTCCCTTCTCAGAGCAGTTTTTCAATCACAACTCTTAGATGATGGCATTCGTTTGTGGAATGACCATGGACCTGATGAAAAAGACAGAATTTCCCAGCTTCACGCTCTTTTTCTTAGAATCCCTCAGAGGAACATTATATGTATCCAGAAAGATGTTTTCCAACGTATCATTTAGTGGTGTGAAGCTCTCAAACGGTCTGGGTCGGGATCTCCTCTGAGAATCGTTTCCTCGATTTCTTTTCCGATTATTGTTATTACTATTCCCCGATTGGCGACCACTGCCTTGATTCTTGTTCCCAACATTAACTTCAACTTTTCCGGAGCTATCTCCCATTTGCTTGATGGCCATAGTAGTTGGGATATCCTCCTTATCAGCTGCCTTCCTCTTTCTGTTGGCGTAAATCTCCTCCCGACGCATGCGGATGTTGGCCTTTTCATAGAATATCTCTCTGGTTAATGGTGGTTTACCGGCCAGGTATCTTCCAAACTCAGTATCCTTATCCACTCCGTCAATCAGAGCCATCAAAACAGTTTGTTCATGGGGATCTCTAACTTCTATGACTGCTAAATTGAAGCGATCTAAATAAGACCTCAAGGATTCGTCTGGACGTTGTTTAACGAGGGACAATTCAATGACAATCTTAGATCTCTGGGTATGTAATCGGAACTGATTTACAAATTGTTCACTTAATTCCCTGAAAATGGAGATCGATCACGCTGACAACCGAGTGAACCACATTAACGCCGTGTCTTCCAGGAATATCGGGAACGCCTTACACTTCACAGCATCGGAGGCGGAAGCCACATTCATGTACCACGAATATCTCATCAGGTGCTGATCTGGATCAGCCTTTCCCGCATAACGGTTCATGGATGGCATGTTAAATTTCCTCGGGAATCGGACCTCTAAAATATCATCTGTAAAAGGAGAATGACTACGGCCTATACCCCAATCTTCGGTTCTTTGTCCGCGACTTTCCACCATCATTTGCCTAATCATGGCTTCAACATCCGCATGGGTTGGGGTGAATTCGGGATCTGCACTTCTTGCCCGACGGGCTCCTCTAGCATTTCTTTGATGTGTTGCTGCAAGGTCTGGGTCCTGGACAGAGCTCCCTTGCCCCCTACTGCCGCGATCAGTCGCACGACGAGCGGGAGGAACAGGTCGATTCTGGGCATGATCAATAACGCCTCCATTCCTAGGCGGTAATATAGGCTCATTTAAGTTACGATTATTGGTTTCCTGATTAAGCACTTCTATATTTTCAGCGCTTTCTAATGGAGGCCATCGTCGGTTTCTCCGAGGCTCTTTAGATGAGGATGTATGTTCCGAGGATAAAGGGTAAGCTAGAGGCGGCGAAACCTGCCTTTGAATATCATCAATTCTTCTATCTCAGGCAGTGATATTCTGACGCAACAACGAGCTCTCCTGCCTTTGGGCGGCCAATTCATCAGTTTGCCTGACTAATGCTTCAAGTATTCGAGTCAGATGTCCTTCGGTAACTGGAGCAGAAGGGTCGAACGGGTCATCTTCATCTTCTCTTATACACAGGGAACTTGATCCGGGTTGAGCGGAAGTACTAGTACGAGCAGAATGAGCCATAATTTCCTTCCCAGGTCGAGTAGTAGTCTGATTGTCAGTTCGGATCGTGGTCCTCCTAGGCTGGTGGGTCGTCGTACCTCCTTGACGTCGGGTCGTGGTGACAGGTGCAGGAGGGGTCGTGGAGAGGTCTGCGATCGGGTAGTTACCCTTTCAACTGTCTAGTTCGTCGCTCCATCACCGGGTCGGATCGTCCCAACGTTGCCACGATCCGAGAGCTCTTCCTCGACCTGTTCGTGCACACCTTCTTCAATCGCTTCATTTGCAGCTTCATTCACTTGCGAAATTCGTACTTCCTTAGACTTCTTTCCAGCCATGATATCGGAGCTTTACGGAAATCTTCAAAAATCGAAATAGTGAGGTTTTGGACTGTTTTCTTCGGACTTGACTATCCAAACAATAGAACTACAATCCAATATGCTGAGACTTCTTTCTCAGTGAAAGCACCAAAATGTTAGATCCAAAATTGGCTCTAACACCCAAATTATCTGGATTGGCAGAGATTTATATCCAGAAATGCGAGAAAACACACAGAATTTATAGTGGTTCGGCGTTAACGAGCCGACGTCCACTTTATATCTATGATTATACGTAAGATTCGGGTACAATTAGAGAATTTTCTCTCAATCTCTCTTTTTACAATACTGATTCACTTAGTGATTTCGAATTAATATTGGTAAAAAATAGTGCAGATACAGTAATGGTAGGAACAACACTCAGAACTGCCAAAAAGATCTGAAAAATGCCAAGCCTGGGGCTATTTATAGGTGATATCTGCAGACGGATCGTGGTCATACGTGGCACAAATCCCGAAGATCTCGGACTGGTTCGTGGCTTGATGGAGAAATAGTCAATATAGCTGTTGTGGACAGGTGTCGTGAGATACTATATTATCGGATCGTGAATGACTTGGTCATGGCCCTCACCTCTCAGCTTCAAGGATCGGATCGGGTCGAACTGGCGTAAACGGATTGGATCAGGCAGGTATGGATGGACCGGATCGTGGTCATGAGGGCGATCGCGAATCTCGTGGATGCATCTTCGTGAACAAAACTTAATATTAAACATGTGCTTGGATCTTAGTGGCTTGGTCTAAAAGCTAGCCAACACACACACACACACAGATATATATATATATATATATATATATATATATATATATATATATATATATATATATATGTGTGTGTATTTTGTGTGTATGTATATACACATGCATAATACATATATACAACTGGCTTGTTTTATGAAAACCGATCAAACATCTGATATGGAATCCTTACAATGTTTTGAATTTGTATTCAATGATAAAATCAAGGCAAAATTAAATATATCATAATATATATAATTTGTGACGGCCCGCCCCGCACCAACTGACATTTACTCCAAAGGTGCGTTGTACACATGTCCAGTTAGCACGGAACGGGTCGTCAGAAGGAAAGGAAGAAGGAAATGAACATACAATGAACCTGTAGAATGTCTCACAGCGCATAGAACAAAATATAATAATAACATACTTGACATAAAACAGGAGAGACAGTGCATAAGCTGAAAACCAAACTAAGCATCATAGCAGCAGAAATCCAAAATACAGCTTATTACAACTTTTCAAACTGTCTCAAAGCTAAAGTAAGATAAAGGAGGTACACTACTAATGCCCAAGTAGCGACCACCAACGACACATGGAGAATATCTATATATCATAAGTGGAAGCCTCCTGCCCGCCTCCGAATCAGCTACCCGTGCACCACCAGCTAACCTGTCTCTAGTCTGCTCGTGTGAGCACCCAGAGTAATAAGAGGAGACATAAAACTCTGGGTCAGACATAAAGCCTGGTATGATCGATAAGCATCTAAAGTGAACAATAACAGGTAGATAAAACATACCTGGACCTGCAACCAAAGAGTTAGCACTACATACTGTACAACACTCTAAGGTGCCATATCAAACAGTGTAAAGATACGGAGGTGGGGGAGGTGTGCATGTCATAGTGATGGCAAACAATCAAACATAGCATCCATCCTCACATCTCTCACTCAGTGCGTAAAGCATACGATATTCACCATTTCGATCACCCCTCCTTGCTACGATTACTTTGCCCCATGAAGTCATAAATGGCTTCACTGCACTGATAACGTAGCCACTGATCCTTCGCTATGTCCACTTGCCCCATGGAGTTATTCACCCCATCTGCGCTGGCTCATAGACTTACCAATCCTTACTATGTCCACTTGCCCCATGGAGTTATTCACCCCATCTGCGCTGGCTCATAGTCTTACCAATCCTTATTATGTCCACTTGCCCCCATGGAGTTATTCACCCCATCTGCGCTGGCTCATAGTCTTACTACGCATCACCTTGCCCCTCGAGTCATAATGACTCTACTGCACTGATAACGTAGTCTTGCTACCATCACCTTGCCCCTCGAGTCATAATGACTCTACTGCACTGATAAGTAGCCCATCATCCATTTTTAGTGGTGAATCGAAGTTATGAACATCGACAACTCCTTAGCACACGTCCCGCAGCCAAGCCCAACCATGAAGAGAACTCATTGGTTCCCAACTGGATCCTGAGCTCTAACTTCCTATATTGGACTACCTTTGCATCTCGGGTTATTGGTCAATACTGGGTCGGGTCGGGTTCCCTTGAAGCCATCGGTTCGGGTCGGGTGTCCTCCTTCGGGTCGGGTCGGGTCTTCTCCTGGTACGGTTCGGGTCGAGTCCACTCCATCGCGTCGCTTCGGGTCGGGTGTCCCACTTCGGGTCGGGTCGGGTGCCACCTCCCATCTAGTTCGTGCTTCCGCTCCGATCCGCTCCCTCGTTCTTCACGTGTTCCGATCCGATCCCTCCTCCTCTATCCGATCCGATCCCAGTTCAGTTAGCGTGGCCTTCCTTTTTGCCAATTTTCTCAAGTGTCAGGTTCTGATCCGATCGAACCACCTGCCCAGTTCAACATATCCGATCCGAGCCCCCATATCCGATCTGATCCGATCCTGCACTGTTTCCTGTAACTTTTCCAGCAAGTGTTTACGCCATTCGACGACGTTTTCGACCATTCTAACTATTGAAATCAATCACAAAGCATATCATACAGTCATAGCAACATGCATAATCAACCACAAACATCAAAACATCAATATGATAGGTTAAAATGGATCAAACATACCCAAAATCCCATATTTCCCCTTAAGCATGTTTAGGTGAAACTAATGATAGGATTAGCAAAACTTAACCAAATTAACCCAAATTCATATCAAAGGTCTAAAACATCATTTAAGAATTTATGAACATTTTTCCAGAATTTTACCAAGTTTAAATCCTCTAATTAACACTAATTACCCTTAATTAGCCATAATTAGTGTAAACCTATGCAAATCACTCACCTTAGCCACAAATAAACTAAGATCTGAAATAAATCTCTGATTTGATACAAATCCCAATGGTAAACAGCAGCTCCAATGTTGATTTGGTGTAGATCTTCCTTGATTAGAGGTTGCTAAGCTTAATCCTTAACCAAAAGATGATTTGGAGGTGATTTAGAAATTGGAGGCCATTTTTAGGGTTCCTTGGTGATAAATGGAGGCTGGAAAACTGAAATGGAATGATTCTCTATCTCATTTCAGCCTCCCCATAACCCTAATCCCGAAATGGGTTATGGGCCTATTCACTAATCACCCTATTTGGCCCGGTTAAGCAGTTTTTCACCCTCCAAACCTTATTTCAGCCATATCTCCCAAACGGTAAGTCCGTTTGGCTATTATGACCACTCTACGAAAAGGTAAACCATCAAACGAATCTAATGGAAGTGGTTTCAGGTCAAAATTCTTTCCAATCAAAAGTTATGGCCGAAACAAGATCAACTAGGGGCAAAACGGTCATTTAGAAATCGACAAAAATCATGAACATGGGAAATGACTCTGGTGGATGTTTCCCAAAGTTACATGACCATACGACTTTACATGGGAAAGAAATAAATATTCTATGATCCTATGATGTGTAGAATATGGGTCGTTACACTCTCCCCCCCTTAAGAAATTTCGCCCCCGAAATTCCCTAACCAAAACACACAAAGGGGTCCCGCATGCCTATCAACCATAAAACAACCATCAAACATGCAAAACAAGTAAAATAAGTCTATCCTAGCATGCGGAATAACTAAATTACGAAGTAAATCTTACCAGGCAAAGAGTTCTGGATATGCCTTCTAATGCTCTCCTCTGTCTCCCAAGTGCAGTCATTCTCGTTCTCGCCCCACTGAACCTTGACTAGCTTCACCGCCTTCCTTCGAAGTTGCTTCGTATCGTGCCCCACAATACGAATCGGCTTGCGGTTCCCAACCGCCTCGGGTTCTACTTCGAAGTCCTCTAACTGATCAGGTGAAATAGTCATATCTGAGTCGTGAACGAACTTTCTTAGTTGGGAAACATGAAACACATTGTGAACTCCCGCCATTTTCTCTGGTAAGCCAACTTTATATGCCAAATTCCCGACTAGTTCAAGAACAGGGAATGGGCCAACAAATCTTGGTGCCAACTTGCCTCTCCTGCCAAATCGTATCACGCTCTTCAACGGAGAAATCTTGACGAACACCAAGTCACCAACGGAGAATTTTAAGTCTCTTCTCCTCTTATCAGCATAACTCTTCTGCCTATCTTGGGCAGCTTTCATTCGTTGTTGAATGATTTTAATCTTATCTGAAGTTTCTCTCACCACATCTGGTCCAAGCATAAACTTCTCGCTAGTCTCTATCCAACATGATGGTGAGTTGCACGGTCTTCCGTACAAAGCTTCATATGGAGCCATACCGATATTGGATTGGTAGCTATTATTATATGCAAACTCTACTAGATGCAAATGGTCATCCCATGATCCACCAAAATCCAATATACAAGCTCTCAAGAGATCTTCTAATATACGATTCACCCTCTTCGTCTGACCGTTGGTCTGAGGATGATATGCGGTACTGAGATGTAATCCTGACCCTAGATCCTCTTGTAAGCTCTTCCAAAACCCACTAGTGAACAACGGGTCTCGGTCACTCACAATGCTTTTGGGTACTCCATGAAATCTCACTACCCACTTCATATACAATTCTGCCAACTTGGCTGCTGTTCTGGTCGATTTGACTGGTATAAATATTGCACTCTTAGTCAATCGATCCACAATTACCCAAATGCTATCATATCCTGATCTAGTCCTTAGTAAGCCATCGATGAAATCCATCGAGACTTGCTCCCATTTCCATTTGGAAATTTCTAATGGTTGCAACAACCCACTAGGCTTCTGTTGCTCGGCTTTAACTAGCTGGCAATTCATGCATTTGGATATAAACTTCCCAACGTCTCTTTTCATCCCTTCCCAGTAGTAAATCTGCTTCATATCTCGATACATCTTATTACCACCGGGATGTATAGTCAGTTTTGAGTGATGACATTCTCTAAGCACTTCATCTCTCAAACCATTCACATTGGGTACAACTAGTCTTCCATTCTTCCGAAGCCATCCATCTCGATCAAGCCCATACAAATTCATCTCCTCACCGTCGATGTCCATCTCTAACTTGGAGATGATTTCCAATAAATTAGGATCATCCCTCTGGCTGGAACCAATCCGCTCTATCAAAGTGGGTCTGATCGCCAAACTAGCTAGCATGACTGGATCCAATTCGCACTTTGGTCTGAAATCAAACCCCGCGATATACTCCAGTTGCTTCCACTCAAGAAACATTGCCCCTAAACTAGCATGTCTCCTACTCAAGGCATCGGCTACCGCATTACCTTTCCCAGGCGTGTATGCGATATCGAAATCATACGAAGCCAAGAACTCTAACCATCTCTGCTGACGGAGATTCAGATCTTTCTGAGAGAAGAGATACTTTAACGATTTATGATCGGTAAACAACTCAAATCTTTCTCCCAAGAGATAGTGTCTCCACATCTTCAATGCGAACACAATCGCTGCCAATTCCAAATCATGGGTAGGATACTTCTTCTCATGCGGCTTTAGCTGTCGAATAGCATAAGCTACAACCCTACCTCCTTGCATCAATACAGCACCCAGTTCGGTACCACAAGCATCCGTGTATACTGTCATCTCTTCATTCCCCTTAGGGATGACTAACACTGGCGCACGCGTCAACTTCTCTTTTAGACTCTTGAATGCATTCTCACACACTCCGTCCCAGACGAAGGACTGATTCTTCTTAGTCAATGGAGTCAACGGTGCTGCTATCTTGGAGAAGTCCTGGATAAACTTACGATAATATCCAGCTAATCCCAAGAAACTTCTTACATCTGTTGCATTCTTGGGCGTAGGCCAATCCTATACCGTAGCCACCTTTGTAGGGTCCACGGCAATACCACTCTCTGAAACAACATGACCCAAGAATCTCACTTCCCTTCTCCAAAAATGACACTTGGAGAATTTCGCTTTCAATTGGTGTTTCCTCAACACCTCCATCACTATCCTCAAGTGTCCCTTGTGTTCCTCCTCTGTCCTTGAATAAACAAGGATATCGTCCACGAACACAAGAACAAACTTATTCAACTGATCTCTGAATACTCGATTCATAAGATCCACAAAGTAGGCTGGTGCATTGGTCAACCCAAATGGCATGACCAACCACTCATAAAATCCAGATGGCGTCCTAAATGCCGTTTTCGGAACACTCTCATCCGCTACTCGTAGCTGATGAAATCCTGTCGCGAGGTCCAACTGGGAGAACACTCTTGCTCCTTCCAGATGATCAAACAAATCATCTATCCGCGGTAGAGGATACTTATTCTTCCTCGTTACCTTATTCAACTCGCGATAGTCCCCACACAAACGAAGGGAACCATCTGCCTTAGTGGCAAACACAACTGGTGCTCCCCACTCGGAAACACTCCTTCTAATAAATCCCTTCTTCAAAAGATTGCTGACTTGCACCCCGAGCTCTCGCTGCTCCCTTGGTGCCATACGACGAAGTGGCATCACTATAGGTCTGGCATCTTTCACTAAATCAATATGGAACTCAATCTCTTGGTGTGGTGGAAGCCCGGTCACCTCCTCGAAGACGTCCGGATACTGGCCAACCACGAGTACATCTGACAACTCATCCTGCGGGATGTCGAGGGAATTTACAAAACTATCCATAACCCCATCACTAGGTAGACTACCAAACACTACCCTCTTCCCATCATCCTCCCTCACTGTCACCAAAAAGCCCTCACAGTCTACCACCACCCCGTATCTCTGGAGCCAATCGACTCCCAATATAATGCCATACCTAGAAAAGCCCAAAACAAAGCAATCACATACAAACATACATCCATGACTCGATAAGACCAAATTCCTGCAAATCATACTAAGGCTAGTCGAACCACCAATCGGGTTCGTCACAACCAATGGTCTATCGACTATCTCGGGTTCCAGTCCCAACCTATCTACCAGGTCACTAGATATGAAGGAACGGGAAGCCCCAGTATCAAACAAAACTCGAACGGGTACATCATAAATAGAAAGCATACCTTGAATAACAACATTCTTTCCTCTCTCCGCCGCAGTTGGGGCATTCGACGAAGAAGGAACAACATCAATAGCATATGCTTTCACAATCTGCTTATCCTTAAGAGGTTGCGGACACTTATCCTTGAAATGTCCCACTTGACCATAGTTGAAGCACTTCTTATCCGTTGTCTTGGCCCGACAATCTTTAGCATAATGGCCCTTCTTTCCACAGCTGAAGCACTCAACATCCTTCTTGCTCTTTTTCTGGCCACCCTTAGATTGGTCCTGTTTCCTCTTATTCTGAGAGTTATTCTTGCCTCCACCGCCTGCTTGCGGCTTTGGCCCTTCTACAGATGCAGCTTCAGTCTTTGACTTAGGGTAAAGACTCTCTGATCTCAAAGCTTTCCCCACAATCGATTCAAAAGTCTCATCGATGTGGTTGATAAGCCTTTCCCCCAAGTATCCATCCAAACCAGTAATGAACTTCTCATTCTTCTTCTCAGGAGTGTCGATAAGAGATAGTCCATACTTCGATAAGGTGTCGAACTCAGCAATATAGTCAGAAATTGCCCTTCCAATCTGCTTGAGTTCCAAGAACCTCTTAAACAACACTGACTTCTGGGCAGCTGGAATAAACTTCTCGCTAAAGCGAGCCTTGAACTGAACCCAAGTAACTTGATCCTCTGGAGTAGTTGTTCTAATGGCATTCCACCAATTCATCGCTCGCCCTTGCAGCTGACGAGACGCTAGCCTTCTCTTCATCGCATCCTCAAGACCCAAGTCATCGAAGATACGGTCATAGCTATCCATCCAGTCTTGAACATCTGTGGCCGACTCCGTCCCGTGGAACGGCTTCCCACCAAGGTTAGTGTAATCCTTGCACAACTTGGCAAAATCGACCCTCGGTGCCTGCACTACTTGACCACCACCATTTCCGGGATTGGGAGCTGCCCCTTGCACTTCTCTAAGCATGTCTCTCATGAGGTCAGTAAACATCGCCCTCATGTCAGCAGCATTCCCATTATGGGCTCCCCTATCAGCACCTCTGGCATATCGGCTCATCGTCAATCTGTAAAAGGAAACGATTAACGACCCCATAGTGGTGCTAGTGCAGTGCGACTTCATTCTTATACTACCAATAGTATATATATATATATATATATCTTTTGAAAACCAAAGTAATCACAAATACACGCTCTCATATACGTACTATCTCTCCCTAGTGTCTTTCGCTAGGTTAACTACGCAACCTAGAGCTCTGATACCAAGTGTGACGGCCCGCCCCGCACCAACCGACATTTCCTCCAAAGGTGCGCTGTATACATGTCCAGTTAGCACGGAACGGGTCGTCAGAAGGAAAGGAAGAAGGAAATGAACATACAATGAACCTGTAGAATGTCTCACAGCGCATAGAACAAAATATAATAATAACATACTTGACATAAAACAGGAGAGACAATGCATAAGCTGAAAACCAAACTAAGCATCATAGCAGCGGAAATCCAAAATACAGCTTATTACAAATTTTCAAACTGTCTCAAAGCTAAAGTAAGATAAAGGAGGTACACTACTAATGCCCAAGTAGCGACCACAAACGACACAGGGAGAATATTTATATATCATACGTGGAAGCCTCCTGCCCGCCTCCGAATCAGCTACCCGCGCACCACCAGCTAACCTGTCTCTAGTCTGCTCGTGTGAGCACCCAGAGTAATAAGAGGAGACATAAAACTCTGGGTCAGACATAAAGCCTGGTATGAGCGATAAGCATCTAAAGTGAACAATAACAGGTAGATAAAACATACCTGAACCTGGACCTGCAACCACAGAGTTAGCACTACATACTGTACAACACTCTAAGGTGCCATATCAAACAGTGTAAAGATGAGAAGTTGGGGGAGGTGTGCATGTCATAGTGATGGAAAACAATCAAACATAGCATCCATCCTCACATCTCTCACTCAGTGCGTAAAGCATACGATATTCACCACTTCGATCACCCCTCCTTGCTACGATCACTTTGCCCCCATGAAGTCATAAATGGCTTCACTGCACTGATAACGTAGCCACTGATCCTTCGCTATGTCCACTTGCCCTATGGAGTTATTCACCCCATCTGCGCTGGCTCATAGCCTTACCAATCCTTACTATGTCCACTTGCCCCATGGAGTTATTCACCCCATCTACGCTGGCTTATAGTCTTACCAATCCTTACTATGTCCACTTTCACCATTGAGTTATTTACCCCATCTGCGCTGGCTCATAGTCTTACTACGCATCACCTTGCCCCTCGAGTCATAATGACTCTACTGCACTGATAACGTAGTCTTGCTACCATCACCTTGCCCCTCGAGTCATAATGACTCTACTGCACTGATAAGTAGCCCATCATCCATTTTTAGTGGTGAATCGAAGTTATGAACATCGACAACTCCTTAGCACACGTCCCGCAGCCAAGCCCAACCGTGAAGTGAACTCATTGGTTCCCAACTGGATCTTGAGCTCTAACTTCCCATATTGGACTACCTTTGCATCTCGGGTTATTGGTCAATACTGGGTCGGGTCGGGTTCCCTTCAAGCCATCGGTTCGGGTCGGGTGTCCTCCTTCGGGTCGGGTCGGGTCTTCTCCTGGTACGGTTCGGGTCGAGTCCACTCCATCGCGTCGCTTCGGGTCGGGTGTCCCACTTCGGGTCGGGTCGGGTGCCACCTCCCATCTAGTTCGTGCTTCCGCTCCGATCCGCTCCCTCGTTCTTCACGTGTTCCGATCCGATCCCTCCTCCTCTATCCGATCCGATCCCAGTTCAGTTAGCGTGGCCTTCCTTTTTGCCAATTTTCTCAAGTGTCAGGTTCTGATCCGATCGAACCACCTGCCCAGTTCAACATATCCGATCCGAGCCCCCATATCCGATCTGATCCGATCCTGCACTGTTTCCTGTAACTTTTCCAGCAAGTGTTTACGCCATTCGACGACGTTTTCGACCATTCTAACTATTGAAATCAATCACAAAGCATATCATACAGTCATAGCAACATGCATAATCAACCACAAACATCAAAACATCAATATGATAGGTTAAAATGGATCAAACATACCCAAAATCTCATATTTCCCCTTAAGCATGTTTAGGTGAAACTAATGATAGGATTAGCAAAACTTAACCAAATTAACCCAAATTCATATCAGAGGTCTAAAACATCATTTAAGAATTTATGAACATTTTTCCAGAATTTTATCAAGTTTAAATCCGCTAATTAACACTAATTACCCTTAATTAGCCATAATTAGTGTAAACCTATGCAAATCACTCACCTTAGCCACAAATAAACTAAGATCTGAAATAAATCTCTGATTTGATGCAAATCCCAATGCTAAACAGCAGCTCCAATGTTGATTTGGTGTAGATCTTCCTTGATTAGAGGTTGCTAAGCTTAATCCTTGACCAAAAGATGATTTGAAGGTGATTTAGAGGTTGGAGGCCATTTTTAGGGTTCCTTGGTGATAAGTGGAGGCTGGAAAACTGAAATGGAATGATTCTCTATCTCATTTCAGCCTCCCCATAACCCTAATCCCGAAATGGCTTATGGGCCTGTTCACTAATCACCCTATTTGGCCCGGTTAAGCAGTTTTTCACCCTCCAAACCTTATTTCAGCCATATCTCCCAAACAGTAAGTCCGTTTGGCTATTATGACCACTCTACGAAAAGGTACCATCAAACGAATCTGATGGAAGTGGTTTCAGGTCAAAATTCCTTTCCAATCAAAAGTTATGGCCGAAACAAGATCAAATAGGGGCAAAACGGTCATTTAGAAATCGACAAAAATCATGAACATGGGAAATGGCTCTGATGGAAGTTTTCCAAAGTTACATGACCATACGACTTCACATGGGAAAGAAATAAATATTATACGATCCTATGATGTGTAGAATACGGGTCGTTACATAATTGCCTGAAAGCCATGATATAGTCATGATCAATATCATAATTGCAAATTACTTTAAGCTATGAATCTTGTACTCATCCATCTGATCAACAGTCAAAATTATGACTTTCAGATTAAAACCAAACCAAAAATTTAAATATATAACAGAGTCATATTTTTAATGTTCATAGATCAAACAAATTTTGATTTATTTTTCAAGTATAAAGAACAAATCTAAAATTTGTCTATTAAATTTCCACATGGAAAATTTCATTAAATCAAAACCATCTTATTAATTATTTTAATCAATAGACTCCTTTTAATCATGATAAAAACTGTATGATAAATTCAGTTCATACATACTTATTAATCAAACAATTTTATTTGATAATAAGTACTTCTGTTTATTCGTAAAATAGATCAATATGTTGCTATGGATAAAATCCATATTTCAAGATTTAGTAGTTTAACTCGGTCAAATTCAAATACAATTAATATCAGATGTAAATATGTATTTGAATGAAACATTTTGTTTCAGAAACAAAATCCTATGTAGAATCCTAAAACGGTCAACTCATAAATTTGTCCTATTATACTTACATATACATATTATATATATATATATATATATATATGATTTTAGTAAATCAAAATTATTTGAAAAATATCTTACTGGTCTACTAATCAGTAATACAAATTTGCATAAGGATGGGAAAAGAATTGTAAAGTCTGGTTTCAATTACTTAACCATCAAATAATTTGATAATAAGTTTGGTGATGTCAAATGATGTAAACAAATTTATACACTGTGCGAGTCCAAAACCTCGCTCTGATACCATTGTTGGAATTTCAATCGATCTGATCAATTTCTAGTTCTATGATTTAACAACTTAAATTAAGATCTACAACAAGAATAATAAATCAAAATCAGTATGGATAAGGATTTCATACCTATCGCGATTGATTCTCGAACCGCCGAATGAAATTTGAACTCGTCAATGCTGGGATAAATCGAATTGTGAGGCTCGACAGAGCGTTGGCCCTTCATAAGTATCCACTTGAACGTTAACTTCATCGATCTGAATCGAAGAGAAAGAGAGGCGTCACAAGCCGTCATGACTAATTTTCTAGGGTTACTTAACAAAAGGGTATTCAGTCGGCCTTTTATTTTAATCTCCATTAATCTAATACTATGGTGTTGCCATGTATTTTATATATAAAAGGGAAATCAAAATATCCCCTTTAAAACTAGGTTTTGACCATAGAGTAAGAATGTAACAACCAGGAAAATCGGAACCAATTTAAAATCTTTATTTTGGCTAATTTAATGGATTTTGAATATTTTAAATGATTTATTTTAAATAATAACGACTAAAAATTTATTTTGTATAGAATTAGAACGTATAAATTTATTTGAATCGAAGTTAGAATATAAATATTTATCTTAATTATAAAAGGAATTGGAAATGGCGCGGTAGTTTGAAATTTCGATTTCAAATTTCAAATGAATGTACAGGATTCAAAATAAACAGGATTTTAGTAAAATTAGAAATATTTGAATCTGTTGAAAATATCTTTCCAACGAATGTGAAAAATCCAGATTTCATAATGGGAATAAAAAGTTATGTCCAATTGAAAATTCAAATTAGTCGCTATGGAATTTTATATAATACATAGCCCTTAAAATAGCAATTTTGCAAACGACCTCTGTTTTCAGCGGGACCACTTTTGTTCCATCCGAAATGTCAAATTATTGCTAGATTCCAATTTTCATAATATTTGGAATTAATATGTGAGCGTAGTAAATTTAAATGTGTTTGGTAATTTAAATTTAAATTTGAATTGGATCGACCAGAAAATGACCATTTATCAAACGGTCTCCAAATTCGATGAAATTAGTTTGGTTAGGACCGTATCGTCAAAACATAGTTAGATTTATTTTTCGAGAATTTTTGAAGTCAGTATGTGACCCCGGTAAATTAAAATGTACGTTCAAATTTGATATTGAATGTTATATATTTTAATTTAATGCAAAACAGACTGAAACAGTCGAACGGACTAACGAAACATGTTCCATTATGCCCAGAATGGGGGTATTTGGCTAGGAGCGACAGTCGTTAGACTAGAATTGGAGGTTGTAATGATAAACAAATATTTTGGAACTAAATAATATATATATATATATATATATATTCTCAATAATCTCCAAAACCCTAGTTATTTCAATACAGCGCCGCCAGCTTCCTGAAGGACTGAAATCTCTCTAAACAATCCTCATTAATTTCTCTCAATTCACAACAAATTAGATTATGACTTTAAAACAAAAACTGAAGCCTATCGCATGATCTTCGAATTGGTATAGGGGTGATCAATTCTCATGTGATAATTTGTGAGAAATCATGGTCCAAACTCGCGACGTTCGAAGCCCTTCCTAGTGACGAAGGGAGGTGCGAGTTGGGCCCAATTCTGGGCGACGATGGAGGAAGCCACGAACTTCGAGGTGGCAGGGTTTGATCATGGCCCGGTGGTGTATCGGAGGCGCAACAGTGGATGATTGGTTTCGAGTATGGGTTTCTTCGTTCAGGAATAAACGATAAAGAAATAACGGAAAAGAACGTTAAGCGGCCCATCTTTTTAATGAAATTTATTAGTTTTATTTAGTTTGTTAGTTAAATTAATTATATATTTAAGTTTTAAAAACCCGTAACTTATTCAAACAGCAACGGAATTCGATGATTTTAAATGCATTGGATTCGCAATGAAAAATTCTACATTTCAGAACAGACCAGTACAGAAAAGGAGCAAATTAGAATCTGAAGCGAATTCAAACTCAAACAGAAATCAAAAATAAAACTGGCAGAGTGGAACCCAATGTGAGAACTTCTCTCACTATAAATTTGTGTATAGTTATTTATTTTATAACTACATATATGAACTGCTCCCTATCGTCCACAGACCATCGACAATATAAATTGGTTGTATTGTGTTGCGTTTGTGTTGTAAAAACAAAATATATATACGCGTTGTGAAAATAATATATATATATATATATATATATGTTGTGAAAATTATATATATACGCGATGTGAATATATATATATGCAATGTATAAAATCTATATATGCGATGTGAAAAATATTTGTTCGCTAAAAATATTATTTTAAAAATATTATTTTTAACATATACATGCACTGTATAAAATTGTCATGTAATGGAATATTCAATTTTGATTTAAAATTGAAATGGAAGTTAAAATCGTTTTTAAAACGAATTTATAAACGATTTATAAAATAAATTTTGAATGAAAATCGACGAAACATATATTATATATACTAAATGGCCTGAATAGAACGCGCCGCGACCATTCGCTAATTTCGACCATTGATTTCGAATTGACATTACAGGAGATCCGACCATCGGATTCTCCTAAAACCGGAACCGCTGGGTTCGTATCAAAATGAGCTTTCCAACGAATATAAGAGATTTGGAATCTAACGATTGGATTTGGAATTATGTCCAAATCAAATTTAGAAAAGGTCGCTATAAGTGCAGTTTGATGACCGTTTATGGAAATTGACTGAACGGACCTTGATAAAATTATTAAAAATATCAATATTTTGTGTAAAATCATAACAAATGATTTTGAAAGAATTGGGATGAAAAATTCAATATTTGAAAAGTTAAAAATATATTTTTGTCGAATTGAACTAGTTATTTACTGGATTAGTAATCCAATATTTTTTAAATAAATAAATTGGATTTGGAAAGGGTTTTAATATAACCAGAAATATCCAATATATAAATTGGAATGGGTTTCAGTGGAAATAATCTTCGAAATATTTCGATATTGGATTATGTGACTATACGGATATTGTGGAGGAATTTGGAAGATAGATATATATCGTTATTCCGCATACGATATGTGTTGGTTTCAGAATTTGATATTGAATATAAGCCAATATAATTTCTATTCTGAGCCTTATATTTAATATCGAATTGGATTTTGGGTTTGTCGTGAATGATGTTTCATTAACACTGTTCTTGAACCCAGTTGAGAAAAGAATAATCCTTTAATTAAGATTTAGAGAAATTTACCAGTTAATTAATATTTAATTGGAATTGAATTAAGAATTGGATTCTGGGTTTGTCGTGAACTGTGTTTAAATGACATTAGTTCTTTAACCCGAGAAAAAGAAGGATTAATTTCCAGAAAGTTGAACAATCAATAAGAAATGATTTTTTGGGATTAAACCGAATTGGAGTTTGAATACATCTTTAATTAGATTGTGAATGAATAAATGGTAATTTAATTTACCAAAACACGTGATGTGATTAAACCAAATTTACTTGGTTGTTGATATTCATAATTGTGATTGATCAATTGATTGTTTGGATTGTGCTCGACAGTTTATGAGCAGAACATGCTTTTACATTTAGTATTGGGTTGGGTAAAAATATATGTGTGCTAACGCCTTGTGAAACACTTCACGATTTGACGATAAGGTGTTTAGCGAGTTGGTTTCATTTCAAATTTAATGAATGATTTTGAAATGATATTTTCTTAAACGAAAAGAAATGTTTTCCCGATTTTGGACAGGGAATGTTTTATAAAAATGTTTTATAAAATAGAAAGGATTTCAAGGGCTAAAAGCCGAGGATTCGAAATGATTTGGAAATGTATTATGGTTTTACATTGTAGTTCATCACATATTCGATAAATTGCTATTAACGATGTATCTGTTTGGTGGCGGATAATTTATTCTCTTGCTTAACACCCTTCTTTGAGACGTACGAGCTCAAAGGTTATGTGATCAATAGTGACTAATCATATGTGTGAATTGCTGATGTGAAGTACTATAGTTTTAAAGTACTTGTGATTATTATGTTGTGAAATGATTTTCCCTACTTCGGGATATAAAATGGTTTAGTGTGTGGCTAAAGATTCGGGTGACCCGAGAGCGACTAAAAGTATGGGATGGATCAAGTGCCTTAGGGTGAGTGGCCAGCAGTGTAGCCTGTTCCATGCGTGGGAGGTGCGCACACAAACACACACACATATACATATATATATATCGAGTTGGTGGGGCGCTTACTGCCGGTCCGAGGGAAGATTCCCGATATTTGGTTGCATACTTGTTTGTATGCATTGTTATGCTTTGGAATTCATATTTCCAAACGATTTGATTTGAGATCCTGCAGTGAAATCTACTTTGGTATAAAAGTTAGATATGTATTTCAAATGATTTGAAATAGAAATCGGGAAATAAAGTCCGACGGAATAATTTCTGTATATTGAATTGGATTTGGAAAATCTAAGTGTGGTGATAAATCTAAATGGGTAGATTGGGATAATGCATGTTGATTAATGCATAGTAGATCCATATCTCTATTACTAATTGTTACATATACACTGGCATTCATGGGGGTAAACCCGTTCCGCATTAACGGCGTGGTCCTGTGATTTGCCTTTTTATTAAATAAGTTTAATAATCGTTTTGAGTTCTCATACCAGTCCCATGACTAACTCGTAGTTTGCTTTTCCCTTGCAAACTCGGGTGTCCCTATTTTCCGCACGAGCAGTCGAGTGGTTTGCTTGTAGATATTTATTTATTGAGCAGGATTTTGAATTAAAGTTTAAAGTTGTGTCCAAAGTATTTATAGTCTTCCACTGTGTTCGTTTATTTGTTTCCGCTGCATTGTATTACATTTATTGTAAGTTAATCTTCCGCTGTACTATATTTCGATATACTCTGATATATTCTGTACTTTGACATAACGTTATTATGATGTTTATAAAAGTCTTCTATTATTTGTTCTGATGTATTGTATGCCCAGAGTTAGCGTATGCGGGATTCGAACGGTCTTGGTCGGTTTAGCAATCGATTGATTCCAAGCGAAATCCGTATCGTTATAGCTGGTATCAGAGCTTTGGTTAACTCAAATCTTTGGGGGTACAACTCTTTAGAACAAAATAGAAGACTCATCAGAGGTAGGATTATTAATATCCTATAGAAGAAAACTCATTAGAGATGGGATCAATAGCATCCTAGAATGAGCAACTCATTAAAGATGGTGTTAGTAAGGCCTAAGAATGAGTTGAGAGTTATATGTTTATAAATAACGTATTTGTGATTATATATATAATCCAATCTTAGAAAATATGATTTTTGAATACATATACAAAAGTTATATGTTTTGGAAATTTAATTCATAAATTGATTGCTGATTGTGTTGTGTGATTATTTGTTCATCTAATTAAAATATTGGAACAATAAAACCAATAAGAGAAATTAAGCCAATTTGAATCAAATGTTGAACTGAATTGAAAATTGTTTGGAAATTGCATACATGTACATGCATATATATTGAACATGTCATAGTAAGGAGGCTTGAGAAGAGGAATAAAATTGTATGCCCGACAAATAGGTACATGTTTACTAATTTATTGGGTTTGGATGATTTTATGAGCCGATTGGCTAGCCGCTTGGCTTTTTCTTTTTCTTTTTGGATGATGAGGGCCCTGCATGGCCAATTGCGGTTTTAAATGTCTCCCCGTACTAAGGAGGTTACAGCGAAATTTTTTGAAAATTTAGGGAGTTAGCCAAATTTTTGAAAAAATAGAAATTCTCAGAAACTGAAAAGTTGAAGAATGAAAGCCAAACTGAACGTTGAGTTGATTAATTAAACAACTTTAAGCTCCGTTTCTTTTCGAGGAAGAAAAGATTTTAAGTGGGGAAGATTGTAACAAATCAGAAAATTAAAACCAATTTAAAATTTTTATTTTGGCTAATTTAATGGATTTTGAATGTTTAAAATGATTTATTTTAAATAATAATGGCTAAAACTTTATTTTGAATAGAATTAGAACGTATAAATTTATTTGAATCGAAGTTAGGATAGAAATATTTATTTTAATTATAAAAGGAATTGGAAATGGCGCGAAAGTTTGAAATTTCAATTTCAAATTTCAAATGAATGTATATGATTCAAAATAAACCAGATTTTAGTAAAACCAGAAATATTTGAATCTATTTGAAAATATTTTTCCAACGAATGTGCAAAATCCAGATTTCATAACAGGAATAAAAAGTTATGTCCAGTTGAAAATTCATAATAGTCCCTGGAATTTTATATAATATATAGCCCTTAAAAATAGCAATTTTGCAAATGACCTCCATTTTCGATGAGACCACTTTTGTTGGATCCGGAATGTCAAATTATTTCTAGATTCCAATTTTCATGATTTTTGGAATTAATATGTGAGCGTAGTAAACTTAAATGTGTTTGGTAATTTAAATTTGAATTGGATCGACCAGAAAATGACCATTTTTCAAACGGTCTCCAAATTCAAAGAAATTAGTTTGGTTAGGACTGTATCGTCAAAACATAGCTAGATTTATTTTTTGGGAATTTTTGGAGTCAGTATGTGTCCTAAGTAAATTAAAATGTACGTTCAAATTCAATATTGAATGTTATATACTTTAATTAAAAGAAAAACAGACTGAAATAGTCGAATGGAGTTATGAAACATATTCCATTATGTCCGGAATGAGGGTATTTGGCTAGGGACGACAGTCGTTAGACTCAAATTGGAGTTTGTAATGATAAATAAGTATTTTGGAATTAAATAATAATTAATATATATATTCTCAAGAATCTCCAAAACCCTAGTTATTTCAATACAGCGCCCTCGGCTTCCTAAAGGGTTGAAATCGCACTAAACATTCATCTTTAATTTCTCTTAGTTCAAAACAAATTAGATTGTGATTTAAAGCAAAAATTGAAGCCTATCGCATGATCTTCAAATTGGTATAGGGGTGATCGATTCTCATGTGATAATTTGTGAGAAATCATGGTCCAGACTCGTGACGTTCGAAGCCCTTCCTGGTGATGGAGGGAGGTGCGAGTGGGTCCCAATTATGGGCGGTGGCGGAGGAAGCTACGAGCTTCGAGGTGGCAGGGTTCAATCATGGTCCGGTGGTGTATCGGAGGCGCGACGGTGGATGATTGGTTTCGAGTATGGGTTTCTTCGTTCAGGAATAAACGATAAAGAAAGAACGGAAAGGAAGGTTAAGCGGCCCATTTTTTTTAATGAAAATAATTAGTTTTATTTAGTTTGATAATTAAATTAATTATGTAATTAAGTTTTAAAAACCCGTAACTTATTCAAACAGTAACAGAATTCGATGATTTCAAATGCGTTGGATTCGCAATGAAAAATTCTAATTTCAGAAGAGACCAGAACAGAAAAGCAGCAAATCAGAATTTGAAGCGATTTCAAACTCAAATAGAACAGAAATCAAAAGCAAAATTGGCGGAGTGGAACCCAATGTTAGAACTTCTCTCACTATAAATTTTTATACAATTATTTATTTTATAACTGCATATATGAACTGCTCCATGTCGTCCACAGACCATGGACGATATAATTGTGTTGTGATTGTGTTATAATATATATATATATACGCGTTGTGAAAATAATATATATATATATGTTGTGAAAATTATATGTATATGCGATGTGAAAATAATATATATACTATGTGAATATATATATGCGATGTATAAATTTTATATATGCGATGTGAAAAATATTTGTTCAATAAAAATATTAATTTTGGCTTATGTATGCGATATATAAAATGGTCGTGTATTAAAATGATTATTAGATGGTTAAAAATATAATTTTCAACATATACATGCACTGTATAAAATTGTCATGTAATTAAATATTCAATTTTGATTTAAAATTGAAATGGAAGTTGAAATCTTTTTAAAATGAATTTATAAACGATTTATAAAATACGTTTTGAATGGAAATCGATAAAATATATACTATATATATATTAATTGGTCTGAGTAGAACGCGCCTCGCCGCGACCGTTTGCGAATTTCGACAATTGACTTCGAATGGGAGATCCGAGCATCGGATTATCCTAAAATCGGAACCGTTGGGTTCGCATCGAAAAGTGCTTTCCAAAGAATATAAGAGAATTGAAATCTAATGGTTGGATTTGGAATTATGTCCAAATCAAATTTAGAAAAGGTCGTTGTAAGTGCAGTTCGATGACCGTTTATGGAAATCGACTGAACGGGCCTTGATAAATTATTAAAAATATCAATAATTTGTGTAAAATCGTAATAAATGATTTGGAAAGAATTAGAATGAAAAATTCGATATTTGAAAAGATAAAAATATATTTTTCTCGAATTGAACTAGTTTTTTACTAGATTAATAATCCAATAATTTTTAAATAAATAAATTGGATTTGGAAATGGTTTTAATATAACTAGAAATTTCCAATATATAAATCGGAATGGGTTTGAGCGGAAATAATCTTCGGAATATTTCGATATTGAATTCCGTGACTATATGGGTATTGTGGAGGAATTTGGAAGATAGATATATATATCGTTATTCCCCATACGATATGTGTTGGTTTCAGAATTTGATATTGAATATAAGCCGATATAATTTCTATTCTGAGCCATATATTTAATATCGAATTGGATTTTGGGTTTGTCGTGAATGGTATCTTCATTAACACTGTTCTTAAACCCAGTTGAGAAAAGAATAAATCTTTTAATTAATATTTCGAGAAATTTACAAGTTAATTAATATTTAATTGGAATTGAATTAAGAATTGAATTTTGGGTTTGTCGTGAACTGTATTTAAATGACATTTGTCCTTTAACCCAAGTAAAAGCAGGATAAATTTCCAGAAAGTTGAATAATCAATAAGAAATGATTTTTGGGATTAAAATGAATTGGAGTTTAAATAAATCTTTAATTAGATTGTGAATGAATAAATGGTAATTGAATTTACCAAAACACGTGATGTGATTAAACCAAATTTACTTGGTTGTTGATATTCATGATTGTAATTGATTGATTGATTGTATGGATTGTGCTCGACCAGTTTATGAGCAGAACATGCTTTTACATTTAACATTGGGTTGGGTAAAAATATCTGTTTACTAACGCCTTGTGAAACACTTCACGATTTGACGATAAGTTGTTTAGCAAGTTGGGTTCATTTCAAATTTAATGAATGATTTTGAAATAATATTTTCTTAAATGAAAAGAAATGTTTTCCTGATTTTGCACAAGGAATGTTTTATAAAAATGTTTTATAAAATAAAAAGGATTTCGAGGGCTAAAAGCCAATGATTTCGAAATGATTTGGAAATATATTATGGTTTTACATTGTAGTTCATCACATATTCGATTAGTTGCTATTGATGATGTATCTTTTGGTGGTGGAGAATTTATTCTCTTGCTTAACACTCTTCTTTGAGATGTACGAGCTCAAAGGTTATGTAATTAATAGTGACTAATCATATGTGTGAATTGCTGATGTGAAGTACTATAATTTGAAAGTACTTGTGATTATTATGTTGTGAAATGATTTTCCCTACTTTAGGATACAAAATGGTTTAGTGTGTGGCTAAAGATTCGGGTGACCCAAGAGCGACTGAAAGTATGGGTTGGATCCAGTACCTTAGGGTGAGTGGTCAGCAGTGTAGCCTACTCCATGCGTGGGAGGTGCATATATATATATATATATATATATATATATATATATGTATATATATATATCAAGTTGGAGGGGCGCTTACTGCACGGTCTGAGGGAAGATTCCCGATATTTGGTTGCATACTTATTTGTCTGCATTGTTATGTTTTGGAATTCATATTTCCAAACGATTTGATTTGAGATCCCGAAGTGAAATCTACTTTGATATAAAAGTTAGATATGTATTTCAAATAATTTGAAATAGAAATCGGGAAATAAAGTCCAAAGGAATAATTTCTGTAAACTAAATTGGATTTGAAAAATCTAAGTGTGGTTATAAATCTAAATGGGTAGATTGGGTTATTGCATGTTGATTAATGCATAGTAGATCCATATCTCTATTACTAATTGTTGCTTATACACTGGCAATCATGGGGGTAAACCCATTCTGCGTTAGCGGCGTGGTCCCTGTGATTTGCCTTATTATTAAATAAGTTTAAAAACTGTTTTGAGTTCTCATACCAGTCCTATGACTGACTCGTAGTTTGCTTTTCCCTTGCAAACTCGGGTGTCCCTATTTTCCATATGGGCAGTCGAGTGGTTTGTTTTGCAGATATTTATTTATTGAGCAGGATTTTGGATTGAAGTTTAAAGCTATGACCAGAGTATTGATAGTCTTCCGTTGTGTTCGTTTATTTTTTTCCGCTGCGTTGTATTACATTTATTGTAAGTTAATCTTCCGCTGTATTATATTTCGATATACTCTAATATTTTATGTACTCTAACGTAACATTATTATGATGTTTATAAAAGTCTTCTGTTATTTGTTCTGATGTGCTGTATGCCCAGAGTTAGCGTATGCAGCATTCGAACGGTCTTGGTCGGTTTAGCGATCGATTGATGCCGAGCGAAATCCGCATAATTACAAAGAACCATCTGAATACCGATTCCAACTCCAAATAAAATATCAATAAATTGATATTTTATTTGTCCAGAAAATAGTTTCTTCTTCGTAACATTCAGTTGTGTGACCCTATAGGTTATTATTATGTTGGCAATGATTTTAAATCATATTTAAAATCATAAACGGTGATTGGCATCTAGCAATACATCGTTGTTACACAAGTTATAATAAGATCAATCAACGATTCGATACAACCTTTCTGTGACCAGTGTGTCAATGTAATATAATCCTTTTAACCAATATATCCAGGATTAAACTCAAGACATGGATCGTATCATCCTCTCTATAATTTAATCCGTTTATCTTGATCGATGAGTAGACTGTTTAAAACAAATCAATATTTGAGCACGACCGTGCATTTCACAGTCTCACTCAATCAAGAGGCCCATGTATATCACTACAAATATATATATTGTAGTGTTAAATTCAAACGAAATCATTCATAATTTTCATTCGATTCGAGATGCATCCAATAATCACCGTTATCGTTCTATTACGAGTAACTTTAAATGATATCAAAACACAAATATCCTCGAATAAATTTATAATGATTCCAGGTCTGAGGACCATTACATCACTTCCACCATGAGAATAACTTATGATACTATTAATTATATTCCATGTAGTTTTTCTCACGTTGGGTCAGCCCAATATGATATACTCCAATACATATTTATGTTTTTGCATTAATATCACGTATATTAATGATCAATGGGATGTGATCATC
This sequence comes from Allium sativum, assembly GCA_030737875.1. NCBI lineage: Eukaryota > Viridiplantae > Streptophyta > Magnoliopsida > Asparagales > Amaryllidaceae > Allium > Allium sativum. Next base: position 582,876,812 of record CM060923.1, on the reverse strand, counting down.
AGTCGATCAACATACTAGTCTCTACGTTTTATTATTATCCTATATAAATAATGAAACTTGATTAGGGACATTTAAGAGTTACAATACTTAACATATTATATAATCTCAAGTTCGAGTCACTTACTTGAACTATATAATTCCATATTATAATTCTAAGGACTTCTATTATATTGATATTTATATTATGCAATAAATATAATATAATAGAATATTATTTTATTCCAAATAAAATAGTAACATCAGCAATGTTATCAATCTCATATAATAAATTTCCTCTAGGCATAAACTCCAATAGTGACTAGATTCAATAATGTTTTCCGTAGACTTTATGTTTTGAATTTCTGTATCAACTCGTTACTTTGATGAAGAAATTTTGTGTTCTTGTATAATGATATGTTGTGTATCAAATGGATTAATCTTCAAATTGTGTTCGACATCTTGATAGTTGTGATGATAGAAACTTATAGTGGTTTTTTTACACTTGAGTTTTCTAGTATGTTGATGATTGTGGTTCCGGTAGATTAGTTGTTCACAATTTTTAAGCACGATGTATGAACCTTCTCTATAGTTGATGAATTACTTTTCAAGTGTTATACGCACTAATTTGCGATTTGGGGATGTTGATCGTGACTGAATCCAATCGTACTTTGTTGGTGATGTATGAGTTTTTCTCAAATAATCATGTACTTTCAATTTGGAATTGTTTACTTTCACACTGTGTTGTCGCATGAATTTTCCTTGATTGATTGCAGAACCTTGTTGAATGGCCATCTTTGTTAGATTGCACCTTGAACTGGTCCTGGAGTGTTAGAGTTTGATCGTTGATTTTTTATGGATGATGAGTGATCCATCTATGAATCATGAATGATCCATTAATGGATCGTGAGTTAACTGGATCGCCACTTCTCAATGAACTGCAATCGTCAATCGATTGTTGTTGTTAAATTTTGAACAATCCAGCCTTTGGAACTCCAGACTTTAACTTCTAAATTGAACGTGCTTTTCTTCGCTAATTGCAATGTAAAGACAAACACTTGCACGGTTTGGGCCAAATATTTTTTCGTCGATTGCCCACATCAACAATCGATTAGTTTAATCATTAAAAAAATGAACTACAGCGAATTTCTAGACTTGAACTAAATGAAGTGCCCATAACAAGATTGTTTCATTCAACCATTTATAACTTATCAACAATCACTTACATAGACACAACACTCTAATTTGAATCCGCGACGGTGCTTGGAATCGACTAATCAACACACGTCGACTGAATATTTCAAGCTTCACTCTTTAATAACATGTATAGTTTTGCACAACACTTCATACTTAGGAAATGCACACCTTTTAAATAACAAGATAACTTTTTTAGAAGGTACACCTGACAGAAATATCGTCATTCTGAAGAGATGACTACTTCTGCTTAAGTTAAAGCTTCTACCCAAACTTCTGAAGCTGGAACAACAATAGCTCCAGGGCCGGTAGCAAATCAGCCTATTCCAGTTCCTCGTCCCCTTAGCAATTTGTCATCGGAGAGACGCTCTTCAACACTTATACCACGCGTTTTTAAGCAACTATGTACTCAATTTGACATTCCCCAAGTTGATGCGAAATTATCAAGGAAAGATGAGATTGTTGATCGTCCGCCCTTTGGCTTTGTTGCAGTTAACCGTCATATGTTAATGAGAGGGGACATTCCTTCTTTCAACACATTTATACAAATGGTCCTTTGACATTTAACGATCACCCCTTTTCAGCTACACCTTAATGACTATGCCATTTTAATAGGGCTTTGCATGCTTTTCATGAGGACAGTGTGCTGTATACCTACACATCAGGATAGCTGCTATCTATGCATCTTTGAAAGAAGGAAGGAGCATCCCTCTATTATCTTTGTTGATGGTGCTCAAAATCACAAGCTTATCCTTGACTTATCAGATATTGCTTCGGGATTCTTGAACCAATTCTTTTATGTTTGATGCCTGGAGAGCTTCTATGGAATCTAGATGGAAGGAGGTGAATATATTTGCTCAAAACTCTTCATCCAGTTTTTTCCAAGTTTTGGTTATTAAATCTTCCTTTTCTTTTACATAACTGCCAACTTTTGTCAAAGACTCCATCATTTGCAAATCTACTCTTGAGATATTGAAAGTTGTCATTGATTAAGAGAAGATTAAAAAGTTCTTGGTAAAGGAAGATTTTCTTCATCCATTTGGGTTGCTTGACTCATCTCGATCTTTTCTTTCTCAAGAAACTTCTTATGCTTCTCCTTCTATTCCCAAAGCGTCGGATGCCTAAGCTTTTGGAGAAGACATTGTATTGAAAGATTCTACTGAAGAGTCCGTCTTAAAGAAATGCTCGGACCCTGCTGGCAGCGCTGGTTCATCTAACCAACCTAAGCTGCCTCCCATTGTTGAAAAAGAGATTGTGCATTGCGAGGGTAAAGCTCCTGCGAAGACTACTGAGCAACTTGAGGAATGAGAGATCGCGAGCAAAGGCGATCTTACTGTTGAAAGAGTTGATACCAACCCCACGATCCCGACCGCCACTGGGGATGTCTTTTTTGACGTATACGGGGATTTGAGCAATCTTAATGTCACTTCAAGCAAGCTTTCTACCGGTGATATTATAACTTCCAAACTTGCTGCATTGGTTACAAAGATGTCTTCCGAACTAGCTCTAACTCCTTCTTGAAAACCCATTTCTAAAATTGCAGCTTCTTTGACTCCGACAACGATGACCGGTCTTTTGCTTGATGCGCGTGTTAGATCACACACAACGCACACTTAGAGCTTTCAATATATTGTATATATTCTGTCCTGCCCTAGTGCTTCCTGCTTTAAAGATCAAATCTTCGTTTTCCTTTGTTTCAGGTCAAACCATGAGTCGCTCATACATGGATGAATTCAACCGCTATTCTGGCTCTTATTATCAGCGGCGCCATGCCCACCTCATCTTCGTAGGGAAACTGATGAACAGAGGAGATTGAGAAAAACCTAAGAGGGATAGGACTGTTGGGAGGAAGATGAGCTGGATGGTAAAGCTCATGACGATCTCTATGACAGGGACCGATGGGAGGAGGATGAAAGGAAGAAAAGGAAGGAGCAGGAAGACAAGGAAAAGGATCGTGGTAGAGATGAGAGGCATTCCAGAACCGACAAGGAACCTTTTTCCGCTGTTTAAACTTCCATATGTGTTCAATCTATTGCTCTTCCACCTGCTTTCTCTCCTCTTGTTGACATCCAGAAAATAATCCAACGGCCACCTCACTCTCTCCCGGAAGCACCAAGCACACTCTCCTCATGCTTTCCCAACTGGTTCTTGAGAGGCATTCGCTTTGATTTGGACATAACTCTAGTGGATAAAGAGGCGATGCTTAGGAATCTTGATATAGTGAAAGATAACATTGAGAAGCTGAGCTATTGGCAAAAGCTAGTTGATGAGCTATAGAGAGTCAACAAGCTTAATTATGAGGCAATGCTCACTATGGAAAATGACAAGTCCGAATGTGATAGAACTCTTAAGGCCTGCCACACCAATATCAAACATTTTTCTGAGCGGAATGAGGAGCTGGAGATTGAGAATCGGAGAATTAAGGAAGACCTTTCTGCTACTACTTCTTATTATAAGAAAATGGATCCTGTTGACAGCTCAGGTTAAAGATACTCACTCAACTCAAAAGAATGCTGAAGATAGACTGGCCATGGAGCAGCAAAGCACCACCATGTTGGAGAAAAAAGTTAGCTCCCAGGACTTGGAAATTTCTTCATTGAGAGCAAAAGTAGAGGAGCCGGGGAGAGAGGAATTAGGCTCTTTCTAATAAGGCCGCTGCTAAGCAAGAACAAGCAGATACCAAGGCCAGTTTCATTGACACTTTGTTTAGTTTCTATACTGCTGGCGTCATGGGACAAGGGAGCTTATCCTTTCTGTAAGATGCATATCCGATCAATTTGGCTGAGGTTTGGTAGTCTGTTCTTGCACAGCTTGATGGCATCGGTTACGCGGAGGAGGAGATTTTAGAGCATTACTTGGATGATGAAGGCCACGTTGCCCTTACAAAGGGAAAAGAAGAGCTCAAGAAAGAGTAAGGCTTAGCGGCTGGAGATGGACCTTCTCATAAGCATATCTCTGACACGACCACTACCACTGCTGAGGTTACTTCCGCTGAAGCTATCATTTCTGATCCCAAGCCTCCCATTGTGCCTTCCACAGATCCTAATACTAGTTTTGAAGAAAAGAAGGAGGATGTTGAGGAGAATTCGGAAGGTGATGATGGCAAAGATGATGACCCAAACACTTTTGAAGTAAAGCTCAGAAGCCCGTTTATCTCAGGTAAAACAGGCGTTGGTCTAGTCTTACCAAACTGGGTCCTCTTATTCTCTCCACGTGGGTACAATGAATTCCTTGATTATCATTCATTTAAATCAGGTTTGGACACTCTGAAGCCTTCTCCTACCATGCCTAAAGGTACTGGAACTAAAGCCATTTTCACTCCTTCCATTAAAGTGACGACATGTGCTTTAACTGCTACTCCTCCACCAAACGATCCTTAGCTCTCCAGTCTACCCCCGCTTATACTTCTCAACCTAGGTCTCAATTGGAGAAAATTGATGCACTTCGTGATTTGGATGACCTGGCTGGCTTATCTGGATGGGGCATGGATGATGTTGAAGAAAGCCCAGAGAAGGACGTTAAGGCTCGCTCAGGCAAAGATGCCAAGTCTCCATCTAAAAGGCGCGTGAAAAAACGTAGTTCCTGTAAGATAGTGCTCACTTCGCCTTTCTATGTAATTCCCCATGATGATAAAGATGATGAAGAAGCTAAGGATGAAAGCCAGCCCGCCATTACATCTCCCCTAACTAAACATGTCAAGCTCACATTTAGGTCAAGTAGCTCTTCCAAAGGCGAGAATAAGAAGGATTAATGTGCTAGACTACTTACTTTACTTGTTTAGCTTTCTTGCTTGTTGTTTCTTTTGACCGAATGTTATGCGAGTGCCGGCCCTCACTTTTGAATTTGTAAAGACTTGCTTCTAAGACTTGATTTGGGTGTAGTAATATTGCTTTTGGTTTTCTGTACTTTAGCTCTTGCTTTATTTTTGTCATACTTTCATGTTTTCACCTCTTTGCAAAGTACAAGTCTTTTGTTTGTTGTGATGTCGTGATAAGCTTGTGGTATGTCTTCTGAGCATTATTCCATCTACATGTGGTTGTGTTTCTCCTATACCATAAGTCATCACGAATTGCATAGGCAGGGTGTGATCAACTTTGTTGAGTTCTTTTGATTTTAATTAAGGCACTAGAAGCTTCCACTTTGTTGGTGAAGTATTTTTGCTTTTGCCCGTGTATTGAGAGCTTCTGAGCTTGCTAATATATCTAGGAAACCCGGCTTTGTTGGCTGATCAAGCGCTTCTTCTTGGAGAAGTCCTTAGTTCCTTTGTCCTCGAAGAGGTCTTGAGCTTAATCCAATGTTTGTTTCAACTGACTTTGTAAATCAGGCCTCGGAGAAACTAGATTGGATACCCCTTTCAGTTGGGATTTCTGCTTAATCCAACTTTTGTCTACTCTAGCCTAGTAATCCATGCCCTTTGGAGATTTGGTTGGACAACCCCTTTTAGCTAGAATTTCTGATGCCCCCGAACAGGTCTTATCATCCCAACTTTCGTCCCTTCCAGCCGAGTAAATCAGGCGTCAGAGACTAGATCGGGCGCGCCCAGTCAGGACTTCTCCTTTAAACTTCACTTTGAGAGGCTTTAAGCTTCTCTATTAGAGGCTTTTTATTAAGCATCACTATGAGAGGCCTTAAGCTTTACTATGAGAGGATTTTGTTGTTGCATCGTTCCACAGGGCGGACGACGGTCCTTCTACCGGATGCTTAACTTGGCAAGCGATCACAGCTTAGAAAACCAGGGCCCTAGACCTCCACCTTGGGGAGGTACCCCTTTAGTAAAACTTAAAAAATTTGGTCTTCGCTCCTTTTGTGAAGCTTTCTTCATTGCGTCATTCCCTGGGGCGGGCGCCGGTCTTTTATGCTTGACTTGGCAAGTTATCACAGTCAGAGAAGTAGGTCCCTGGACCTCATACTTGGGGAGGTTCCCCTTTGGTGGAATTTGCAATTCTTCTCTCTTTGCGTTTGTTTGTCACGCTTTTTACCATTTGACTCCTAGCGACTCTCTCTTTCAAACTACAAGGTGGTGCTTTACATACTCGTGTTTGTGCGGATTGATGTATGTGGCACTCGACACTTGTGTCATTTTTGTTGCAATACATTGTAAGGTTCACCAGGTCTCGTCGGACTTTGAGGAAGCAAGCGCTCTTTAGGTTTCCTGCAATGTTAAATCAAGTTTAAGCATTTTTTTTGAATTATTTAACAAAAATTTGCAGATATATGATCGAAACAAGCAGGCATGCTTTCATTCATAGAGATGATGTTCAATTGCATATTTACAACCATTTTTATAGGAATTAAACAAAGCATCAAGCAAAATATCGATGTAGACTATTATTGTTCCAAGCTGTTGGTATTGGAATTCCATCCACTGTTGACAGCTTGAATGTGCCATCCAAGAGCTTTTGACTAATTATGTATGGTCCTTTCAATTTGGTCTTAATACTCCTGTGGAAGTCATCACCCTTTTTAGCACAAGGTCACCAACTTCAAAAGTTCTCTGGCGGATTTTGTTGTTGAAGTGCCTAGCTATCCTTCTCTAGTGTGCTGCAGTTTGGAGCTCTGCTTCATCTCTCAAGCTGATCGAGTGCTTCTAGTTGTAGCCGCTCATTCTCCGTTTGGTTGAAACGAATTCTATGGTGAGTGAGAACTTCGAGCTCTATAAAAATCATAGCTTCAGAGCCGAATGCCAAGGAAAATGGTGTGTGCCCAGTAGCAAATTTGTGAGTCATTCGATATTCCCATAGTGCAAGCGGGAGCTCGTCCACCCAACTTCCTTTAGCTTTCTCTAGGCACTTTTTGATGGTTGGCTTGATGATCTTGTTGACTGCTTCCACTTGTCCATTTGCATGCGGATGGGCCATAACTGCGAAGCTTTTATGGACCTTGTACTTAGCGCAGAAGGTTTGAATTCTTCACTCTCGAACCGAGTCCCATTATTCGTTATTATTTTTTGAGGCACACTAAATCTGCAAGTAATATTCTTTTGCACAAAGTTAATAGCCTTCTTTGAGGTGATGGTGGCTAGTGACTTTGCTTCAGCCCACTTAGTGAAGTAGTCAACGGCGACAATGGCATATCTCATATTAGACTTTGGAGTTGGCAATGCTCCAATTAAATTAATCCCCGAAACAGCGAATCGCCATGGGCTGACCATTTGAGTTAATTCTATTGAAGGTGCTCTTGGAATCTTTGTAAACCTCTGGCATATGCTACATTTTCTGGTATATGCTGCAAAGTCTCGGTTTAAGTCAGGCCAAAAATAACCATATCGAAGAATCCTCTTAACCAATGTCTAACCACCCGTATGTCCTTCACACTCTCCTTCATGCAATTTTGTAAAAATTGTCCTCGATTCCTCCCTGGAGACACATAAAAGAAAAGACATAGAGAAGCCTCGCACGTACAATCGACCATCCTGCATGAGATACATAAGGGCATTTCTTAGGAGCTTACTTCTCTTCTTTGAATCTGAGGGAGCACTCCATTGAGAAGATAGTCTTTGATTGGAGTCATCCATGATTCTGGATCTTGAGCACTTTCCGTGATCCAATCAACATCGACATCTTCAATACTTGGATTTGAGAGAAATACAAAGGGAACTAACCCCAATAGTTAAGCATCTCCGATGCTGGCATACTTGTCTAGTGAGTCCGCCTTCTTGTTTTCCTCCCTAGGGATATGTGAGATGGTGCAGTAGTCGAGGTTGTTGAGTAGTTCTCAAGCTTCGTATAAATAAGCTAGCAAGTTTCCTCCTTTGGCTTGAAACTATCTCAGAACCTGGCACACCACAAATTGCGAGTCACTGAAAATCTGCAAGGCTTTCAAGTTCAACTCCTTTGTTATCTTCAATCCAGCTATTAATACCTCATATTATGCTTCATTGTTTGTTGGTGGGAACTCTAGCCTCAATGCATAGCATACTGAACGTCCTTCGAGTGTCTCCAGCATTACTCATGCCCCTGAACAATACTCATTCATGGCTCCATCAACGAATAACTTCCAATGGACCACCGCATGTACATGCTCTTCCTTTTCATCACTTTAGTCTGTGAACTCGGCAGTGAAGTCTGGTGACCAATGATTGCTCTTTGAGGATGGTGGGTGATATCATACCAACTGATCTCAATATTCCACTACAACGACCTTCTCAAAGTCTCTAGATGAAACATGACTTGTTTTAGCGGCTGGTCTGTGAGCACTTTGATAGAGTGAGCTTGGAAATATTGCCTGAGCTTCTTCGAGGCGATGAGCAGACAGTATGCGAGCTTCTCCAGCTTTGGAAAATTCAGTTTTGCCCCGGTAAACCTTTTGCTGATGTAGTATACTGGCCTTTGAACCTTAGAATCCTCTCGAAACAAAGCCGCACTTAAAGTATGGGATGACACTGCCAAATACAAAAATAAATCCTATCCATCACTTGGCTTTGAAAGCATTGGAGGTGTTTCCATGTGCTTGATCAATTCTTCGAAGGCCGCTTAAAACTTTGGAGTACACTAGAAATCCTTCTTTTCTTTTCTCAAAGCATCCAGGAATGGAATACACTTGTCAGTTTCTCTGGAGATGAATCAACTCAAGGCAGCGATCTTCCTGTTCAAACTTTGAAGCTCTTTCTTCGTTCTGGGAGCCCGCATTTCTCTTACTGCTGAAATTTGGGTAGGATTGGCCTTAGTTCCCCTAGCATTGACCATGAAGCCCAAGAATTTTCCAAATGCAAATCCAAACGAACACTTGAGAGGATTTAATTTCATGTCGTATCTTCTCAGAATATCAAACATTTCAGCTAGGTTTTCCATGTGATCCGCTACTCTCTTCGACTTGACCAACATGTCATCAACATAGACTTCCAAAGTCTTGCCAATCCGTGACTTGAACATTGCATTGACGAGGCGCTCGTAAGTCGCTCCTGCATTCTTTAACCCAAATGGCATGAAATTGTAGTTGTACAAACCCACATCTGTGACGAAGCTCGTATTCTCCTGATCCGGCTCGTGCATCATTATCTGATTGTATCCTGAATAAGCGTCCATAAATGATAGCCACACATTCCCCATTGTCGAATCCACAAGCTGATCAATTCTGAGAAATAGAAAGCTATCTTTCGGGCATGCTTTATAGAGATCTAAATAATCGATACACACGCGCCATTTGCCATTGGGTTTCTTCCCTATAATAGGGTTGGACATCTAGTCTAGATATGTTGACTCTCTAATGTAGCGATTCTCCATCACCCGATCTACTTCTTCCTTGAGAGCCATCGATCTTTTGGGACCTTGTATTCTTTTCTTTTGCTTCACGTGTGAGACGTGAGGTTCAATATTCAATGCATGAACAACTACTTATGGAGAAATTTCACATATATATATATATATGCATGTCTCTACGCGAATACATCCAAATTAGCTTTAAGAAACACAATCAACTCCCTTTGCAACTTATGGCCCAGTTGAGATCCTACATTCAAACACTCGGTTAGGATCTTTTGGATGAACTGCAATAGGAATTATGGTCTCAACTATCACTTCTCAAATCTCCCTCGCATTGGACTTCCATGGATCTATCTCTTTCTGATCCCCACTATGCTCTCTAGTGCAGGGGTCATGCTTTAGTTGATATAATGCAAGTTCACAAATGCAGAGGGAGTCCTCCACACTCTTCCCTTTGTCCTTATTCTTAGCTTCCCGCAACTCTGTGAGATAACATTCCCTAGAAGTATTTTGATCTCCCTGCACTACATCAACGCCTTTCTCCATGAGAAACTTCATAGTCAAACACTATGGCGCCAGTGCGATTCTGAAATCCGCCAATGCAGGTCTGCCTAAGAGTGCATTGTAAGCGGAAACTTCATCAGCAAGTACAAAGGTCTGTTTTAAGATAGCTCACCTTTCTCCTTCCCCAACTCTACAAGCAGGTCAATAGTTCTGATTGGTTGCTTTGGCTCTCCCGTGAACCCTTGGATCTTTGTTTGATAAGCTTAAACATCTTTCATTGAGATATTCATCCGACTGAAGGTCTTCCAGATCAAGACGTTAGCAGAGGCGCCACATTCAACAAGCACCCTTCTGACCATAGCTAGGCCTACCCCAACTGTGACCACCAATGGATCTTGAGTTGAGGCTAACACACCTTCTGCATCTTTTCCTCCAAACGTATATCACCATAAGAAATCTTCTACTGCTTCATGGGTATGGTATTGCTGAGGATCAAGCACATTTCCTCCTTCGGAACATACTTCAAAGCATTTAAGTACCTTTCTATCTCTCCTCAGCTAGTACCTACTGGATGAAGACCACTAGAAAAGGTATTAATCGCCGGCCTTGCATTAGCTTGTACTGGAGCTCCATTGCTTGTACCTGATTGATTAGCAGGTGCACCTTGCCCCTAAGGAGTTTGAGAAGTATTTGCAGTCTGCGGCTTCCTCACATACTACTGCAGCCTTTTCTTCCTGATCAACTCTTCAGTCAAACTCTTCAAATGTTTGCATTCATTGATGTTGTGGCCGGGCTGGTTATGGAATCAGCAGAATCTTTCAGACTTCACTGGGCTATATCCCACTCATTGCGGTTTTGGATCTAGAAAATATTTTGTATCTTTAGTGCCAGAGTAAATATTCTCTGGGGTATCCACCATTGGAGTCAACTCTGCGAATTTGAAAAAGCGAAATCTCTTGCTATTTCTGCTATCTTTCCCGTCATTTCACCTCTTCTGTCCTCCAGTAATCTTTTGATTGTCCTACGCATCATTATCCTTCTTTTCTAGCACAACACTGCTTCTGGTGACATTCTGGGTGATAGAAGGATCATCTTCCACTCTGATGAACTCCTCTGCCTTTTTATAGAACTTCTAGAGTGTATTGGGATCCTTCATTTTCACCCATTTTCCAAACTCGGTCTTCTTGTCCACATCCCAGGCTAATGCCATCAATATCATCTGAGGCTCTGGATTCCCCACTTCTATTACATCAACATTAAAACGTGTAAGAAAAGCTTTCACTAATTCTCCCTGGTTTTGCTCCAATCCTGACAATGACATAATGTCCTTGGCCTTTGCAGTGTACAACCTGAATTGCTCCCTAAACTTCTTTGCCAAGTCATAAAACTGGTCTACTGATCTCGGTGGGAGCTTAATGAACCAAAACGAGGTTATCCCTTCCAAATAAATGGGAAAGTACAGACATTTGATATCATCCGCCGCCCTTGCTCCATTCGTGTGCCACTCATACTTGTGCGGAAATAGATTAGGATCAGTAACTCCATTATAGTCTAGCATAGTCGGAGGAACAAACTTTTTTGGAAACTCAACCTTTCGGATTCTTTAAGTAAATGGATTTTTACTTGGAACAAAATCCCATTCTCTCTCATCATAATTTCTAGCCATACCCCCCTCCATGATCTGCTTAATCATCTCCGAAAGGTACTCCTTGTCATTGTGTAGTTCCATGGGATGGACGCCGGTTCCTTTACTAGATTCTTGTCTTGGAAAGCGATTGCAGTTAGGGAATCGAGGCCCTGGACCTCCACCTTTGGGACGTGCCCTTTTGGTGGGACTAGTAACTTTATAAGAGGTATGCATTGCGGAATGATTCTTAGCAATTGCTTTGGAATCCTAAACGTTAGTGTCATTTCTATCACTTGACCAATCGTCCACCTCCTCAACATTGTTATCACGATTGTGATCTGAAGTTGATGAGTGTGCATTCTCTTCCAAGTCAATCTCAACTCTAGGCTTTGTAGAATTGGCTTGTGCATCAATAAGAGCGTCTAACTTATCCATTAGAGCTATATTCGAGGCTTCCATTGCTTATTCAATCCAGCAACAATGGCATCCAACTCTCCTTGAGCTACACCAGCTCCCGTAGTTTGAAAAGCAGTCTGAATATTGGCTGAGGGGTGGTTGTAGCATCATCAACAACATTTCCAGAAGTTCTCGCAGATCTACTAGTATCTTCGATGGTGCCATGATATCGAGAAATTTTTTAAACTTTGTAGAAGTTCTTTCAATGGGCTTTACTTTTAGACATTGTGGATCTATAGTGAAAGAACAAGCTCCAACAACTTTCCCCTAATAAGACTCTTAACCTTGTGGCAGTGGGTTCGAGCCCTACGGTGGGCGCCAAAAATGTTAACCCCAAAAATGTTTGCACCAAAAATGTGATGTCAACACCCCGAGAGGTGTATGAACACGTTTAAACTTTAAATAGCAATGTTAAGAGCAAGTAAATGCAGAAAATAGCAAATTAGAGAAGAAATTTATAGTGGTTCATCCTCGATTTTGGCCTACATCCACTTTGAATGGGGATTACATTATTCTCGAATATAAGGTACATACTCGATCTCATTTTACACTTTTCTTTATCTTTTATAGTAATTCTCTTTGTCTCTTCTCTACAATCTCTTGATAAATCTCTCTCTCTCTCGAATATCTTTAAATTCTCACTAGTATCGGAATATTAAACATGATCTTCAATAATTGAGCTCGGTGATGATCTTCGATGATTTCTCGAAGAGAATAATGATGGAGATCTTTGGATGATGCTTGAAAAGCTTTAATGAAGTTGTAGAAGCTTGAGTGTTGTTGGAAATCAAAAATGGCGTCCCTTCAGGAGGAAAATCTATCCCTTTTTATGTGTGAGGTGTCCGGTATTTATAGGCGAAGTTTGGAGTGGACTGGAGCAGGAAATATAGTGCATGCAGCCTCCTTGGATCGGCGGGAGATCCTTCTAATGGATCGTGAGCGATCCATTGGTTCTCGGTGACGCATCTGCTTCACTTTAGATCATGCGATCCATGCTTTATAGCTCTTCACCGATCCATGCGCGGGTCGTGTAAGGGCAATCCATTAGATCAATTGAATTTTCCTTGCGTCCCACTCTATTGCAAATGATCTAAAGCAATCTGATCCATCCTCATTATCTTATAACTGATCCATTCTTGGGTCGTATTTCCCGATACATGGAGCTTGCGGACCGAACTAGTGTGCAACGATCCAGCGATGGATCGATTAATAGTGACCCATCATATTTTACACCGCAATCTATTTTCTTGTGCTCCATGCACTTTTACTTAGTCGATCCTTTTTTGCCAATCCAAGTTTATATACGATCCATTATTGTTTCTTCTCCATCCAATCCATGGACTGCCGAACGATAGACACTGATCCATCACTTATTTCTTAATCGACCCAGTCTATGATACTTCAAAATGTTTTACACATACACCCAATCCATCATATAAACGACACAATGCCTCATCCAGGAATCACTTTTTTAATGGGATTAACAGTAAGATTTCAAGTTTCAAGTCATTTGGATTTATTTTGTGATCCTATACAATTTAAAAGTGTATTGATTCACATTGTGACGTTATAAAGAATTTTTTACAAACTACCTCGGAATTCTGCGAAACCTATTTCATCATGCCTGGAATATTTAAATATGTTAGGCTGTCAATTTTCATCACAAACGGAGGTCGTCTGATGTGGGTATTGCTTGAAGCTTACAGCGTAAAATTCGTATATATTAAAATAATACTTTATTTATCATGTAAATATCTAATCCTAGTTTCTAACAGTGTAAACCAAGCTCGCGTGGTCAAAGCTACTATCAGCCGCCTCCTAACAACCAACGTCCAGAATTCACCCATCTTCTTCCTCTTTGATCATCAAATCCTCCAATCCATTTGGGATACTCCAAATTACTAAATTGCTCAACTCACCAAGATCTTTGAATATAACGTCCATGATCGGAGATAGGTGAGCGAGCTGACCGGAAATGGCCTCAAAAGGGGTGGCGGTTGTGTAGTAATTACATGCGATGGTGGCATGGTTTTGGTCGAGACACAGGTCGGTGATGAAGCAAGGAGGGGCGCAGGTCATGGCAGTCTCATATCATGATCCGGTCAACCCTTGGGTGACGCGTGGTGGAAGGAATCGGTCGACAGTGTGGGTTAACGAAGTAATTTGCACAATAATTATTTAATTAAACATTGGTTCAAATTATTTATATTAAAAAAAACTTCTTATTGTGGGGTATCAGGGTTCACGAACGAGGATAGTTAGCGTGAATGGATGAATTGGTGCGTGAATTAATCTGGAGCTGAACAAAGCAGTATACGTGATGGGAAGAAAGAATTTGTCCCATATTCTCGCAGAGGATTAGTTGGCCTCTAAAAAAAGAAATTAAATAAGCTAATAAATTTGTATATTAAGGTTTACTATTTATTTCAAATTATATATACTTATAATGTATGCGTTATGGAGTTCATGCAGGAACGAGATACAATAGTGAACGCATGGTATCGGGTTAAGCATTGAGCGAAGACAGAGAACTGTACCGGCTAGCTGAAACTAATAATCAAGTAATTAAAAACATTAATGATTTTAATTAAGGAAAACTAATTATTTTAGTTTAAATCTATGATTATAATATTAGAATTTGTGTGTATGTAGACAGAATCAAACAAAACAAAAGGGCATTAGGACCACATCAATGAACACAACATGTTGGAACTGTCTGGACAGATTGGAATCATCTGAAAATTTTAATTAAATTAAACGCTAGTTTAATTTAACTAAAAAAATCGCTTTAGCGACAAATGAAAACCAATGCGAGTATAACTCACTCAGTTTATCCCACTTATATTTTATATAAGTTGGGTTAAATTGTTATGTGACATGGTTGTTTATTATTGAATGATTGCTGATTATATATTCATATATTGACCGATTGATTAAATTAAACGTTCGTTTAATTTAGCTTAAACCCAATCGCTATTTTGACGATTATTTCAATTGAGGTAACTTACATTGTTGGTCACGTTTATAATAATATAAACGTATTAAATTTATAGTTGGATGCTTGGATTGCTGTTATTGACTGATTGTTGAAATTAGTGGTTGAACTGTTTATTTCTGTCTATCATTGATTTATACATTGTCGTATTTAATTGAAATGATTATTTTGAGGTAACCGATTTGGATGTAGGTAAAGACAAGTTGGAGGATCCAACAGGATTCCTAAATTATGTTGGTAATGTTTATCATATTTATTGGATATGTTTATTTGGATGTACAATTGAATGAAATAAAACCCTATTTCACGATTATAACTATATTTCAAACCAAATTATAACTATATTTCAAACCATGCAGATATTTACATTTGACTAGTTGACAATCTTTATGCAAACAACGAATTTATATCACTACCATATTCAATAAATTAAAATTTTCAATATATAAATGGACTTCCAAGAGTAGTTAATCCATTTTATATATTGTTAGTTCATATTAATTTCAAAATTCAATATTAATAAATTATCAAACACAAATCATTATCTATATACAACCATTGAGAACCAATTCTCAATAAATAAAGCTAAGTTCACATCTTAACAATCTATGACATAAAACATTAATTTTAATATTTAAACAAACATTGTTCAAAATAACATTAATTTAATATTTGAAATTGTCACAAAATCTCGGGATGTTACATATCCCCTGAGCAAAATTAACCCGGTGTAGTAGAGGTCTAAGATGGCATAGTGCGGATCTGGTTTCCTTACACCTTCCAAGATGAGTGGTTTTACGTAGTCTTCAATGACTGTTCATTACACACACACACACACGCACACACACACACATATATATATATATATATGTATATATTCAAAAAGACGGCCTTACATTGGTCTTAATGTCATATATAAAATGGTAAACGCTCTCCAATCTCCTTCCTTCATCCGATCCTATGATCCTCAAATTTTCCAACTTGGTATTAGTTCATACCCCATAGCTTGGTCTACATTTTCGCACTCAATAAAAATGAGAATACTATTTTGCACCCATGGCCTTACCCTACTGATTTTATAATGACATATCAGGGTTTTCCACTTTTTGAGAAAGTCCATTTTAACCCTAATCTTGTTGTTACTCATTCACCTCATCATTCATCATTTTTGTGATCCTAAACTTAATTTGATTCCTCTGATATTCACTTTTTAATTTAACCCATCATGCTTTTTCCCATTTATAGAAATTAATTCATCACCGCAAAACACAAGCTATTTGCATGATTAATCTACTCATTGCCTCTTATTTTCTTTGTAAAGATATGTACACAATCACTATTGTATCATTTATGCTCAGATATAAAAAGTAACCTACTTTAAATTTGTGAATAGATCGTGTATTATGCATGCTATAAAAAGGCTTTTTATATAAATTATCACAACAATATTCCAGCCAATAATGCATATATATATATATATATATATATATATATATATATATATATGCGTGTATGTCCTTATGATATTAAACTACTTATAGGTTAACATTTATCCTCAATAATTTGGGTCTTTATAACTATATGGATAAATTCAATCTTAGAGCTGCATGATTATATTCAAAGAGTAGGACCAATTCATAGGTTCAATTAATGCATATTGGTTGCGTCATTTACTTAGTTGATTCTATAGGTATATTCAATTTTAGAGTTGTGTCATAAGTTTTAAAGGGCAATACCAATTCATAAATGAAAGAAATGCATATATTCAATCTTAGAGTTGCATGATAGATTTTAAAGAGCATTACCAGTCCATACATGTGACAAGTGCATGCGTATGTATGTATATGTGTGTATGTATATAATCTTAGAGTTCATTATAAGTTATATAAGGTAAGACCAATCCAGACATGCAATAAATATGGATTATTTCTAAAACAATAGTGTAAAGGACATTTTGAGAAGTTCATGTCTATACCAGAAAGTATGACATCAAAGATATTATTACACCTAGTCTATAAGATAAAGATCTATAAATTAGGTATAAAATATACTAATATGGAGAAGAGGTAATGAATTCTATGTGGATGATGAAAAAAAATAGCATGATATTCGATCCAGGAGCTACACGATAAGTTTTGAAGGGCAATATCAATTCATCCATGCAATTGATGCTGAATTATTTTGAAAGGATGAATCATAAGTGATTATTTACTAGGTAAAGAGAGAGACTAATGCATGAAATTAATGTGTATGGATTCAGTTGTTTACTTTGTTAATTTGTGCATATATATATATATATATATATATATATATATATATATACACACACATACATATACTCACACACACACACGTGTGTGTGTGTGTGTATTCAATGTTATAGCTGCGTGATATGTTTTAAAGGGCAAGTCCAATTCATGCAGGAATATTTTTAAAGAGTGATTCATGCGTGATTATTTGAGAGCAAATCCCCTGTACCCAAAATCCTCTATCTTTCTGTTTCCAATCAATCAAAACTCTTATTTTTCATCTTTTTGCAATTAAGTCAGAGAGAGAATGAAGACATAATTGTAAAAAGATGGAATTCAAGGGGTCCTGCTTGGTTGGAGATAGGGATATAGGGAATTTTGGGTACAGGGAATTTGATTTGGGTTTACAAGGTAAAGGGAAAGACTCATAGATGTAATTAATGTATATTGATTGGATTATTTACATAGTTAATTTGTATGAATATATTCAATCTTTGAACTAGAAGATAAAATTTAAAATGTATGACCTATTCATGCATGTAATAAATGTAAAATTAATTTTAAAATAACATTGTAAATGACATTTTGAGAAGTTCGCATATACACCCAAAAATAGCGTGACAGCAAATTACTACATCTATTATTAGTGGGAAAAGTGGAAGATTAGTGCACGTAATTAGTGTGTATTGATCGAATTATTTACTCAGTTAATTTATATGCATATATTGAACTTTAGAATTGCAAGATAATTCTTAAAGCTAAGACCAAACCATTAAGTATTCGTATTTTGACACACTGTTTGATTATATTTTAGTTTTCTATGTCAACTTAGGTGTATTTTAGGGGACATCTAAATAGTGACGACGTCAGTGATATACTATGCTATCATCGTAATTGTTCAATGTTGCCTTATGTTAGGAGTATCAAACATTCTTGTGACATTCAATTGCATTATTATAACCGAATTGTTTTCAAGAAAATATTAGAATGGTTAGGTCTAAATTGTTTTAAATGTTTTATCCTTTTACTCAGTCCGTCTACAACGACCAAGAAAATATCCCGACACAAATCCAACCCACTTACCCAACAACCTAATTTCAACTTTTTTTATTCTTCTAAACATTATAAATTAGATCTCTGTTTTTCGAAAATAATAAAAAAAACATCGAAATTCAATGTAAAAAATTATTAAACTTCAAAACTTAATTCAATACATAATTATCTTCATATTTATGAAAGAAAATAAAAAAAATCCTTCAAAAAAAATTAAAACATGTTCACATGTCAGCGAAAACTTTGAATTCTTTGAAAAATTGCAGACATCGTAGCAATTATATCAAAATATTGCATGTTTTCATGCAGTTTTTGCTGATTTGTTTCAAGATTTCAAATACAAAGCCTACACTTATTTTAGCATCACGTTATTATAGAAAAATCTTTATAAAATGATGAAAACTGCATATAAATGAAAATATTTCATTTCTAGTAAAAGGCAGAAAAAATAACTATTTGCAAAAATTACAGAAACATACGTCTGCAATATACTGTTAAATAATCGCAAATTTGTCTGTAGTTATATACAATAAGTGCAGACAATTCTGTATCTATATTTTTTTCCAATACCTGTAATGCAATATATGAATAATTTTAGAAATATTATCACTGATTCATAAAAAGTGCAGGCATTTCTATAAAAAAAATTCTTGGAAACCTTCCGTTAATAATTACAATTTTTTGAATTTTTTTTATAGTAGCACAATAAATCATAAAACATTTGCTATGCTAAAATTATTACCCACTTTGTATGAAAACCTAGGAAGGAGTCTGCCTTACGATATATTCCATTTTATGGAAGTGTTCCTAGCCCCACTTTTAAAATACTCTCACAAATTGGATTAACTAGGAACATTCTGGTTTCTCACCGTTCAAAATTTAAAAGCACGATTGTGGAGTCTTGGGAACCAACCCAATCCTAAATCCATTTTTCTAGCAAATAGATTGCCTCCCTTTCTTTACATCAACAAATTAAATTCCTTATGCTTCTCTCTCCTTTGAATTGATGTGAACTGAAGTAAAGTGATTGAAGGGCTTGTGTTGCGATTAAGTCCGCTTCTAGATTAAGATTCTCGATCTTGTGGGTATGCTTGTTTTTCTGCTTTTACTTTTGAAATTTTTTGGTTGAATGCATGTTTTTTTTTTTTTTTTTTTTTTTTTTTTTTTTTTTTGTTAAGATCTATGTTCTGATTATGAAACTCATCTGCTTAGACTTCGAATTTTTTTTCAAAAGTTATCATGTTAATAATCTTTGCTATGAGCATTAGGAAAATATTGGTTTTGTTAGAAACAACGTGTTAATCTGTAGCTATCATGAGTTTCGCTTAGTTCATTGATTTGACCACCAAAGGTTTTTTATTTTATTTTATTCTATATATATATATATATATATATAGAGGCAAATTACAATTGTTGTTAACTTGAAAACTATGGATATTACCCCGATCTTTCAGATCGATAACTGAAGTTATAGAATTATAATTTGATCTATTGACTAGAAAAGAAAGACTTTTGCTTTTATATTACTTAGTTTGCATTGAAACTGAGTGATTCAAATTTTTTTTTTATTGTTTGTATTGCCTATTGTGTGTTCTTTTATTATATGTACAATTATGTATCCATAATTCCATAAACACTCATTTATTTCTAACAATCTTTTCATATTTCACAAGCTTGTCTTTTCTACTACTTAGTTTATATACAAGTGTTCTTTAATTATGTATTCATAATTCCATAAGTAGGTCTTTTCAGTAGCTATTTATCTATAATAACAAATTCAACTGAAAAATACAAGTAGCCTTATACTATAATTCTTAAACGAAAAGTAATATTTTTTAAGGTTTGGAACACCAAGTTAAGGTTGTATACTTTAGGGAACCATGTTGCTTAAGGAAATTTTGTTTATCTACCTTTTTGGGGAAATATGATTTTTAACAAGTCGTAGTTGAACTACAATAAGTCTTCATTTAAATTTTGCCTGCATCATGAACTGATTTCTTCAATTATCGTATATGGAGTTGGGGAATTGGTTACTTTTCTTTTTAAGGCCAATGAAACTTTGAGAAATTGTGGAAGAGTCAAACAAGATTGATGGATAGTTTTGCTCTTGATGTGCAAATTTATGCTTGATTGGGTTGTAGGTAATATTGGTTATCTTCATTTTTTTAAAATGTTGTGCATATGATTTTGTGTAGTCAACTGCATGAGTTATTCTTAACTCCAGATTGTGGAAAACACGGATAAGCAGAAATTTGGTGGCACTATAGTAATTTTTGATATTGAAGTGTTGATAATATTAGAAAACCAAGATGTTCCTTACCATGAATAATATTGTACTTTCCCCTATATGTATTTATGTGTACATAAGAGCCTTCAATGGTAGTCATATTTTGCAACCTGTTGATTTTTATCACAGTCTAACTTGAATAATATTGGTTTCTCTCTCTTCAGCATCATAGTAAAATCGTAGAAAAAACAAGTTTTATTTAAATTGGAATGTATGGTGGAAACATTACATGTACATACTAACACACACACACACACACACACACACACACACACACACATATATATATATATTTATGTATGTATGTGTGTGTGTATATATACACACACACACACATACAAAATCATGTTTTCATCTCAAGCAATTTTGGTGATTTATTATTTAATTCATGTGGTTCATTAACAATATATTGTCTTTTATTTGTAACTTTTGATTTGATTTCTCTATTCTAATTATGTTCTTTGGATTGTGTTGTTCTTGATTGTTTTAAATGATTATTTTCGCTATTTATATTGCTATCAGCTCTTTTTCTTTATAATCGAAGGCTTTAATGTCTGGCTAGTGATTTTAGGTTGTGATTTTTAGTAATGAGCTTATGTTTATTTTTATAACATTTTTTGTCCACTGATACAAAAAAGGACATATAAAGTTGTCAGTTATTGGTGGTTACTAATTTATTTTTATTTTCCATGACACTGCACTTGGTACAATATTTGTTGGGACTCATTCCTTATCCTATCTTTGAACCCGAACAAAGTTTTGAACGATTAAAGTAATTTAACTGCTCAAGGTTCGCTTTTTCTATAAAAGTGAAAAGGGTGTTTATTGGGGTTGAGAACGTGCTAACTCTTTTAGCGATGCAGGTAGTCCTTGTTTATTTTATATACATATAATGGATGTACATTCATATTGGCAGTACAAGCGTACAAAAAACATGTCAACTTTATTTTTTATGTGTATTAACTCTTTTAATTTGCATAAAAACATGTTAACAGATACCTCTAAAATATATTTAAAATACTTATTATTCAGAAGTACATTTAAATATTTTGTCATCTTTATAATTAATATAATATTCATAATATCGACGAATGACGTAATCTATTCCATAATTATTAAATATACATATTGAATTGGTTTTACGTTCATTTTTAAAATATCATTAATGGAATGATTATATATTTGCATAATAAGCCATTCATAAGTTTCAAGTAACAAGTTAACGTGATGACTATTCAAGTAGTATTAAATGAATGAAGGGAACTATGTTAAAAACAGCCTTATTGAAAACGTGTTATACATTTAAAAAACATCATATTTTTAGGTACCATGATATTTGCGAAAGACAAAACTAAGATTTGCGGAGGACTCTACACGTAAAGTCGTTTGCAATTGTTTGCATTAAAAAAAGTGTTTAGTCGATCATAGAAAATGTTCATATTTTATATAAAAAATGATTTTTATAATTTACCAAAATTAAAATTAGAAGGCTGTAAGTTAAACAATATTTTTAAGAAGTGGTTTTCACGTACTCAATCTAAAAATACAGGATGGAACCAAGATTCATGAATAAATTTCAAATCATACAAGTCCATTGTGCTTTAGCCGTATTTCCCAAAGGAACAATATTATATATATATATATATATATATATATATATATATATATATGTATATATATATATTAGTGATTCTCTACTTCTTTAACACTATTTTTTTTAAATTTTATTTTAATTTTTTTGGCACATAATAAAATCGAATACGATGGACTTGCTACGTTTAGATTTCATATATAGAAAGCATACATTCAATTTATGTGACTTATAAGGACGTTGATCCACTTGAGACCACTAGTTTCATAATATTTTTTATGCATATCTTTTTTTGTTCTACAACATCTATCTTTTTTAGATAAATGAAACGAAACTAATCTATTACGTTGTCATAACTAATGAATGGTAGTTTTATGATCTTTGACCCTAATTTGTAATAATATAATATGTTAGATCTATCAGTATAAATGTTGGTTCATGGACAAATGTCATATATCAGCTAAAATAATTTAATAATATTCTATGTAAAGATTACAAAAAAATGATCATACAATCTTAGTTGATATGTTCTTAAAAACTATATTTTAAAAACTAAAATTGAATCTATGTATGATATATTGAGTTAATTTACAAAGATGGTTAAAATTTATATGTTTAGGTTTTAGTAAATTATTTTGTTGAATCATCTATACATGATGGTTCAATGAAAACAATTGTATATTGATTATCTTAATCGATCAGTCTTTTATGTTGATGAAGAAATAAATATCTTACTATCTTCGAAGATGGGTTTTTCTTAAACTGTTGGTTAGAGAACTAACTAATGCATGTCAAATTAAATCACCTTTTCTTTATAACACTTATTAAGCGTAATAAAAAATATATAGTCTCATTGTAATCAATTTGACAAACGTAAGTGCAAAATTTAGTTGTCACTTTTATTAAACTGACATTTCTCACAATTTCAGCTATTATATTAGGATTTCTTTATATGATATTCTTTTATTGAGTTATTTGTAAGATTTGTTTTTAATTGTCAAGAAATTCATGTGTGATTTTTATTAAAGACACTACTCAAATTGATTTGGAACCGACACAAGTTTGGTGTTTTTGGATTTTCTCTTCCTCTCGTGTATTCATGATTCGTAAATCTTGGATTGTAAGTTATATCTTACACATAATTCTTTAGTGCCTAAATCTGTCACTTCCTATTAACATGAATATTCGGCTGATGTTCTCTTTTATATTTAGTAATTTTTAATTGAACTGTGTATAGGTATTCTTTTGGAAGAAATGAAACTATCACATTGTCATGATTAGTTCGAAATGGCGAGTACTTCTATTTGATGCTGATGATAAAGACGATGATAATAATAATGATGATGTTGAAGATGACGATAGTAATGAGATTCAATGTTCAACCGGATAACCAAGTATGTCTTATCTTCACCCCTTTATTTATCCAAATTTTTGCTGAAGTAATGTTCATTTGGTCTATAATCACTACAATAAAAAGGACCTTTTATAGTGTTTAAAACCACTATTAAAACTTTCTTTCGCGATTCTATAAACGTCATCAATCAACATGTTGTAATAAGTCCGGTTGATACTATAGCGCTTCAAACTTGCAATGTAAATATACCCCTATCGATGCAACTACTTTTCAACAGCCTTTTGAAGCGTGCTATAGAACTTCTATGACGTCATTTAATCGCTATAACATGTTGACATGTCTATTATTATAGCAATAAAGTGCGCTGTCAAATGTACCATATCAATCTTTTATGACGCATTGAAACACTATAGAAAGTTCATTACTATCTATTGAAGTGTTGTTTTCTTGCTATGGAAACTGTTTAATCCTTGCAAAATATTTTGTATAGCACTAACATAATGCTATAGTATAACAAAACCTAACAAAAATTCTTTTCACAGCATAGTTAAACCGCTGTAAAAAAATTTGATTACATTTTTTACTGCCATATACACTCAGGCTTACAATTTTCAATTCTACTAATACATTACACCAATTCAAACAACCACATTTATCATATTATAATGTAAGTACATAAGTGGAGTCATAAGCTTAATTGCAAAACATATATATCCATAATATTTCATACATGAAGAATCAAACATATAAATATTTATGATTAAAATTAACGTTACATAAAACTGTAGCAAACCAAAATGATACATAATAAAAAAAATAAAAATGTTGAACATCATTGGACCATACATAATGCAAGCATGACATTCGAAGGAGAAAGAGCGTGACATCATGTAGCTATCGGATCGGGCTGCATGCCACGCAAATCATTAGATACACTATGAGATCTGATCATACACGTTGAAGGTAATTGTTGGCTATTGCCATTTGGTAAGATTTCAGATGGAAAAAACCTGGTAGTGATCCCTATCATATCATGGTGTAAAATCAAAAAAGTTAATTAATATTCAGATAGTTTAAATTACATGTAAATGCGTAAACATGCAATAACTATTTTCTACTTATAAAGATAGTAGAAATCACATTACATATATTCTACACGTATCTACGCCAACCAAATAATATACACAATCTTGCAGGGTGCATGATTGGATATCGATATTTTAGCATATGGAGATAAACATTGATGCACACAAACATGCTTCTATATAAATATAATAGGTG
This sequence comes from Allium sativum, assembly GCA_030737875.1. Classification (NCBI taxonomy): domain Eukaryota; kingdom Viridiplantae; phylum Streptophyta; class Magnoliopsida; order Asparagales; family Amaryllidaceae; genus Allium; species Allium sativum. The sequence goes on along the minus strand of CM060923.1, from coordinate 582,852,044 downwards.
GTCAAACATGCTTTTCTAACAATAAAGAACCATTGAGAGCATGAATGTGGTTATCTTGGGCCATATTTGCAAACTCTAGTCACCAGGGCAATCACTAATTGTTCACAGAACATGCTTTCATCAAGGTTACAACCTTTTTGATTGGTTCATAACAATCGTGTAACCAAAAATAACAATAATAAAAATAGTGGGGTTGAAGCAGTACTGCCAGGAACACTTTTGAGGATATTGTAATGCAGGTGCCATCTTATTGAGAACTCCATGTCAAATTCTAGTTACTTGTCAAAATGTGATGAAAATAAAAGAACAATCCATATTGAACAGGTCATTTTACATATAAGTTTGCAAGATCAAATCAATGACAACGAGTTTTGAATTTTCTTTTAATATGTGTCTATATAACACACATGCACATCACAAGCTTGCAGAGCCGGCTCTAGCCAGGTGGTCCGTAGGGTAGCCAGGCCAATGGCCTAACTCTGTTACATGCAGCATGGATGTTATGCCTCTGAGTTGTTCGTAATCTATATACATTTCACAACCTAACATACTGCATTCACTTACCACAAAAATTGCTCTGGTTTGTTCTTTTAGGAAGAGCTTTTAATGTAGTTGGGTCCTTATGTGTACCAGTCTCATGTTTTTTTCCATATAGAATGGATCAATAGGCAAACAAGAACAGACTCAAGACATTTGCAGTCATGCACATTTAACAATCAAAACTAGATAATAAAAAAGTGCACAAGCACAAAACAAAGTCAATAAGCGCAAGCTTGAGGGTAATTTTCATAAAACTAAGCTAACCCAATAGTACTTAATAATTTCAGTTATCTTGTGCAAGCTTTTCTTGTTAATTTAACTTTCACTTTTCTTGTTAATTTAACTCTATTTGGTAGAGCCTTTTCTAGTATAAAACATAAGTGAATAATTATTTGTATTAAACATTGAGTTTTATTTGATTAAACATGCAAACTAATTCAAACACCTTCCAGAAAAACTAGTTTACATCCATGGTTTATTACTTGCAACAAGCACAGTCAGCTGAAGTTTGTAAATTAACAAAAACAAAGATATTTTTTGTCATTTAACATAAGACCTAACAATATTTACAAAATATAACGCTTCTTACCTTCCTACCAAGATGGAAAGAAACTTGAGGTCCTCCAATTAAATCAACAGCAGAAACCATTCTTGTCAACTGAAGTACGTGAATTAATGAAGCATCTGCATAAATATAAATTCAAACATTGCTGATTATATTACATAGCGATTGACTCCAAGCATATAAAAATTAAATTAGGTAGGAGACTGATTATAAATTTATCTGAAAGGAGATTGATCAACCGCTGCCTATTGTTCCTTAAACAGCTTTGTTTGCAACACGCTCATCTCCTTGCATATTTTCTAGCTGGCAACCATTTCTGTACCGGTTGTGCACCTATATTTTATCCTTCCAGTCAATGCTTATGACGAAGGTGAACATGTACATATCCATAATCTGCATAGCGTTAAAAGGTGAACTTGTAGCGAGTGAAGAAAAATAAAAACCACGCATCTTGGAAAAAACACACCTAGTAGGGAACACCATACTCCATCTAAATGTGGATTCCTGCAAAACCACATTTGACTTGCGTGATTTCATTGTACATGCCGCTCCAGCGTTTTTCCTACAAAACCATGTTTATTTTAACCGTATTCACATTTGAATATCTCTGCACATTTAATTTTAGTAAGACAATGTTTGATGACATTGGTATGACCTAAGAAAAACATGTATTTTGCAAACAAAAGCACATCTATTTCCATGCTCCATCTTAGGCCAATTATGTTGCCCTTATGACAACGCCGTAGGGTTTAGTTGGAGACACAATATATGTTTGAACAACGTATATGATTTTACTTAAATTAGCAAATTCCATTCGGAAAACTTAGGGGTGGCGATTAGTCCTGACCCGATGGACCCGGACCCGACTTGGCGAGTCTCGGTTCTAGGCAGGTCGGGTTTTGTCGGGTTTGAACAATACATTTCAAATATCTGAACCCAACCTGATCCGGGCTTCGGTTCGGGTCGGTCCGGATTCGGTTGGAATATTACACTAAAAATACATACATTTTAATGTTTTTTGATTGATTTTTTTGGGTCGGGTTAATTCGGGTCGGGTTTGATCGGGTCTCAATTGTATTTTTCATCACCTAGACTTGAACTAAGACCCATCGGGTTTGGGTTTGGGTCTTTTCGGGTCGGTTCGGTTTGAGTTTTCGGTTCTCGGTTCTGATTGTCAACCCTGGGGAAACTTAGAGAATGGTTTATAAATAGTCGCTCCCTGCATACTAAAATAAATAGACTACTGCAAGTTACTTCGTTTACTCAGTGGACAATCACCAAACTTTTTGTGTCATATTCCCACTATCTTTTTTTGTAAAAAAAACCCTCCCCGTCTGAAGTCATAGCTCGTGTACATTGGTGGCTTGCCATTTTAAGTTCCTCCGCATGATGGACAAGCACCAAACATTTTTTTATCATTTTCCCATAATCTTCCATATTCGGCCCTACACTACGCTTGTATTTTGTGAATGGAGGTAGTTGCCATTTTTAATCTCTTCATATGGTGGGCAACCACTAATCGTTTTGTGTGATTTCCCATCGTCGGCCCTCCCTAATGTCTTAGCTTGCGAACAGTGATTTTTGTCGTGTACATCAATTTGACCACCGTTAATAATATTTTGTCTATTATTAATTGTAGCATTGACATTTTTAGCACAAATATATACATTGCCTCATTTAAACACAAATATATACACACACGTACGTTAAAGCATGAATATGTACATTTCCATATCATGACAGAAATTTATAATTATTGACACATTTGTTCAACAAGTATAAAGTGCAACAAAAGTACGGAGCATTATGTTTCATTCATCATTCTTAGAACATGAAGGTACAAAATAAAAGGCAGTGTACCCCTCCAAAGTAATATACCATACTACACAAAATAGCATACAACTTATTGCCCCAACGCTTGGAAATCTATGCCATACTACACAAAATATACAAAATAATGTACCATAGATCAACAAATAGTTCGCCACAACTTACTGCCTCAACGCTTGCAAATCTATGCCAAACCTAGCTATAGATGGAATAAGCTCATCATCTCTAAGTGTCGGTTTGATAAAATGACATTCCAGTATAATTGCAAAATTAAGAAATTGGACTCTTTGAAACCATTCGTATACGGTGACTATGCTTCTCTTTTAATATGAGTATGCTTCTCAAAGTGCTGGCTTATAAATTGGATATCAACGTAGATACAATGCTAATTCAATTCGAAAATATTCGTTGGCAGACCTAGCTACAACGTGTTGTTAATTCAAAATATCCATTGATGGACCTAGCTGAACTCTCTGAAATTCATAACAGATGTCATCATTGCAATATGATCTTAGTATCTAACGAAATTACTTATGCAGGGAATAACGATCCCAGAAATAATGAACCATTCATGGTTTCTGAAAAAACTACCGGTCGACCTGATGGCCGTGAACATGGTGAGCAACAAGTACGAAGAGCCTGATTAGCCAATGCGTGAGCAACAAGTACGAAGAGCCTGATTAGCCAATGCAAAGCCTAAACGAAATGATGCAGAATACAATGGAGGCCACGATTCCTATAGCTGAATCGCGTGACGTTCACAGTTTTTACGATGACGACTTTGATCTTGACCACATGGATGAAGATCTCGGTTCCGACCCCGATCTCGATTTGATATCAACGCTGAAATCGTATGTGCTATATATGACTAAAATATTAGTGGGTTTATTATTACCCAAACTGCGTGTCTTAAATTATGTTTCTACCATACGGTGACCTCATTATATGTTTGTTTGATGTGTGCATATGTAAGTTACTGGTATATGATAGTGTATGTAAGGGGATTGGATGTGCATGTGACAGAGTTCGTACTGGATAGGTATCTGTGCGAGTATTATACGTTTTGGCAATGTGAATTGTTGTGAAATATTTGCTCTCCATCTATCAGAGTGTTGCTGTATATCTGGTTGAGAGTAGATAGTTGTAATTGCTTATCTAGAATATGAGATCTCCAGCTCTACGTCCATTATTGTTGTGAAATATTTGCTCTCAGCTATTATAATGCTTTTTCATCTTTCGAGTTTGCTAAGACATATGCATAATTATAAATTTTGCCTGTTTTTCAATGGTTCATAAATTGTATTGTTATTTACATTTCACATTACATCCTTAATTTTCATGTACGTCTTAAAAACTAGAGTGCTATCACCTTGTTATGCATATGCTTTCTTTTTCATTACACTTGTGGGACTATATATTCGTATGTATTTAATATCCAGTAGTTGCAAATTATATCCAAAATCCATGTAGATAACGTGCAAATCAGAAGCATGTTATAAAGTTTACTGGTTAGTATCGTGTAAAGTCATATAACTAAGAAGTGGATAAAATTAATAATTTGAATCCGGTAGTTTTTAATTTGGTTATTGCCATCTTCTATGTTTCTAACAAATTATGATGAATTATATAGAAGATACAGCCAATAGATTACGCTTTCACTATAAATGGATGTGTATATATGAAAAGAGAGGGTAGGCACTTGTCCACCGTATATAAAAGAGCCTACGCAAGTAGTTTTGTACAATATCAGCAAATTTTTGCTTTACAAGCAGAGGTCTCTAATGGGTGTCAACTAAAATTTAACCCAATTCATTTAAGGTCCATTTATTTTGACTCGTTTAGCACAAATATTTATCTAATCCAACCCATCTACTAAGTGGGTTACTCATTTGTAAGCGTTTTAAAAATGGGCCAACCTTTTTATGACATTTAATAAGAATTATAAATTGGTTAGCTCAACATGGTTGTAGTTAGGGTAAAATGAGTTAGGTAAATGAGTAGGGTCATGAGAGAGCTATAGTGTTCGTTCATAGATCGAAATATCTGAGTGTTCCAAGCTGTCCATGATTTAGAAGAGAGCCTATCGGTCTAAGTTTCGTCCGGTTATGAGGTAATATGAAGAAATTAGTGCAGTTTTTACAAAAAAAACGAGTTTGTATGTATGTATAGTTCAAATATAGGAATATAGTATGTTATTTTCAAACCTAGGAGAATTACAGTATTCGATCATAGGGCAAAACGTCCGAGTGTTTCACATTATCCGTAATTTAGGTGGGAATCTATCAGTCGAAGTCTCATCCGATTCTGAGGTAGTTTGAAGAAATTACTGCAGTTTTAACAAAAAAAATAGTGATTTTATATGTAAGCAAAGTTCAAATATGAGAATACAGCCTATTATTTTCTAAGTACAACTGGTAGTCACCTTGAACAACTACAGTGTTCGATCACAAAGCAAAACGTCCGAGTGTTTCACATTGTCAGTAATTTAGATGGAAATCTATCGGTTGAAGTCTCATCCAGTTCAAAGGCAATATGAAGAGATTACTGCAGTTTTAAAAAAAAATAGCGACTCTGTATGTAGATAGAGTTTCTAAGTACAACTGGTAGTCATCTTGGAGAACTACAATTTTCGGTCATAGGGCAAAATGTCCGAGTGTTTCACACAATCCATAATTTAGACGAGAATCTATCGGTTGACGTCTCATTTGGTTCCGAGGCAGTATGAAAAAATCATTGCAGTTTTTACAAAAAAAAAAAAGCGACTTCGTATGTAGGCAGAGTTAAATAGGTAAGTGGGTTAACCATTTGTAACCGTTTTAAAAATAAGTCAACCTTTTTATGACTCATTTAATAAAAATTATAAATTGGTTAACCCAACAGGGTTGTAATTAGGGTAAATGAGTTGGCTGAATGTGTAGGGTCATATTTTGATAGGTCTAATCGTACAGTAACGTTTCCTGCCTTTAGACTTTAATGCGCACATGTATTCGTTTGTTGATATATTCATGTTTTATGCACCAAGTAAATGACTACTGAGTTCAAGATTCATTCAAATACACACATACACACACACACACACACAAAACGACGAAACTAGGATTTTAGTTTGTGGTGGGCAAAATCAGAACAACGTTCGAATATTTGACAAAAACTTGCAAATTTTCATTAGCTTGGTAAAAATTGGCTAATGAAAATGCACTGGAATATGAAACTATCATACATGCATACAAATACAAAAGCTTGCGTAATTTCATTAGCTTAGTAAATATTGGCAAGTTCACATACAAAAACATCACATGCTATATAATATACTTAAGGCGTGCTCTACGAGCTTCATGAAAATCAAATTCATCTACAATCACTTCAAGATCAATTTTTTTAGCAGTTTCCTGGCAAATTCTATTTTAATCCACAAATTTAGTTAGTAGCCCCCCCCCCCCCCCACCATTTCATCAAAAAAATATGATGACCAAAATGCCCTTTTTCCGTTATATTTTTTTCCAGCTTTTTGAACACCTCGTAGTTGTACTACGTGGTTTTTCAGTGTACCTCGTAGTAACCCTACGTGGTCCATGAATGAACCATGGAGATCATCTACGTGGTACTTTGACGAACCATGTAGGACAGATACGAGGTACACCGAAAAACACGTTGTCCCTCTATGTGCAAGGGTATTTTTGGTTTTTTTTTTTTTTTTAAAAAAGGGGGGGCTACTAACTAAATTTGGGGGTTTACCAATTATTTCATGATTTGGGGGGCTACTAACTAAATTTGTGGGTTGAAATAAAATTTGCCTTCAATATCATCATGTGATTTCCAAGCAAATCACCTTCTACCTTATTGCAAAGTGGTGTTTTGATTAATTTCATAGCTAAAAATGCTCCCTCTGTGGTTGCAGTTGATATAGGAAAAGTTAATACAAGACAAATCAATCGATAAACGAGAGAATATATTTCAGCTTTTTTTGATTTAACCAACTCCACAGTTAAATATGAAAGCGTAAAAGTATTACGAAATCGAGGATCAATTCGTACACCTTGCTCCTAATGTTGTAACTGGTGCCTCAATTGGAAACCAATATCCATTCACTAAAATCTCCTGGATAATATTTTTCCGCTAATGAACATGCTTCTTTAATTTTAAATGCTTAAAAGTTATTTTTTGGCTCTAAAACTGAGCTAAGGCTTAAAAGGCCAATTGCTATATCCGAAAATCTCGTAGTCAACTCCATAACTTGTGTGTCAACGGTTTCATTTAATATATCATAACGTTAATGATGTTCTACTGTGATTTCATCTCGTTATTGACATGTGTGTCTTGTTCCTTCTAAATAACGAGAGCTCATATCAGGTGTAACAATTGAGTTACTATTACAAAATAATATCGCGCTTTTCAAAAAATGTTGCCATTTGTCATCACTTTTCAAATTGAGAAGAAGAGCTTTTGTGATTGAGATTGAGTTAATTCCCTTTAAGATATCTTTAGATTTTTTTTAAAGTATTTGACAAAGGACTTCAGTAATTCCCATTACTTCGACCATTAAATGCAATATAAAAACAAACTGAAATGTATTCGTTCCATGTACGCTCCACTTGCTTCAGCACACATTTTTCTATTTAACCCTTCTTTTTTTATAATTTTAAAAACTCCAACAATTGGTTTATACAAACTAAGCAAGCTACATGCTGATGAGTAACGTAAGCTCCAACGAGTAGAACTTGGACGTCTTAAAGCAGCTTTTTGATTTGCTCCTCTATTTATTTGTAATGTACCAACCAACATTGAGCTTTCAATTTCATTTCTTATAGTGGTCTTTAGTTGTTGATTTCGTCTGGGAGATGAACTCACCAAATTTACAATGTAATTAAGCATTTGAAAAAACAATTCAATATCTCATTAGTTTGCCAGAAGCACTAACCAATGCAAGTTGCAATCGGTGAGCAAAACAATGCACATAATATGCATATGGACATCCCTCTAAAAATAGCGCTTGCAATCCACCCTAAGCACCTCACATATTACTAGCACCATCATATCCTTGATCCCGCATATTTTGAACAAGTAAGCCATTTTGATCAAGAATATTAGAGCAGATTTTCTTCAAAGTTTGCGCGATCGTATCTTCAATCCCAACAACATCAAAGAAACACTCTTTAATATAACCTTCAATATCAACATATCTTCAAACGATGGTCATTTGCTCGGAATTTGATTCATCTTGTGATTCATCAATAAGAATGCAAAATTTGGAATCATCTACCTCTTCACAAAATTTCTCCTCACTAGATCGACCATAATTTCCATTATATCTTTTTGAATTTTTGAAGAAGTATACAAGGCTTTTCGAGGGGCATTTTCTAATATAATTTCTTTAGTTTTAGGAGAGAGGGAAGCAGTATACTTGAGCAATTCAAGAAAGTTTCCACAATTTGAAGAATCAGTGGATTCATCATTTCCTCTAAGAGCACAACCTTGACATGCTAGCCATAAAATAGCTTTCACAGAAGTAATGACTCGCAATCGTTTTTTTTTTAATTTTCACTTCTGATTATAAAGTCAGTTGCTTCTCAATACTTTGAGATGGGTTACTCAAACAATCTAATAATGTGACATTATTTGAATGTAATGAGTTTGGTCCTCCTTCATGTTTTTTAAGACAACAATCTTTTCCACCGAATCTTTTTCAGTTATTAAACCCACTAGTAGCCCATGTATCTTGCTTATGTTGTTGAGAAATATTTATTTCAAAGAGAAAGCACGAAAATCAATAAGCTTTTGGAGTTGTCACTGAGTACGCAAGCCATTTGTGATCCTTAAACCATTCAAATCGCATACGACTTCCATCATCGTTTTTTTGAAAATTTCTTTTAAATTGGGTTCACATAGTCCCATTACGATATAACGACGACGAATTGCATCTTGTTATTTAGAATGATACACCCATGTTGGTTGTAGTAACTCTTGATCATGTTTGATGCTATCTTCACTTTCTTGAATTTTTTGGGGCAATCTACAAGATCTGAGCTATTTGCCCCCGAATTCAGAGGAGAACTAGGATATGAAATCCCGATAGCATCCTTTTTTTTGCATAAAATGAGAATAATGCCTTTGATGGTTTCTTCGACATAACTTCAAAAAATAAAGTATTTGTTTTATACAAACACCGAAACTAACTATTTCAATTTTAGGCAATTTCAACATCAAACAAGCAATCACTACAAACAAACAAACAAGCAATTTCTACCTACAAACAAAACCCAATCTATAAACAAAATTCACACAAAATTTACATTAGCAAATTCACACAGGCAAATTCATACAAATAAAATTGACTGCAAACAAAATTCACAACATATAAAATTCGCTGAAAACAATACCTTGAATTTAAAACTTCTGCTGATTGGAAGAGGAAGCAAGATGGCAGGATGCAAGAGGAGCTGCTGGCTGAAGACCTAGGAAGAGGAGACGCACTGAGATGAGAGAAGGTGTGATTTTGATCTTGTTTCAGTTTCCGTTTCTCGAACACGTTAGGTTTCTTTTTTCCTAAGTGTGCTTTTTTTATTTCTGTGCATTGATATTTGATTTTTGGGGAAATCTTGGGTAGGGAAATTGCCTATCCGACCCACTAAGCTGGAACCATACATGCATATATATATATATATATATATATATATATATATATATATATATATATATATTCATATCAGTTCAGACTTATATATGTTCATGTTATAAATAGTCGCTCCCTACGATTTAAAATAAATAGACTATAACTAAAAAAAATCTAGTGGATGTACTCGACTAGGAACCAAAACAAAAAGAAAACGAAGTAAGGATACCAAGACTATCCTTTACTATTGGTACGACTAATAAATGAACAACATTTTGTTATTCGTAAATTTGCAGTAAACACAATGTAACACTAACTCGTGCATCTATTGTGTAGAAAACTAATAAACATAACTGCACAACTAACCCCATCTTGATCACCTCCTTCGGTAGGCAACCAACACATCAATGTTTCCAAATGCAAAACAGCAGGAATAAGCCTGAGCCATAGTTGTTAAGGCATGCGCTTAGGTGCGCCTCGCTGGCCTTTGAGGCGCCTCGGCTAACTGAGGCGCAAATAAAGTGCACCTATGGCGCTGTTTCTCGAGGCCTTGAGGTGCAAATAAGCGTGCCTCGAGAAGTAATCGATTTTATGTCAAATCCACTTTTGTTTAGATCCGATCCGTCTCTCAAATTCAAACAGTTTTATTCAATTTTTAGGGTTTTCCCTTTCGTGTTAATGCATTCGACATTTAAAAAAGCGCTTTCTCCTTAAGTCGTTGCTTCCACCGCCTCCTCGGATGTTGCCGCGGTCAGGGTTGTGTGTGTAAATTTATATCAAATATCAGCAACATTTTTTTAATTGTTTTCCATTTAAATTAATTAGTTTAAAGGTTTAAACTTTAATCTAATTTGTTAATTAATTTACTGAGTTATGTTTTAAATTTTAAATTAAAACTTATATATGTTTTGAAATTCATTAAGTTATGTTTTAATTTTAAAGTTTAAAGAGTTATGTTTTAAATAATTAAATTTTTTGAATTTGTGATCATTTTGGTTTCGATATTGTATTTGTGACTTCATACCTACTAATCCATGTTTTTTAACCACTAAATTTATCATTTTCAGTAGTATTTTTTAGTGCATTTTTTTAGCAAAAAAGACCACCTTGTATAAATGTCGCACAAAAGAGTCCAAGGCTCAAAAATGCCGAGGGTTAAGCCTTGCGCCTTTTTGCTCCTTTGCGCCTTAACTATTATATCCTGAACATCAATGGTGTTGTAACCTACACAACGTATTTGACTCAAAGTTGATAAATGCAAATTAAAGAGTAAAGTTCAATGACAAAACCTTGACGGATAACAACTTACCGAGCTAATGGTTATTGTTCCCAAGTTTCCGAATGAAGGATACTTCAGTCGCGCATTAACTGTCGCTCCTCTACTGCTAAGGACCTGTTGACGCTTTTAGGCCATATACCAGTTGACATACACTGTCAATCCCCATAGTCATCCCGATGCACCATCTAACATTCGCACCAGTAGAATCTCCAACTACTTCGCCATGCTAGTTCACAGCCTACACCTAGAACAAGAACACATGCTTCTCAATATGATTGCCGACCAGCTTAGCGCCCAACTCGATAAAATTGGTTGACTATTGTGACATAGAAGATGTTCTCTTGTGCGACGATGTCACTATTCCCATTAACTCAATTCCATTGCAGCAGTCCGAAGTATCTCATGACAACCAAATCTTGCAGGGGTTTCAAATATGATGCTGCACCTATCAGACAGTGGGCAAAAGTCTGGTAAGTGTCTCATTACATGTTCTGAACCACTTACTACCAATGCTGCTCACAATACAAATGTACCTTCAATTGATACACTCAACAATGTCAACTACATGGCTCGTAATATTGTCAATGTCTTCTCTACACTTAAATCACACAATCCTTTGAAGGTGTTTTTGTTTCTCCTACAACAATTTTCTCTGACCTTATCTCTCTTCCTCAAATCATCAAAAAACGGTTAGTCTCGTTCTCTCACTACTACAATGTGAATGATGCATTGATGCCCAACATGCAACCCATAGGTGGAACCTTATCACCGCTGAAGGGTTATAAGCCTAGAAACAAAATGACATGATGCACAAACTTGTTGGTTTACTTGATGACCACGTCGGATCCTGTTCATGTATAGTTTGATATTTTAATGTTCGTTTGCAAAAAAATTGAGCTGCACACAATTTTGATACGTATATATCAAAATAATGACCCTTAAGATTGTATACTTGCTCTAGAAAACAATTTAATATTAATTTCTTTTAGGTATCATAAGACATATATGCTCAATTAAATTTTAGTAAACTATCACAAACTTTGTGTTCATTTTATTCTAAACCATAAACTACAAATGTTATATTCCTATGTTAAAACAAACTTAAATCGCCATGAAGTTTTTCTCTTTGGAAAAAGCAAAAATAGTATTGAAAACCAAATAATATTAAATTTAGTAAGTGATTTTTCAGGAGATTAAAAAACATATAAAGAATTTAACTTTTCTAAATCAAAAAGCAAAATGTAAATATTAAATACAACTACTAACTGAATTCCTTTCATTGGTTTCTCCACATGTATTGCTATTTACTTAAAGTTAACTAACTCTGAGTATTACCGTTCTTAAAGTGCAGGTGTAAATGTGGAAAAAACTCTTAATAAGCGGTAAAGATACTAAAAATAACTTAATATGTAAATATCAACATGTAAAACATAAACTCCTGCATCAATGAAAACCAGGAAAATTAACATAAATAAACTCCAAATAAGTGGTAGAGATACTCCAAATAAGCTGAAAGTGATAACTATTTATTTTAAAAATATGATTCATCTAAAATCCAGTCATCCATACATCAAGGAAAACTAACATAAATACATGCCATTGGTGCATATAAAACATTGGAAACTGACGAGTGAACAGAAAAAGTAAATTGTAATGGGGTTGAAGTTGGGGGTTGAAGCAACGTCGGTTACAAGTTGAAATGGACAGAGGGAATAACTGAATGTCAATATAAAAGACCTTCAATCATTGTAATGAAGGAGTTGAACTTAAAAATTGCAATTTGTTACAAAAAACAAAACTGAGCATTCGAAATTGCTTTTTAAACAAACATATCGGTTGAGTTGTAGATAAGTAAATAGAGGAGGAGGTCGCATGACCTAGATTTTACATGAAAAGTTAGTTGATACAAGGAATGTTTACGGGAGAAAGGAGGAGAAATCAAAGTAGAAAGATGAGATCAGGAGTTAAGGGTAAGGATTTGAATGAAGTTTGCAATGAAAGTCAATTTTGAACAAATGATTTAGGGATTTGGATATGAGGAAAAGCGAGTAGGAGAAATAGTAAATGGAAGCGGAAAATATTTGCCAGTAGATTTTGAGGCGTTGTGATGGCATGAGAATTGTGTCGTTTTCCATCTTAATCTATGCTAATATATTATTGTTGGGTTGGATTTCAGTGGCGCAGAAGCCTCCTGAGCATTTTCGGAAATCAAGAGTCGCATTTTTAACAATTCTTTTTGTTCCTTTCCTTTCCGTTCCCCTTTTTTTGCTACTTCTCTTCCTTTTTCGTTCTTCTGTCTTCTTTCAGAAAACCTAATTAACATTCTCTCAAATATTACTGAAATAAAAATTATGTTTACAAATCCTGGAAGATCCAAAGCGGATTCGAATAGATCTGAAGTTAACTCAATGTGGATTGGAGCTTCGTCTCAGGAATTTGAGTACGGCGACCATTGAGTAACAGTTGAACAATAGATGAGATGAATCCAAGCTGTATCGCGATGGATTACCCAATCACTGACGTTTAGGTAATGTCGATTGTCATTTTTCCAGTTCTCATTTTCTTTTTTTGGGTGGATTTTTGATGATCTTCAAGAATTGAAATGTTTCTTCTTTATTTCGAAGCTTCATGTTTATCCTGCTATATAGGTAGAAAATATCAAGATTTTCTTCATATATTTTGTTTATAACTTCAGATTTTACTGGATCTGGAAATGCCATCTCTTTTGTTCAGATCTGTCGAAATTTTCTTAAGAGTGAGCGAAAAGATACGCTTCTTTGTCTAGGATTTTAGATCTAATTGTCCATACTGATATTAACTATTTTGATTTGATCTGGCAGAGCACCAAATTTGTAGTTTTGAATCTCAAAGTGCGTCCACTTTGAATGGAGTGCCTTCCGCTCAACTGTTTTCGTTTATTATACAATTAACAGCTCCAAATCTACCTTAGCTTGACTTCTGCGATCTGTCGACGATTCGTCCGTCTAATTCACCCATTCCCTTTCACTATTTCCGCCATAGATCCAATAGGTAGCAGCTGATTCGTCCTCGCCCGACTCCTACAATTTGCGGACACACCATCAAACAAAGATACGTCAGACTGTTTCAGCTTCGAGCATTATTGGTAATAGTTTGAAGCACCGGTGTTGACATTTAACAGGATAATGTCATCTCTCTAATTCACCCCTTCCCTTCCACTATTTCTGCAATAGATCTAATAGCTGGCAGCTGATTCGTCCTCGCCTGACTCCTACAATTTGCCGACACACCATCAAACAAAGGTATGTCAGACAGTTTCAGCTTTGAGCATTATTGGTAATAGTATGAAGCACAAGTGTTGACATTTAATAGGATAAGGTATGGAAAATTTTATATTTTCCCATTTAAGTAGCTAATCGCTTATGCATTTTTATACCTTATCATGTGAAACAAGTTTTTTGATCATCTTATTAACACACAACTGATATTACTAGACATTATCAGTTGTTGCAGCCTAAACGGGTTATTTTGTTAGGATTTCAACGAAGATGATAATTTTTATAAGTATATGTTAAAGTTTACAAATTAGTTAATTTAGCGTTTAAACTATGGTTCTTTATGATTTTAGCTACAATGATGTGTTAAGTTATGTATTATTGAGCTTAAAAGTATCATCAACAGTTACTTATTAATAAGTGCTTTCTTGAAATATTCAAAAATTTATTATGCTACTGATACAATACGACACAAAAGCCTGTCGGTTTCAACTTTGGAATCACAACTGATACCCCACCTTTATTTTTGGAAATCCATGGAGAAAGAAAAATATTTATTTGGATGGAAATCGAGTAAAAAAAGATATACCATGGTTGTCTTAAATAAATCGTTTAATGTTTAGAGAAGTACAAAAGTAATTTCAATTCTCTGTAAGCTTTATTTACTTATGTTCATAGGTTTATGTAAAGAAAAACTCAAAATTAGAAGAAAAAAAACTAATCAATTAACACGATTTTTTCCTTCAAAAAATTATTAGTAGACTATTTTATATGTCACTACAGCATATTACACTTTAGCATTTTATTGAAATTTCAGTACAATGCTATGTAAACTTTAACCGTGCGTAAAAAAGCAAAAGGCAAATAAAATGTGTGATATGCGTTTAGTTTATAATTATAACCATTGTCTTCTTCTAAAAAATAGAACTGAGCACTACAAATTTATATGTTGATTCAAGTTTATTTGGTAACAAATTTATTTTCACTGTTAGTTTCATTATTTCGATTTTCGATATTAATTAGTTTTTGCGAGTTTGCTTTTGTGGAGCCTTGCAAACTCCATGATAAAAATTATATACTAATAAGTACCACTTAATTTAATTTCAATATTAATTAGAGAATTATCTGAATTTTTATTTCCTTCAATTATTTGTATTTATTTTTGTGTTAATTTACTTCCGTTAAAGGAACTTATTACTAATTAGTGATGTCTAAGTTTAATCCAAAAGATTAAATACAAATAAAGTTGAATTACATATTAGTTTGTTTCTTCTACTTAATTTCTTTTCTCAACTCTCTAGCTCTTGAGAAATGACGGTACTGGATGTCCCTGCTCTCTGATATGAATATTGCAGTTCCAACTGACTACATTTGTGTCTAAGGGAAGATAGGACAATAATGACACATCATTGAAACAAAAAATGTATTATGTCGGCATCGCCTTAGATATAACGATTTTAATGTCGCTTAAGTTAATAATTATCTAAAATCATTTTGTGTTGCTTCCGTTGTGGTGTTTCAAATATGGTATAGTGTTGTCAAGATGAAATATAAAAAAGAACGTTGGATATGATGTTGCAAAAAACTCAATTTGACTAATTTTGTTGTATTTTGACTTTTACTATTAGTGCTTTTTCTTTTTTTTTATATTCTTTTTCTTTTATTTCTTATTCTGCACCCATAAATACTTTATTTCATTTATATTTAAGACTGCAAAACGATCGTAGCAAATACAAATTATTTTATATAGCCCGTTATAAGAAATAAATGTTTGCATCTTCAATGTTATCTGTAACTTATAGACTTACTATTGATATTAGACGTGTACATACACCAGTGCAACATAGGCAATGTGTTCAGTTTTTTATATTACAACTCTATCAAATGTATGTTGGACACCACTAATTTCAAATAATATGCAATAACATTGCTAAATATGTATTTTTTTGCAGTCTTAGTTGTTCTAACTTAGTAAATGGTGTGCTGCTTTTATTTATTTGATAATGTAATCCATTTTATTTCACCATATAAATTTGCTGCACTTATATTTTTGAACTTATTTTTTCATGCTGAGAACCACCATGATTATCTTGCTATTTTAGATTGAGAACCGCGTTCATGTTTAAATTGGTGTACTATGTCTAATTCAATCCTAAACTTCGCCTTCAGTTTATTAGCTACTTATTTGGTTCTTAGTTTGGTTCTGCCACCCACCAACTACCTTGCCAACATAATCGACAAATTTTAATGCTACAATAATAGCATAATAACTTAGTTCAAACCAGCTAAGTATTTTCTTTTCAACCCACATTCAAAAATGAACAACTATAAATGCACACAAATTAGAAATTGGGTATACACTCTGAAAATCGTATCTGAGAAGCTCTATGATCATGCTAGCATGATTAGTGTTTAAAATTATTTGTTTTATAAGGGACATTAATGAATTGATTATGGTAACCATTTGCATTTGGACATTGATGCATAAAAATATGGTTTTTTACGTTACAATAGGAATGTGTGTTTGGAAAGAAAATTTTCCAAATCAAAAAAAAAAAAAAAAAAAAAAAAAAATACACAATCCAAAACTGTTGAAGAATGTGCTGAACTTTTCAGAATATATTATGATCCTTAAATAACATATTGAACCATGTTTAACAATTTGATAATTGGTAATATTTTATGAATACACATTGTTAATGGAAATAATAAAAATGCATGGAAGTGTGAGTAAAATTCAAAGTAGATGCGAGCTGATATTGGCTAAAAGCATTTTTCTTTCCTATAGATGTTTTAATTTTTTTGAGGGGAACTCGCCTAATTGCTTCAAAATATTAGGGAAGCATGTATTGATGTAGGTGCACAGTTTGAAGCTCCTAAATAGGCTCTAAAGTTCACTGACATACAAATAAGTAAAGCTACATATAGACCTTAGTTTAAAATAGCTTCTTTTTCGATCAAAACTTCAATTTGCAAAAACAACGATAATTAAAATAAAGCGAGATTGTCGTCATTTTTTGTGCTGTTGGGAAAGGATCAACTTTCCAAGCACTAGGTTTAATTACTTTCGTTACTGTGGTATATTGAAATGTTTAATGTAAAATGGTGTTTAGCAGTGTATATATTTACTATTTAAGTTCCGTTTTCAGCATATTCCGTATATTTTGGTTTATTCAGTGTCATGACATTCGATGATTATGGATTAATAAGGTCACAATATTTTCCATTGAATTTTGATAATAGTTCTCCAAGGAAATGTACCATTTGTACGTTAAACACCTCCAAGTGTAAATGAATTTTTTTATAATAACTATTTGTAGTTAAAACTGCAATCATTTGCTGTATAGCTGCGCATTATTTATGAAAGAAATTATAAAGGCTATCCGTAAAATCTTTACTTAGGATGAGGAGGGTTGGTATTAACCATATTGATTTGTCGCTTTGAAATCGTTATTTTTTGCACTAAAACTAGCCTAAAGCTTATCATTTGATATTGTGTAACAACATAAATGTTGTATTTAATGATAAAGAATCTTGGATAATTATTTTTTCCTTGCAGGTAAAGTACTATTAAAATTCTCAACGCATATAACATTTCATAAGAGGCGATGTGATTCACAAATTCCAAAGTAAAATAATCTTCAGTGTTTATCTTCATGTCAAAACACAGGCAAGATGCATCATAATGTTGATATTGGTCACGTGAACCTGATATGTAAAGAATGTATGCTAATTTTCCCACCTGCCGTTCTTAAATTATTAATTGTATAACTTATCAGTAAAATGTGACTATTTATGAATACCATGTTTAAAAAGGTTTCAGATTGTCTTTTTCACAAGACAATTCCCTTACCATGTTTTGCTGACTTCTGCTTATATATCTAATGTCTAAAAAGGTAAATTCTCTCATGATGTGTGATGTGTGTGCATGCTACTATTTGAATATTATCATCAAAGCGTAAGATGTATACTTGATGTGAATGTTTAAAATCATGTATTTGGTTGGCCTGTGCGTTTCTTTTTTTTATAGAGAGAGTTTATGCCTGTTTGTATCATATTTGTGTATTATTATAGTTTGAAATTAATACCTTTTAAACATTAACGATTCAATAATTAAAGACTGTAGTATACCATTAATTTCACATAAGCTCCCACCATTTTTATTACTTAATTCTAATTTGGTTATTTCATTTAAGATAATCATAAGTGATGAACCTTTTTCCTGGCTCATTGCCAACTAATTTGAGTATTCCAGTTAATACAAAAATAGTAGCATCATATCTTTAACTTTTTTTTTTTAACTTTCCCTCTATACCTTTTTTATTTTCTTTTAGCCTAAACAACCAAATATATCTATGCAATCTTTCGTATTTCTAATATTTAGTATCCATGTAGCACGCCTTTACAAATTTAAACGTAAATAGAAATAAAACCATATTAGTTTTTCCATATCTATGTGCGAAAAATGAGCGTAATAACTCAAATCCCAGTACTGTTAAATGGAATTATATAGGGAGTATTTTATCGCTCATAATAAACTGATCAACTCATTTGCAATTTAATTTTATTTTCATTCAAATGGATTTATTATGATTGTATTTTCAAACTGGCTATTAAGCAACTATCATCATTGCAACGAAATGATAGTTTGCTGTCCAAAATAATGTCTTGCTGTTTTTCTAATTGTGGTTCAGGTGAAATTATCTATCAATAATATTTCCATTTATTAAGATCCAATGATTTAGTTGTGTTATCCACTATATTATGTTCTTTCAACAATGGGCATGTAAGAAAAAGGTTAAAAACCGTATATGAGTTGGTTTATCCAAACAATATCGTAGGGTGCATTCAGATTGATATGGTTGCATTAATTTCATTTACACAAGTTGTTTCATTTTAATTTTTAATTTTTTTTGTTTATTATTGTATATGAATATGGCTGCTTATAATTTATAGAACACAAAATCAACTTTTTTATTGTTATTACTTAACCACCTTTACTGCTTTATAATTGATAAATAGTCTATTTAATTTTGAGTTCAACATAACATTAATTCCTTAACAAAATGTTACTGTATAAAGTTATAATATTTTCAATGATATTTACCTACGTGTGCCAACTTCAATTCAAATACTTCCACTTCTCCCTTATTATTTATTTATTTATGTTTGCACAAACTATGAATTGATGTTTGCTATTTCCTTATGTAGGGACGTACTACAGGCAATTTGTTTACAAAATTCATCAAAAGTTTACTATTGGTTGTTAAGCTACTAACTTTTTATATATTTTATGATGAGGCGTCGACTCCACTATGAAATGAGATGAAGCTCTTGAAGTTACCAGCATTTCAAGTAGGATTGCCAAATTTAATGTCAATTCAAGTACAAAATACAATTGTACTTAACTCGCAGTTATGATATATTGATCATTTTATGCTATGGTGTTTAAATATTTAGTAATAGTACATTATTTTGATTGAAATAAAAATTAGTACTTCATTTAAGCAGATGTAATTATGTAGTTTGATTTTTATCAAAAACAACATCATATCTTGATGGATACTAATGGGAGGTGTGGCAGCATCACATATTGGATTATGGATGTTTGATCTTTCTGTTATGCAACAAATGCAGGATCAAAATTTTGAAGCTGATCAATGCATATCTAGAGGAGTCCAAAATTCGCTCCAGTCAACATTCCAACTGTTAACTTTCGTCATGGGATGTTAATCTATTGGTGGTTAATTCCTTTATCTTAGTAAGTCTGGCAGCAATTTTATACACTTTGCATGTTTATCCCGTGAAGAATATAAATTTCACTTTGAACTACAGGACAATAATGCCACGGAGATAGGGATGAAAACAATCTCTGATATATGAAATGATAAAGTGCATCTCCTACTCGAGGCATACTGCAGCACTTGAGTCATATATCTTCCAGTTTATTGTCTAAATTAAATCCTCCAACTCGAACTCACATGAAGGTGAAAAGTTGATTCTTCCATTTGTTCAATGTGTACATGAGAAGGGATGAAATATGGCATCAAAATTTTGGAGGAAACATGTACCCATTTTCATCCTGATGTATAAGTTTATTTTCATGTCCTTCTTAAGCATGTATACAGAGAGGAAACAAAGAGAATTCAATGTTAAAATTGAATTTTGAATGGTGCTAGAACTGAAATGGATAATATAAATAAAAGGCAGACTTATATATTATCTGTTGTATTGTTGTCAAATTCTTGCTTTGTCTCTTATATTCTGCAAGTTTTTTAGGTCGATTTCTTGAATGTTAGTTCATTTGCTATTTCACTCAATTATTATTTTAGAGCAAATTCATTCAATTATTATTATGATTTGAGCCAAATTTTACAATTGTAACTTTAAGCCATGTTGCAAGTCATTTATACAGTATCTTATATTGTGCATGCAACCAGATTGTTAAATAGTCAATTTAAAAAAATAAAAATCTATGCTACAAACGTGTCTTTTTTTTAAACTCAATGCAAACCAGCTTAATTATCTATTAGTTCATAAATGATACATACAAAAAATCACTCATGCAATCCAAACAAATTTCATCAATGTTAGTTGACGATGCCCGTGTGCGTAGCACGGGTGCGCACTTGTTAGCTTTAAAATGAACAAGGACAATGAGTTGCTCATAGGAGCCATGTTGAGTTGCCGTCAATAACCATTTTTCTTGTAGTGAATGCAACTCTTTATATAAAGCCAATATTAAGAATAGTACAACAGTCTTTTTGTTAAGAAAAAAAAGAATTAATTCGTCAAAATCCACAACAAATTTCTATCACTGTGAGCCATAATTGGATTTTGTATATTCATCATGTCATTGAAAAATAAATTGATGCTTCACATTGTAATATTATAATATTTCTAAAAATGGTCAGTATATTAGTTAAACTCATCAAGTTTGATTATTGTGGTATTCCTAAAATGTTTGTGTCAGGTTAGAGGTAAAATAACTGTTTATAGTTTCTTTTTCTTATTTCTGTTTGTTTATAGTTATTTAAGTGTAATATTTTGGGTGTCGATTCTTCAAAACTTGCAAATATTGCATTTGAAGATGGTTCTGTAGCTCCTCCTACTGAGATGGAGAGAGCATTGTTGATCATTTGATTGGAATGTGCAAAAGCAATTAAATGGTTTACCGAAGGAAGAGATAAAGCTTTAGCTGAAGGAAGCACAATATTCGTTGATATTAGGCTTTATACAAAGCAATTCATTTTTTTATATTGGCAAAATTTGATCAACTCTTATTTTGTATGTAGAATAAGGTAAAGATTGAGCCAGGTGGCAAGGCACGTCTAATGGTCATATATAGTTTTTCATAAATAAAAAACGGTATGGCATGTGTGTGCATGCGTGTGTGTGTATATATATGTTTGTATGTATGGGACGACTATTTAAACACAAAATTAAACACAAATTGAAAGACACAAAAGCTTGAGCATTGGATTATTTTGACCTTATATAATAGATGGAATTCATGGGGTAAATTAATGGTGGAGATTCATTGTATCACCAATTATGTCTATATTTTGTGTCCAAATAGTGTGTGTATAGGAAATGGATTTGACGCTAACGGCTCCTTATGGGCGTCGTTCCTTCATGCAAAGTACCGTAGACTTCAGACTACAAATTTCTCCAGTAGCCCGCCTACGCTAGTGAGATGTGGAAACGGATGTTGTAACGACCCGCATTTTACGTATCGGAAGATTGTAAAATATTTTTATTTAATTCTCTAAGGGTCGGATCATTCTCGTATTTTA
Source organism: Allium sativum (assembly GCA_030737875.1). NCBI lineage: Eukaryota > Viridiplantae > Streptophyta > Magnoliopsida > Asparagales > Amaryllidaceae > Allium > Allium sativum. The sequence continues at coordinate 582,830,170 of CM060923.1, read as the reverse complement.
ATATGTTATTCATGGTGGAGTAAGACATGTCCATCATTTTTGTCAATTTTATTTGTGACCATTTGTCCCTTGTTAGTTTTGTTCAGATCATAACTTCTGATTGTGATCGAATCAAGTGATGGGGTTGATTTCATCGGATCAGAAATGGTGTTTCCAATTCTGTAGAGTGGTCACATTAAGAATTTGGCTGAGCGGGTTGGGAGAAATTGCTGTTTTAGTGTTACACATTTTATGAACAGACTAATTAGTCATTAGTGGGCTAATTAGTGAGACCCATTAAGACTAGGGACTGTTGGCTATAAATAGGAGGGTGAAGGTATGGAGAATAGTTTAATTTCTTTATTTCTCATTTGGTTGGGTGCCTGTGATTTTGCTGCTCAACCAAATACCTTTCCACTTCATTTCAATTCATAGATCTACATAAGAAGATTGAAGTTCAACATCGAAGAAGGTTAGATCTCATTAAATTGATTGATTTGAAGGAAGTCCTTCATCGTTATTCGTTGTCCGGATTGAAGATTCATTGATTTGATGTTATTTTGTGGATTTAGTGAGTGATAAGCATCTCTTACACTAATTCTGTAACAACCCGGTATTTCAGGGCCAATTAAATTTTTTTTATTTTAGTTATTTTAATGGATTTTGAATATTTAAAATGATTTATTTTAAATAATAACGACTATAAATTTATTTTAAACATAGTTATAACTTATAAATTTACTTTAATTATAAAACGAACTTGAAATGATGCGGTAGTTTGAAAATTCGTTTTTTTAATTTCAAATGAATGTACAAAATTCAATATAAGTCAGAATTTAATGAAACAAGAAATGTTAGAATTTGTTTGATTATATCTTTCTAACGAATGTAATAAACTGGGATTTCACTTTATAAATTGTAAGTTATGTCTAGTTTAAAATTCAAAATACTCGCTATAGAATTTATATATTTTTTAATATAATATATAGCCCTTAAAAATAGCCTTTTGCAAACGATCTTCGTTTTCGACAAAACCACTTTTGTTGGATTCGGAATGTCAAATTATTGTTGGGTTTCAAATTTCATAATTTTTGGAACTAATATGTGAGCGTAGTAAATTTAAATGTGTTTAGTAATTTCAGTTTGAACTTAATCGACTAGAAAATGATCATTTTTCAAACGGTCTCCAAATTCGATGAAATTAGTTTTATTAGGACAATATCATCAAAACATAGCTAGATAAATTTTTCTGTAATTTTAGGAGTCAGTATATGCCCTGGTAAATTAAAATGTACGTTTAAATCCAATATGTATTGATTTATATTTTAATTTTGATAAAAACTAATTGAAACAGTCAAATTGGCTTACAAAACATATCCCGTTGCGTCTGGAATGAGGGTGTTTAGGTAGTGCGACAGTCGTTGTATTTGATTTGGAGTTCAAACTTAAAATCTACCTTTTTGGGATTTAAATATTAATAAAATAAAATATAATTTTCTATAAATACCCATACCCCAAAACCCAAACTCAGAAATCGCCGCCCCCCTTTTGTAATCAGCGGCCGAACTGCTCCCTTTTTAATTCAAAAATTTCTTTCAATCTGTTCACTATTTCGATGATCTTCCAAAGCACAAATGGTAGAGGGTTTTGGGCTCTTCAAATCAGTATGGGTTTGATCACCTAACGTGGGGTTAATTGAATGAAATTGGGCCTCAAACCCGCCGCCATCGAGCTCGATTTCAAGGAGGTTGGTGGCGACGAGTTCGATGAGGCTGGCGGTGGGGAGAGGTGACGTGAAGGCCTTCGGAGTGGCAGTGGCTGATTGACGAACGACGGCGTCAGGGAGGTCCGACGGCGCTCCTTTTGGTGCCATGATGGGTTAGGTTTCACAATGAACCCTGGAGTGATTTCAAACAGGAAGTGGTAATGTTTATTTTTAACGTTATTAATTAAGTTAATTATTAAGTTAATAATCTCATTTAATTATGAAATGTATAAATTATCGTATCTCTTTCATACGAGGTCCAAATCCGATGATTTTGGATCCGATGGAATCGTAGAAAAGAGAGCTTCGCCATGGATCTGACCAGGACAAAAATAGAACAACTTAGAATTTTAGGCGAATTCAAATCCAAATGATATAAAATCGTTAAATAAAGACCGACGGAGTGGAAACCAATGTGAGAACTCCTTCTCACTAAATTATATTTTATCATGTTATTGTATTCATGTATAAAAATAAATAGAATTGACAGTATAGATTTATATCAGTTTTAATCATTATAAACTGTATACAGTGCCTGTTATCTCACCTCCCTCGTCTACAGACCATGGACGATTTAATTGATTGTATTGTGTTTTGACTGTATTGTGTGTTGATTGTGATGTTTAAAATATTCGAAATAATTTAATATTATTTTGTTGTAGTTGAAATTAAATTATAAATATTTATTTATAATTTGAATAGTGAAAATGGGCTAATTAGAAAAATAATTCAAATCGAATTAGAACTGGTTAAATTTATTTATTAGTGATTATTTTGAATCGACTGTTGTTGTTTAGATACCCCACACGGGTCTGGGGATGTTAGTTTATTCACATCTCCCCTGAATTTAATTATATGTCAATCGATTGATCGACAGGCCGTGATAAGCGTTATTTAAGTATTTAATGCTTATACAGTTGTAAATTGCACTCTGGATGTGAATTGACTATTTGATGATTATTTATCATTATTTTTGAATACATGTGATGTATGAAATCCATATAACAGAAATTATATGGTAATTGATTGGTCGCATTCCGATTCAGAAATAAAGAATATTTAAAATAAGGAATATTTTAAAATAATATTCAGTAAATAATCAAAATATGATTTTGATGTCCGATTTTGGATGGACACGAAGAAATAAAAATATATGAAGCTGGGTTATGTGTAGAAATGCCATTTTAACCCGAACGGTTTTATCGATCGATTTTATTCATTTTATAATGAATATCGAAAAGAATTGATTTTAAAAACTGATATTTTGAAAATATTATCATTTTAATATTATAATGATATGAAATATTCAATTTTGATTTAAAATTAAAAATGAAGTTGAAAACGTTTTAAAATGAATTTATAAACGATTTATAAAATACGTTTTAAATAGAAATAGACTATATATATATATATTTTTAATGGCCTGAATAGAACGCGCCGTGCAGCGACCGTTCGCAAATTTCGACCATTAACTTCAAATGGACATAATGGGAGATCCGACTATTTGATTCTCCTAAAATCGAAACCGTTGGGTTCGTATCGGAAAGAGCTTTTAAATGATAATAAGAGATTTGAAAATATGCCCAAATCAGATTTGGGAAAGGTCGCTGTAAATACAGTTCGATGACCGTATATGGAAACCGACTGAAATGGCGATATTAAAATTATTAAAAATATGGATAAATTGTGTAAAATCATAATAAATGATTTGGAAAGAGTTGGGATGAAAAATTCCATATTTGAAAAGATTAAAATATATTTTTATCAAAATAAACTAGTTATTAACTAGAATATTAATCCAATGTTTCTAAATAAATAAATTGGATTTGAAATGGTTTTAAAATAACCAAAGTTTTCCAATGGATGAATTAGAATGGATTTGAGTGGAAATAATCTTCAAAATACTTTGGTATTGGATTCCGTGATTATGCGGATATTGTTGAGGAATTTGGAAGATACAGATATCGTTATTCCCAATAGGATATCCATTTGATTCATAATTTGATACTGAGTATAAGCCAATAAAATTTCTATTCAAAGCGTTGTATTTAATATCAAATTGGATTTCGGGTTAGTCGTGAATAGTGTCTTAAATAACACTATTATTAAACCCAATTAAGAAAAGAATAAATCTTTTAATTAAGATTTAGTGAAGTTTACCAATTAATACTTAATTGGAATTGAAATGAAAGTTGATTGTGGATTTATCTGGACTGTGTTTTAAATGACATTTGTTCTTTAACCCAATTAACAATGAAGAGATGATTTGGAATTCATAAATCTTCTTATTAAGATTTAATGGAAATTTTCCAAAGTAAAGTTTTCCAATTTAATATATTAAATTGGAATTGAATGGAATTCGATTTGGTAATAATCGAGATTGGCTTCTGTAAAGGAAGACCATTACTATATATGGAATTTAAAAGGCTTTGTCATTATTTCATTTATATTATTAGTCTGATACGGAAATTTATATCGATTATGTACTGTTACGATTTCCGGGAAGAATCCATTTTGATGGAAGATGATTTTGGGGTTTATCGTGAACTGTGTTTTTAATTGACATTAGTTCTTTAACCCGATTAAAGAAAGGATAAAATTTCCTAAAGTTGAATATCACAAGGTAATGTTTTTTATATTAAAACCAAGCTGGAGTTTTAATAAATCTTTAATTAGATTAAAATGGGAATGAGGTAATTAAATTTATCGAATTCATGAAATGATCGAGAATGGAGTACATCAGTTTTACTCTAGGCGATAGTTAAATCTTTAATTAGATTTGAACGGGAAATGGTAATTAGTTTACCGATAACACAGTGGATGTTAGATTAGGGTAATAGCAGTTTTGCTCCATGGGATGAATAGGTTGGGATTAGAAAATAAAATAAATGATTACCTCGGTAAGGCACGATAATGCCGACTAGTTTGATAAACCTTGTTTTGGTTTAGATTGCGAAAAGATGTAATAAAATATTTTGAAATGATATCCAAAGGAAGATTAAAAAATAAATTTAAAAGAATTTATCTTTGATAAAATTGATGGGAACCTTTCCCTAAAGATGTGAATATTTGAATAAAAGAATATTCTGAATTGGAATGAGGCGTATGATGTGTCTTTATAGCACTTGATTATTGATTATAAAATACGCGAGTTATTCGGAAAGACCGGGTTTATCCCATTCTGAATAACTGATATGGCGACTAAAAGTCGACGACAAAGATGGTGGTTGAAGACCGAAGATCTTCACATCGTTTGGATGATTACTGATGTCTTGATCGAGCTGTACACCCAAGACAAGGTAATAAGTGGTGATCGTCCGGACGTACTTGGAGATCGACCGGATATGCGAGGGCCTCTCTCCTGTATTGGACATATGGGATGAGGAATAAGGTGCCTCCGGTTTCGTTCAAACCCAAAACGGACTTGTAAATGGATGCGTGTCTAACATTGGATTTCATTCTGTGTTGATTGATTTATATTAAATATATATCTGTTTGGTGACGGAGAATTTATTCTCTTGCTTAACACCCTTCTCTGAGACGTACGAGCTTAGAGGTTATATATTGGTAGACATCAGTTGGATGGCGTGAATTGCCAGTGTGGCATGCTGAGATGCAAATGATCAAGGCTTTTGTTGAAAAGCAGAGTCTTGTGGTTGATGATCAAAACACGGCTTTAAATAGCATAGCTTTGTGTATAACGTTAATTCGCGAGCCTCTCACCCAGTACGAGTCAAAAACGGGATAGTGACCGCATGGTATGCATGCGTTTCTTTCTAGGTAGAAGTGGTGTCATGGTATGAAGCCCAGAAATTTTACTTATGTGGATGATGGATTGCGAGGCGCCTCGGATTTGAGTCACTAGTGGCTCTTAATATGGTTGACATACTGACTAGATTTTATGCCCCATAGGGTAGGGAAACATATTGTTCAAGAATTACTAATCCACTAAAGTAATTGTGGACCAGCCCTAAAGATCCAGGTGTAGTTGCGGCTGTATCCTGAGGCACGGGCTAGAGTATCTCGAATCGGTGAGGACGATCCCTTGCCTCGACTCATAGATGGAATCCAATTTCCAATACGACATTCTCCGGTTTTAGTTGTAAACCTATATGGCGATATAGTGGGATGGGGCGCTCATGTCGTCTATGATTGACACATTTATATTTGAAGTTGTTTTTGACACTATACACTTATAGTCGTAACAAAAATGATTTGTCTTAAAACGTACCAAGCATGTTTGGCTATTATAAGGTAAAACTCTATCCTCCGGCTTGTGTTGCATTGTGTGATGGGACCAGAGTCTTATAATAGCTTCATTTTTTCCAAAAAAACATTGCGTTGTTTTATGTTAAACAGAGATTCATATGGAGTAAACCCGTTCGTGTTATACGACATGGTCCCATGATTTCCCCACTTTTAAAATAAAGATATAATAACTGTTTTAGTTCTCACACCAGTCCCATGACTGAATCAGAGTTTATTGTTTTAACCTAAACTCTAGGTGCCTATATTTCCCACACGAGCAGCTAGTAGTTTTGGTTTTCCCAAATTTCTTTTCACAGGATCCTGGATTACAGCTTGAGCTATATTCGAAAAGCTTTGTATTTGTGTATTCCCTTCGGTTGTGTTAATTAATGTATTTTCCGCTATACATTGTATTTATACATTTAAATTTCCGTTGCTTTGTATTTTAATATCTGATATTATTTTATTTTCGTTGTGTACTATTTATTCATACTCTGATATATTCTTGTACTCTGATGTGAATTGTTGTAATAGCAATGAAATGTTCTACTATTTGTGCTCTGATGCGTCGTGTTCTCAAAGCAATCCGCAGTTTCTTGGCTCTTCGGAGATTGGGGAATTTCGAATCGTTATAGATTCAAATGAGTATATGGATTTGTTTGATCTTGTTTTCATCAAAGCATGTCAGTTTCACCTAGATCTAATCGACATAAGTATATTTTCAATCGGATCACCATATGATCTAATCTAGCAAGATTATAAGGTAAATTCGTATGCTAATTCTACGTTTACGTAAGTTTAGATCCATTTGTTGATTCATTCATTGTTTTATCATGACCTGGTGGATTTCATATGATTGTATGATGATTGATTTGTTGCGTTATTGATTTTTTTGTATGAAATTGATTGATTTTGGATGAGTTGTGTGTTTGGATGTTTGTCATTGGAAGCATGGCTCGAGTGGATTGCATGTGTTGAGTTCGAATTTAGCTCGTGTTGATGGATCGACTAAGATGTATGGACTATTGCGCAAGAAAAGTGGATCGGGTCGTTGTACCTACGATGGATCGTTGGCTCATGATGCAAGCACCGGATCATATTAGTAAAACTTGGTTGATCGGCAAAACTGATGGATCGCATGGAATATGGGGAGCGTGGATCGGCTAGTATTGTTTTGAAGAAGCATTGGGAGGACCAGGTTCGGTTAGTGCATGATGATGGATCGCAAGTGTTCTAGGACAACAGTCATGGGATGGGTCGCTTACATCTGGGTCAGGTACACACATAGTCGTCTAAATGTGTGGATTGGCTACAGCCACATTGGATGGAGCACACTATCAAGTGGGTTGCTAAAGGATGTTCAAACTTAGGACTATGCAATGTGGTACAAGCTCCTGCTTGTATAGGACGGATTGCATTTACATGGATCGTGATTGAAGTTAGTATGGATCGCAATTTGTACGAACCATATGTATGTTGACAGATTAGCCGAGCTGGTAAGAGGGATGAAGTATAAAGCATTTATGGGTGAGCTACAGATAGATGCAACTTAGGTGGGCATAAATAGTTAATTATGTGGAAAGAACTTGAAGCACGCATGGATCGTTAATTATGTGGCGCACATATCATATAATGGGTCGTGTACGAATTGAAAGCATGGATAGTGAGTCACTACAAGTATGGGTCATTCATAGCTGGACCATCCATAATCCATGCACAATGAAGACGTGTTCACTTTCTGCTCCAAAGCGTGGAGCTCGGGCCTTCTTGATGCACAAATGATACGTGAATCAGTGCAAACATTGCTCGTGGTGATTTAGTAGGTGATGTTGCACAGTCGCATGAAGATAATGGGTCGGCTGCATTCTGATGAGGATGGGTTGTTGCTTTGTAACATTGGCCGTGTACGTTAAGATGGTTCGCATGCACTTCGTACAGGAAATGATATTTTTACATGTATTGCCCATATATATATATATATATATATATATATATATATATATATATATATATATGTGTGTGTGTGTGTGTGTGTGTGTGTGTGTGTGTGTGGATTGCACACATATATGCATAGCTAACAATTTGAAAACGTGAATTTTCATTTTCCTGGAGCATGGGGTGTTTTCATGGTAATACAGGCTCCAACATGTGTAAACGCAAGGTTCACCCAAGACATGGATTAGTCAGTAAATAGCATGGATTGCATGGGCTGTATCATATGCATACATGGGGTGCGAAGGCTTGGTTCGAACGTGCGTGGATCGGTCCGCAGTTCAAATGCATAGGTCAGATCGTGAGTACAATGGATCGGTGTGATCCATTGGGTACGAGTAGAATAGATCGGTGTGAAGCAGGAATGGATCAGGCGCGATCTAGTGATGTGCGATCGATGATGATGGATCGGTAGGCGACCCAGTGATGGATCGGTGAACGAACCATCAAATATTGACCAATAGATGTTGATTTTTGGTGGTTCGATAATGGGCGTTGCTTCGATGTGAATTCAGATGGAATGTTTAAAGCAAAGTGAAGTGTTTATTGATCGATGAAATGCAATGAGTTATGAAAATGACTCAAGATGATTTAAGCTCGTGGATAGTGGTTTCTCGAGAAGGGGTTTAAGCTTATGGATAGTCGTTGGTGATGATGACTAGATTCATGAAGTGTCGAGGGATTGTCATTAGTCGGAGGTACTAGCGGACTCAAATCAGGGGTATAATGGGGACACCCAAAAGACTAGATGATTAGTCGAGTACCCTGGGCAGTCACGATGGGCCTAGTTGTCTTCATTGAGTAAGGCAAACAAATGAGTCACAATGGCATATGGAGTTTTTCTAGAACCGAGGTTACCATTAGCCCTTAACGGTTGGCATGACGTGGCAAGTCATACGATTAACGATGGTTTCAAGGCAAGGCTGACAGTGATAGCTAGAGTTGTTGATGTTGATTGTTTGCTTGTATCATCTTGTGTGGATTATTCAACGTCAAGGGAGATATTTCTTGGGTGCTTGTCTAATGTTGGTTTAGGCCTTCAGGGCTTGTGCTTGCGAGGTGTTGAACCTGGTTAGAGTAATCCATGCTTGATAATTGATTGCAATGAATGTTACTATTTGTTTCTTTTTTGATTGTTTGGGTAGGCTATCACTGTTAGTTGTGGAGTAAATGGGTTTGGGTTTCTTCTCTGTTGATGGGTTGGAAGATCAAATGATTGAACTGCCTATTTTTCGTATACTTTATTGATGATGTTTGATAGTTGTTTTACCGCTCATTAAGACTTGTCTGATTCAAGATTTTATGTTTCTCTCTTGTTACCTTGGGTTGTTCATCCATATTGTGGATGGGAACACTGAGTAGTAGGTAACATGTAGTAGATCTTGATGAGTATGATGCTGCTGAGTGACGACGAGCTGGAGATTGATGTATTATTTTCCTACCATACATACTTGATGTTTCCTCTATCATTGTTATGTATGCTACTCTGAGTGAACCTGTAGTGAGGCTTATTGTAGGATTCTGATGTGATCCTTTTGATATATGGATATTCTCATGATGATATGAAAAGTTTAAGATTCTACCCAATTATGCTTCACGATTAACTCATGTTGTATATGTTCTATTATATCTAACCTATGTGTTGTGAGTTATACGACATGTTCTGCATGTGTTGTTCTACCTCGATGATCATCCCGTATCAGCCTGACATGTCATATAGCGCACTCCACCCTTGGTCTGTGTGGGAGGTACGGGGCACTCATTACGTTTGGTATAAGAGCTTTAGTTAATTGGTTTTATCTAAAGTTCGTGGGCGTAATGACATATGAGAGACGTATTTATACTTTCCTAATGAATGATTACTATTATATATATATATCGTATGGTATGGCAGATTAATAAGCACTTGAACACCAATTGCGGACTTTCTCTGATATGGACTAATCATTCTATTTTAAGATTTAGTATGAGTTATCGAACTTCGGAAAATGCTGCTAAGGATAAGTTTGCGACTGGAGGGATATGTGAAGATAGCCAGTCGGAAGCTACAATTGCTATGACTGATTATCCTGCTAGGTTCGAGGCCATGATGGCAACGATCATGAAGAGGATGTCCACTCCTGAAGCAGCAGTAGAGTGTGGCATTCCCATGCAGACACAATGGGTCGATTCTGCTATGCGGTGAATGGATTATCCTTCTTCGGACGAAGAGGTTGAGTTGAGGAGAAGTATAGCTTTGGAGCAACTTCGACGTCGAGTTAAAGAGCGTGAAGAAAAGATTACTGTTGCTTGGGACGAGGCTTTTAGAAGCAAAGATGAGTCTTTTAAAGAAACATTTGCTGGCACTAATGCCATAAGGAAGACGAATCAGCAGAAGAAATGTAAACAGAAAGGGGGTTACGACCAGAAGAAGAAACATGTAACGCCCCATATCTTTGCGATATAATAATTAATTAATTTAATTATATAAATAGCGATTCAAAGATTTAAATAGTTGTTCAATTAAATAATAATGAATATTTAATTAGTATTTATAATATAATAGTATATTATAATGCCGAAATAGTCGGGAATAACTAAATTCACAATACTGTGTAAATTGGACCATTTATAATATTCAATTCAGTTTAGAATTGAATTATAATAACGAATATATTATCTAAACGAAATTTGAACGTATAATTATATTATAAATATAATCGAGCTCGAAATGACGTGATAGTTCGTAATTTGGCGATTCGAACTTTAAACGAATATACAGAATCCGTTTTAAATCGGATTTCTGTGAAACAAGAAACGTTCGGAGCTGGTAAAGTATATTTTTCTAATGGAAGAGAAAAATCAGGATTTCGTTATGTAGATTTTGATTTATGTTCAAATAAAATTTCCAAATAGTCGCTATGGAATTTATTTATAACTTATAACATTATATAAAAGGAATTTCATTATAAATCGAATATCGATTTAGTCGGGGTTTGAAATATCGAGTTAGAAATTCATATAGGAATATTATGGAGCTGTATGATATTCTATGTGAATATATACAATAATATTTATTTATAAATATTTAATTTAATTATTTTTAAATATTTATATTTAAATTGGTTTATTTAGAGCTTTAAAAATAGCCAGTTTTGCAAACTAACTCCGTTTTCGACGAAACTAATTTTGTTGGATTCATAATGTCAAATTATTGTTAGATTCCAAGTTTCAGGATTTTTGGAGTCAGTATGTAGTCGTGCCGATTTTTAATATGAAAAACAGTCGATATTTTGACGGTTAAAAATACGTTGTGTGAGAAAACGGAGTCGGATTTCGACGAAACCAATTTCGTTGGGTCCGTAATGTCAAACTAAAGGTGTATGTCCATTTTCGTGAATTTTGGGTATCGTATGTGATCACAGGAATTTTAGAGGATGAATACAATTAGCGATTGATTAAAATAAAATAATCAATAAAAATATATATTTAAATTACCTATAAATAACACTTAACTATTCCTAAACCTAAAAATCTCCATTCAGTAGTCAACGTTTTTCCGTCGCTCCCGTTTTTCTTCAAACAGTAAAAATGGGAGATTGGAAAAATCAACACAAAGTGTATAAAATCCCTAAAATCATTTTATAAATATTTTTGAGTCCTCAAGCGGCTCTCTTTACTCCTATACCCATTTCAACAAATGTGACGCCAGTTTTGGGCTGCTCAAGGAACAACAGTCGAGCCAGGGTTTACGGTTGTAGGAGATTGAAGCACGGATGGATGATTTGGATATGAGATTTGAAATGGTGGTTGGATTTAACATGTATCAGCAAAGTTCTGGGTATTTGCGTGGTGATTGAGGTCACGTTCCTGTAGATCGGCGCTGGAAGAACGCAAATGTAAAGAGGCACACGAGTTGTGTATTTTTGTGTTGGAATGGAAGAGATCAAGAAGAGATGATCGTTGGTGCTGGTAGTTCGTTGTTCGGTGATCAGGATAGGGAGAAAGGGAGGTCGAAATAATGGAAATAGCTGTGAATGGAGTATGTAGTCGCGAAATGAAGAGGAGAGGAAGGAAGAACGGTTTAATGGGTTTTTAATGTGAACGTGGGCCAAGAAAATAGAGAGTGAGGCCCAAAAGGGATAAATATTCTAAGTTCTTATTTAATCTGAATGTATATTTACTTCTAAATATGATATCTTACACATGCATTATAAGAATTGCGAACGATCGGATCCGTTGGGATCGTATGGATTGAAGCTACACAATGGAACTGACTGAGAATGAATTAGAGCTCATTACAATTTATTGCAAATTAAATTGTCGGTCTGAATCAATCGACAATTATCATTATTTAACGATGATCGTCCAATGTGAGAAAAACTCAACAACTCTATCAGTTCATATTTTTATAACATATTTTCAGAACTTATAAATGATGATTGATTGCTGTGTGTTGACTGTTTTGTTGAATTGCTTATGCATTGATTGAAATTATAGATAACGATATATATAAATCGTTAATCAAATATCGATTCTGTTTATCAGAATATTTCATAGTGAAATGAAGTTGATGTTAATTATATTGTTTGACATCAGTGATCCAGGGAAACAGGTTGGAGGGATCCAACTGGATTCCTCAATATTTATAATACTGTTCTTTTCATATATTGTAATATATGATGTGATATATAATCTGTGTTGATTACGTGTGTTGAATGTTATCGATCATTGTTATTTGGTATTTTAAATACCGTAAGAAATACTGGGATGTAGAAAAGGGGATTTGTAAAGTGTATTTTGAAAATGAATTATTTGTATAAAATCAATGGATTTTATATATAAAAGGAAAAGAATTTTATAAACGAAAATTATAAAATCAAATGAGAATAGTAAAGGGAATATTTGTAAGACATTTACAAATAGAATTGAAAAGGGAATATTTGTTAGACATTTACAAATAGAACTGAAAAGGAAATATTTGTAAAACATTTACAAATAGAATTGAAAAGGAAATATTTATTTGTTAAATAAATAGAATTGAAAAGGAAATATTTATTTGTTAAATAAATAGAATTGAAAAGGAAATATTTATTTGTTAAATAAACAAATAGAAAAGGGAATATTTGTAAAACCAATAGAAAAGGAAATATTTGTATAAACAAATAGAAAAGGAAGTATTTGTAATCAAATAGAGTTAGTAGAATATTGGTTATTCGAAAAGAGTAATTGAATATAGGTTATTCGAAAAGAGTAATCGAATATAGTTTATTTGAAAAGGAGTTAATCGAATATAGTTTATTCGAATAGAAAAAAGGAGTTATCGAATATAGTTTATTCGAAAGAGATTATCGAATATAGTTTATTCAAAAGGAGATTATCGAATATAGTTTATTCGAAAGAGATTATCGAATATAGTTAATTCAAAAGGAGATTATCGAATATAGTTTATTCGAAAAAAAGATTATCGAATATAGTTTATTCGAAAGGGGTTATCAAATATAGTTTAGTTGAAAGAGATTATCGAATATAGTTTATTCGAAATGAGTTATCGAATATGGTTTATTCGGAAGGAGTAAATCAAATATAGTTTATTCGAAAGGAGTAATCGAATATAGTTTATTCGAAAAGGAGTTATCGAATAGAGATTATTCGAAAGAGAGTTATACGTTGAAATTTGATTATATCGAATTCGGGAAAGTACACTTTCCGTTTTTAATCAAGATTAAATGATTTATTTATAAATTGTCTATTTGGTTATTTAGTTAAATTAAGGAATAAAAGTTATTTTTTGAAGTTAGATATTTCATAATAGGGATTATAATGCTATAGTTATAATCAATGATTTCTATAAAAGAAGTGGATTCGTAAATAGAATCCGAGAGTTACGTAAGGAAGTTGGTTAAAGATTTAGAAGGTTAACCTTGTCTGTTTTGAAGTTAGAAATGTTGTTCAGTTAAGGTCTGAGAGGTAGTTATACCCCAACTTAATGGTCTTCGTTTTAACTAAGGAATGGTTAAGGTTCGATAGTGAAGGTTGGTTAAGTGAATTTAGTTAATGAGTGTAATGTTTTGAATTGGCATAGCGATGTTATATTTAAACATCTGTTTAAATCCAAAGGTAGGAGTTTTGGAAATGTTTTCCAAATAAGGAATGGAAATGTTTTTCCAATGTTAATAACGTATATTTTCTAAATTTAGAAGATAAGAAATGTTGAATATATGGAAATAGGAGATGAAAAATGAACTAAAGAGATAAACATTAAGTGATGATTGATCGATATAATTTCCATCTAGAATTAATATCGTTGTTTGCACATGTTAACTCACCGACTATCGAAGTTTTTGTCCATTTTTCCGTCGTCAATACGGAGAGACCGGGATCAGATTCATAATCTGAAAACCACTCATATGGGCATTAACATTGTGAGTCAAATATGAAGAAGATAATTGAAGACGGAGTTATGCAAGGGCTGTCCTGTTTACAGAATAGTGCCTTCGGTTTGTCCAGTCCCAGGACAACCTGTATGGAAGAATGTCTCACAGAGTATATTTAATGGATCACGTAAGTTGATCTCTTCAAACGTATGTACGTTTGGTGGCGGAGGAATTCGTTTCTCTTAGGTGTATACCCATTGTATTTTTGGGGAAATCGATGTGTGGTTTGGCGGGTATGACGATATGACATTCAAAGTGAAGAAATGTGTGATCTGTCAGAGATAAGCGTGGCCTCTAGCCTTACAGCTGGGAAATGACAAAAATCGGGCAGGCAGCATGGCTAAGTGGTTGGCTGCCAAGTAGGGTGTATTATCACCTATCTAGAGATATTCATTTCATTATTTAATCTATTCGATGTTGTCCCATTCGGGAAACAGTTGTTGATTCCAACCGTTGGTGATATACATTCGATACACTCAAGCGAAATGAGTGGTCGGTCATGTGTGGCCGGGTTGCAAGATGTTCTTGTTGAACCCAGTGTGTTCCTCTCTAGAGGTACACTATCGGAAGGTGGTTCCATACCTTGTCATAGTTGGTAATCCATTATCCAATAAGTGCTTGCGGTTTTGATTGTATACTATATATGTAGAACGTGAGATTAAAGCGTTTCTGCTAAATGATTAATATATTGTGGTTGATAGACACTATCATAATATCAAAATAATTTTGATATAAATACTTTTTGGATTCTCATAAAGGAAAAACCCGTTTCATTATACGACGTGGTCTTATGAGATATCGTTTAATCGCTCAAACTGTTTTAAATTGTTTTACTCACACCAGTCCCATGACTGACCCATAATTTATTTTGTATTGTTTTCCCTAAACTCTTAGGTGCCCAATTTTGTACAGGCAGTCAAGTAGTCAGGATTTTACAAATAAACTGGGAGAGCTTGGAGCGGGAGGCTTCAGGATTATATAGCTATTGTTTATTCCGCTGTGTTGTAAGTGTTGTACTTTGATAATGTTACTGTATACACATACTGATTTTATTTCAAGGATATGTTATCTATTATATGTTGTTTGTTCCGCTATGAGATTCGTGTTACTCTGATGTTGTATGTTCTTCTTCTTCTTCTATTCTAAGTTTCTATCTTATCTATTCTCACCCTCTAATTTCTTTCATGGACTATCCGGTGTTTCCGATGCTTGAATAGTCGACACGGTGTTGTATGCCGATATCCAGGATCGCGAAAACCCGGGTCATTACAGTGGTATCAAGGCTTAAGGTTAAGTAATTACCTGGCTCTGTGGCGTGACTCGATAGAGAGGGATAGTAATACCCTAGATTGAGTCGAGTATATATATACGAGTCAACATATTTGTTATTTGATATAAAATGGTTTTATATTATGGAGATTTATTGATTGAGTTGTTTATGATTGCTGGTCGATCAGTTTGATCCGCTGTATCGATAGGGGTTTATAAACACTCCAATACGATGAACCGACAATGTATGTTTTGAAAAGAGTGTAAATGAAATAATTTTACCCAAATTTATTTTTTGATATAAAGGATTTATATTGGAATGATTATAATATATTAGGTACATTGGTTGTTATTGTAATCGAATGAGATTATAAATTAAATGGTTATGTAAATAGCCAATCAGGATTCATATAAGTGAAAAATATGAAATCGAAATGAATTGAATCTGAATTTAAATCAGAACTGGAATTAAAATTCCGAAAACATGAAAAGTGTTTGTAAATGAATCTAGGTTAAATATATTTGAATTTTAAAATCCTGGGAGATTTTAAATTTGTTACAAGCATTTAAAAGGATATTTTGAAATGGATTTCAAAATGGAAGTGTTCAGATATGGTTTTGAAAGTGAAATAGCATTGAACTCACTTCGATAGCTAGAAATAGATTCTAATGATGATCATGACATCATCAGTGTTCATTTTCGAATTGTAAGTGACGGATTGCTACCAAAAATTTTGTTTTGGAAATGTTTTGCGAAAACAAGTTGTTTGAGTTTCGAAAAGGATTGTTTGATTTTTGAGAAAAGCGAAGCTGTTTGAAACCCCAGGAAGAGGTTGTTTGAATTAAAAACAAATTTAAATAGAAATTTGTGGAAATAAATTGGAATTGAATTGAAAACCAATTAAGTGGAAATTGAATTGGATTAGAATGATATCGAAAAAACTGGATTTGTTACATTGGAATCCGAAATGGTACAGGATTGATGAGTTAAAAATTTGAAAATCGAGAATGGAACTTCAATTTGAAATTGAATTTGGCTTGGATAAGCGAATGGTTGTGTTGGAGACAAAAGTGATTTGAGTTTGATTGGGATGATATTGGTATATGCTGAATTAGCAGCAAATGGAAAGAATACAATGAGATGCCCGACAAAAAGGTACAAGTTTATATTTATATTGGTTATGAGATTTATCAGCCGATTGGCAAGCCGCTTGGCTGTTTGATTTTCTTTTGGGTTGGAGAAGGCCTAGAGAGGCGAGTTATAGATGTACCGATTGAGCCGTACAAAGGAGGTGCTGGCGAAATTTTTCGAAAATTTAGGGCGTTAGAATTTTTTTAGGAATTTTGAAATTTTTTGTAAACAAGAATGAATTAATAATTTCATTGAAATTAATCGGTATAGTGAAACCGAAGTTAAAAGTAAAACAAATAAATTTTTAACCCAGTTAATAGTGTTAGTTTTCTACCTTAGCTATTTCAAGGACGAAATTATTTTAAGGGGGGAAGAATGTGACGACCCATATTTTTGCGATATAATAATTAATTTATTTAATTATATAAATAGCAATTCAGAGATTTAAATGGTTGTTCAATTAAATAATAATGAATATTTAATTAATATTTATAATATAATAATATATTATAATGCCGAAATAGTCGGGAATAACTGAATTCACAATACTGTGTGAATTGGACCATTTATAATATTCAATTCAGTTTAGAATTAAATTATAATAACGAATATATTGTTTAAACAAAATTTGAACGTATAATTATATTATAAATATAATCGAGCACGAAATGGCTCGGCAGTTCGTAATTTGGTGATTCGAACTTTAAATGAATATACAGAATCCGTATTAAATCAGATTTCTGTGAAACAAGAAACGTTGGGAGCTGGTGAAGTATATTTTTCTGATGGAAGAGAAAAATCAGGATTTCGTCATGTTGATTTTGATTTATGTTCAAATAAAATTTCCAAATAGTCGCTATGGAATTTATTTGTAATTTATAACGTTATATAAAAGGAATTTCATTATAAATCGAATATCGATTTAGTCAGGATTTGAAATATCGAGTTAGAAATTCATATAGGAATATTCTGAAGCTGTATGATATTCTATGTGAATATATACGATAATATTTATTTATAAATATTTAATTTAATTATTTTTAAATATATTTATATTTAAATGGTTTGTTTAGAGCTTTAAAAATAGCCAGTTTTGCAAACTAACTCCATTTTCGACGAAACTAATTTTGTTGGATCCGTAATGTCAAATTATTGTTAGATTCCAAGTTTTGAGATTTTTGGAGTCAGTACGTGGCCGTACTGGTTTTTAATATGAAAAATAGTCGATATTTTGATGGTTAGAAATACGCCGTGTGAGCGAATGGAGTCGGAATTCGACGAAACCAGTTTCGTTGGGTCTGTAATGTCAGATTAAAGGTGTATGTCCATTTTCTTGATTTTTGGGTATCGTATGTGATCATAAGAATTTTAGAGAACGAATACAATTAGCGATTGATTAAAATAAAATAAAATAATCAATAAAAATATATATTTAAATTACCTATAAATAACCATTAACTATTCCTAAACCTAAAATTCTCCATTCAGTAGTCAATGTTTTTCCGCCGCTCTCGTTTTTCTTCAAACAGTAAAAATGGGAGATTGGAAAAATCAAGACAAAGTGTGTAAAATCCCTAAAATCATTTTATAAATACTTTTGGATTCCTCAAGCGGGTCTCTTTACTCCTATACCCATTTTAACAAATGCGATGACAGTTTTGGAATGCTCAAAGAATAACAGTCGAGCTAGGGCTTACGGTTGTAGGAGATTGAAGCACAGATGGATGATTTGGATATGATATTTGAAATGGTGGTTGGATTTATCATGTATCAGCAAAGTTCTGGGTATTTGCGTGGTGAGTGAGGTCGCGCTCCTGTAGACCGGCGCTGGAAGAACGCAAATGTGAAGAGGCACATGAGTTGTGTATTTTTGTGTTGGAATGAAAGAGATCAAGAAGAGATGATCGTTGGTGGTGGTAGTTCGTTGTTTAGTGATCAGGATAGGGAGAAAGGGGAGATCGAAGTGAATTCGTAAATAGAATGCTATAGTTATAATCAATGATTTCGGTAAAAGAAGTGAATTCGTAAATAGAATCCGATATCTACATAAGGAAGTTTGTTAAAGATTTAGAAGGTGAACCTTGTCTGTTTTAAAGTTAGAAATGTTGTTCAGTTAAGGTCTGAGAGGTGGTTATACCCCAACTTGATGGGCTTCGCTTTAACTAAGGAATGGTTAAGGTTCAATAGTGAAGGTTGGTTAAGTGAATTTAGTTAATGAGTGTTTAAACATCTGTTTAAATCCAAAGGTAGGAGTTTTGGAATTGTTTTCCAAATAAGGAATGGAAATGTTTTTCCAATGTTAATAACGTATATTTTCTAAATTTAGAAGATAAGAAATGTTGAATATATGGTATCAGGAGATGAAAAATGAACTAAAGAGATAAACGTTAAATGATGATTGATCGATATAATTTCCATCTGGAATTAATATCATTGTTTACACACGTGTTTTTCTTTGATAGTTAACTCACCGACTATCGAAGTTTTCGACCATTTTTCCGTCGTCAATACGGAGAGACCGGGATCAGATTCATTATCTAAAAACCACTCGTATGTGCATTAACGTTGCGAATCGAACATGATGAAGATAATTAAATACGGAGTTATGCAAGGGCTGTCCTATTTACGGAATAGTGCCTTCGGTTTGTCCAGTCCCAGGACAACCTGTATGGAAGAATGTCTGACAGAGTATATTTAATGGATCACGAAAGTTGATCTCTTCAAATGTATGTACATTTGGTGGTGGAGGAATTCGTTTCCCTTAGGTGTATACACGTTGTATTTTTGGGGAAATCAATTTGTGATTTGGAGGGTACGACGATGTGACATTCAAAGTGAAGAAATATGTGTTCTATCAGAGATAAGCGTGGCCTCTAGCCTCACAACCGGGAAATGACAAAAATCAGGCAGGCAGCATGGCTAAGTGGTTGGCTGCCAAGTAGGGTGTATTATCACCTATCTAGAGATATTCATTTCATTCTTTAATCTATTCGATGCTGTCCCATTCGGGAATTGGTTGCTGATCCCAACCATTGGTGATATACATTCGATACACTCAAGAGAAATGATTGGTCGGTTATGTGTGGCCGGGTTGCAGGATGTTCTTGTTGAACCCAGTGTATTCCTCTCTAGAGGTACACTATCGTAAGGCGGTTCCTTAACTTGACATTGTTAGTAATCCATTATCCAATAAGTGCTCGTAGTTTTGATTGTATACTATATACGTAGAACGTGAGATGAAAGTGTTTCTGCTAGATGATTAATATATTGTGTTGATAGACACTATCATAATATCAAAAGAATTTTGATATAAAGACTATTTTGGATTCTCATAAGGGAAAAAACCTGTTCCGTTATACGCTGTGGTCTTATGAGATATCGTTTAATCGCTCAAACTGTTTCAAATTGTTTTACTCACACCAGTCCCATGACTGACCCAGGGTTTATTTTGCTTTGTTTTCCCTAAACTCTTGGGTGCCCAATTTTGTACGGGCAGTCAAATAGTCAGGATTTTATAGATATACTTAGAGATCTTAAAGCAGGAGGCTTCAGGATTATATAGCTATTGTTTATTCCGCTGTGTTGTACTCTGATAATGTTACTGTATACATATACTGATTTTATTTCAAGGATATGTTATCTATTATACGTTGTTTGTTCTGCTGTGAGATTCGTGTTACTCTGATGTTGTATGTTCTTCTTCTTCTATTCTAAGTTTCTATCTTATCTATTCTCACCCTCTAATTTCTTTTATGGACTATCTGGTGTTTCTGATGCTTCAATAGTCGACATGGTGTTGTATGCCGATATCCAGGATCGTGAAAACCCGGGTCGTTATAAAACGTAGGAAGGATGACATCTACTTAACTGTGTTGAGAAAGGCCATTTCTCAAGGGATTGTAAGAATTCTAAATCTGAGAGGAAGTGCTACAACTATGATAAGCCGGAGCATAAGAAGAAGGACTGCCCAGATTTTCTGAAGAATAAGCAACTGTGGAAGCATGTGGTTTGGAAGCAATTCCGATTTCCTATTATATACCTAATGAGAATTAGAAGAAGGTGTTGTTGGTTTAGGTATGCTTTCTACCAGAGCTGTTTTGTTTGATATTAGAGCATCTCTTTCTTTTACCTGTAATAAGCTTGTGTTCCGATTGGGTTTGGAACCCGAGATTGTTGATAGACCATTGATCATGACTAATCTAGTAGGGGGTTTGTTTAATCTATGTATGCTTTTTCGTGGTCCAGTGTTGTCGATTCATGGTTGCTCTTTTGTGTATGATTGCTTTATGTTGAACTTCGCTGGGTTGGGTTCATTTTGGGTATGGACAGACCCAAGAGGTATGCGGCTAAAGTGAATTGCAAGAAACTTGAGGCAATAGTTGGAAATATGGAAGGGGAAATGGTTGTGATTCGATGTAAGCCAAAAGATGGTGTCTTCGTAAGTTATTTTTATATATTCACTTGTGATTCCAAAAGTAGACTTGTCATCTGTGCCGGTCGCTAGTGAGTTTGATGATGTCTTTAAAGAGGTCAAAGGTTAGCCACCGCATCGTTAGATTGAGTTCAGAATCAATTTGGTTAAATGTGCCAGACCTATCATTATGCCCCTTAGGCGGATGGTGCCTAGGGAACAACAAGAGTTAGAGGTGCAAGTTAGTGACCTTTTGAGTAAGGGATTCATTCAGAGGAGTGTGTCCGAATAGGGTGCACCAGTTGTATTTGCAACCAAGGCTGATGGATCTTTGAGATTGTGTGTGGATTATCGTGAGCTGAACAAGATGGATAAGAAGAACAGGTTTCCACTCCTGTGGATAGATGACTTGTTTGATCAGCTTCACAAAGCCAAGGTGTTTTCCCAAATGGATTTGGCAATGGGATTTCACTAGTTGGGAGTGGTGAAGAATAGTGTGCCAAAACAGCTTTTAGGACACCATCCGGCTTCTTTGAGTGGCTGGTGATGCCATTTGGATTGACCAATGCACCCGCATATTTCGTGGATCTTGTGAATAGAGTATTCAGAGACCAATTGAACAAGTTCGTATCCTGGTTTACTCCTGGAATAAGGAAGCTCATAAGACGCACTTACGAGTTTATAGCTGGAAGATCTCCTTAGGGCTTGTGTATTGGATTTTGGAAGATCATGGGAAGACCATCTACATTTGGTAAATTTTATGTACAATAATAGTTACTAGTCGAGCATCGGGATGGCATCATACGAGGCATTGTATGGTAGACTATGTAATTCTCTGGCATGTTGGTTAGAGATTGGAGATAAGCTGATACTTGGGCCAAAAATGACAAGAGAGACATTGGACTGTATCAAGATAGTTTGACAATGAATGAATGCAGCCCGAGACCATCAAAAGAGTTATGCCGATAAGCATCGAAAAGATTTGGAGTTCGATGTTAGTGATATGGTTTTCATGAAGATTTCACATTTGAAGAATGTTATTCAATTCAGAAATAAAGGGAAGTTAACTCCAAGATTTGTTGGACTGTTAACGATAGTAGAGCGAATTGTAAAGCTCGCATATAGATTGGATTTACTTGAGAAAATGTTGAGTGTTCACAATATTTTTCATATGTCTTTTCTACAGAAGTGTGTGCACGATTCAAACGTCGTGGTATCTCCGGATCAGTAAGAGGACCAAGAAGTCAAGTCCGTATTTTTGAGAACTTGTAAGCCGCTTTGCGTTGTGGAGAATGACATGAAACAACTTAGAAGGAAGACGGTTAAGTAAGTCAAGGTACAGTGGAGTGAGGATAATGACAATTGTACATAGGAAACAGAAGGGAGTATTAAGACGATCCATCCATAACTCTTCATTGGTATGACCCACTAATGTCATATCACTCTTACACCATTGTAACTTGTGTTGTTTATTAGATTCTAGCATGCTAGGTTAAGGCTATAAATGCATGGGTTGATGGATGCTAGATTGGATGGTAGATTGTCTGCCGGTGGACGATAGGCATGCTTAATAGTTTTGGTTGTTTATGCTTGCTTGGTATTTTGGGGGTGAAATTTCTAAAGGGGGGAAGAATGTAACGACCCACATTTTACGTGTCGGAGGATTGTAAAATATTTTTATTTAATTCCCTATGGGTCGAATCATTCTCATATTTTGATATATTATTCATGGGGTGTAAGACATGTCCATGATTTTTGTCAATTTTATTTATGACCATTTTGCCCCGGTTAGTTTTGTAGTGCAAAACTTTTGACTGGGTTCGAATCAGGTGCTGGAATCAATTTCATTGGATTGGAAATGGCGTAGAGTAGTCACATTAAGAATTTGGCTGAGCAAGTTGGGAGAAATTGTTGTTTCAGTGTTACACATTTTCTGGACAGGCTAATTAGTAATTAGTGGGCTGATTAGTGAGGTCCATTAAGGCTAGGGGTTGTTGGCTATAAATAGGAGGGTAGAGGTAAGAAGAATAGCTTATTTTCTTCATTTCTCATTTGGTTGGGTGCCTGTGATTCTGCAGCTCAACCAAATACCGTTCCACTTCATTTCAATTCATAGATCAGTTGAGTATAATAGTACGATTTTTTTTTGATGATAACAAACATATATATTATTTTATAAATGTGTTTGTAAACAGTACTATTCTATAGTTCACATTACGTACAGAAATAAATATTTATTTGAATAGAATACCATCAAACAGAATTGAATATTCAAACAGTATTTTATTTGAATAAATATTTTATTTCTACAGTTGAAGTAGTACATATCATTGACTCCACTATTTACAATTCACATGAATATGTTTGGATCGTTCTGTTTAGATTTGAAATGACACACTTGAATATATATCACATGAAATCGTACTATTAAAAGAATTCAAACAAAATAGACAAACTGAATTGAACAACAAAAATATATTTTTATTTCAATTCAGTTTGTTACAAATATTAGGACAATTTTATTCATGTCTACAATGGATTTCATACACAGTTTTTCCTCACTACACTTCACTCAGTATCACTCAGTTTTACGTACACAGTTACATATACATACACACTGACAGTGAATCGTCACGTGCTTCCAATCCAGTCAAGTCACCATTATACCTGTTATAGAAACACACGTAGTAAACTAGAACAAAAATATATTTAAATACAAGCAAATTTAAATTTACTTTAAAAATTTTATTTACCTTAAGGATTTTGGTGTGTTTCTCATCATTTTTCTAGACTTGGTCTTATATATATATATATATATATATATATATATATATCTGAGTCTAGATTGCTCATAATGTTCACAGTGATACACTGTAAATACTACATGGCAGACCTTATACTCTAATGCCCACAGAACAGCCCCAACACAACTACACTGGATTGCTAATCAAAACCAGCATTATAATTAACTGATTCTAAACAGCCCAACATATATATATATATATATATATTATGTCTGCTGATATAAAATTCATATTTGTCATTCGTATAACCCACAAATATAAATGTTGTACATATATGATACATGTATACACATACAATTGTGTGTACACACACACACGCATATATATATATATATATATATATATATATATATATATATATATGTATATGTGTGTGTGTATTAGTAATGTGCAGAGAAATGAACGGACATGCATGCAAACCACACAAACATCCAAGACATACATAACAGGATGCAAGGCAGTTTTAAATGACAAGCACAAAACTGAAATGGTTTAGCATAAACAAGGATGCCACAACCAAACAGGTCTGCCAAGATATGGAACAGGCTAGTAAAAGAGGTGCACCAGCATATACATGGTAGGTTCACGCAAAGCAAGGCAGGTGCAAACAAGAAAGGAAAAATGTACAAAAGAATGGTGCACACAATTTCAGGAATAGAAAGAGCGCAAGAATTGAATATTCACAGGTTCAAGTGCAACTATACAATAGTGAATCAGATAACGATGCACACAATAAGATAAACACATCATATCACATAAGCAACAACATGATCATGGCAAACGCACAGAAGAATCAACATATAACATGACATATGAATACAAGGGATTGTGTAACTCAAGATAAAATGGTATGGAGCTTCAAGGAGTGGAAAATGAGCATACATAAGTACAGGTGATTTTACCAGAAATCAGTATCAACAATTTATAGAGACGAAATTCATCAGTCCCAAAAATGAACAACACAGACTTATACACTACAACTTGTGACAGTCCACTCTCCCTTAAATACTATAGATTATGCTTGTAGAAAGAAAATTATTTTGTCAACCTACATTTTTCTAAAATAGTATTTACAAATATTCAAGCATGCACAAGTAATAGGATTCATGTATTTGATGTATATATCCAGGCACGAAATGTTTTGCATTATTTCAACATCATAAGAGAATTAAATGGAACACCAAACCAAACACAAATAAAGATCCAAGACGATGTACACACATGTTCAGTAGCAAGAATAACAAATAGAGTATCAATTACACAGCAACTAAGAACATAAGTACAAAGCAAATCAAGTATAGTCGTGGTCGACAAAACCATCTCAAGTGTAGTGTAAATTCAGATGTTCAAGAGTAGCATTAGTTCTTAAACAGTACGACATGAGCAGTATCATGTTCGAAGAACTACAGATTTTACAAATTTGAAGTCCCAGAAATTATCGACAAATTATTTTCTCGAAAAATATATGGGCAAAAGCAAAGGTCTAGAAAATCATCAAGTTGATATTTTTAGAAATATTCAAGATTTTTTAGCAAAGAAGACTCAATCAAATTCAAGAAATCACGCAATGTACACTCGTTATCAAAATAAAGAAAACCCCAGTATATACGAAGATTTCAAAAGCCCAAAATTTACGCAAATATCATGACTAGTTCTAATGTTGAAATCGGAGAATAATTCGGATTTTAAATCCTATTTAAACACCAGCATCATCATTAGCAAGCATAAAAAATAAAGCAGTGAAATCAAATAAATTATTTCAGAGAACTCACCCAAATTTAGGGATTTTCGATCAACATGCAAAGCTCAGAACGTTTGACAAACGAAGCATTGAATAATCAGAGCCAGAGAACAAATTGCAATCATCTTCGAGGACATGATTTGGGACAAAGAAAAGAAACCTAGAATTCGATTTCGGGTGGCCATTGAAGAAGTGGAAGCCGACTCAAATAAACGGGCCGACCTATTGTTTAAAAGAAGACTTATAAGGATTTTATTTCTATACTAGGGTTATAAATTGTTTTGTTTTAATTTTGAGTGTTTTAATTTTGAGTGTTTTAATTTTGTAAAACGTCTTGAAGTTTTCTAGTTTGTCTATACTAGGGATACTAGTTATTAGTTTGTAATTCGAGGAAATCTAACCTCGAGGATAGAGATCAGTGCAGGGTTTTGAGCGTAGAATTAGAACAGTTGGGAGCGGATGTCGCGAGTTTATAGGGGATTGTAAGCATAGAGATTGCTTTAATACCTAGTAGAAACATTGGGCAATGCAGCTGTATGTAGGGTTTTTCCAAAGTTGGGTATATTTGTGTGTTATTTACTTTTCCGCATTTAGTCTGATTATTATCTGTGTTGCTATTCATTATTACTTAGCGAAAAGCTACGATAAACCCTATTCACACCCCCTTTAGGGTTAATTTAGATCCTACAGTGGTACCAGAGTGGGTATTTTCTAACTCTAGACTCATGAATGTGTCTAATAACGCTTTTTCTGATGGTCGGTCCATAGCTTGGCCACCTATGTTCAATGGAATTGATTATGACTATTGGAAAGCTAGGATGAAAATTTATTTGAGTTCAGTTGATTATGATGTGTGGGATATTATTGAAACGGGTTATATGTCTCCCACTGTGATCGTTCATGGTGTTGAAGTTTCTAAATCTAAAGACAAGTGGGATATTAACGATAAAAAATTATTTTCAACTAATTCCAAAGCAATGAATGCTTTAATCTGTGCTCTCGATAAAACTGAATTTAATCGAATATCTCATTGTTTAACTCCATAGGAAATATGACATACGTTGGACGACACCCACAAAGGAACATCTCAAGTTAAACAATCTCGTCTTGCTCTACTCAGCATTGAATAAAAAAAATTCTATGCAAAACGACGAAGATATAAAAGAGATGTTTAGTCACTACTCATCACTTGTTTATAATACAAAATCTCTTGGAAAAGCTTATACTAAAATGGAATTAATCAAAAAAATACTGAGAGTGCTTCCGATGAATTTTGAAGCTAAAGTGTCAGCTTCAAGAATCAAAAGACCTAAATAAATAAAGCATGGAGGAGTTGATTGGAAATATGATTACTTATGAGATGGAGTTAAAAGAAAGAGAAAACGAGAAAAAATTGAATGAAGAAAAAGATAATTGCTCTAAATAATACTATTGAAAGTGATGATGAAGATCCTGTTGAAGAGCTAGCCATGGTTTTTAGAAAGTGGGCTAAAAAAAATTTAAAGTCGCAATAGAAGAATTCAAAAACTAACAAGTTCGATAATACAAATAGCTCAGATGATGAAGTTATTTGCAATAATTGCAAGAATTCCAGACATATCAAACCATATTGCCCACGGTTTAAGAATGAAAAGAAGAAGAAGAAGAAGAAGAAGAAGGCATTTGCATCTACATGGGATGAAGAGGAAGGAGAAGAAGTTTCTAACAATGATGAAGAGGAAGCTAATTTGTGTCTCATGGCACAGTCTGATTCAGAGAGTAATGAAGAAGATTCTAGAGAAGTATCAAATTTCACTCCATGGTCTTACAAAAACCATTGATTCTCTTGAGCTAAAAGTTAAGAAATTGAAATCTGATAGGTCAAAACTAGTTCAGGAAAATAAAAACTAGAAAGTATACTTGAAAAGGTTAAGAATTCAAAGTTTTCGGAATGCAGAAAATGTTAGATTTTAAGCAATGATCTATTGAATTTCAAAACTAGTTTTGAGTTGCTTGAAAGTGAAAACGTGAATTTGAGAAACAATGATCATGACTTTGAAAAGGAGATTGAAAAACTTAGATAAATTTAAAAACTTGATTTTGAAAAGCTAAAACAATTTGAAATTGAGATTTCTAAGTTCAATGCTAAAATTAAAATTCTTGAAATCGAAATATGGTTTTAAAACAAAATGATGCTAAAAAGAGGAAGATCGCTATAAATCGTTGTTCGAATTTAATGAAGGAAAATACTGATCTTAAATAAAAAATTCAACGACTTGAATCAACTTTCGAAAAAAAATCTAAAGGAGAAAAATCGTTGAATGTGTTGTTAAAAAACAAATTATTTGTTGAGAACAAGAAAGGACTTGGTTTTGGCAAAATTAATCGAATTGGAAATTTGAACTCTAATAATTTCAAAGGATTTTCAAATCATAAACGAAATGAAAACTCGTTTAGAAACAATTCAGTTAAATGTGTTTGGATCCCAGAAGATAACAAAATGAATTCGAATAAGATTAAATGAATTTGGGTTCCCGAGGGAACTTTAGTGGATACTAATGGATTGTTATATAAATGGGTATGGGTACCAAAATGTGTAAACTAGGCTAAGTGTGGTAGAATAATCTTTGTTAGACCACTCGATATTATAAATATTTAGGTACTAAGGAGGCTAAGGAACAACTGTGCTTAAGAGAGATAAAATTCAAATTGTTCCATATTGTTGAATTATATAGAGTTCCTTCGCTATAGATTTATGAGATTGGAGATTCATGGGTTCACATCGATTATGGTAAGTCAGGTATGATGTCTAAACCCGTATTTTTATTTTCTTGTTGATCCCGATTTGTATTGACACTGTTATAGTATTTTTGACATATCTTGAGCTTATTAACTTTAAATTGCAAAATTCTTGATTTTCTAGAAACTAGATTCAATTGTATACAAGTTTTATGTTTTGAGTATTTCCAAATTCTGAACTTAAATTGAAGAAAAACTGCAATTCTTTGAAGTTTAGTTTTTAAACTAGTAGCTCAATTTTTGACAGTGTTGTAGTATTTTAGCATATCTTAAACACTGTTAATCGAAATTTTAAAATTTACGATGTCCTAGAAAGTTAATTAAATTTCATACATGTTTGCTTTGTTGAGTTTCTTCAAATTCAGTTTGGAAAATATTGAAAAATTGCACTCAATATAGCGCATTACTTGAAACCTATGATTGATTAGTTGTGAAAATTTCATATTTTTTTGACTTAGCTTGATTAGTTTGATTTTGAAATCATTTGTGATTGATTTTTGAATCTCATGGATTATAATGTTTGGATTTGAATTCTAAGAATAATTTTATTTTATCAAGTGATTTCAATTAATTTGCTTTTGATTTGAATCATTGACTGTGACTTGTGCTTGTTAAAATCTCTAAAAAATTCTCTTGAAATTCTTGCCTTAAAACTGATTTTCTGTTGCTTTGATAAAGGAAATTGGTTTGTTAAGATTTGTTTGAGTTTCTTGGTGATTGGACGATGGGTAGAAAAAACAATGACTAGATTTTATTAAATTGCATAGGCAATTTGAATTACATATACAATTTTTTTTTCAGAAAAAATATTTGTCTAGGAGCAATCAGTTTTAGAAGTATTAGAAAATTTCACATTCTACTGATTGATTTTTGGAATTTATTTTCATCTTGCATTGATATTTCAAAACCCCTCTTGAAATTGATATTTTCAATTCTAAAATCGTTTTTGATTATTTATTCAAAATTCGAAATTATTAATCAATTTGAACCATTTTGGAACTCATCAAAATTATTAATAGATCTATGAAATTGTGGTGAGTTGTGACTATGGTATATTTCATAACAAGAGAAAATATTATTTAAACTATCATGATGATTGAACAAAATTTATAATATTTTGAACTAGTGTTTATTTCATAATCGTCTTCTATTTCTATTATATTTTCTGTCACTCATCATGGTTTTATATAATGCGGGGAGTTTAAATTATATTTGGAAATAAGGAAATAATTTTTAAAATAAAATAAAATCTATCCTTGGCATTCACTCTCATTTAAAAGTCCTCAAGGTTATGCATGGGTGAATCACCTTAATCTCTATATGAACTTCCATTCTCATTTAAAAGTCCTTGCGGTTATGCATGGATGGAACTCATAAGAGAGGATAAGGTTAAAAATTCTTCTAATCTCATTTAAAAGTCCTAGTTGATATGCATGGTTAGAAAATACTTAACAAATTTAAGTTACTACTAGCCCATTTAAAAGTCCTAGCGTTGTGCGTGGTTAGAAAGTGCTTAAATTTGAAATTTATTTGAAAATTATGGAATTCATAAATCTTATATTCGAATTTTAAAAACTCTCCTCATTTTTATAAAATCAATCATAAATCTATCATTCTAAAAGTGAAATTCGCTTCTAATTTGAAGAATGTTACGATTTTGTTTGATTAAATGAGATTTACGATATATATTTTTCCCTCTTGATTTGGATATATATTTCGAGTCTATATTCATCACTGTTTCGATTTCTATTATCCTTTTGATGATAACAAAAGGGGTAGAATGGTTAAGATTTTGATTGATGAGTAAATAATTCTAGAACATTTTAATATTGGAAATTCAATTGAATTTTTAAATCACTCATATATGCATGTATATAAGGGGAATTCAGTTGTAAGGGGAGCATACAAATAGGAGGAGTATTATATTTCATAGTCAAATTCATTTATCACATTCAAAATCTTAGTGTATGTTTGTCATCATCAAAAGATGGAGATTGTTGAGTATAACAATATGATTTTTGTTTGATGATAACAAACATATATATTATTTTATAAATGTGTATGTAGATAGTATTATTCTATAGTTCACATCATATATAGAAATAAATATTTATTTAAATAGAATACTGTCACACAAAATTGAATATTCAAACAATATTTTTATTTATTTTATTTCTATAGGTGAAATAATACATATCATTGACTCCACTATTTATAATTCACATGAATATGTTTGAATAGTTCTATTTAAATTTGACATGACACACTTGAATATATATCACATGAAATTGTACTATTAAAAGAATTCACAAAAAAAGGCAAAGTGAATTGAACAGCAAATCGATTTCATATATATTTTTCCCCACTACACTTCACTCAGTATAACATAATTTTACAAACACAGTTTTATATACGTATACACACTGACACTAAATCGTCACGTGCTTCCAATCCAGTCAAGTCACCACTATACTTGTCAGGGAAACACACAGAGTAAACTGGAACAAAAATATATTTAAATATAAGCAAATTTAAATTTATTTTAAAATTTATTTGCCTCAGAATTTTGGTGTGTTTCTCATCATTTTTCTAGACTTGGTCTGATATATATATATATATATATATATATATATCCGAGTCTAGACCGTTTGTAATATTCACAGTGATGCACCGTAAATACTACAAGGCAGACTTTATACTCTAGTGGCCACAGATCAGCCCCAATAGAACTACACTGGTTTGCTGATCAAAACCAGCATTATAATTAACTGATTCTAAACAGCTCCAACATAGATATAGCAGGTCTACTGATATAAAATTCATGCCTGTCATTTGTATTGCACACAAATATAAATACTGCACATATATGATAAATGAATACACATACAGTTTGTGTACACACACACACACACACATATATATATATATATATATTAATAATGTGTAGAGAAATGAATGTACATGCATACAAACCACCGAAACATCCAAGACATGCAGAACAAAAAGCAAGGCAGTTTTAAACGACAAGCACAAAACTGAAATGGTTCAGCATAAACAAGGATGCCATAATCAAATAGGTTTGCCAAGATATGGAACAGGCTAGTAAAAGAGGTGGACCAGCATATACATAGCGGATGAAAGAAAAGCAAGGCACGTGGAAATAGGAAAGGCTAAATGTACAAAAAAAATGGTGCACACAATTTAAGGAATAGCAAGAGTGCAGGCAATGAATATGCACAGGTTCAATGCAACTATACAACATTGAATTAAATAACCATGCGCATAATGAGATGAACACAGCATGTCACATATGCAACAACTTGGAAAATGAGCATATATGAGTATGTGAGATTTGACCAGAAATCAGTATCTACAATTTATAGAGGCGAAATTCATTAATCCCAAAAATGAAAAACACATAATTATACACTACAGCTCATGCCAGTCCTCTCCCTTAAATATTATGGATTATGCTTGTAGAAAGGAAATTATTCAGTTAACCTACGTTTTTCTGAAATAGCATTTACATATATTCAAGCATGTACAAGTAATGGGATTCATGTATTTGATGTATATATTCAAGGAAGAAATGTTTTGCATGATTTCAACGTTGCAAAAGAATCAAATGGAACACCAACACAAATGCAAATAAAGATCCAAGACAATGTACACACAAGTTCAGTAGCAAGAATGAACACACGAGTATCAGTTACATAGTTGCTAAGCATATAAGTTCAAAACAAATTAAGTATAGTCGTGATCGACAAAACTATCTCAAGGGCAGTATAAATTCAGATGTTCAAGTATAGTATCAGTAGCAGTACGACAAGAGCAATATCATATTCGAATAACTACAGAGTTCAAAAATTCGAAGTCCCAGAAATTATCGACACATTATTTTCCAGAAAAATATATGGGCAAAATCAAAGGTCCAGAAAATCATCATGTTGATATTTTCATAAATATATTGGAGATTTTTTAGCAAGGTAGACTCAGTCAAATTCCAAAAATCACGCAATATATACTCGAGCTCAAATCAAAGAAAACCCTAGCATATACGAAGATTTTAAAAGCCCAACATTTGTGCAAATATCATGACCTGTTCTAATGTTGAAATCAGAGAATAATTCAGATTTTAAATCCTATTTAAACATTAGCATCATCATTGGCAAGCATCGAAATCACGGAGTGAAATCAAATAAATTTATTCAGAGAACTCACCAAAATTAAGGATTTTCGATCGACTTACAAAGCTCAAAACGTTTGACAAACGAAACATCAAATAATCTAAGCTAGAGAACAAATTGTAATCATCTTCGAGGTCGCGGTTTCGAACAAAGAAAAGAAACCCTAGAATTAGATTTCGGGTGGCCATTGAAGAAGTGGAAGTCGACTCAAATAAATAGGCCGTCCTATTGTTTAAAAGAATACATAAAAGGATTTTATTTTTATACTATGGTTATAAATTGTTTTGTTTTAAATTTGAGTGTTTTAATTTTGTAAAACGTCTTGAAGTTTTCTAGTTTGTCTAAACTAGGGATATGAGTTATGGGTTTGTAATTCGAGAAAAATTTGATCTCAAGGATAGAGATTAGTGCAGAGTTTTGAGCGTAGGATTAGAACAGATAGAAGTAGGTGTCGCGGGTTTACTTGGGATTGTAACCATAGTGATTATTTTAATACCTAGTACAAACCTTGGGGAATGCGGTAGTAGATATGGTTTTGCCGAAGCTGGGTATATCTGTGTGTTATTTACTTTTCCGCATTTATTATGATTATTATTCGTGTTGCTATTAATTATTACTCAACAAAAAATTGTGATAAACCCTATTCACCTCCCCCCTCTTGGGATAATTTAGACGCTACAAGATCTACATATGAAGATTCAAGATTAACATCTAAGAAGTTTAGATCGCATCAAGTTGATTGTTTCGGAGTCCATTCTTCGCCAATATTTGCTATCTGGATTAGATATTAATTGATTTGCAGTTATTTTGTGGATTTGGTGAGTGATAAGCATCTCTCACACGGATTCAATCGAGTATATAGGTTTGTTTGATCTTGTTTTCATCAAAACGTGTCATTTTCAATACATCTAATCGAGGTAAGTATATTTTCATTTGGATCACCATAGGATCTAATCTAACAAGATTATAACAGTAAATTCAAATGCTAATTCTATGCTTATGCAAGTTTAGATTGATTTATTTATTCATTCATTGTTTTATCATAATTTGGTGAATTTCAAATGATGGTATGATGATTGTTTGTCGTGTTATTGATTGTTTGGACAAAATTGATCGGTTTAGGATGAGTTGTGTGTATGGATGTTTGTCCTTGGAAGCATGGCTCGAGTGGATTGCATGTGTTTAGTTCAAGTTTAGATTGTGTTGATGGATCAACTAAAATGTATGGATAGTTGCGCAAAAAAAGCGGATCGGGTCGTTGTACCTATGATGGATCGTTGGCTCATGATGCAAGCACTAGATCAGATCAATAAAACTTGATTTATTAGCTAAACTGATGGATCGCGTGGAATATGGGGAGCGTGGATCGACCAATATTGTTTTGAAAATGCGTTGGGAGGATCAGGTTCGGTTAGTGCGTGAAGATGGATCGTAAGTGTTCATAGGATAATAGTCATGGGATGGGTCGCTTACATCAGGGTCAGGTACAAACATCGTTGTCTAAATGTGTGGATTGGCTGCATACACACTGGATGGAGCGCATAGTTAAGTGGGTCTCTAATGGATGTTCAAACTTGGGACTGTGCAATATAATACAAGCTCCGACTTGTATAGAACGGATTGCATTTACACATATCGTGATCGAAGTTAGTATGGATCGCAGTTACACGAACCATATGTATGTTGACACATTAGCCGAGCTGGTAACAAGGTTCAAGTATATAGCATTTATGGGTGAGTAACAAAAGGATGCGACCTAGATAAGCATGGATTGTTAATTATGTGGAAAGCACTGAAGCACACAGGATCGTGTGATGGCCCGCAAATCCATACTATCTGACTTGATTGAATACACCACACGTCCAACCCTAATTGCACAGAAATACGAATGATTATTGAATAAAGACGAAAACGATAGAACAAGAACAGAAACAACACAAAATCTCACAATCGCAGCAGGGTAAAATATAATATATAAATAATCACTTCTGAAATACAACTATATTTGGACTTACATACATCATCAGAGTACATCACAAATACAATGCAGTAGATTAAACTCTAAATAACTAACACTGAATCCTCCTGCTCCAAGCTCCTTCAGATAAATCTGTAAAATCCTGAACTACTTGACTGCCCGTACAAATTTGAGCACCCAAGAGTTTAGGGAAAACATAGAAAAATAAACTTTAAGTCAGTAATGGGACTGGTATGAGTAAACTATTTAAAACAGTTAGAAAAAATAAACGATATCTCATAAGACCACGCCGTATAACATGGAACGGGATTTTTTTTATGAGAATCTAAAACACTTGATTTAACTATCAAAATCCTTTTGAAAGAAATGATAATCTTTATATCAAAACTCTTTTGATATTATAATAGAGCCTAAATTAAATAAATAACAATATAGAGGAACATTTGCGTCTCACGCTCCACATATATAATATACAATCAAAACCGTGACCACTTATTGGGTAATGAATTTCCAACTATGACAAGGTATGGAACCACCTTCCGATATGGCATCTCTAGATAGGAATACACTAGGTTCAACAAGAACATCTTATAACCCAGCCACACATGATCGATCACTCATTTTGCTTGAATGTATCGAATATATATCACCAAAGGTTGGGATCAGCAACCATTTTACCGAATGGGACAACAACGAATAGAATAAAGAATGAAATGAATTTCTCTAGATAGATGATAATATACCCTAATTGGGAGCTACCCGCTTAGCCATGTTGTCGGCCCGATTTTTGTCATTTCCTGATTGTTGAGGCATGAGGCTACGATTACTTACATTTCATTGATAGCACAACCACTTTGAATACCACATTGTCAGATCAGTTAATCACAAATTGATTACACAAATATATTCTGGATATTATGCTAAGAGAATTCTCCGCCACCATATATATTTATATAAACCAACATATGCGGTCAAAGGAAATACTTGTTAGACATTCGACCATACACTTCGGATTGAAAGAAACCGAAGGCACAATTTCCATTAATCCATCTTAGGCAATTTCTACCTAAGATTAACAGAAAATGCCCTTGCACTCTACTTCATCTTCGATTATCTTCATATAATCTGATTCGCAATGCTATTGCCCATACGGAGTGGTTCTCGGATAATAATCTAACCGATCTCTCCATATTGACAACGATATTGTCCAATAGTTCGATAATCGGTTATTTAACTATCAAAGAAAAAAACATCCATTCAAAGCATCAACAATCACTGGGCCCCTTAATTAATACTTCATTAGTTAAATCACTTCTTCATTTCCTTATCAACATTCATTAACACGGTATTTTCGATAATCATCTTGGCCTCTTACACTATTTGGAAAACATTTCCATATATTGATTCCTTTTATTTCTATACGTAGAAAATATCCTCTATTTGTAATTGGAAGACATTCCAATTACTTATCTATTTTCCCAACTCGTTTGTTTCTATACTTAGGAAATATTTATTATTATATTTCCAAAATTCTACTTATTTGGGTTAAAATTAATGTTGTGTAAAACATCGTTACAGCAACCCAAAATACTGCACTCAACTAAATCTTATTCAAACATTGTTCTTCAAGACTGGATCTTGTTATTTATCACTTAACAATGGAATCAATCAAGTTGGGGTATAATTACCTCTCAGACCTTGACTGAATAACATCCTTAACTTCAAAAAAACCAAGAACACTTACCTCGATTAATCAACACCATAAAAACCAATTATTCATTTATTTAAACGTGTATACGTCTCTCTTTCTATTTTACCAGATTTAAATTCAAAAGTTTCCTTTTTGTTTAAAATATTCTATTTTATGTTCGTTTCCTTATCGCATTCTATATCTATTGATATATTTATTTCTAGTTATCAAATTTTCTTAACAATATTCTAACTCCTTAAATTTTTGGAAAATTTCTCTAGCACCCCGTTTGTACCAGTCAATAGCTCAAACTCCAACTCACCTCTCTAGGCCCTTTCCATTCAAAAAGAAAATCAAAAAGCCAAGTGGCATGCCAATTCGATGCATAAAAACTCATATGGAATTTAAACGTGTACTTTTTTGTCGGGCACACGTATTATAATCTTCATACACTTCATGCCTAACCCATATACATCCATTTCCAGCTTATTCTAACTCAAGTCAATAATTTTAACTCAATTCGCTAATTTATTCTTTAATTAGCTCTTTGTCCCATTTCGCTTTTTATTTGAACATAACATGTTTGGATATATTTTTAGCTTACTTAAAACCCAATCTCATTCCATTTCAACTCGAGTTTCATATCCGTTTTTGAATATAAATTAACAAACCCCATTCCATTATCCAACGCCCAATTTCGATTCAAAACACAATTAACTAATTATTTCTCAAATTAGTTAATTCTATTCAATAGTTAAAAATCTGATTTTTGTTTCAAAAATCAGTTCACTTACTTCACTTGAGTTCATTTTTATTTTATATCTCAATTCTGGATTTTTCTATTGGAAATTCGGATTTTTATTTACTTAAAATCCTTTTATTTATATAAATAAACCGTTATTGTTTTATAATGGTTATGGCGTTGTTTTTCAAAAAAAATTATTTTGACATAACTTGAATCTATAAGACGAAATCCAGATTTTTCTCTTCTATTAGAAAACTATTATCAAATCGATCCTGACAATTCTTGTTTCAAAAAATTCCCACTTAAATTGAGTTCTGTAGACTCAATTGAAGTTCAAAACGCCAAATTACAAACTACCGCGCTACGGCGAGTTCGTTTTAATTATATTTATATATTAACGTTTAAAGTTCATTCATAATAAATTTCAATTCCATTCTAATATATTTTAAATATATTTAAACCAATTATCTCAATTTAACTTAATATTTCCGATTATCTATAATCGTCGATTTTTCATACTCGGTTATAAATTTATTTATACTCAATTTGCTATATGAAAATCTCAATTCCTTTATAAATAATTTATTTTATAAATTCGATATAATCGAATTCTATTTATAAATCCTTAGATTTGTCTCAATTCAATCTATATTTGGAATTCCAAAATAATATCCATCGTTCCCTCTTCGAAACGATTTCCATTTTTTTTTAAGTTCATACCTGAATTTCAAATTATCCCATGATAATTAGTTTACTTAATTTATAAACATTGTTTATAAATTTAACTGCTTATTTTATAATTTTAAACAAGATGTCATTTCAAATTCATTTGAAACCAAATTCCTGTTCTGGAATATTTTATTTATTATAACTTATATATATACATACATATAAATAGTGAATCGATTTTATATTTATATTTATATTTAAATTTCTATTTAATAATATCCTAATATATATTTTAATTTAAAAATATTTATTTAAATAAATTCGATCGGAACGAATTCAGAACATAAATCCATACAGATTTATTTTAATTCAATTTACATTATGAATATCAGAATAAATTTATTGTTTCTCTTTTAAACTAATTTCAATTTCCCTTTTTAAATTTACATCTGAATTAAGATTTCCCAAATTATCCAAATGATAAATTTTCCATTTCACTTATAAACACCGTTTATAAATTCGCTTCAATTCCATGCATTATCCAATGAAAATCATTCCATTTTATTTATAAACACCGTTTATAAATTTAATTCAATTTCCTGCATTATTTAATTTATAAACATCGTTTATAAATTCACCGCTTGTTTTATTTATTCAAAACAAGTTAATATCTTTATAGCCTATTTGAAATTCAAATTCTATTTTAGAAAAATAGATTATCCCTTTTTAATTCTCAAAACACCTTTTATGATTTTTTATATCATTATTCTGGGTCTGTGACATTCAACCATTCAAAAACACCCAATTTTCAACCATGGATTTTCTAACACATCATATACGATAATATATATGAAAACATACAAATAATAATATTTTTGAGGAATCCAATTGGATCCCTCCAACATGTTTTCCTACACCCATAGACACTAGCCAACACAAATAATACCCATCCTGCTTCGAGGCAGGATATCGTGGTATAGAAGGTCATCCACTATCATATTGTGAGGCGCATAGGATCATCCGCCAATGATACAGCGCGCATCCGCTAAGAGCATCTCCAACAAGGTTACGGGTCGTAATGTTACAACCCGTAACATGTTGGGAGATATCTTTGATATTTCCCAACAGGCGCAAGCCGATTTTATCGGCCCGCAAGCTCGCGAGCCGATAAAATCGGCTCACAAGGCTCTCGCGCCTATATATGGCGCGGAGGGGGGAGGGAAGAGGGTTGTTTATATTTACCTTTTTCCCACCTTTTTAATTTTTTTTATTCATTACGACACCGGGGTGCCACCATGTGTAACGAAGATGGGGAGACAGACAGTTCTAGTTATGCCAGATGACGCATTTAGTCCAGCTCACCTTCCTCCAGCAGCGGGGACGACGATTGAGGACTTATGTATCCTCCACAAGCTGTCGCAGCCATTCACTCATCGATCTTTTACCACGCTGGCCACCGTTCCGGTATTAATTTTAATTTTTTTAATATTTGTAGTTACTGAACTGTTAAAGAGTATGCCCTGTTGGTTTTACGTTATAGTTTGGTGCATGTACGTTATACGTTTTCATACTATGAACTGTTGGTTTTATATTCATTTAACTGGTATAATTTTAATAGACTGAGTACGTCTACCTTCGCGGGAGTTGGGCGAAGTTTGTTACACATGCCCTTGTCATATTACCATTGCATATTCAGGAGAGGCTACTTGCTAATCTGTTCGGACTCTTTTTACATATTATACCTCCCCAGTCATTTGATCGACTAGAGGCCTTATTAGAGAGATGGTGGCCTACAACACACACTTTTCACTTTCCGGATTTTGAGCTAGGTATCACCCCAGCTGATTTTTACATGCTTACAGGGATTGAGATAGGACTTCCAGATAGAGTGACTTGTCCATTTGATGCCTCTTTAGAGTCACCCGCTTCCTACCTACAGTATTTGCCAGATTTGTCAGTGGCTCATATAGCTAATGGTGTCGTTTCAGTCACATTTTTACTTCAGTATATTACAGCGCATCTCGATGCCGCAGATTTCCACGACATAGTATACAGAGCTACCATTTTATACCTCCTTGGTTAAATTCTTTTCGAACCAACGGAGTACGATTAGGATGGGCTACCTAGCACACTAGTCGAGTTAGAGTAGCTGCATATAATTGATTGGGGCTCTGCCATATTGGGTTATCTATACGCCGCTCTTGACTCCTATGCTTTTGGAGAGGTTCACCAAATGTTTTGTTTTTGGTACATGCTGCTATGCTGTTACTACGAGTACACGACCAACATGCATCCACGCATACAACCCAGCGCCAGTCATGGTGCTGGGAGCTTTTTCCCAGCATGCGTAGATGGGATAGTACTCACGGAGTTTGGCGTGCTCCTGTTGGTGTAAGACATGACTTATTGGAGGCTCGTACTCAGTTAGATATGAGGGAGAGTGGGAACATATTACGAGCACCTTGGTCTTCTTATTGGTTGTTACTTGCAGCGGATGGCCCATTACCAGATGCCCATCCATTAGTCGTTGCATGTCGCTTATCTACTCGACGTGTCCTCTTGTTCCCACCGGCCCATCTTCCTATTTGGCACTTGGGAGATCGATGTTATTACCGGGGTCCCGGTCAGTTGCGACTACCTAGAGATCCACCTCTGCCACTTGATATGTTTGAGCTGCAGCGTTCTATTGGGAGACAGTATGTGGATGGTCTGAGACAGGCCGGATGGGTTGATACGACCGATTTTCACTTACCCGACGCAGAGTTTGGTCCTCATTGGGTTCGGGTAGCTCCCAGACGGTACTTGCTGCCGGATTATATGCGGGGTGTGAACTCCGATCACATTGGTCCCCGATTGGTTAGTGGTAGAGTTCATCCTCCACCATTTACTTTTGACCCGACCCCTTCATAGATCTCTGACCCTCCTAAGGATTTCGCTCTAGCTGATACATTTCAGACATTTGATCTTAGCGGTGCACAGATATTCCTACCTATTGTTTACCCACCTGCACACATAGTGCACGGTGTCCCTACTGCTGGATTATATCCTCCACATAAGGTAAAATTTGTTCTTGTGAATTTACGTTGTATGTTATACACTATAGAAACTGATTTTATATGTTCTGTATATGCAGTATGCACCACGGTTAGACCGACATAGGCTACATATTGCGGCTATTCAGGAGATGGCCCTGCTACATTCTCAGTCCTTATATCAGGAGCACCAGGCAATTGTTCAGGGATTGCAAAAGCAAATCGATGACTTACAGGCCAGATTAGCAGCAACAGAGGGTGGTGATGCAACAGCATCAGGTACCGATGTAGGGTCATGTACTGGTGGAGGTTCAGAAGGCGGACTAGGAGGGGTTCACGGATCAGGTGGTGATGGCGGGCTAGGACGGGTTCATGGATTAGGTGGTGATGGCGGGCTAGGAGGGGGTGACGGACCAGTAGGGGGTGACGGATCTGGTGGTGATGACGGACTAGGGGGTGGTAGCGGACTAGGAGGGGTGACGGACTAGGAGGGGGTGGTAGCGGACTAGGAGGGGTGACGGACTAGGAGGGGGTGGCAGATTAGGAGGGGGTGACGGACTAGGTGATGGCGGCGGTTCGGTGGGTGTTAGTGATGATGACGATATTTAGTATTATGACCCTTCTGATATCGGGGACGACATGTCTATGGATGGTTTTGATGATGATGCCGCAGATTTATCATGATGTATACTTGTGTATGTCGCGATGTATATGTATGTATGGCTCGATATATATATGTGCATGTCTCGATGTTTTGGACGTTATGTTATTTTAAAATGTGTTCTGTGTAATGTTTGGTCGTGCATTATGTTCTGTGTAATGTTTGCTCGTTTGTTATGTTCTGTGTAATGATTGCTCGTTTAATATGTTATGTGTAATGTTTGCCCGTTTATTAAGTTCCGTGCCAAATCTGGTACTTTGGCAAGTGCCAAATCTGGTACCTTGCCAAAATCTAGTACTTTGGCAAGTGCCGAATTTGGTATCTTGCTAAGTGCCGAATCTGGTACTTTGGCAAGTGCCGAATCTGGTACTTTGGCAAGTGCCGAATCTGGTACCTTGCCAAGTGCCGAATCTGGTACCTTGCCAAGTGCCAAATCTGGTACTTTGGCAAGTGTCGTATCTTGTACCTTGCCAAGTGCCGAATCTGGTACTTTTGCAAGTACCAAATCTGGTACTTTGGCAAGTTCCATATCTGGTACCTTGCTAAGTGTCGAATCTGGTACCTTGGCAAGTGCCAAATCTGGTACTTTGGCAACTGCCGAATCTGGTACTTTGCCAAGTGCTGAATCTGGTACTTTGGCAAGTGCTAAATCTGGCACATTGGCAAGTGCCATATCTAGTACCTTGCCAAGTGCCGAATCTGGTACCTTGCCAAGTGCCAAATCTGGTACTTTGGCAAGTGCTGAATATGGTACCTTGCCAAGTGTCGAATCTGGTACTTTGGCAAGTGCCAAATCTGGTACTTTGGCAAGTGCCATATCGGGTACCTTGCCAAGTGCTGAATCTGGCACCTTGCTAAGTGCTGAATCTGGTACTTTGGCAAGTGCCGAATCTGGCACCTTGCCAAGTGCTGATTCTGGTACTTTGGCAAGTGCCAAATCTGTTACTTTGGCAAGTGCCAAATCTGGTACCTTGCCAAGTGCCGAATCTGGTACCTTGCCAAGTGCCAAATCTATTACTTTGGCAAGTGCCGAATCTGGTACCTTGCCAAGTGCCGAATCTGGTACTTTGGCAAGTGCCAAATCTGGTTTATAATTTAATTATAAAACGAACTGCAGCAGTGCTGTAGTTCGTTTTATAATGTTTTGAACATCAATTAGTCGTACGAAATCCAATCTAAGTCGGATTTCCTCACAACAAGACACGTTCGCATCTAATCGACAATATTTTTCTAGTGGAAGAGAAAAAAAATCGGTTTTCATGTTGTAGATTTTTTTTTATGTCCAATTCAAAATTCCAAAAAGTCACCATGAAAATGGTTTATAAAATATACGGTTTACATATATAAGTTAAAGGATTTTTATAAAATGAAATGAGGACGACCCTCATTTTTAACTCCTTCATGTGCTTAAATGTTTACATTATGCGGGTAAGTGGACGACCCTCGTTTTATAACGTTCCTAACTTCAAAATGTGTAAATAATACGGGTAAGTGGGCGACCCCGGACCCACACTC
This sequence comes from Allium sativum, assembly GCA_030737875.1. Lineage (NCBI taxonomy): Eukaryota > Viridiplantae > Streptophyta > Magnoliopsida > Asparagales > Amaryllidaceae > Allium > Allium sativum. Next base: position 582,787,158 of record CM060923.1, on the reverse strand, counting down.
ATGTTTTCCCTATATATAGCGGTTTCTCTGAAACTCTTAATCACAATTTATTTTCTTCCAGCTGCCACCTCCCTCCTCTTTCCCTAAAGGAGCCAAGTTGTTAAGAAAAGAGTATACTTCCCTTTTTGGAGTATGTCAGAACAAGGAAAAGAAAGTGTAGCCTCCAACATGGACAAATGGGAAAATGGCGATGAGGGGGTAGCAAATCAAAGACCTGGAAAAGAAATGGTTGTTGAAGGACGCGTTCTCAAGCTAGTACGTCTAGGTGGATCCAACCCTATGTGCCATTATGGAGAAGAATCAATCGTCGTTGTTTCGAAGACCAAAAAAGATGCTGGGCGCCGATTTTTTGGTTGTGCAACCTACTAGGATCACAACGTTTTTCCTGACGAAATTGACTGTTGTTACTTTAAGCAGTGGATTGACCCACCGATGTGCGTACGTGGAGTTTAATATGCATTGGAAGCGCAAGACGAAATACGATGTTTGAACAAGAATGTTGTTGAAGCAGCTAAAGCTGGATTTTACCTACGTTCGTGGTAAGTGTGGGTGGAAACTATTGTATCATTTATTACTATACTTTAAATTTGATGTTTACGTGTTCAGTTGTTGTAGTTCCTTCAATTGTACTTTGGCATTTATGCATGTTGTAATTGTCGTTGTTGTAAGCATCTAAGTTATGTAATGCATAATATTTATGTAATGCAAGTTATTTACTGTTCAATTAAAGACCATTCGTACCAATAAAAGAGGAGCCATGGCAGAGAATCTACACTATGCAATAAAGGTGCACCCCGTCCAATAAAGGAACACTCTTACCAATAAAGGAGCACTCTGTCCAATAAAGAACACTCCATCCAATAAAGGACACTCTGTCCAATAAAGAGGCACTCGTACCAATAAAGGAGCACCATGTCGATAAAGGAACACTCTGTCCAATAAAGGAGCACTTAATCCAATAAAGGAGAACACTCCACCCATAAAAGCTACCCACTTACCAATACTACATACCTTATATATAACAACAACATTGCAATTCATATCTCAAATCAAAACTTACTCACAAATAAATGGATTCCAGTTTTACGAAATGTGTGTTGGCTTTTGATAGCGATTCAGAGGAAGATGAAATCCTTCAAGAGGAAGCGGAAGAAATACCAGAAATACAGGACCTATACCGTGAAGCGTATGGTTCATCATCCACAACAAGAGGGGGATCGGTTGCTGGAAGGAAGTTTATACACCGAATCATGTTAAATACCATAAGTCTTTGATGTAAGATTACTTCGATGACGATTGCACTTACGGGCATGATATGTTTCGTAGAAGATACAGGATGCAGAGAATTCTATTTATTCGGATATTGGCCGGTATTCAAGGCAACAATGATTACTTTAAGTACAAACAAAATGCATCGAAGACACAAGGGTTGTCCGGTGATCAGAAAATGACGGCCGCTATAAGAATGTTAGCTTATGCCACTCCAGCCAATGCTTTGGACGATGCATACCGCATAGCAGAGAGCACGACACTTGAAACTTTCTGTCAAGCAGTGGTGGACGTCTATGGGGAATAATACTTACGGTCTTTGAACGAAGCAGATGTAGTGCAAATCAGAGAGATGCATGAAAGCAGGGGTTGGCCGGGAATGTTAGGAAGTTTGAACTGTATGCATTGGGAATGGAAGAATTGTCCTAAGGGATTACAAGATGCGTACAACAGCATGGAAAGGTGACCAACCATCATTTTGGAAGCTGTGGCATCGTATGATCTGTGGATATGGCACGCTTTCTTCGAAATCCCTGGTTCAAATAACGACTTAAATGTTGTAGAAAGATCCCATCTGTTTAATGATCTTGCTCAAGGCCAGGTACCTCCTTTAACATTTACCCTCGGTCAAAATACTTACGAGCATGGCTATTACCTAGGTGACGACATTTACCCGAAATGGAGCACCATTGTTAAAACATATCCAAATCCATTGACTCCTAAACAAGTCAGATTCGCGACGATGCGGGAGGCATAAAGGAAAGATGTAGAACGTGCTTTCGGTGTTTTACAATCTAGATTTGCAATGATAAGTAATCAATGTTGGTTGTGGTCTAGGAAAAAATGTCTGCAATCATGTTTGCTTTCATCGTTCTTCACAACATGATTATAGAAGATGAAAGAGATATGTATGAAGAGCAACGTCACTACGAATATGAGGGTGCTTCGCAACCACCACAAGTATTCTGACCAAACCATCCATAACAGAGGAGGACTTCAACGTTCATTTGACCCGTCAGGTTATGTATAGAGATGCAGAACTCCATAACCGGTTGCAGAAGAATCTTATGAATCATTTATGGAACCACTACGGCGATACCTAGTTATGAAGCACCCTTATCTGAACTGGTGTTTTATTTTATGCTTGTCCGAACTTATCGATCATGTATGCAGTAAAGATGTTTCAAATTTGTTTATTATTATGTTTCAAATTTATCATTTATTATTATGTTTCAAATTTGTTTATTCTACGAAAATACTAACGGTTTTTTTATCATATTAAAAAATAAGGTAGGATAAGGGAAACAAAAAAAATTCCTAAACTAGTCATGAGCCGATTTTATCGACTCGTGAAGTCGCGAGCCGATTAAATTGGCGCGCGCCGAAATAATCCACTTGCGACTTAACGAGGCGATAAAATTGGCTCGCACGCCATGTTCAGGAATCTGAATTGCCCCCGTAACTTCTTGTTGAATATTACTACGTTGAATATCTGTTGGGTGCAAAAACAACCCAAATTCGTCTCCTTAATGTGAATAGGCTCCGTTGTTGGAGATGCTCTAATGGTGCTATGGGAATCCAAACACCAATATATATATATATATATATATATATATATATATATATATAATAACCACAAACACCAAGCCTAAATAACCAATATATATAACAATCACAATAACATTTCAGTGCACGCAAACAACCAATGAACAATAATTTTTAATTAATAAAAATAATTCTAAATAAATCTGAGTGAGATTTACTCACCGTGATTTTCTATTTGCCGAATATCCTGTTAAATTCCAAATTTAACGGCTACGAGTTGTCTTGACCGAATCCATTCAACATCTATGATTATTAAATTTTATTTAATGATTAATCGATTTCTAATTTAAATTAACCTAACAGATAAATAAATAAATCTACGTATTTTTAAACATTAAACCCTTTATATATTTAATGCTTACTTAAATAAATAAACAACAAATTTAATTACTTTTTATCCATTTTTCTTTTTGAGTTTGAGCGCAAATTTTACAACTAAAAAGGTCATTAGCTATTAAAATAAATAAATTAAATTTACCTTAATCCCCTTTTAAAAATCATCTTCTACCCTGCGACTTAAGCACACCCAACATCCCAATAAAATGTTTTCAACCTGTCAGCGTTTAGCCTCCTTCTCTCGACATTCAAACCTGTAACAACCCGTATTTCGATAACATGTTAAGACGAGAATCAAGGCAGAATTTAATTTTAAATTCTGAATCAAGTAAAACGGGCTATGCCATTGCGTTCGTCTCGGAAAAATACGCGAAATAGAGTCCGAGTTTTTGAAAATCGGAGTCCGTATGACCCGATTAAGGCCCAACGAAGTTTTCAGAAAATTTCAAAGTAAAAACAGATTTCAAATTCAAGTTTGAATTTGGAAATTTGGGCCAGTTTGGGCCAGGCGGGAAAATTCCCGCCAGAGCACCCAAGTCGACAGCCCTGTCGACTTGGGAGTCGACTTGGTTGGACCCAAGTCGACAGCCCTGTCGACTTGGCTGTCGACTTGGTCCAGCCGGGCAGTTCTGCCTGGTGCACCATTTTGGGTTTGTGTTGAGTTTGGGGGCCAGATTCGGTTTTAAGGGTTGAGATTGCAACTAGGGTTTAATCCTATGGCCTAAAACACTTTCCTAATCTATAAATAATACCCTAACCTAACCCTAAATCATCATTATTCATTCATACAACTAAACTATGGCAAAATTTTACCTCTCATGGCCTCCACTCTCTTCATAAAATTTCTAAATTGTTTCTTTGAGAGATTTTCCATGCATACAAGTGTTTTCAAGCTTGTATGAGTGTCATTAGCTTGCATTCAAGTCAAGTTTCGATATTTGCATCATAAAGCAAGGGTTTTGATCACTTTGGCTCAAGGGTTTTTATGTTAGAGCTTGCATTTTGGGTCTATTTGATTGCATAAGGGCTTTGTCATATCTTTTGTGCCTTCATAGCAATGTAAGCCCTTTCCCTACTCTTAGATATTAACTATGAAGTTAAATGTTCATGTGCAAGTTTGGGTTTGATCATTGAGTATAATACATGCTATCATGTCATGCAAGTTTATGAAGTCTTCATCTTGATCTTGTGGTCATAAAGCTTTGGCCTTTATGTTAAATGTTGCATTTTGGCAACATGAGAACTATCATACCCCTTATGATAGCTTGCATGTAATGTCATATGCGAACTTCTAGCCATCTTTCTATGTCATTTATCATCATGATTCGCTTATTTGCCAAGTTTGAACGTTATGCATGTTTTTGAGGCTTAAGAATGTAACATGCAAGTTAATGAACACATTATGTCTCATTTGCCACCATGTTCAACTAGTGGCTTTATACCCCCTTTTGTCATGCCTTTGACAAGTTCCTTCTTTGAATCCATTATGCGAGTTTAAAAGCGTTGGGGTCACATTATGGGAAAACATAATGACATGAACATGATTTGGGTAAATGGGTATAAACATGACAACATGTAACGTTAAATATGACATGTGTTTATACTTGAAAACATGACTTGAAATATAACATGGAAGTTGACATGTAAGTATGCTTGAAAACATAAGATTGGGAATTTACCTATTAAGTTAGGTCTACCAGTTGGGAATTTACCTATTGAGTTAGGTCTACCCAAATTCTTGAAAACTTGTAATATGTTTTGGAAACATAATGGACATGACACTTAGAAAATATAAGTGTGACCAACTCGAGGTTGGGTTGAGTTTGCAACATAAAGCTACCCGGAACCGACCGGCCTAACTAGTAGTTGCAAACAATAGGACCCAATGTGAGAAGTTGGTCATGTTGTGCTTGAACCCGAGGTTAGGCCAAGTTGTGGTGTAAAGCTACCTGGAACCGACCGGCTTAACTAGTAACCACAACAAAGTCTAATGTGAGAGGTTGAGGTGCATTAAATAATTAATGCCACATAATAGGGTTAAGTTAATTTGATTAATAACGCTTAACCAAATATGACATGGACAAATGGGTTAAGTAAATTGATTAGGCTAATGATACTTAACAAAACATGACAAGGTTGGGTAGGTTAAGTAACTTGATTTGCCTAATGACACTTAACCATTTTTATACAACTAGTGGACGGGGTTAAGTTAACCAACACTTAATCAATCCAACATGATAATTTGGTAAGGTTAAGTAAGTTTTCTTAATGACACTTAACCGAAAAATACAGTTAATGGATGAGGTTAAGATTAGACTCAACTAATCTAAACATGGTAATCGGATGGGGTTAAGTTAGCCTAGACTTAATTAATCCAACTTGGTAGTTTAATGGGGTTATGTTAAACACTTAACTAATTTAATACGACGATTTGATGTGGTTAAGTAACCTATACTTAACCAATCTAACTGGTTAGTTTAATGAGGTTAAGTTAACCTATACTTAACCAACCTAACGTGAAAACATGATAAGGCTAAGTCACGAATCGCTTGAATACGCTTGACCGATTTGACTCAGTAATTTGATAGGGTCAAGTTGATATATACTTAACCAACTTGAACATGGATTGTAGGGTTAAGTCTTGAACTTGGATACTTAGCCAATTTTGACATGATTTGTAGACGGGTTAAGTCATGAACTTAAGTGACACTTAATCCATTATATAAACCCTAGTTCGGAGAATTAGGTGGATAAACCGTAGTTAACAGGGATAACGGGAATGAGGCTAAGTGGTAAACCTTAGTTGAAGAATAACTAAGTAATAATTCTTAGTCAAGAAAATTTAGACCAGTTCATAGATAGATGAGTAACCTGATACGGTAGGTCATCGTTTAAGTATACGAGTAGGAGCAAGTATCTGATTTAGATAAAGGCTCCAGCGAACTGGGTAACGAAGCAGCGGCTTCGGGGAACGTGAGGATATTCTTGGTATCCCTCTATGAGCTGCCAGGTCGTTATACTAGGCTCATGAGAGGTTAAGGTCTGCGTTAGAAGAACCAAGAGTATGCCTTGGTTGCTATACGAACGACCTAAAGACGGGGATGGATAGGGGATAGTCGACGATACACGGTCGTGCCCTAGATAGCATTTCGTCAGGCTACCTACCATCTTTGGTCAAGCGTGTACGTACGGAAAGGCAGAGAACACCCAAAAGACCATAATTGCTATCTAATTATGGGTGCGGTAAGGCTTGGATGTGGGTTGGCCAGTGTTGTGTTCTCATACAGGATTTATCCTGTCTTGTCTTTCACTAGTTGAGGGAGTGGTCTCGTGGGACCATAGCCACGTATAAGAAAAACAGACCTTAGCATCTGCATCGGCAGATAAATCGAAAGCTCCCGACCGAGTCCTGTATTTCTTGATTTTCCCTGTGACAGGACTCGGATGGCACGATGTGATACATGTGCATACAGTCATGGAATAACGATTCACGATGAATGCGTGGGAAAAAGGGCGCGGTTGACGGTTAGTGTAATTCCTTGTGGCCCTAGGTGGCTGAACCCAAACCGAAATACGAAAACGTGCAATAGGTAAGCATAATCCCTAGTAGCCCTAGGTAGCATAAGTCCTAGTTGTACAAACGATAATTCATGTTGGAAGACCCTAGCTAGGTTTAGGGTAACAGTCCAAACCGATCTTAAGGATCATGGAACTATGCTAAAGTAATATAGAATCTCATGGGAAAGCCCGTATGGTCTACGGCAAGGGACTAAACTTATACACGGAAAGTAACATATGAGTTGAGTAACCTATATATGCGGCATATTAGGTTGACATGGACCGTTATACGACTTTTGAGTAAGGGTCATTCACGGATAACACATGATACAGTTGGGATACTAGTACGGTAGGTGCAGAGCAGATGTACAGGATAGATACCATGGGACGTTATACGTGATAGATATCTTGGGGATATTATACTTGATAGAAACCTGACGATGGGATACCTTGTTTTATCTTGACACCGTAATTTATCACGACACCTTAGTTTATCTGAGTTCAGTAGTTCATCATGTTATTTTGATTTAGCTTATCTATCTTGTCATCATGCTTATGTTCATCTCAGTTTCTCATGTCAGTTAACTTTACTAGTTTTTATGCTGATAGTAGATAGGGCTTACTCAGTCTTTTTGACTGACCCGTTTTGTTTCGCCTCTTTTCTTCCGTTTCCCCCCCAGGTTACAGGGAGGAAATACTGTTGTTTAGTTCGGACTTCTTATGCTTGAAGGTCATCATGGATGGCTTGGACTTTTCTTGGCTATGGCTACTTTACTGTTTTTACTTGGGGAATAATTTATGAAAAAGTCTTTATGCTTCTTTACTATTGCAAGACAGGTTTTGATGTACTCTGATGTAAAAGGCTTTAGACCTTAATTATTGATGTTTATGAAAGTTCGATTTTACTTCCGCTATTTTATATGTTCTGTCTTGTGATATTTCTGTGCATGTTTACCAATAATGCCCCTCTAAAGCTAGTGCATTCCTTTGCGAGTGACCCTAGCGGAGGCGGGGTGTTACACGTGGTATCAGAGCAGAAGGTTACCAGACTGGGCAAAAGTTTTTAAAGACCTTCTGAAAACTATTTGAAAATCGTTTACAAAGAAGCATTTTTTCAAGAAAAATTTCTTTTAAAAGAAAAAGGCTATTCCCCAAAGGCCATTAGCACTATCCTTGTTTCCTTAATTGAATCTCTTTTCCTTTCTTTCCTCCATCTGTAGTCACAGTGGTTTTAACTGCGACTAGTCTTTTCTATTTACGAAAGTGCTTTCCATACGATGGAGGTGGTTCTCGAGAGACCAGTGGCCGCATTATAAGAAAGGATCGTGAGAAAAAGGATAAAGGATACGAGCTTAAGGATGAGCAACTTGTTGGTATGGCTCAACCCATAACGAGAAAGTATCTTTGGTATGGTGAAACGGGACGGATAGTTAAGTATTGTGGGACAAGGACAAGATCATCGTGAAGACAATTGTATACCCTCACTAGAGTACCTGAGTAGGGGGATAACATCCTTGTTGAAGATCTAGTTATTCTTTTCTATCATCCCGCCAAGACTTTGTTTTGATCCCCGCATCATTTAAGTCTGCTTCGGTAGTTGAGTCTCTGCACCTTAGTACTAGTGTAATAGAGGATCCCATTTTTGTCTCAAAGTCCTATTGGAGAATCGGTCCATTTATTCATGGCTTGTTAGGATTTGTGAATGTCTATGCCCAAGTATTGAGTTTGGAAATAATGCTTATGATTATAAGCTATGGATGGATTCTAGGGATAAAGTGGTTATCCAGTAAGGGGTGCCACTCTCGGTTTTGATAGGAGGGTAGTTAGACTTTTGACTAGCCTTGGTAATACCCTCGAAGTATCGTGTAACCTTTTGAGGTTTTGTCATGACTAGTTACTTAGAATCCCTTGATGCCTTTATTGGAAATTTGAAGCCCGATCGAGTGGTGTTCGCCGATAAGATGGATGGTTTACTTCATTTATGCATGGGTTATAGAGATCACCCTAGTAAGTGCGCATGATAACCTGGTTGGCATATGTTTACTTTCAAGAGAAAGTTCTTCTACATGGAATACCTTATAGTATATAAACGAGGTCCAACATTCACTAGTGGATTTTGGAAAGCTTGCAAGAGATCATGAGTACGCAGTCATGTTTGCGCCAAGTGTGCAAGTGGAACGAGAGGCGACGAAGAAATGAGTTCCAGCTCATGTTATGGAAACAGGAAATAAGAAGCTACGAAATCGCGAAGTTAAAAGACGGTCAAGGCACAATGGAATTAAGCTCAAGGAAATACGACTTTGATGGTCAAAGACTAGATACGCGCATGATATCTCTTTTTGGGAGTATATCCTTGATCCCTGTTTTCTGTAGAGCTTACTTGTAGGCTATCTCTTGTGGACATCCTCTCGGTCCTATTTTCTGTTACAAACCCTGTAAGGAGTTTGTCTTGTTTATCTTCTCGACCCTGTTTCAGGGAATCCTAGGTAGAACCCTATGGATGTAAACATGTATTTGAAACATGTTATGATTGATATGGTTGCAAGTGGTTGCAAGTGGTTGCTCGTGGATGCGCGAATACACATTAGATACTAGCTCGACTCGGTCACATTTCATATTGCATATGCACGAGTATTTATACTTGTTTATGGATGAAATCGAATGTGTTATCATGCGGTTGTTGCATATGAATGAATGATTGTGCACGCATATAGTATCTATATGACTAGGACTATTTGCATACATGTTGGATTCATGGCACTATACATATTTTGCATTAGATCACTCAGGCCTGATCATTTACATTAGATAAGTGCATATACACACACCTTTTGCATGTATTCATACAGCATTAGAAATCATCTAAGGACAATGGTTGCTTGTGGATGATGTTTTGAGTAGATGGATGATGGATGGTACGATATGTTCTTCCTAACTTGGAGATTTCGGGGACGAAATCCTAAAAGGTGGGGAGAATGTAACAACCCGTATTTCGATAACATGTTAAGACGAGAATCAAGGCAGAATTTAATTTTAAATTCTGAATCAAGTAAAACGGGCTATGCCATTGCGTTCGCTCGGAAAAATACGCGAAATAGAGTCCGAGTTTTCGAAAATCGGAGTCTGTATGACCCGATTAAGGCCCAACGAAGTTTTCAGAAAATTTCAAAGTAAAAACAGATTTCAAATTCAAGTTTGAATTTGGAAATTTGGGCCAGTTTGGGCCAGGCGGGAAAATTCCCGCCAGAGCACCCAAGTCGACAGCCCTGTCGACTTGGGAGTCGACTTGGTTGGACCCAAGTCGACGGCCCTGTCGACATGGCTGTCGACTTGGTCCAGCCGGGCAGTTCTGCCTGGTGCACCATTTTGGGTTTGTGTTGAGTTTGGGGGCCAGATTCGGTTTTAAGGGTTGAGATTGCAACTAGGGTTTAATCCTATGGCCTAAAACACTTGCCTAATCTATAAATAAGACCCTAACCTAACCCTAAATCATCATTATTCATTTACAACTAAACTATGGCAAAATTTTACCTCTCATGGCCTCCACTCTCTTCATAAAATTTCTAAATTGTTTCTATGAGAGATTTTCCATGCATACAAGTGTTTTCAAGCTTGTATGAGTGTCATTAGCTTGCATTCAAGTCAAGTTTCTATATTTGCATCATAAAGCAAGGGTTTTGATCACTTTGGCTCAAGGGTTTTTATGTTAGAGCTTGCATTTTGGGTCTATTTGATTGCATAAGGGCTTTGTCATATCTTTTGTGCCTTCATAGCAATGTAAGCCCTTTCCCTACTCTTAGATATTAACTATGAAGTTAAATGTTCGTGTGCAAGTTTGGGTTTGATCATTGAGTATAATACATGCTATCATGTCATGCAAGTTTATGAAGTCTTCATCTTGATCTTGTGGTCATAAAGCTTTGGCCTTCATGTTAAATGTTGCATTTTGGCAACATGAGAACTATCATACCCCTTATGATAGCTTGCATGTAATGTCATATGCGAACTTCTAGCCATCTTTCTATGCCATTTATCATCATGATTCGCTTATTTGCCAAGTTTGAACGTTATGCATGTTTTTGAGGCTTAAGAATGTAACATGCAAGTTAATGAACACATTATGTCTCATTTGCCACCATGTTCAACTAGTGGCTTTATACCCCCTTTTGTCATGCCTTTGACAAGTTCCTTCTTTGAATCCATTATGCGATTTTAAAAGCGTTGGGGTCACATTATGGGAAAACATAATGACATGAACATGATTTGGGTAAATGGGTATAAACATGACAACATGTAACGTTAAATATGACATGTGTTTATACTTGAAAACATGACTTGAAATATTACATGGAAGTTGACATGTAAGTATGCTTGAAAACATAAGATTGGGAATTTACCTATTAAGTTAGGTCTACCCGTTGGGAATTTACCTATTGAGTTAGGTCTACCCAAATTCTTGAAAACTTGTAATATGTTTTGGAAACATAATGGACATGACACTTAGAAAATATAAGTGTGACCAACTCGAGGTTGGGTTGAGTTTGCAACATAAAGCTACCCGGAACCGACCGGCCTAACTAGTAGTTGCAAACAATAGGACCCAATGTGAGAAGTTGGTCATGTTGTGCTTGAACCCGAGGTTAGACCAAGTTGTGGTGTAAAGCTACCCGGAACCGACCGGCTTAACTAGTAACCACAACAAAGTCTAATGTGAGAGGTTGAGGTGCATTAAATAATTAATGCCACATAATAGGGTTAAGTTAATTTGATTAATAACGCTTAACCAAATATGACATGGATAAATGGGTTAAGTAAATTGATTAGGCTAATGATACTTAACAAAACATGACAAGGTTGGGTAGGTTAAGTAACTTGATTTGCCTAATGACACTTAACCATTTTTATACAACTAGTGGACGGGGTTAAGTTAACCAACACTTAATCAATCCAACACGATAATTTGGTAAGGTTAAGTAAGTTTTCTTAATGACACTTAACCGAAAAATACAGTTAATGGTTGAGGTTAAGATTAGACTCAACTAATCTAAACATTGTAATCGGATGGGGTTAAGTTAGCCTAGACTTAATTAATCCAACTTGGTAGTTTAATGGGGTTAAGTTAAACACTTAACTAATTTATACGACGATTTGATGTGGTTAAGTAACCTATACTTAACCAATCTAACTCGTTAATTTAATGAGGTTAAGTTAACCTATACTTAACCAACCTAACATGAAAACATGATAAGGCTAAGTCACGAATCGCTTGAATACGCTTGACCGATTTGACTCAGTAATTTGATAGGGTCAAGTTGATATATACTTAACCAAGTTGAACATGGTTTGTAGGGTTAAGTCTTTAACTTGGATACTTAGCCAATTTTGACATGATTTGTAGACGGGTTAAGTCATGAACTTAAGTGACACTTAATCCATTATATAATCCCTAGTTCGGAGAATTAGGTGGATAAACCGTAGTTAAAAGGGATAACGGGAATGAGGCCAAGTGGTAAACCTTAGTTGAAGAATAACTAAGTAATAATTCTTAGTCAAGAAAATTTAGACCAGTTCATAGATAGATGAGTAACCTAATACGGTAGGTCATCGTTTAAGTATACGAGTAGGAGCAAGTATCTGATTTAGATAAAGGCTCCAGCGAACTGGGTAACGAAGCAGCGGCTTCGGGGAACGTGAGGATATTCTTGGTATCCCTCTATGAGCTTCCAGGTCGTTATACTAGGCTCATGAGAGGTTAAGGTCTGCGTTAGAAGAACCAAGAGTATGCCTTGGTTGCTTGTGAAGACCCGCAACTTCCCCGTAAAGGAAAGCGTCGGATAGTTCGAGAACAAGCCACAACAGAACGCATATAGAAGAACATTTCATTGTATATTACAACAATGCATCAGATTACAAGAATATACAGAGTATAAATGAATATTACACAGAAATATCAGAGATTTAAATTACATTTAAATACATAGCAGCGGAAAATAATACAATACACAACTAGAAGAGATATACGGATACAAAGCTTTCCGGATATCATTCCAGCTGTAAACCAGGATCCTGTGAATATAAATCTGCAAAACCAAAACTACTAGCTGCCCGTGTCAAAATAAGGGCACCCAGAGTTTAGGTTAAAACAATAAACTCCAGGTCAGTCATGTGACTGGTGTGAGAACTAAAACAGTTATTAATTTTTATTTTTAAAGTTAGGTAAATCAAGGGACCACGCCGTATAACACGGAACGGGTTTCCTCCCAAGAATACCAGTGCATAAAACAACAGCGCAATGCTAAATAAAGAACAATGAAGCTATTATAAGACCCAGTTCCCATCACACAATGCAATCGCAAGCCGGAGGATAGGGTTTTTACCTTATAATAGCCAAGAATGCTTGATACGTTTAAAACAAATCGTTTGATACTATTATAAGTGCATAGTGTATAAAACAATTTCAAATCATAAGTATCAATCATAGGCGGCATGAATGCCCCATACCACTATGTCGCCATATATAGGTTATACAATCAAAATCGCAAAGTCACGTATTTGGAAATTGGATTTCCATCTATGAACCGAGGCAAAAGATAGTCCTCCACCGATTCGAGACGCTCTAGCCCGCCCCTCAGGCAAGTACTCTGTCAAGCCTTTGGATCGTCAGGGCCGGTCCACCGATGTGGATTAAAATTCCTGAACAATACGTTTCCCCACCCTATGGGGTGTAAGTCTGGTCCGTCAGCCGACCAGAATGCATCGGCCGAAACCGATATAACCGAGGCGCCTCGCAACATCAACAACCACATAAGTCAAACTCGTCAGGGCGTGTAAAACCACTGACGCCACTTCTAGCTAGAAAGAAACGCAAGTCCTCCCTGAGGTCCGTCTCCCGTTTTTGGTTCATACCGGGTGTGAAACACGCGAGGTAAACGTTACACAAAGCTACGCCACAAAGGTCGTGCTTTGATCATCAACCACAAGACTTTGCTTTTCAACAGAAGCCTTGATCATTTGCATCTTAGCATGCCACACAGGCAAACCATCCTATGTCAGACACACAGTCCATTTACAAGTCCGTTCTGGGTCTGAACGAAACCGGAGGCACCTAGTACCCCGCATATCCATCGATCTCCAAGTACGTCTGGACGATCACCAACTGTTTCCATCTTCTTGGGTGTACAGCCCAATCAAGATCATCAGTTATCACCCAAACGACGTGAAGACCTCCGGTCTTCGACCATCGTCTTCATCTTCGACTTATCGTCGTATCAGTTATTCAGAATGGGATAAACCCGGTCTTTCCGAATAACTCGCGTATATTTTAAATAAGTGTTACACAAACACAACATACGCCTCATTCCAATTCATCAGTCACTAACCGCAAATTAATCAAGAGAATAATTCCCCAAATATTAACCCCGATGGCCGAAACCAACATCAGATCAATATCCAGAAAACCGTTCTGCTTAGCTAACCGACAGTTAGTTTCTGATTTCACATTCATAGGGAAAGGTTCCCATTAATTTTATCAAAGATAAATTCTTGAATTTATTCTTTAATCTACTTTTGAATATCAATTCAAACTAGTCGGGATTAGCGAACCTTACCGAAGTAATCATTTGTTTTAATTTCCCAATCCCAACCTATTCATCCCATGAAGTAAAACTGGTAATACTTCATATCTAACACCACAGTGTTATCGGTAAATTCAATTACCATTTCACGTTCAAATCTAATTAAAGATTTAACTATCGCCTGGAGCAAAACTGGTGATACTCCATTTTCGATCATTTCAATCTAATTAAAGATTCATTAAAACTCCACTTAGTTTTAATCTTCGACTGGGTTAAAGAATCAGTGTCATTTAAAACACGGTTCACGATAAACCCAAAATCCCATTCATTAATTATCGGGTTAAAGAACGAGTGCTATTTAAAAACACTGTTCACGATAAACCCAAAAATCAATATCAATTTAATTCCAATTAAATATTATTTAATTGGTAAACTTCATTAAATCTAAATAAAAAGATTTAATCTTTTCTCAACTGGGTTCAAGAACAGTGTTAGTGAAGACACCATTCACGACAAACCCAAATCACATTCGATATTCAATACAAGGCTCTGAATAGAAAATATATCGGCTTATATTCAATATCGAATTCTACGACTAACAAATGTCGTATTGGAAATAACGATATAAATATATATCTTTCAAATTTCCATAACAACACCTGTATAATCACGAATTCCAACATCGAAATATTCCGAAGACAATTTCGATTCAAATCCACTCCAATGCAATCATTGGAAATTCTGGTTATTTTTAAAACCCTTTTCAAATTCAATTTATTTATTTAAAAATAAATAGAATTATAATTCTAGTTCAAAACTAGTTCATTTCGATAAAAATCTATTTTTATCTTTTCAAATATGGAGTTTTTCATCCCAAATCTTCACAAATCATTTCTTATGATTTTACATAAATTATTACTATTTTTAATAATTTTATCAAGGCACGTACAGTCGATTTTCAACAATGGCCATCGAACTGCACTTATAGCGACCTTTTTCAAAATTGATTTGGACGTATCTCCAAATCCAACCGTTAGATTTCAAATTTCTAATATTCGTTAGAAAGCTCTTTTCGATACGAACCCAACGGTTCCGGTTTTAGGAGAATCCGACGGTCGGATCTCCCGTAATGTCCGTTTGAAATAAATGGTCGAAATTCACGAACTGCCGCGGCGCGGCGCGTTCTATTCAGGCCATTATATTATATATATAATATATATAATATATATTTCGTCGATTTCTATTTAAAACGAATTAAATAAATAGTTTTAAAATCGTTTCAAAAGCAATTTCAACTTTCTTTTCAATTCAAATCAAAATTGAATTCTTCTTTATAAATTCGTTTTAAAATTCATTTCTATTCAATTCAAATTTCAATTCAATTTGAATTCATTTCAATTCGCTTTCAATTCAATTTGAATTCGTTTTCAATTCAATTCATTTCGAAATCGTTTTCAATTCAATTCATTTCGAAATCGTTTTCAATTCAATTCATTTCGAAATCGTTTTCAATTCAATTCATTTCGAAATCGTTTTCAATTCAATTCATTTCGAAATCGTTTTCAATTCAATTCATTTCGAAATCGTTTAAAATCGATATAAATATCGTTCGCGTCAAAATGGCGTCAATCTAATCAACACGGCTTCATAAATTTCTATTTTCAAATATTCTATTTCAAATATTTCTTTTTCAAAATAGTTGTTATTATCAAAATATTTCGTTCAACACATGACCAATCTCAATGAATGAGTACTGTCAACACATGAACTTTTATTTTATATCGATAAAGATGTAAATTTTAATATTAAAATATTTCGTTCAACACATGACCAATCTCAATGAATGAGTACTGTCAACACATGAACTTTTATTTTATATTATTCTTTATTTTGTAAATTGGAATGAGACCCAATCAATTACCATATAAGGTTAATTATATGGATTTTCATACAACACATGTATATCATAGCATTGAAAAATAATCAACCATCAACCAAAGTGCACTACACTGTATAAGCATCAAATATAGATATTCAACGCTTATAACAGCCTGTCAATCAACCGATCGACATATTCAATCAATCAGGATGAGTGAACTTCAAATTTCATCCTAACACTCGTGTGGGGTTTCAAACAATCAAACACATATTTTATTTGTGCAGTTGGGCGATGTGTAAAATTTATCGACCCAATCAACGTCATTCAAATAGGTGTACATAAACAAACCGTCCGGTTTATAAATGAATATTTTATTTTATTCACTTCACGTTAAAAATTATATTTTTAACGATAAAACATTTTATTTCAACCTATGAATTTCTATTTAATTCATTTACACAATAAAATGATATTTTTATTTTTCTAACATATTTTAGAAAATTTCGGCGGCATAACGGCACGATACTAGAAACGGGACGAGGCCTAGCCTTATCCCCGGTCTAGTGAAGGCCCACGCCATTCACACATCAATCAAACCATTCAATTTCACTCAAACAATTCAATTCAATCACATAATCAAACTAATCTATGCAACCAAACAAACAAGTCCATGGTTTGTGGACGATTGTGTCGGGTGCTACTAAGCACCGTCTGCATCCTAGTATATATATATATAACTAGAAAAATTAAATTGAAGAGTGAGAAATTCTCACCTATAGCTATCCTAGCTCCACGGCACTTCATTGATAGAAATCTTCTTCATCATCGCCTTTTTTATCGTCTTCTTGCGCCCGTAGTCACTATATATATAAAAATCACACATTTTTATATTTCGATGTCTTTAAAATAAAAATCACATTTTTAATTTTTTCACTTTCAATTTAAAAGTCATATTTTTTTTATAATCACTTCATATATTTGAAAATCGAATTTTTACTTCGGTATTCAATATATAAAAATCGAATTTTTATTTCAAAGTTAAAACCTTTTTCTTATATTAAAGTTAAAACCTTTTTCTCATATTAAAGTTAAAACCTTTTTCTTATATCAAAGTTAAAACCTTTTTCTTATATCAAAGTTAAAACCTTTTTCTTATATCAAAGTTAAAACCTTTTTCTTATATCAAAGTTAAAACCTTTTTCTTATATCAAAGTTAAAACCTTTTTCTTATATTAAAGTTAAAACCTTTTTCTTATATCAAAGTTAAAACCTTTTTCTTATATCAAAGTTAAAACCTTTTTCTTATATCAAAGTTAAGATAAAATCAGTTTTTAACATTATAAAAAAAAACAGTTTTTGAACTTTATTAAAAAATCAGTTTTTAACATTATTAAAAAATCAGTTTTTGAACTTTATTAAAAAATCAGTTTTTAACATTATTAAAAAATCAGTTTTTGAACTTAAATATAATCAGTATTTAAACTTAAATATAATAACAGAAATAACATAATAAAATAAAAAAAAAAGGGGAAAGAAAGAGGGCTTACAGCTAATTTGATTTCGTTGGAGGAGGGGTCGTTTTGGGAGTCGGTGGAGACAAGGGGAGGTGCGGCGAGGTCATGCAGTCGGAGGCGGGCCCCCTCGTGGTGGCGCGCTGGTCTTCTTCAAGAGAAGGGATGGAGCTGGCGTTGGTACGCGACGGAAAGGAGGGGTGCGGTCACCATCGTATGGAGGATGGAGGAGGAGGCGGTGAGGCGCGTGTCAGGCGGCGCGATGGCCAGCCGGGGGAGGAGGCGCGCGATTTGGATCTGAACGAGAAGCATCAGCTTTTTTTTTTTTTTTCTTATCTGATCGAAAATGAGAGAGGGGGGGGGGGGCAGAGCGGGTTTAAGGGGGGGAGAGATTTTTTTTTTTATTTATTTAATTCATTTTAAAGTTGACTTTTCAACCGAACCCCAATCTGAACTCAACGACTGTCGCCCATAGCTAAATACCCCCATTCCGAACGCAATGGGATATGTATCGTAAGCTGGTTTGATCGTTACAATCAGTTTCTGTTGAATTTTCATTTAAATCATTATATTGGATTTTAAACGTACATTTCAAATTACTGGGGTCACATGCTAACTTTAAAAATTCCAGAAAAATATTTTCTAGCTTCGTATTGACGATACGGTCCTAACAAAACTAGTTTCGTCGAATTCTGAGACCGTTTGAAAAATGGCCAATTTCAAGTCGATTAAAATCAACTGAAATGGTCAAAACACGTTTTCCTATGCCACACTCACATATTGATTCGAAAAATTATGAAATTTGGAATCTAGCAATAATTCAACATCACGGACCCAACAAAAGTGGTTTCGTTGAAATCCGAGGTCGTTTGCAAAATGTCCATTTTTAAGGGCCTGAATTCCATAGCGACTATTCAGAATTTTCAACTGGACATATCTTTTGATTCCCGCTACGAACTTTTGATTTTTCGGATTCGTTGGAAAGATATTCACTATTAGATTCCATTATTTTTGGTTTCACTAAAATCCGGATTGTTTTGCACCCGGTACATTCAATTGAAGTTTGAAATCGAATTATCGAACTACCGCGCCATTTTCAATTCTATTTATAATTATATATAAATATTTATATTCTAACGACGACGTATATAAATATATACGTCGAATTCTATTCAAAATAAATTTCTCGTCGATATTATTTAAAATAATTCATTTTAAATAATCAAAATTCGCTAAAATTGCCAAAATAAAAATTTTAAACTGGCCCAGATTTTCCGGGTTGTTACAATCTCCCCCACTTAAAACTTTTCTTCCCCGAAAAGGAACAAAGTCGAAAGTGGTTTGATTAATCAACTCTATGTTCGATCTGGCTTTCATTCTCCAACCCTTTGGTTTCTGAGAATTTTCAAAATTTCAAAAATTTGGCTAACACCCTAAATTTTTGAAAAATTTCGCCATAACCTCCCCTGCACCGGGAGCATCGGGGAATTTCAAATAGCTTCCCCGGTCCTTCAGATCTCAAAAGAAAAAGAAAAATCCAAGCGGCTAGCCAATAGGCTCACAAAATCATCATCACCCAAACAAAACAGTATATTATGTAGTAAACATGTACCTATTTGTCGGGCAAACAAATTTTATTCCCTGCTCTAGCCTCCTTGCTATGACCTGTTCAATGATATATATGTATATGCAAGTAAATGCAACCAATTTTCAATATAATTCAATATTCGGTTCAATTAGGCCTAATGGTTCAAAATTATCAACCAAATAAACAAACAACTCAAACATCAATCAATTAGTTGAATTAGAGTTTCAAATTCATAAATTTGATACATATACAGAAAATCATGTTTTTGATGCCAAATCACACAGACCGTTCGAAACGCCCTATCTAATTTTGGTTCTCACACCAGTCTAATGGAGATATATAGATATTACACGTTCGTCACTCGAATATAAATGCTGGTGATGGTATACTTCATCATCAGGACCATGTCCGGGCAACTAGAGTGTGATTCTATACCTATCCAATATATTAAAATTTCGAATACACGCGGATCAGACGTATACCCAAAATCTATATATACTGGATTGTCCACATCAATATAAATAAATAACCAGATACGAATAATTGATTTAAATTTTCAAAACAAAAATTTGTTTTCACTTTTATTTTAAAAATTTACTCTTCACACTCGTTCTAGGATACTACTGATCCTATCTCTAACGAGTCATTCCCATTGGATTTTACTAATCCAATATCTGATGAATTCTTTCGTATGGTTCTAATGTGTCTTGTTCTCTAAGCTTTGTAAACCAAAGCTCTGATACCAACTGTGAAGACCCGCAACTTCCCCGTAAAGGAAAGCGTCGGATAGTTCGAGAACAAGCCACAACAGAACGCATATAGAAGAACATTTCATTGTATATTACAACAATGCATCAGATTACAAGAATATACAGAGTATAAATGAATATTACACAGAAATATCAGAGATTTAAATTACATTTAAATACATAGCAGCGGAAAATAATACAATACACAACTAGAAGAGATATACGGATACAAAGCTTTCCGGATATCATTCCAGCTGTAAACCAGGATCCTGTGAATATAAATCTGCAAAACCAAAACTACTAGCTGCCCGTGTCAAAATAAGGGCACCCAGAGTTTAGGTTAAAACAATAAACTCCAGGTCAGTCATGTGACTGGTGTGAGAACTAAAACAGTTATTAATTTTTATTTTTAAAGTTAGGTAAATCAAGGGACCACGCCGTATAACACGGAACGGGTTTCCTCCCAAGAATACCAGTGCATAAAACAACAGCGCAATGCTAAATAAAGAACAATGAAGCTATTATAAGACCCAGTTCCCATCACACAATGCAATCGCAAGCCGGAGGATAGGGTTTTTACCTTATAATAGCCAAGAATGCTTGATAGGTTTAAAACAAATCGTTTGATACTATTATAAGTGCATAGTGTATAAAACAATTTCAAATCATAAGTATCAATCATAGGCGGCATGAATGCCCCATACCACTATGTCGCCATATATAGGTTATACAATCAAAATCGCAAAGTCACGTATTTGGAAATTGGATTTCCATCTATGAACCGAGGCAAAAGATAGTCCTCCACTGATTCGAGACGCTCTAGCCCGCCCCTTAGGCAAGTACTCTGTCAAGCCTTTGGATCGTCAGGGCCGGTCCACCGATGTGGATTAAAATTCCTGAACACTACGTTTCCCCACCCTATGGGGTGTAAGTCTGGTCCGTCAGCCGACCAGAATGCATCGGCCGAAACCGATATAACCGAGGCGCCTCGCAACAGCAACAACCACATAAGTCAAACTCGTCAGGGCGTGTAAAACCACTGACGCCACTTCTAGCTAGAAAGAAACGCAAGTCCTCCCTGAGGTCCGTCTCCCGTTTTTGGTTCATACCGGGTGTGAAACACGCGAGGTAAACGTTACACAAAGCTACGCCACAAAGGCCGTGCTTTGATCATCAACCACAAGACTTTGCTTTTCAACAGAAGCCTTGATCATTTGCATCTTAGCATGCCACACAGGCAAACCATCCTATGTCAGACACACAGTCCATTTACAAGTCCGTTCTGGGTCTGAACGAAACCGGAGGCACCTAGTACCCCGCATATCCATCGATCTCCAAGTACGTCTGGACGATCACCAACTGTTTCCATCTTCTTGGGTGTACAGCCCAATCAAGATCATCAGTTATCACCCAAACGACGTGAAGACCTCCGGTCTTCGACCATCGTCTTCATCTTCGACTTATCGTCGTATCAGTTATTCAGAATGGGATAAACCCGGTCTTTCCGAATAACTCGCGTATATTTTAAATAAGTGTTACACAAACACAACATACGCCTCATTCCAATTCATCAGTCACTAACCGCAAATTAATCAAGAGAATAATTCCCCAAATATTAACCCCGAAGGCCGAAACCAACATCAGATCAATATCCAGAAAACCG
Organism: Allium sativum; assembly: GCA_030737875.1. NCBI lineage: Eukaryota > Viridiplantae > Streptophyta > Magnoliopsida > Asparagales > Amaryllidaceae > Allium > Allium sativum. The sequence continues at coordinate 582,765,426 of CM060923.1, read as the reverse complement.
TTCTGCTTAGCTAACCGACAGTTAGTTTCTGATTTCACATTCATAGGGAAAGGTTCCCATTAATTTTATCAAAGATAAATTCTTGAATTTATTCTTTAATCTACTTTTGAATATCAATTCAAACTAGTCGGGATTAGCGAACCTTACCGAAGTAATCATTTGTTTTAATTTCCCAATCCCAACCTATTCATCCCATGAAGTAAAACTGGTAATACTTCATATCTAACACCACAGTGTTATCGGTAAATTCAATTACCATTTCACGTTCAAATCTAATTAAAGATTTAACTATCGCCTGGAGCAAAATTGGTGATACTCCATTTTCGATCATTTCAATCTAATTAAAGATTCATTAAAACTCCACTTAGTTTTAATCTTCGACTGGGTTAAAGAATCAGTGTCATTTAAAACACGGTTCACGATAAACCCAAAATCCCATTCATTAATTATCGGGTTAAAGAACGAGTGCTATTTAAAAACACTGTTCACGATAAACCCAAAAATCAATATCAATTTAATTCCAATTAAATATTATTTAATTGGTAAACTTCATTAAATCTAAATAAAAAGATTTAATCTTTTCTCAACTGGGTTCAAGAACAGTGTTAGTGAAGACACCATTCACGACAAACCCAAATCACATTCGATATTCAATACAAGGCTCTGAATAGAAAATATATCGGCTTATATTCAATATCGAATTCTACGACTAACAAATGTCGTATTGGAAATAACGATATAAATATATATCTTTCAAATTTCCATAACAACACCTGTATAATCACGAATTCCAACATCGAAATATTCCGAAGACAATTTCGATTCAAATCCACTCCAATGCAATCATTGGAAATTCTGGTTATTTTTAAAACCCTTTTCAAATTCAATTTATTTATTTAAAAATAAATAGAATTATAATTCTAGTTCAAAACTAGTTCATTTCGATAAAAATCTATTTTTATCTTTTCAAATATGGAGTTTTTCATCCCAAATCTTCACAAATCATTTCTTATGATTTTACATAAATTATTACTATTTTTAATAATTTTATCAAGGCACGTACAGTCGATTTTCAACAATGGCCATCGAACTGCACTTATAGCGACCTTTTTCAAAATTGATTTGGACGTATCTCCAAATCCAACCGTTAGATTTCAAATTTCTAATATTCTTAGAAAGCTCTTTTCGATACGAACCCAACGGTTCCGGTTTTAGGAGAATCCGACGGTCGGATCTCCCGTAATGTCCGTTTGAAATAAATGGTCGAAATTCGCGAACTGCCGCGGCGCGGCGCGTTCTATTCAGGCCATTATATTATATATATAATATATATAATATATATTTCGTCGATTTCTATTTAAAACGAATTAAATAAATAGTTTTAAAATCGTTTCAAAAGCAATTTCAACTTTCTTTTCAATTCAAATCAAAATTGAATTCTTCTTTATAAATTCGTTTTAAAATTCATTTCTATTCAATTCAAATTTCAATTCAATTTGAATTCATTTCAATTCGCTTTCAATTCAATTTGAATTCGTTTTCAATTCAATTCATTTCGAAATCGTTTTCAATTCAATTCATTTCGAAATCGTTTTCAATTCAATTCATTTCGAAATCGTTTTCAATTCAATTCATTTCGAAATCGTTTTCAATTCAATTCATTTCGAAATCGTTTTCAATTCAATTCATTTCGAAATCGTTTAAAATCGATATAAATATCGTTCGCGTCAAAATGGCGTCAATCTAATCAACACGGCTTCATAAATTTCTATTTTCAAATATTCTATTTCAAATATTTCTTTTTCAAAATAGTTGTTATTATCAAAATATTTCGTTCAACACATGACCAATCTCAATGAATGAGTACTGTCAACACATGAACTTTTATTTTATATCGATAAAGATGTAAATTTTAATATTAAAATATTTCATTCAACACATGACCAATCTCAATGAATGAGTACTGTCAACACATGAACTTTTATTTTATATTATTCTTTATTTTGTAAATTGGAATGAGACCCAATCAATTACCATATAAGGTTAATTATATGGATTTTCATACAACACATGTATATCATAGCATTGAAAAATAATCAACCATCAACCAAAGTGCACTACACTGTATAAGCATCAAATATAGATATTCAACGCTTATAACAGCCTGTCAATCAACCGATCGACATATTCAATCAATCAGGATGAGTGAACTTCAAATTTCATCCTAACACCCGTGTGGGGTTTCAAACAATCAAACACATATTTTATTTGTGCAGTTGGGCGATGTGTAAAATTTATCGACCCAATCAACGTCATTCAAATAGGTGTACATAAACAAACCGTCCGGTTTATAAATGAATATTTTATTTTATTCACTTCACGTTAAAAATTATATTTTTAACGATAAAACATTTTATTTCAACCTATGAATTTCTATTTAATTCATTTACACAATAAAATGATATTTTTATTTTTCTAACATATTTTAGAAAATTTCGGCGGCATAACGGCACGATACTAGAAACGGGACGAGGGCTAGCCTTATCCCCGGTCTAGTGAAGGCCCACGCCATTCACACATCAATCAAACCATTCAATTTCACTCAAACAATTCAATTCAATCACATAATCAAACTAATCTATGCAACCAAACAAACAAGTCCATGGTTTGTGGACGATTGTGTCGGGTGCTACTAAGCACCGTCTGCATCCTAGTATATATATATATATAACTAGAAAAATTAAATTGAAGAGTGAGAAATTCTCACCTATAGCTATCCTAGCTCCACGGCACTTCATTGATAGAAATCTTCTTCATCATCGCCTTTTTTATCGTCTTCTTGCGCCCGTAGTCACTATATATATAAAAATCACACATTTTTATATTTCGATGTCTTTAAAATAAAAATCACATTTTTAATTTTTTCACTTTCAATTTAAAAGTCATATTTTTTTTATAATCACTTCATATATTTGAAAATCGAATTTTTACTTCGGTATTCAATATATAAAAATCGAATTTTTATTTCAAAGTTAAAACCTTTTTCTTATATTAAAGTTAAAACCTTTTTCTCATATTAAAGTTAAAACCTTTTTCTTATATCAAAGTTAAAACCTTTTTCTTATATCAAAGTTAAAACCTTTTTCTTATATCAAAGTTAAAACCTTTTTCTTATATCAAAGTTAAAACCTTTTTCTTATATTAAAGTTAAAACCTTTTTCTTATATCAAAGTTAAAACCTTTTTCTTATATCAAAGTTAAAACCTTTTTCTTATAACAAAGTTAAGATAAAATCAGTTTTTAACATTATAAAAAAAAAAAAGTTTTTGAACTTTATTAAAAAATCAGTTTTTAACATTATTAAAAAATCAGTTTTTGAACTTTATTAAAAAATCAGTTTTTAACATTATTAAAAAATCAGTTTTTGAACTTAAATATAATCAGTATTTAAACTTAAATATAATAACAGAAATAACATAATAAAATAAAAAAAAAGGGGAAAGAAAGAGGGCTTACAGCTAATTTGATTTCGTTGGAGGAGGGGTCGTTTTGGGAGTCGGTGGAGACAAGGGGAGGTGCGGTGAGGTCATGCAGTCGGAGGCGGGCCCCCTCGTGGTGGCGCGGTGGTCTTCTTCAAGAGAAGGGATGGAGCTGGCGTTGGTACGCGACGGAAAGGAGGGGTGCGGTCACCATCGCATGGAGGATGGAGGAGGAGGCGGTGAGGCGCGTGTCAGGCGGCGCGATGGCCAGCCGGGGGAGGAGGCGCGCGATTTGGATCTGAACGAGAAGCATCAGCTTTTTTTTTTTTTAATTTCTTATCTGATCGAAAATGAGAGAGGGGGGGGGGGGCCAGAGCGGGTTTAAGGGGGGGGGAGAGATTTTTTTTTTTTTTTTTTAATTTAATTCATTTTAAAGTTGACTTTTCAACCGAACCCCAATCTGAACTCAACGACTGTCGCCCATAGCTAAATACCCCCATTCCGAACGCAATGGGATATGTATCGTAAGCTGGTTTGATCGTTACAATCAGTTTCTGTTGAATTTTCATTTAAATCATTATATTGGATTTTAAACGTACATTTCAAATTACTGGGGTCACATGCTAACTTTAAAAATTCCAGAAAAATATTTTCTAGCTTCGTATTGACGATACGGTCCTAACAAAACTAGTTTCGTCGAATTCTGAGACCGTTTGAAAAATGGCCAATTTCAAGTCGATTAAAATCAACTGAAATGGTCAAAACACGTTTTCCTATGCCACGCTCACATATTGATTCGAAAAATTATGAAATTTGGAATCTAGCAATAATTCAACATAAAGTGGTTTCGTTGAAATCCGAGGTCGTTTGCAAAATGTCCATTTTTAAGGGCCTGAATTCCATAGCGACTATTCAGAATTTTCAACTGGACATATCTTTTGATTCCCGCTACGAACTTTTGATTTTTCGGATTCGTTGGAAAGATATTCACTATTAGATTCCATTATTTTTGGTTTCACTAAAATCCGGATTGTTTTGCACCCGGTACATTCAATTGAAGTTTGAAATCGAATTATCGAACTACCGCGCCATTTTCAATTCTATTTATAATTATATATAAATATTTATATTCTAACGACGACGTATATAAATATATACGTCGAATTCTATTCAAAATAAATTTCTCGTCGATATTATTTAAAATAATTCATTTTAAATAATCAAAATTCGCTAAAATTGCCAAAATAAAAATTTTAAACTGGCCCAGATTTTCCGGGTTGTTACATTGCTATACGAGCGACCTAAAGACGGGGATGGATAGGGGATAGTCGACGATACACGGTCGTGCCCTAGATAGCATTTCGTCAGGCTACCTACCATCTTTGGTCAAGCGTGTACGTACGGAAAGGCAGAGAACACCCAAAAGACCATAATTTCTATCTAATTATGGGTGCGGTAAGGCTTGGATGTGGGTTGGCCAGTGTTGTGTTCTCATACAGGATTTATCCTGTCTTGTCTTTCACTAGTTGAGGGAGTGGTCTCGTGGGACCATAGCCACGTATAAGAAAAACAGACCTTATCATCTACATCGGCAGATAAATCGAAAGCTCCCGACCGAGTCCTGTATTTCTTGATTTGCCCTGTGACAGGACTCGGATGGCACGATGTGATACATGTGCATACAGTCATGGAATAACGATTCACGATGAATGCGTGGGAAAAAGGGCGCGGTTGACGGTTAGTGTAATTTCTAGTGGCCCTAGGTGGCTGAACCCAAACCGAAATACAAAAACGTGCAATAGGTAAGCATAATCCCTAGTAGCCCTAGGTAGCATAAGTCCTAGTTGTACAAACGATAATTCATGTTGGAAGACCCTAGCTAGGTTTAGGGTAACAGTCCAAACCGATCTTAAGGATCATGGAACTATGTTAAAGTAATATAGAATCTCATGGGAAAGCCCGTATGGTCTACGGCAAGGGACTAAACTTATACACGGAAAGGAACATATAAGTTGAGTAACCTATATATGCCGCATATTAGGTTGGCATGGACCATTATACGACTTTTGAGTAAGGGTCATTCACGGATAACACAAGATACAGTTGGGATACTAATACGGTAGGTGCAGAGCAGATGTACAGGATAGATACCATGGGACGTTATACGTGATAGATATCTTGGGGATATTATACTTGATAGAAACCTGACGATGGGATACCTTGTTTTATCTTGACACCGTAATTTATCACGACACCTTAGTTTATCTGAGTTCAGTAGTTCATCATGTTATTTTGATTTAGCTTATCTATCTTGTCATCATGCTTATGTTCATCTCAGTTTCTCATGTCAGTTAACTTTACTAGTTTTTATGCTGATAGTAGATAGGGCTTACTCAGTCTTTTTGACTGACCCGTTTTGTTTCGCCTCTTTTCTTCCGTTTCCCCCCCAGGTTACAGGGAGGAAATACTGTTGTTTAGTTCGGACTTCTTCTGCTTGAAGGTCATCATGGATGGCTTGGACTTTTCTTGGCTATGGCTACTTTACTGTTTTTACTTGGGGAATAATTTATGAAAAAGTCTTTATGCTTCTTTACTATTGCAAGACAGGTTTTGATGTACTCTGATGTAAAAGGCTTTAGACCTTAATTATTGATGTTTATGAAAGTTCGATTTTACTTCCGCTATTTTATATATTCTGTCTTGTGATATTTCTATGCATGTTTACCAATAATGCCCCTCTAAAGCTAGTGCATTCCTTTGCGAGTGACCCTAGCGGAGGCGGGGTGTTACAAAACCACTTAAAGCCTTTCTTTCCTATTAACCCACAATTGAATAGCCAACACCATTACGTTGGTTATCACTGAAAATTCCACTTCCCGAGCCCCCGGTTCCTCTCTCTAATGTGTGAAAACCCAAATAGTCGAACTCCATCAATCTACTTTACTCCAGCCACTGACAGACCCGAAATCACTCTTGCTCGACTCACTAGTCCCCAGTTCTCGTTGCCACGCTGTCTCCACAAACTTACGCGACTCTACCCTTTTATCGAACGACCGCGGTCTTGCTGAAAATGATGCTCACAGGCTTACCAATAACGTTTACATCCTAAACTCCACCTCCTGGAACCGCCTCCTTGAACTCCGATCTACCTTCGATATGGCGATCTGTTCCATTATCGCGAGATACAGGGAACGCCTCGATAATCTCCACTATCGAACACTACTTCGAAAACCATGTAGCACCCTTCTAACTTGCGTCGAGCAATAGGAAACTCGCGAATTACATCGCGATCGATGAGCGATTTCTGGAAAGAGGCGAATTCGATAACGAGGCCCAAAGTTTGATTTGAATTAAGGAAATCGACTTTATTTTTTTCTTAAAGGGAAAATCGCGATTTCAAAAAGATAAGGGATGACCATTTATTTTGATTTTGAAGCTTCAATGTTTTTGAGAACAAAATTGAAAAGAATAAAAGAGGAGGAAGTCATTGCGATTATATAGAGGAATAACAGCTTGGCCATTAATTAAATTTGTCCGTGTATGGTACATATAGGTTATAGGTTTACAATGCACTTTCCAATAACTTAAGGAGGAAGGAATTATATATTTATTTTGTTTTATTTTGCTTAGGTAATTTTACTCTTTTAAAAGCTAATGTTTTGTCGAACTCCTATTTAAACGGAACAACTGGCATTCCTAAGGTTATACCACTATTCTGGTCACATTAAGACATGTTTTGAAGTCACGTTTGATCGTCTGGAGAAGATACTAATTTAAATCGATATAAATTAAATTTAAAACAATTAATTCCTTAATAATAAATTATTTTTATTATCGTTTATATACAAATGAAATTTATATTGACCATCGGAATCAATTCAATTCAATTCTAACTTCGAATTCAAATATTTTCGTTTTTGAATTATGATAATTCGATATATTCTAAATAAATCGTATATCGATTATTAAATCTATTAACTTAATATAAAAATTCATTTATATTATCAAATCAGTATTTAAAACCATATTAAATATTTAAAATAAATCGACAAAAAATCCAGGTCGTTGCATTCTTTCCCCTTAATGAATTTCGTCCCTGAAATTACTAAGGCAGGAAAAATGGTTCAATCCCATTTACTTTTTAAAAACACATCTATGTTAAAACTCAACATTTTATATTTCTACAACTTTAGTTCCAACAAAACTTTTAGTTTCCGTTTTCGCATACCATATATATTTATATTCATTTAATCTGAATGATTAACAATCAATGTATTCACATCCAATTCATATTCCATTCATATGGATTCAAATTGATTTTAAATCAGTTTATTTGCTTTGACCCATTTAACTTGCTTAAGTTACATTGTAATTCAATCTCTTGGGTTTTTGTTCCCTTAGAAATATCATAAATATTTACATATATTTATTTCCATCTCAAATTCAAAATATTTGAATTTTCAAACCAAATGGTTTTCTTTCAAACAAATTCCAATCAAAACTTTTTTATGGTAGCAATCCATCACTTAGAAACTCAAAAATGAACGCTGATGATGCTGCAGTCATCACCAAAATTATTTTCTAGCCACTAAAGTGAGTTCAGTGCTTTATCATTTTCAAAATCCATTAAAAATGATTTGGATTCAAAAATCCTTCAAACACAAAGCTATATTTTTCTAACATACTTCAAAATATATTTTCCAACTTCTCAGCTTTTAAATTCCAATTTATGGTTTGAATCAAACTTTAATTTAACTCATTTGTATATTTCATTTATATACAAATTTGATTTAGTTATATATAACCATTCCAATTTTATAATCCTCATTTGATTATAACGATATCAATCAACGCATCCATATATAATAATTTTAGAAATTATTACTTTCTATTTCAAAATAGAATTTTAGGTAAAATTATTTCATTTACCCACTTTAAAACAATACTGCGTCGAAATACTTTGTTCAAGTGTTTAAAATTTCCTATCGACTTCGTGGCGTCCCGCGATTCGACCAAAATTCATAAGTCACTCAACAAACTAGCCAGCACAATATAAAATAATTTTTATATCAATTTACAAATATGCGCTCTCATATATATGCACTCAACTCATTCTAGGGTACTAGTGACCCTATCTTTAATGAGTAAATCCCCACCAAAGTCTAGGTATTCACTGAACCTAAGCTCTGATACCAAGTGTGATGGCCAGCGTTCCGTATTATCTGAGTTGACTGAATACACCATAAGTCCAACCCAAATTGCCCAGAAATACGAATCATTATTGAATAAAGAAGAAAAAGATAGAAGAAGAACAGAAATAACATTATAAAATCTCACAATCGCAGCGGAATAAAATACAATATATAAATAATCACTTTTGAAATACAACTTTATTTGGGCTTACAAACATCATCAGAGTACATCACAAATACAACGCAGTAGAATAAACTCAATATATCAAACACTGAAGCCTCCTGCTCCAAGCTCCTTCAGATAAATCTGTAAAATCCTGTACAATTTGACTGGCCGTACAAATTTGGACATCTAAGATCTTAGGGAAAACATAGAAAAATAAACTTTGGGTTAGTCATGGGATTGATGTGTGTAAACAATTTAAAACAGTTTGAGAAAATAAACGATATGTCATAAGACCACGCCGTATAACACGAAACGGGGTTTTCACTTATGAGAATCCAAAACACTTGATTTAACTTTCAAAATCCTTTCGAAAGAAACGATGATCTTTATATCAAAACTCTTTTGATATTATAATAGTGTCTAAATTAAATAAATAACAATCTAGAGGAATGTTTGCATCTCATGCTCCGCATATATAATATACAATCAAAACCGTGAGCACTTATTGGGAAATGAATTTCCAACTACGACTTGGTATGAAACCACCTTCCGATAGTGTATCTCTAGAGAGGAATACATTGGGTTCAACAAGAACATCTTGTAACCCAACCAAACATGACCGACCACTCATTTTGCTTGAGTGTATCGAATGTATATCACCAACGATTGGGACCAGCAACCGTTTTCTCGAATGGGACAACATCAAATAGAATAATGAATGAATTGAATTTCTCTAAATAGGTGATAATACACCCTAATTGGGAGATACCTACTTAGCCATGCTGCCTGCTCGATTTTTGTCATTTTCCTGGTTGTTGAGGCCTGAGGCTACGATTACTTACATTTCATTGATAGCACAATCACTTTGAATGCCACATTATCAAATTTGTTAATCACTAATTGATTGCACATATATACTCTTGATATTATGCTAAGAAAATAAATTCTCCGTCACGATATATATTTATACAAACCAACATATGCGATCATTGGAAATACTCTGTCAGACATTGGTCCATACACTTTGTTCTGGGACTGAACAAAACCGAAGGCACAATTTCCATTAATCCATATTAGGCAATTTCTACCTAGGATTAACAGAAAAAAAACCTGCACTTAACTCCGTCTTCGATTATCTTCATATAATATGATTCGCAACGCTACTGCCAATACGGAGTGGTTCTAGGATAATAATCCAACCGATCTCTCAATATTAACAACGATATTGGAAAATACTTCGATAATCGGTTATTTAATTATCGAAGAAAAATAAACATCCATTCAAAGCATCAAATAATCACTGGGCCCCTTAATTAATATTTCATTAATTAAATCACTTCTCCATTTCCTGATCAATGTTCATTAACACGGTATTTTCGACAATCATCTTGGCCTCTTACACTATTTGGAGAACGTATCCATATATCGGATCCTTTTATTTCTATATGTAGAAAATATCCTCTATTTGTAACTTGAAAAACATTCCAATTACTAAACACTTTTCCCAACTTGTTAGTTTCTATACTTAGGAAATATTTATTATTATATTTCCAAAATACCACTTATTTGGGTTAAAACGAATGTTGTGTAAAACGTCGTAACAACAACCCAAGATACTGCACTCAACTAAATATTATTTAAACATTGATCTTCGAGATTGGATCTTGTTATTTATCGGTTAATAATGGAATCAATCACGTTGGGGTATAATTACCTCTCAGTCCTTGACTGAATAACATCCTTAACTTCAAAACAGACAAGACCACTTACCTCGAGTAATCAACACCATAAAAACCAATTATTCATTTATTTAAACATGTATACGTCTCTTCTTCTATTTTACTAGATTTAAATTCATAGATTTCCTTTCTGTTTAAAATATTCTATTTTCCGTTTGTTTCCTTATCGCATTCTATATCTATTGATATACTGATTCTAGTTATCAAATTTTCTTAAAAGTATTCTAACTTGAGTTCATTTTTATTTTATATCTCAAGTCTGGATTTTTCTAATGGAAATTAGGATTTTTATTTACTTAAAATCCCTTTATTTACTTAAATAAACCTTTATGGTTTTATATTGATTATTGCACTGTTTTTCTAAAAATTTGATTTTGACATAATTTAAAATCTATAACATGATCCAGATTTTTCTCTTCCATTAGAAAACTATTATCAAATCGGTCCTGACGATGTAGTTTCAAAGAATTCCGACTTAAATTGAGTTCTATATACTCGATTGAAGTTCGAAACGCCAAATTACTAAAGATCATGTTGTGGTGAGTTCGTTTTAATTGTATTTATATATAAACGTTTAAACTTTGTTTATAATAAATTTCAACTCCATTCTAATATATTTAAACCAATTTTCTCAATTTAACTTAATATTTCCGATTATCTATAATCGTCGATTTTTCATACTCAGTTATAAATTTATTTATACTCAATTTTCTATATGAAAATCTCAATTCCTTTATAAACAATTTATTTTATAAAATTCGATATAATCGAATTCTAATTACAAATCCTTAGATTTATCTCAATCCAATTTATATTTTGAATTCCAAAATAAAATCCATCGTTCCTTTTTCGAAATGATTTCCAATTCACTTTTAAGTTCATACCTGAATTTAAAATTATCCTATGTTAATTATTTTACTTAATTTATAAAAATTGTTTATAAATTTAACTTCCTTGTTTTATAATTTAAAACAAGTTTTCATTTCAAATTCATTTGAAGCCCAATTCCTATTCTGCAATATATAATTTATTATAACTTATCTATATACATATATAAACGGTGAATCTATTTTATATTTATATTTAAACTTCTATTTAATACAATCCTAATATATATATATATATATATCTTAATTTAAAAATATTTATTTAAATAAATTCGATCTAATCGAATTCAAGTCAAAAGTCCATACAGATTTATTTTAATTAAATTTAAATTCTGAATATCAGAATAAATTTACATTCTCAATTTCCTACACTATTTGATTTATAAACATCGTTTATAAATTCACCACTTGTTTTATTTATTCAAAACAAGTTAATATTTTTATAGCCTGTTCGAAATTCAAATTCTATTTTAGAAAAATAGATCATCCCTTTTTAAATCTCAAAAAACCCTTTACGATATATTTTTATATCAATATTTAGGGCCAATGACATTCAACCAATCAAAAACACCCGATTATTAACCATGGATTTTTCAAACACATCATATATGATAATATATATGAAAAAAAACAAATAATAATATTTCTATGGAATCCAGTGGGATCCCCCCAACCTGTTTTCTTACACCCACAGGCGTTAGCCAACATAAATAATACCCATCCTTCTTCGAGGTAGGATATTGTGGTATAAAAGGTCATCCACTATCATATTGTAGGGCGCATAGGGTCATCCGCTAACTGTGTGCATTCGCTACTGCGGGAATCCAACCACCAATATATATATAGTAACCACATCCACTAAGCCTAAATAACTAATATATATATATATATATATATATATATATATATATATATAAAATAGCCATAATAATATTTCAGTGCATGCAAACAACCAACGAACAATTATTTTCAATTAATAAAAATAATTCTAAATAAATCTGAGTGAGATTTACTCACCGTGATTTTTCATTTGCTGAATATCCTGTTAAATTCCAAATTTAACGGCTACGAGTTGTCTCGACCGAATCCATTCAACATCTATGATTATTAAATTTTATTTAACGATTAATCGATTTCTAATTTAAATTAATCAAACAGATAAATAAATAAATCTATCTATTTTTAAACATTAAACCCTTTATATATTTAATGCTAATAAACCGATAACAAATTTAATTACTTTTTATCCATTTTTCATTTCGAGTTTGAGCGCAAATTTTAAAACTAAAAAGGTCATTAGCTATTAAAATAAATAAATTAAATTTACCTTAATCCCCTTTTAAAAATCACCTTCTACCCTACGATTTAAACACACCCAACATCCTACTGAATTGTTTTAAACGTGTTAGCATTTAGCCTCCATCTCTCCACAGTCAAACCACTTTAAGCCTTTCTTTCCTACTAACCCACAATTGAACAACCACCCCTTAAGCCTTTCTTTCCTACTAACCCACAATTGAACAACCACCCCCATTACGTTGGTCATCAATGACTACTCCACTTCCCAAGCCCTCTATTCCTCTCTCTAGTGTGTGAACACCCAAACAGTCGAACTTCATCACTCTACTTTACTCCAGCCACTGATAGACCCGAAATCACCCTTGCTTGACTCACTGGTTCCCGGTTCTCGTTGTCACGCTGTCTCCATAAACCTACAAGAATCTACCTGTAACGACCTGACATTTTTCCCGTCGCTAGTCGGTAATTAAACCAATTCGAAACGTTCAAAATGGCAGATTGTTATTGGCTTACACGGTTTAAACAGAATAAATGCAGAATCACATAGTACAATAATTTGCAGTGGAACAAAATTTTCAAATAAATATCAGAGTTGTACAAAATTTGCAGTGGAAGATAAATAAATTTGCACATAAATTTTTGACGAATAAAATTTTACACTTGTTGTCGGTCTTAGCGCGCGTGAGCATCTTCACGTCTCCACTTCCTCTTCAGTTTGTGAGCTGATATCTTTAAACCTGGAACACTTGGGGCCTGACCCGAGTGTCCCATGCAAAATACACAAAACACCCAAGTCAGGACTAAACTTATTTCAAGTTAGCAAACTTCAATAAACGCGTAATATAATTATTTTAATCATATCAATATACATTAAATATCTCGAGTATAATGAGCCACGAATTGCTGACATATAACAAAGCAAGGACATATGGATGTGGCGGCATGCATGAGCAGCACTACCAGTATCCGAGAACCCACATGCAAGGAAAATGCCATGGAAAAAAGAGGTGCGAATGCATTCTAGGCTATGTAAGTATGAATGGTAAGATATGCAAACATAGGTGCAATTCGTTTTACCATACAGTAAATATAAACCAGGCAGTCAACTTAAAATTATGTGACAAACATAAACAGCCCATGCAGGTAACCTGTTTAAGCATGGAAATTTTAAATGGTGGTAAGCATGAATCCAAAATGAAGTAAGTGACAACAAACGAGTGGCACATTTCATGGTTTAGTGACAACTCCAAACGACAGTATACATATATCCCACAAAGGAGACGGCCTACATATATGAATTTTTTAACTTCAAGTATTCATGGCAAGTATTGAAGGGAAAATCTGAAAATTATTATGGCATTCTGGGCCAAATATAAGTTTTCATAGGATCAATTCAAAAATGTAAATTTCAAGGTTGCACAAGACAACTAATATTATATATTCCATTTACTAATCATACCCATTCAACTACTCATGATGCATGTAGCAAGGCATTACACAAGGTAGTGTATGTCACTGTTTAGGCATGATGTACTAGGGACATGTGAACAGGAGACCCACCTACTTGTATCATGTCAACCAATTTTTATCATATATATAGTAAATCCTTATCTTAGATTTAAATTTTGTCATATATAGGAATTCAAAACACCAGGCAACATGTAGTTTAAGTCACGCCAATTACTTTAAAAACCCAAGCCTAAATTGCAGCTAACGTATCCTTATGTAAACAGGAAAAATGAAATAGTACACCTCATGCGTCAAAATGGAATAGTGAAGGCATCGATTTGGTTGCTAGAAATATGTACAGGTCAGGAAAGAAAATAAAAAAATTGCTTGGCAATTCTCATATTGAACTATTTGGGTCCCAAAAGGATATCAACAAAAAAAGAGGTTTCAGACTACTTGAATACGTCTCCAGTATTCTAGCCAGGATAATCACATGATTATAATGTCAAAACTCAGGTGTTCAGGGTTTACAATAAGGCAAGCAAGATGAGTAACATGAACCAAACATATTGCAAATGTGTATATAAACAAAAATGGGCATGAAAACTATTGCAACATATACCCGCACCCAAAAACTGAACATGCAAGACAGTTGCCGAAACGTAAAATAGGGCAGCGTATAGAGCAGGTAATAAAATGTGATATCGCATGCATGTGGATAATATCATGCAGTCCTAATCAAATATCGGAGTACTAAAATCTTTGAATCAAAAGGGGATAACGAGCCAAAATATGAGTGAAATGTAAGTGGGTGCAAAGACATTTATGCATATGCTGGTGAAAAATAATTATGGCCAAGAGGAGATCCTTTAACTTAAGGAAAAATCACATATAGCAGGAATAACTTACTTCATTAATATTTAATACATATATTCTATTCAGAATTTGGTGTCCGTGGGTTTAGTGCTTAATGCATTACTAACCGGTCAATATGAAAAGGACTGAAATACAAATACATGCAACTATGTTGGTCAACCAAATGGGTGGAGACAAGATCATCAAAATGTCTAGAAGTAGAGTATACATATATGTATTTTAGCCAAGATTGTTAACAGGTCATACATACAGGTGCTGAAGGATGGATGAAAGTAGGCACTAACTAATATCAACCACTCAACTGTAAATTAGGAGCATGCAAGACAAGGAAACTAAGCTATCGACGAGGAGAAGGGAAAAAAACAACAATCCGAAACTAATTATACTTGGCGAACAGTAAAGTTACGAACTTGCAAAAAGTTTAATCGTATGCATATACTTACAATTGGTCGACGAAGCAAGAGCCGGAAACGACGAACGACGGTGGATGGACACGGGATTGGAGTGGCACAAGTGGCGGCGTAGCAGTGTCAAGCGACAAGCAAGGTTCATCCATTGCTTTCGATTGGGAGGAGGAAGTCATAGTCTCAAGTTGAGGGGATGCAGCGTTTGCAAGGAGCAACGACGTTAGTCTAAGGAGGTGTTGGGCTTGGTTGCGGATTCAACGAAAGGAGCGGAGGGCCGTGAAAGAGGAGAGCGGTGAATGGTGGCACTGGATGGTGGCATGGAGGTGGTCAGATCTTGATTAGAGGAGGAATTGACGCGAGGCAAGGCTGGGCATGGGTTTTTGATTTGAGGGAGGCCATCGTTTCTGATTTGGGAGGAGATAAATTTGGGTGGAAATGAATCAATAGTGGAGCCATTACATTGCTGTTGGAACCAATGGAAAGGGAAAAGAAGGAGAACGCTGTTTGTTGTGAATGAAACAAAAGGATACTCACCTTTTTATAATGCAACCTAAGGGAACACATTACAGAGGAGAACGACAACGTGGAATAATTTAAGACAAAAGTGGACAGATGGTAGAAGACTTCAGCACAAAATATCTGAGTGGTGTAGCCATGTCTTAAGCAAGATTTTAAATCAGATATGCTTAAATTTTAAATTCTAAAGTGTTGACAGGTGAAGAATGGGTAAAGTGTACCTAGTTTTAGATTTTGTTGACACAACCCAAAACAAATATTAATGTTGCAAATCAGGATTTTAGTTCAAAATAAACATCACTAGACATCACAAAATTTTCAGTTGTTACACAAATGAAATGTTAGGTTAAATAAACGATGTTATCTACTTGTTTCAAACTTCAAAATATTACAAATAACAAAATAACGGTATTTTCTTCTTTGCAAACCAATTCTTCATTCAAAATCGAATTATACTTACACCATTTATATTTTAAAATCCCATGAATCAAATGTCTTAAATCAAATCGAATTTTTTTCAACTCAATACTCAGAGAAGTTCAATTAGTTAGTGATTTTTAAAATGTTGTTCCTTATAGTGTTCATATTAAAATGATTTCAAGAAAGGAATTCAAAGCTAAATATTCAAATAAGCTAATAACGTGAATATTAATTTCTGAAAGCATTCTTATAAAATTAAATTTATGGAAAGAAATTATATTTAAAAGTAACTCTAATTTCATTCAAAATAGATAAGTTCAAAATTCATGTCAAAATCCAAACATATAACATTTCCTTCAACACTAAATCTTAACTCGATTTAAAATTAGAAATACTCCACTAAGTTTAAATTATTTATCAAATGTTAATATGTTTCTTTTAACGAGCATTCATATTAAAATCACGTCTACAATGGAATTTCTTTTATAGGTTCAAAATAAACTAAACTAAAATTCTAAATTGAAAACCACATATAAATATTTGTTTTAACCTTAAACCTTAATTAATTTATAAGTTAGCCGTCGAAATTTCCGGTTTGTTACAGCCTCCCCCACTTAAAACTTTTCGTCCTCGAAAAGGAGAGCTGTAAAATTTTATACTTAAGTAAAACAAATCTCACTTATGAAATGATTGGAACAAAATATTTACAATCTCTAGTAAATTTGAATTTTTTTCAAATAATTCATTTAAACACAAAATTTCTATATAATTAAGTTCGTCAAGCTTTTTATACCAACCTTTATTTACCGGAATTTTAAGTTAAAGTAGACCTTAGTTTATGCAATATATGACACAAGAGGAATGGACAAAGGGTCACAGATTCGACAAATCAACTTTACGAGCTAAAGTCAAACCAAGGTTCAGCGTCGAAATGGCACCCATAGGAAAAATAGTCCAAGTTTAATATGCTAGTTGTGCTCCCAAACAAAGTTACTCAAGATTGAATACCCGAATAAAATTTTGATCCAAATTTCATTTGTAAGTGATTATTCATTAAGAAATTCCTATTTCATTCATATTAATATTCAAGTGGGGCAAAATTTCTTCTCCCCCACTTAAACATTTGTTATTATCGTTTCTATGACTACTTAAGTTGGTATTTTAAAATCATCTTCAAATTTTCTTAAGTGAGGTTTAATTTCAAGACATGTCTTTGAGCAAATAGCTTAATCGTCTTTTACTATTTACATTCCACCCTACGCTTAATTTGATCACCGTTTATTTTAACACTCATCGATGAATTTTAAGTGTAACATCATTTTTGGCTCGATTGCGTATTTTTCCAAGACTCGACGATTAACTTGATTTTAAAATTTCAAATCGTCATATGAGTAAAGTGAGAATTTTTTTTAAAGCTGTGGATTTGGAAAACATCTAAAAGTCCTCTTTCTTAATTCATTAGGTTATAGTTATCTAAGTTTTACTTTCAGGTCATTGGTTTATAAATTTAAAGTTTAAAATACATGATAACTCGAAGTTTGACAAGTTATTGTCGTTCTTACAGATTTTAGTCATACGCTGGCCAGGGTTACAACTACAATCTCCAAGTACTTGAATATATTTGTTTCAACTCCCAGTGAAAATACTTAAAAATTCTTAAAAGAGATATTGGAAGTTCCAACGGATGTCAATTGTCAAAACTACTTCACGAATCGCAGATACACAATGGTTACGCCTGGGTCCCCCAGGAAACATCTGCACCCGTAGGAAGTCGCTTCCCTGTAAATTTCATCATGTGCAAATCAACAGAAGGCATCTAACAAAACAAAAACCCGAGATACTCAAAGAACGCAGCTAGGTTAGGAAATCACTGCCACCTTACGCCCTATATCTCAAGTTGGACGGCAGATACACAATGGTTGTGTTTGGATCCCCCAGGAAA
The DNA here is from genome assembly GCA_030737875.1 of Allium sativum. Taxonomy (NCBI): domain Eukaryota; kingdom Viridiplantae; phylum Streptophyta; class Magnoliopsida; order Asparagales; family Amaryllidaceae; genus Allium; species Allium sativum. Next base: position 582,747,054 of record CM060923.1, on the reverse strand, counting down.
CATCCGTACCTGTAGGCACTCCCAGCCCTGCGGATTACACCGTCACAAATCGACCATAAATTGCAGCAAACACAATGGTTTCGCTTGGATCCCCCAGGAAACATCTGTCACCGTAGGCGCTCCCAGCCCTGCGAATTCCGTTATGCAGTCGAAGGGAACACACAAATTTTACGTGCAGACAACCCAATCATCACATGAAATATCTATCAAATAAATTTATTATTCGCAGGAAGGTACTTCCCATATCTTAATTTGAAAACATAGGATAATATATACATAGTACTTCATTTCATGTTTCGATATATCGCACTTACATAAGTGTCTATTTTCATAAGATTTCCAAATCATGTTTTCTAATATATCCTTCTTGTATACCTTCCTTTGCATAAAATTTCATGTTCATATCAACTTCCTTTCAACACTAGTTTTCAAATTAATCGTCGCTCTTATATAGATCAATACATGTAAGTTTCGAAAATTTTTATTCCACTATCTTGAAATCCATGTTTCAATCTCAAAATTCTTTTTTTTTTTTTTTCTAAATTGACCTGATATTCAACGTCATTCCAAAATTCAAACTTTTTTCAATTTGATTCGTTCTCAAAACATCACGTTTGATTTGTCGTTTACGAATATCGTTATTCAATCGAGTCTTCATATCTAATCATTCGGACTGAAACTGCTTGGATCAAAACATGTACATTTCTCAAATAATTACGTTTGAAAATTTGAGTAAAATTGTAAGGTTTACAATAACATAAGTTGAAACAACAAGTCGAATAAAAGATAAGGCTTCATAATTTAAAATCAGCCAAAATGGTTAAGTACAACAATAAGATAAGATAGATATTTTTGGTATACAATAGGCAAATATAGTAGTTTTAAAAGAAATTAATTTGGATAAATAAGTAGGTTAAACAAGATAGAAAATACTATAATTTGTTAAATAAAAATAATCAAGTCAAAATAGAATGTTAGGCATAAAACAAAAGAGTTTAAGAAAACAAAGAATATATTCTACAAAAGTTAAGTACAAATTTAGAAAGCTTGATATAGATACAAGTAATTTAAGGAAAACAGTAATATAGTTTAAGTAATTTTGGATTTAAAATACAAATTAAATTTAATAAGTTTTGATAGAATGACCAACCATAACATTTCAATAAAATAGGTGTCCAGATATAAAGTAATCTGGATAAACAGTGCATAAACGAATTAAATGGCTAAGTCTAATTAATTTCTGAATAAGGCAACAATTAGTTTCAACAATTGGTAAACAAATTTCAGTTCAAACAAATGATTCTAATATAGATAGAACATATTAAAACAGGCAACACAAATTTTCATTGGATCCAAGTGAATCTCAATACCGATTCAGCTTTTCTTACACCAACATAATTTTTAAATTCAAAGTTCTCGTTCAACACTCATGGACACGAGAATAAGCGTTTTAGTGGAGTTCGTTAATTTAGGGTTCCTGATCCTCGAAGACCATTTCCTTTTCGCTCGGTACCCTGCATCTTCGCAAAAACGACTCCCTTGTGTTTACTCTTTCAGAGAACTCTGCGGAAGGATTCGTGCATTCTACATCGACATGTCCCCATTTCTTGCAGTTCTTACAGTAGACACGAGATAGTGCCATCATCATTAATGTACTTCATCGTATTCCTTTTAGCGAGACGTAATATGGCTTGTCTTCCGCGCTGTCTCTCAGAACAATTTCAAGCTATGTGTCCCACTTGTCTACAGTGATAACAGGTGATTGGTTCGTTAGGCATCACGACCTTGGCACGTTTCTTCTTCTTCACCTTAAGGCAACGACTCGGAAAATGCCCTGTATCTCGACATTTAAAACAAAAGATGTTGGACCAGCAAATCTTGCCTTCTTTCTTCTTTCCCTTATCTCTTTCTCCATACATAGCTGCATAGTGTCCTCTCTCATGACAGTGATAACAAATTACATTATTGTAGGGACCAGGTCCTTGCTTTTCCTTATATATCCTTATCCATTCTGCAATCCTTTTGTCCCTCTCTTTACGCTCAATTTCCCTTCACTCGCGACGTGCAGCTTTCTGTGCTTCGGTTCTAGCCATTTTGACAATTATAATATCTTTAAGGTCCATGATTAAAACAATTCGTTTATTATAATTTCCTTTTCTTAAAATCATTCGTTAAATGATGGCTTCTCCAAATTCGCTAATTCTCGTATTTCTTTGAAATTTTTATCTCAATTCCAAAAGTTATCTTATAAATTGATTCGCTATGTAGTATCATTTCAGTTTAACTTGATTCAAATATTTCTTTTTATTCCAGATTCATATTTGCAAATCAACTCTTCACCACTTCAAATTTTGATTTGGATTTCGCGTCATGACTACCATCGACCAAATTCACCCTCAACGATTCAGACTAACATTTTCGGATCTTTATCAAATAGTAAATAGAATATTAAGTTTGAAATGAATATGTTTACATAATATAGTTTAAATAAATAAGGACCAAATGATTTAGAAAAAGAAGAAAAGAAAAAAAATAGTTTAAGTATAACATAATTTAGAAAACAACAAAATTAATTAGAATAGAATAAATAATTTTGATATAAAACAGGAAATCGAAATATGGTTAGCATAAATATAGTAAGAATATAAGCTTGATAAAATAATTTCAAGTAAGGTTAAATACAAATACTTATTTCAAATAAAATCTTTAAATATAAATTATTTAGGAGTAGATAATGGCTAAAGTATAATTTAAGAAAGTTGAAAACTAGGATAATTTAACGTATAGAATAAATGGTTAGGTGTAAATAATTTGAGTAAACAATATTTGATCGACATAATAGGCAAAACAAGATTACCTTTAAATAAAATGGTATAAATACCGTATCTCAGTCCGATCCGAGTCGATTCCAGTCCCGTTTCATCTCTTGTTTCACTAACCGTTCGAGTATTGTCAAGTTTCCATTTTAGTCTCGAAATCTTCTTTTCTTTTCCTCAAAACCCTTAATGTTAATTGAAAGATTCAAACAAATGGAATCCTATTTGTTTACTTACGTTTATTCCCTTCGATAGTTTCAGAAACTTGACGTTCGATTTCGAAATTTTCAATTTTTCCTTTCGCAAGGCCAAAAAAGCTTTCATTGTAAAAATATTTCCTTTTAAAATATTTATTTTCAAAATTTTCTTTCATAAGGAATTTATTGCCAAAACCTCTTTCAAAATTTATCTTTCTTGGAAATCCGTTGATTCTAGTATCAATTCTGCTCATTCTAAGGTATTTCTTCCTTATCTCTAATGAGTTTTTAAACTGGATAAGCCAAGCTTTGCATGAGCCAAAGCTCTGATACCAACTGTAACGACCTGGCATTTTGTCCGTCTCCAGTCGGTAATTAAACCAATTCGAAATGTTCAAAATGACAGATTGTTATTGGCTTACATGGTTTAAACAGAATAAATGCAGAATTACATAGTACAATAATTTACAGTGGAACAAAATTTTCATATAAATATCAGAGTTGTACAAAACATGTAGCGGAAGATAAATAAATTTGTACATAAATTTTTGATGAATAAAATTTTACAATTGTTGTCGGTCTAAGTGCGTGCGAGCGTCTTCACGTCTCCACGTCCTCTCCAGTTCGCGAGCTGATATCTTTAAACCTGGAACACTTGGGGCCTGATCCGAGGGTCCAATGCAAAATACACAAAACATCCGAGTCAGGATTAAACTTATTTCAAGTTAGCAAACTTTGATAAACACATAATATAATTAGTTTAATCCTACCAATATACATTAAATATCTCGAGTATAATGAGCCATGAATTGTTGACATATAACAAAGTAAGGACATATAGATGTGGCGGCATGCATGAGCAGCACTACTAGTATCCGAGAACCCACATGCAAGGAAAATGCCGCAGCAAAGTGAGGTGCGAATGCATTCTAGGCCATGTAAGTATGAATGGCAAGATATGCAAACATAGGTGCAATTCGTTTTACCATACAGTAAATATAAACCAGGCAATCAACTTAAAATTATGTGACAAACATAAACAGCCCATGCAGGTGACCCGTTTAAGCATGGAAATATTAAATGGTGGTAAGCATGAATCCAAAATGATGTAAGTGACAACAAACAAGTGGCACATTTCATGGTTTAGTGACAACTCCAAACGACAGTATACATATATCCCACAAAGGAGACGGCCTATGTATATGAAATTTTTTAAGCTCAAGTATTCATGGCAAGTATTGAAGGGAAAATCTGAAAATTATCATGGTGTTCTGGGGAAAATATAAGTTTTCATAGGATCAATTCAAAAATGTAAATTTCAGGGTTGCATAGGACAACTAATATTGTAGATTCCATATACTAATCATACCCATTCAACTACTCATGAAGCATGCAGCAAGGCATCACACAAGGTAGTGTATGTCACTGTTTAGGCATGATATACTAGGGACATGCGAACATGAGACCCACCTACTTGTTTCATGTCAACCAATTTTTATCACACATATAGTAAATCCTTATCTTAGATTTAAATTTTGTCATGTATAGGAATTCAAAACACCTACATGTAGTTTAAGTCACGCCAATTACTTTAAAACCCCAAGCCTAAATTGCAGCTAACGTATCCTTATGTAAACAGGAAAAATGAAATAGTACACCTCATGTGTCAAAATGGAACAGTGCAGGCATTGGTTTGGTTGCTAGAAAAATGTACAGGACAAGAAAGCAAATAAAAGAACTTGCTTGGCAATTCTCATATTAAAATATTTGGGTTCCAAAAGGATATCAACAAAAAAATGAGGTTTCAGACTACTTGAATACGTCTCCAGTATTCTTGGCCAGGATAATCACATGACTATTGTGTCAAAACTCATGTGTACAGGGTTTACAATAAGGCAAACAAGATTAGTAACATGAACCAAACATATTGCAAATGTGTATATAAACAAAATGGGCATGAAAACTATTGCAACATATACCCGCACCCAAAAACTGAACATGTAAGACAGTTGCCGAAACCTAAAATAGGGCAGCGTATGGAGCAGTAATAAAAATATGATATCGCATGCATGTGGATAATATCATGCAGTCCAAATCAAATATCGGAGTACCAAAATCTTTGAATCAAAGGGGGATATCGAGCCAAAATATGAGTGAAATGTAAGTGGGTACAAAGACATTTATGCATATGCCGGTGAAAAATAATTATGGCCAAGAGGAGATCCTTTAACTTAAGGCAAAATCACATATAGCAGGGATAATTTACTTCATTAATATTTAATACATATATTCTATTCAGAATTTGGTGTCTGCGGGTTTAGTGCTTAATGCATTACTAACCAATATGCAAAGGACTGAAATACAAATGCATGCAACTATGTTGGCTAACCAAATGGGTGGAGACAAGATCATCAAAATGTCCAGAAGTAGAGTATACACATATGTATTTTGGCCAAAATTGTTAACAGGTCTTACATACAGGTGCTTAAGGAAGGATGAAAGTAGGCACTAACTAATATCAACCACTCAACTATAAATTAGGAGTATGCAAGACAAGGTAACCAAACTATCGACGAGAAGAAGAAAAAAAAACAACCCCGAACTAATTATACTTGGCGAACAGTGAAGTTACGAACTTGCAAAAAGTTTAATCGTAAGCATATACTTACAATTGGTCGACGAAGCAAGAGCCGAAAACAACGGATGGTGGTGGACGGACTCGGGATTCGAGTGGCGCAAGTGGCGGAGCTGCAGTGTCAGGCGACAAGCAAGGTTCGTCTGTGGCTTTTGATTGGGAGGAGTAAGTGGTAGCCTCGAGTTGAGGGGATGCAACGTTTACAAAGAGCAACGACGATAGTCTGAGGAGGCGCTGGGCTTGGTTGCGGATTTGGCGAAAGGAGCGGAGGGTCATGAAAGAGGGGAGCGGTGAACGGTGGCACTGGATAGCGGCGTGGAGGTGGCCAGATCTTGATTAGAGGAGGAGTCGATGCGAGGCAAGGCTGGGCACGGGTTTTTGATTTGAGGGAGGCCATCGTTTCTGATTTGGAAGGAGATAAATTTGGGTGGAAATGAATCAGTGGTGGATCAATTACATTGCTGTTTGAAGTTTGAACCAATGGAAAGGGAAAAGAAGGAGAATGCTTTCTATTATGAATGAAACAAAAGGATACTCACCTTTTTATAATGCAACCTAACGGAACACACAACAGGAGAACCACAACGTGGAATAATTTCAGACAAAAGTGGACAGATGCTAGAAGACTTCAGCACAAAACCACTGAGTGTTGTAGCCATATATTGAGCAAGATTTTAAATCAGATATGGTTAAATTTTAAATTCTAAGGTGTTGACTGGTGAAGAATGGGTCAAGTGTACCTAGTTTTAGATTTTGTTGACACAACCCAAAACAAATGTTAATGTTGCAAATTCGGATTTTGGTTCAAAATAACCACCATTAGACTTCACAAATTTCCAGTTGTTACACAAATGAAATGTTAGGCTAAACAAATGATGTTATCTACTTGTTTCAAACTTCAAAAATTTACAAATAAAAAAATAATGGTATTTTCTTCTTTGCAAACCATTCTTCATTCAAAATCGAATTATACTTACACCGTTTATATTTCAAAATCCCATGATTCAAAGGTTTTAAATCAAATCAAATTTGTTTCAACTCAATACTCAGAGAAGTTCAATTAATTTGTGATTTTTAAAATTCTTGTTCCTTATAGTGTTCATATTAAAATGATTTCAAGAACGGAATTCAAAGCTAAATATTCAAATAAGCTAATAACGTGAATATTAATTTCTAAAAGTGTTCTTATAAAATTAAATTTACGAAAAGAAATTATATTTAAAAGTAACCCTAATTTCATTCAAAATAGATAAGTTCAAAATTCATGTCAAAATCCAAACATATAACATTTCCTTCAACACTAAATCTTAACACAATTTAAAATTAGAAATATTCCACTAAGTTTAAATTATTTATCAAATGTTCATGCGTTTCTTTTAACGAGCATTCATATTAAAATCACGACTACAATGGAATTTCTTTTACAGGTTCAAAATAAAATAAACTAAAATTATAAATTAACCTATAAATATTTGTTTTAATCTTAAACCTTAATTAATTTATAATTTAACCGCCGAAATTTCCGGTTCGTTACACTACCCTTATCCAACGACAACGATCTTGCTGTAAATGATGCTCACTGGCTTACAAATAATGTTTGCATCCTAAACTCCACCTTCTGGAACCGCCTCCTTGAACTCCGATCTACCTTTGATATGGCGATCTGTGTCAATATCGCGAGCAATAGGGAACTCCTCGACAATCTCCACTATCGAACACTACTTTGGAAACCATGTCACACCCTTCAAACTTGCAACGAGCAACAGGCAGCTCGCAAATTACATCACGATCGGTGAGTGATTTTTGGAAAGAGGCGGATTTGATAACGAGGCCCAGCGTTTGATTTGAATTAGGGAAATCGATTTTATTTTTCTCTTGAAGGGCAAATTGAGATTTCAAAAAGATATGGGACAACAATTTATTTTGATTTTGAAGCTTCAATATTTTTTAGAACAAAATTGAAAAGAATAAAAGAGAAGGAAGTCATTGAGATTATATAGAGGAATAACAGCTTGACCATTAAGTAAATTTGTTCGCATATGGTACATATAGGTTATAGGTTTACAGTGTACTTTCCAATAACTTAAGGAGGAAGGAATTATATTTTTGTTTTATTTTATTTTGATGAGGTGATTTTAACTCTTTAAAAATCTCGCGTGTTGTTGAACTCCTATTTAAACGCAACAACCGGCATTCCTAATATTATACCACTATTCTGGACACACTAGGACAATTTTTGAAGTCTTGTTTGATCATCTGGAGAAGATATTAACTTAAATCGATATAAATTAAATTTAAAACAATTAATTCCTTTATAATAAATTATTTTTATTATCGTTTATATAAATGAAATTTATATTGACCATCGGAATCATTTCAATTCAATTCTAACTTCGAATTCAAAATTTTCATTTTCGAATTACGATAATTCGATATATTATAAATAAATCGTATATCGATTATTAAATCGATAAACTTAATATAAAAATCCATTTATATTACCAAATCAATATTTAAAACCATATTAAATATTTAAAACAAATCGACCAAAAATCCGGGTCGTTACAGATCGTTAATTATGTGGCACACATATTAAATAATGGGTCATGTATGAATTGACAACATAGATCGTGATTCACTGCAAAGTATGGGTCGTTCAGAGCTGGACCATCCATAATCCATGCACAATGAAGATGTGTGCACTTGCTTCCTCAAAGCATAGGGTCCTGGCCTTCTTGAGCACAAATGATACGTGAATAAGTCCAAACATAGCTCGTGGTGTTTGGGTCGGTGATGTTACATACTCGCATGAAGATCATGGATCAGCTGCATTCTGATGAGGATCGGCCGTTTCTTTCTAACGTGGAACGTGTACGTTAAGATGTTTCGCATGCACTTCATACAGGAAATGATATTATTAATTTGCTATTTTGAAATGATTGGTCGGTAACATGTATTGCTTATATATATATATATATATGTATGTATGTATATTTGTATATGTGTGCGTGGATCACACACATATCAATGTGAAAACGTGAAGTTCCATTTTCTTGGAGCATGCGATGTTTGCATGGTAATACAAGATCCAACATGTGTAAATGTGTGGTTCAGCCAAAACATGTATCAGTCAGTAAATAGCATGGATCGCATGGGTCGGATCGTATGCATACATGTGGTGCGAAGGCTTGGTTCGAATGTGTGTGGATCGGTCCGAAGTTCAAATGCATAGGTCGGGTCATTGGTCCAATGGATCAGTGCGATCCATTTGGTACGAGTAGAAAGGATCGGTGTGAAGAAGGAATCGATTGGGCATGACCCAATGATGTGCAATCGATGATGATGGATCGATGGGCGACCCAGTGATCGATCGGTGAATGACCAATCAAATATTGACCAAGTGATGTTGATTTTTGGTAGTTCAATGATGGGCGTAGCTTCAATGTGAATTCATATGGAATGTTTGAAGCAAAGTGAAGTGTTCATTGATCGATGGAATGCAACGACGTTATGAAAACGACTCAAGATGATTTGAGCTCGTGGATAGTGGTTGCTCGAAAAGGTTTTTGAGCTTATGGATAGTGCTAGTGATGACGGCCAGAGTTATGAAGTGCTGAGTGATCATTGTTAGTCATAGGTTCTAGCGGACTCAAAGCAGGGGTATAAATAGGACGCCCAAAAGTCTAGATGATTAGTCGAGTACCCTGGGCAGTCACGATGGGCCTAGTTGTCTTCATCGAGTATAACAGGCAGATGAGCCACGATAGCATATGGAATTTTGCTAGAACAAGGGTTACCATTAGCCCTTGACAGATGGCATGATGTGGGCATTCATATGATTAATGATAGTTTCAAGGCAAGGCAGGCAGTGATAGCCAGTGTCATGGATGTTGATTGTTTGCTTGTATCGCCTTGTGTGGATTATTCCACGTCAAGGGAGATATTTCTTGGGTGCTTGTCTGATGTAGGTTTAGGCCTTCGGGGCTTGTGCTTGGGAGGTGTTGAACTTGATTAGAGTGGTCCATGCTTGATAATTGAATGCCACTATTTGTTTCTTTTCTAATTGTTTGGTAAGGTTATCGTTGTTAGTTATGGAGGAAATGAGTTTGGTTTTCTTCTCTGTTGATGGATTGGCAGACCAGATGATTGAACTGCCTATTTCTAATATATTTTATTGATGATGTTTAGTAGTTATTTTACCGCTCATTAAGACTGTTGTCTGACTCAATATTTTTTGTTTCCCTCTTATTACCTTGGGTTGTTCATCAATACTATGGATGGGCAGACTCAGTGACAGGTAATAAGTAGTAGATCTTGATGAGTACAATGCTGTTGAGCGACGACGAGTTGGAGGCTGACGTATTATTTTCCTACTATACATACTTGTTGTTTTTGATATTATTGTTGATGTATGCTACTCTGAGTGAACCTAGAGCAAGGCTTATTGTATGATTTCTGATGCGATCCTTTTGATGTATGGATATTATCACGATAATATGAAAAGTTTAAGATTCTGCTCAATTATGTTTCACTATTATCTCCTGTTGTATATGTTCCATTATATATTACCCGTGCGCTGTGAGTTATACGATAGGTTCCGCGTGTGTTATTCTATCCCGATGATCGTCCCGTATCTGCCTAACACGTCATATAGCGTACTCCATCCTTAGTCTATGTGGGAGGTACGAGACGGTTGTTACAGATGCAATCCGTGAAGGCCTTTTCGGATTCACATAGAGGTGGATCTGAATGGGATGATAGTCCTTTTTCGCTTAGGGCGCATGGAACTCGGCAAGGACGACAACTCCACATATCCATCTCTTCTTTATCATTTGGGATGTCCGTATTTTCCTGAAGGTTTCTCTGTTTATGTGGCGGAACCCAAATAATGGGCTACCATTAAACGAGAATATCTAGAGGATTGGCATCCAAATCGTGTCCCATTGCAGGTGTTGTGGGTCTAGTGACAAGAAATCTATAGCTCACTTGTTTTACTTTAGTTTTTCTGCCGAAGCTGTTTGGAATTACTTCAAGAGCTTGGTTGGTCTTCGAGGTAATGTGTATTCTTCTGTTAATTTACTCAGATTCTGGTTGGCCGGAATCTCAGGTAAATCATTTCGTTCGATCCTTGTTCGGTTAATCCTGTGTCATATCTGTTGGCATATCCGTTGCTCGCGGAATAAGGCAATTTTTAATGAACATCCTATGGAACCTACTACCATCATCCGAAGGGTAAGGAACAATGTGTTCCTTGCGTTTCGTGGCTGACCTTTTAGAGGTTCTTTTGGTTTCCGCTCAAGGCAGTTGGCTAGTATCTTTGGTGTTACATCGGTACCAGTTATCCATCGGGCCCGGATTGGTTGAACTTTCTATCTTTACGCTAGCGGGTTCTGGACAGCTATCATGTCCATGCCTCCCCCCTTTTAGTGCTGATTTTGTATGCTAGTACTGTAGGGCTTGGATTTACAAGTTATTATAGGATCGCTGGTCTTGGAATCTACTGGCTTTGGAGTAGTTGTCTTGGTTGGAGCATTCAGACAGATTGGGTTGCGCTCATCAGCTAACTTTGGAGTAGTTCGACCATTCCTGAAGCCTGGCCCTTGCCTTTTGGGCTAAGTCCCTTGTCTTTGGAGTAGTCGCCCTTGTCTTTTGAGCTGTGCCGCTATGGTGGATGGTTTTGGCAGGCATCTTATTTTTTAGCACCTGCTATAGTCATGTTGGTGGTCTGCTTTTTTCTTTTCTTCGTCTGTATTTATATTTCTTCTTTTTGACTATCGCTTTGTTCTTACTATTTTTTCTGTGCTCAGATCTTGTAGCCATTTCCACAGATCTGTTTTTGTGAGTCATTGGAGAATGACTAAATTTTCCTTTTATTATGTATGTTTCTTTTTATTAAAATAATAATATGGGAAGGGCTATTTAAACACAAATTAGTGGACACACAATCTTAATTGTTCGATCATTTTTCATTTTGTCGTTATATGAAGTAGTGAAACTCATGGAATGATCCAGTGGTGTAAATTCATTGTGTTGTCAACTGTGTCCAAATAGACTTTCCATATATATATATATATATATATATATATATATATATATATATAAGAGCGTTCAATGGCACCACAAATAGTGAGCACCTCATTTGTTCCCCTCTCTCCATCTCTCATTTATTATAAATTAAGCTAGTGGAAGGAGAGAGAAGTAGTAGAGGGAGAAAGAAACGGAATACGGTGGAAATCAAGGAGCATTTTGAGGTTCTACACTGTTTAAGTTGTCATTGAACGCTCTTATATATATATACACACACATATATAAAGGGAGGGAGGCTTGAGCTCTAAAGATGAATTCAAAGTGAAGTACAAAACGATGATGTCAACGAGATTCAATGATTAATTTGAATATCTGATCAAGTTTCCAGATATGAATACTCTTTACTTTTCCGATAAATGGTCAGGGGCAATCAAAAATGGTGTACAAAATAAGATCGCAGCCATATTTAAACATCTGAAATTAGGGTCCAGTCATTGTCTCGGTCTACGATTGTAGGATGACACAACCAAATTGTACTTGTACCTATAGTTGCCTTACAGAAAGGAGACCGAGTTTGTTCACACTTTTTAAGGAGGGTGAACATTATTGGATAAGTCCCGTATCGGGAAATATGTCAACCATGATCCTGGATATAAACTAAAATGTACCTCATCACACTGCCAATTGGTTTTGTGATAATATGGGTTTGATAAAACTCTCTTCATGGTATCAGAGCTATGGATTCGGTTTGACTTGATTGCCCCACGCTATAGTCTCCACATGAAAAGCGATGTTCCCCCACGTGTGGTGGGCGTGTTGGATCCGATGGTAATGATTTGCTTGTCGAACATACATCGACCTATGATCTTCACGTGATAGCGATGTGCTACATGGTGGGGCGTGCTGGATAAGTCTCGTATCGGAAAATATGTCAACCATGATGCTGGATGTAAACTAAGATGTAACACATCACATTGCCAATTGGTTTTGTGATAATATGGGTTTGATAAAACTCTCTTCAAACATAACTCTCGGCCCTGATTGGTGGAAATCAGAGAGGCCCATATGGGCCTCCCTGATTTCCACCAATGAGAGGAAAGTATTATGTTCTTCACATCTTCGAAAAAGATGTGAACAAACTAGCAGTGTACAGAAAGAGAACTGCATTAAGGAATTTCTATTTAACGGTATAGTATGTAATCAACTGCAAGAGCCATTGAAGGCTTCTAGCTAGGTATTAAAGACTTGGATTATTGCCTTTCTCATTATTAATCCTGATGTATTCCACGGATCAAAACTGGCGCTGAAGATTAAGTGAGAGTTGCATTCAATGATAGGCAATCATGTGGCTTTATGTTTTAAAATACTCCTCGATGCCTAGCTTGCATTCAAAGGGATGCTGAGAGACCAAAAGCATTTCTAATTTATCAGATTCATCCTTACCCAGACAACCCAAATATTGTCATTGGAAGACAAAATAAGATAATAGAATCTGGAAATACAAGTAGCATTCCGTCTATTGATATTGCTAATTCTAGAACTCCGTTAAGTTTTGGAAAATGAGTTTTCCTAGGAGAAATTCAGCCTGACATGCAGGATGTGTGCTGTTAAAGGGGAACCTGCACATTTGGGAGTTAACAACAATACCATTTAAATTATTTGATGTATGTGTGTACCATTGTAAATGATTACTATAAGCCATATTTAACTCCTTGTGCTGTAATTCTGATGTTGTGCATATGATGTTGCCTTCTGATATTTCCTATGATGATAAGTTATTAGAGACTATATTTTCTTACAAAATTTTACTGGTATATTATGGCCTTCAACCGCCCTATGCATGTTTTATTAACTGGTGAGTAGCTCGTGTTATGCACGAAGTTGTAAATCCCAGTATTGTCATTTAAGATTGCCATAAGTTGTTACGTTCCAAATTTAATGGTATTATGTATTTCTCATAACTGCTATAATGTTTAGAGTGTTAAAATGAAAGAATATAGGGAAATTTACCTATGTAGGTTTGTTTTAGAAAACAATAATGGGTTTAGCCATCTTTCGAAATTAATTACAGAAATAGACTTGTTTTGGGAAGATAAGCTTATGAAGGCGAACACAAAAATTCTCCAACTTGCGAATTCTGAAAGTTCGCCTTTGGTTTAACCTTTTTAAAAACAATTTAAACAATTTTAAACAAGTTTACAGAAATAATTTAAAATCGAATTGAATAAGTGTACATTCAACCTACAAACAATGTTCAATACTCGTAAACTAAGTGTACATTCAACCTACAAACAATGTTCAACCAGCTTTCGTCTAAGCAAACAACATATGAACAAGTTAGTTGATCAATACAACGTACATCATACAAACCGCGTCCATCCAATTCGATACAAAAAATTATAGGACAAAGCATTCAGCCATATAGCCACAACCCAGAACAACATAAATACGACCCAATGCAACACAAATACGACCCAACAACACAATATAACTAAGATCCAATACGACAAAACTATGACCCATAGTTTTTGGATGAACTATAGCACCTATACAACATTCAGCCTTTGTCGCAATATTGACTCTTTCCATGTGACTAACCTCTACTTGCATCTCCAATGCGTACTGGACACCCCTCTCCTTTAATGCTGGATCGACCCATGAAAAAAATTACAACTTTGTAATTCTTGACGATTCTGTGCATCTATGTACACTTCACAACCATAAAAGCGGCGACCTGCATTTTTTTGACTTTTAGACACAATCGCATTACATTCCACTCCGTAGTAGCAAGGACTGAATGAACCATCATGCTAGAGCTTAACTTATCGGGGTTCTCCTGCGCAATCACTTCCCTCAACCGAGCATTGAGTGTTTTTTGAACCGGCCGGATACGCTATACTGCAACGTTCAGTTGTGATGCACTAAAGGGTTCAGATTCGATTTCTGCATTATCTACTTATATTCCCATTTGCATTTCAGGCACAAATTTGACATCTTCAGCTGGTTGCTTACCATGTTCGTACGCATCGTACATTCGAACCATGGTATCGTCATCGAATTCCTAGTTAGACATTTTGACCAATATGAACAGTTGAAACTTGAAATAAATGTTTTATGATGACGAATCGTAGAGTGTATAACAATATATGGAAGAGAAGAGAAAAAACGCAAACATATTTCTTATCTACACAAGGTTCGTTGAACTATTCTTCAAAAATCAAGTTTTTCGTAACTTGTTTGAGGCAAAAGATAATGAAGAGTGGAAGAGATGCTGGTTGGTCTTTAATAAGGGAGAGAGGAAGAGAATAAGAGAGGATAGCTGGCAGCTTTGATCATTAAGATTTGTCAATTCAGCTTTAATCATTGTAGGTCATCTTTTTTGTAACATCATCTTCTCGGGTCATCATTAAGACTTGTCAAGTTAGCTTTAATCAATAAGGGAGAGAGCAGAGTGTCGTAATATCATCTTTTTTGTTGAGAGAGCGTAGTCCTTAATTTCAGGTCGTCTTCGGTATACGTAATCAAAACATGAACTGATTAAAGCTTTAGCCATCAAGACTTGTCACATTTATGTAAAGCAGATTCCCTACAGTGTACCGTCAGAATCTAACAGTGTTACGACAATACATAAAGCAGATTCCCTGCAGTGACCAATCACATCACAATTTGTTGTATTCACCCGATATTACACGGTTATATATCTCTACAAGTTTTGCTCACCATTCTATACTCAAACAAGTTTTTTTTGTTCTCCGCATTGAGCATACTAAAAGCTATGCCTTCATGGCCATCTTATATGGATTTCGACTTTCCTTGGAATCAACAAGCTCCGCCAGATAGTCCAAGAACAAAGATTGATTGGCTTATCGAGTACCAATTCCGATACTACGAGGAGGTGCGTCTTGAGTACCCAGATCTTAGCCAAATTATACTCCATCCACCAACTGGTTATATCCCAGATTTTATTCATCTGGTAGTTCAACCCGCAAATGAACAAGGAGTAAGCCCAGCTACTGTTATTGAGCCTCCAGCTCAAGAAGTGATAGACCAATTCCTAGTGGTTCAACCTCATTACCTACAAGAGGTACGAGCGACAACAGTTTCCGAACCTCCAAGCGATCAAGAGGTTCCATCAGACCCCGTCTGCTGTGGATGTGGGTACGCGGTCCAGGTAGTGGTAAGGGAAGATGGAGAAAATATAGGTCGTAGGCTCTAATTATGCTAATTATGGTTGTTCGACCATGCTTTTTTTGAATGGACTAACGACTGTTTATGTCCAAGGGGTATTTCGTATGCTAACGAGTTAGAACAAGAATAAGGCATCTTATAACTACTTTAGAATCCATAGAGATTAAACGTGAGATGTAATTTGGTAGCGTACTTATTTCTGAGTTAGCATCTGTTGTTGCCTAAGTTTTTGTACCTAGTCTCGTGTTAGCATCTGTTCTATCCTAAGTTTTATTATCTATTTTTGTTTTAGTATCTATTTCATTCTAAGTTTTAGTACTTATTTCCGTGTTAGGATCTGTTGTGCATCTGATTTTCGTGTTAGGACATCTTTGATCCAAACCAGGGAACCCTTGGCAAGTTTCCACCTTCTTCTGTGCTTTACGCTGGGGGCACCAGCACAAGATTGGATGATTGGCAGATGGAAATCAAATTTCCAATATAATTCGACATTTAACCAGAGGCGGTACCTCTTCGGATGACGTGGATAATGTCAATCGCAGTCCGTTCATGTGGGAGATCAGGAATTCCCATAACCCTCCAAACTCCAAGCCACCATCCTTGGAGCCATACAACGACATGACAAATCGTACCACGCATCTGATGTGCTATATGCTCCATATGGAAGTGCTTTCGGCATCGGATAATGTCATGGCTAAGTGCTTCCTCCTATTATTGACTGATATAGCTGCTATGTGGTTTCGGCAGTTGGAATCTGCGCCAATCAACAGTTGGGACGTGTTGGTCGCTAGCTTTATTGAGCAATTTCGGGTCCACATCACTCGACTCAAGAACGTTATGTCGCTCACTTCAATCAAGTAGAGTTATGACGAGACCTTGCGTTCTTTTTTAGTAAGATTCAATGTTGCAGTGGCATTAGTAGATCGACCTGAACCATCTGTGGTATTTATGGCAGCTGTGTCTGACATTCTAGATAAGTTGGATTTTAAATATTCTTTGCAATGAGATCCGCCGAGAGAACTTGGCGACTTCTACTTTGAAGCAGACAGATTTCTGCTGGAGGAAGATGCTAATTCTAAGAAGGACATTCTTGATCTTGACATGATCAATGACGAAGGACCACCCAACTCCAGAAAAGGCAATGATAAGGGCAAAAGAAAAGCCTCTGCTAAGAATGACCGCAATGTTCATCCCTGGAGAGGGCCTAGATATAATAAATACATTGAACTTAATGCCACACCGATTGATATCTATTTAGATACGAGGGATACCATCTCCTACCCAAAGCCTTCCAGGATAGATCCAACACAAAGAGAATGCGATTCTGGAAGACATTGAATGTTTCATGAGATGGACAGTCATAATACCAATGATTGCAGGCATTTGCGAAACACTATTGAAGAATGGATCAGACACGGTGAGCTATCCGAATACGTTAAGAAACCAATAAAACCTACACATGCGCTGCTACCTCCTGCTCCCTGGAGAGGGAATGATCCTGGACCGAGTACTCGTGGGATCGTCATCAGCTGATCTGGATTAGATCATCATGGATTTTATGCATTTCTTATGATATAAGGTATGGATTATACTCGCAATCGGATATGCCTGGCAAGGCCCTCGTTTACATAGATTTCCCTTAGAATGGTTTTCTGGTCTTTTTATAATATGGTCCAGTGCGACTATGGATTCCTAGTTTTCTGTTAATACAATACAGGGTGATCGTGGATTTCTGGACTTTTGTATATATATATTTTAGGCTTCTATGGATTAAGGATTATGGATTATCTAGAACCCATCTTTCTTTCTCAAGGAAGATGCGTTCTAGGAGGCAAAGTATTGACATGCCTTTTTGGCAAGGCCGTCACCAAGGTTTTAAATCTTGAATATTGGTTGTGTTTCGTCTTGGAGATTTTAGAGACTTGATCTCGTATCGGGGGAGATATCGGATGAGATGAGTCCAACTCGGGGGTTCATCTCGGATTTGAAAGTTCATATCGGAACAATCTCAGGGAACATGATGTATTAAAAACTAATATTCTTACAAAATGATTTTTATGAATGCTATTAAAAACATAGTAACTAAAACTTGAATCAAAAAATTACTTCATTATTCTTAATTTATGAAAGATCATTGTGACGGCCCGCCCCGTACCAGCCGACATTTCCAATGAAATGCGTTGTACCGACGTCCAACCAACACGGGACGGTCATCAAAAGAAAAGAAAAGGGAAGGAATTTGAATGGTGAATCATCAAAGAACATGTAGTATATCTCAGAGCACATGGAACAAAATATAATAATAACATTACTTGATATAAAATAAGCGAGACAGTGCATAAGTTGAAAATTAAACCATCATAGCAGCGGAAAATTCATAATTCAGCTTATGATCCAAACCATTTTTATTTCAACTTTTAAAACTGTCACTAACGCAAAATAGGAAGGTACACTACTAATGCCAAAGTAGTGACTAGCAACAACACAGGGAGAATATATGGAAATGATACGTGTAAGCCTCATGCTCGTCTTCGGATAGCTACTCGTGCATAACCAGCTAGCATGTCTCTAGTCTGCTCGTTTAGGAACACCAAGAGTAATAAGAAGAGACATAAAACTCTGGGTCAGACAAAAGTTTGGTATGAGCGATAAGCATCACAAACAGAACAATAACAGGTATACATAACCATACCTAAACCTGGACCTGCAACCAAAGAGTTAGCACAACAGGGTGTACAAGACTCTACGGTGATACTAACACATGGTGTGAAAATAATGGGGAAGGGGTGTCATGTCATGGTGATAGCAAACATCACATATAGTAATCATCCTCACATCTCTCACTCAATGAGTAAATCATACAATATCTACCACTTTGATAACCCAATCCTTTGCTACGATCACTCTGCCCCATGGAGTTACGATGACCCCACTGCACTCATCCATAGCCACTAATCCTTTGCTATGTCCACTCTGCCCCATGGAGTCATGGAAACTCCACTGCAATCGCTCATAGTCTTTCTACGATCACTTTGCCCCATGGAGTCATAACAACTCCACTGCACTGATCCATAGCCGCTAATCCGTCTCTCAGTGGTGAGTCAAAGCTATAGACATCGATAACCCCTTTGCATACGTCCCGCAGCAAAGTCCAATCCATGAAGTTAACTTGTTGGTCCCCATTTGGATCCTGAGTAATAACCTCCCATTTGGACTTCCTTTGCATCTCGGGTTTCGGTCGAATTGGAGTTGGTCTTCAGAGGAGTCGTCGCGCGGTAGTAGGAGAGGTCCAAACCGGTTCGGTTGCCTTCCCCCGGTTCGGTTCGGCATGCTTCAGCTCCTGGACATCAATCTGGTTCGGTTCGGTCAGCTTCCTCCAGGTCGGGTCGGTCATGGTAATCCATACGGGTCAGTTCGATTAGCTTCCTCCGGGTCAGGTCGGTCATGGTACTCCATCTGGGTCGGTTCGATCATGATACTTTATACGTTCGGTTCGGGTGCCCTCATCCGGTTCGGTTCTGTGCTCACCCTAACTCCAACTCCAAATCTAGCGGCCTTCCTTTTCTACCACGCTCACTTTCTTCTGCATAGGCTCTGGTTCGGTTCGGTACTCTCTTGCCCGATTCCACTATCCGATCCGAGCCATATACACTGATCTGATCCGAAACTCTGCATATTTTTCAATGAGCATATATAGTCCATTTTCGCCATATGACGACATTTTCAACCATTCTAACTTTACTACAAGATTACTTAACATTCCAAACAGTCATAGTATCATATAGAATCAACCATAAACGTCCAAACAATAAATTAACATGTATATATGGATCAACATACCCAAAACCCATGGTTTTCTCCTTAATCATGTTTAACCATAACTAATGATAGGATTAGCAAAACTTATCCAACTTAACCCAAATTTTTATCAGAACCCTAAAATAATATTTAAGAATTTTTACATATTTTTCCAGAATATTAATATGCATAATTTCGGTAATTAACACTAATCACACCCAAATTAGCCGTAATTAGTGAAAAACAATGCAAATCGCTCACCTTAACTACAAATGAATTAAGATCTGAACTTTACTACTATTTTGGGTCGAATTCCTATGCAAAACAGTAGCTCCAATTCTGATTTGGTGTTGATTTGCCTCGATTTGATGTAGCTTAGATTAATCCTCGATTAGAAAGCGATTAGGAGTTGTTTAGAAGAGATTTAGAAGGTGGAAGTCATTGTTAGGGTTGAAGAGAAAGTTTGTGGCGGCTGGAAAATGACAAAGGAGGGTTACTCTAGCCCCTATCAGCCATTATGTAACCCTAATCCCAAAATACCTAATGGACCTAGCTGCTAATCACCATAATTAGGCCCGGTTAAGCTGTTTTTCACCTTCTAAACCTTGTTTCAGCCGTATCTCCCAAACGGTAAGTCCGTTTGATCAATGTGACCACTCTACTGAAAGGTAAACCATCATCCGGATCCAATGGAAGTGGTTTTAGATCAAAAATCGTTACCAATCAAAAGTTATAGGTGAAAAAAGATTTGCCAGGGGCAAAACGGTCATTTAAAATTCGGCAAAAATCGTGAACATGAGAAATCACCCCAATAGTCGTTCCCCAAAGTTACATGATTATACGACCTCGTTTGAAAATGAAATAAATATTCTATGATCCTTCGATGCGTAGAATGCGGGTCGTTACAATCATCATACTCTAAATCATAATATTCTTAAAATAGAAAAATAACACAATGCAAATAGATCAGTGCTTACAACATGTGGTCCAGGAACATGAATCATTTTTAGACATAAAATTGTTGAGAATAAAGATATGATTTTTTGTTTAATAATAACAAACATATGCAATTAATATAAATGTGTTTGAAAATAGTGTTATTCTGCACTAAACATATAGAAATAAATATTTAAGCTGAATAAAATGCAAACTGGATAGAATTTGAAAATCAAGTAGCATTTATTATTCAAACAAATATTTTATTTCTACATTCGATATTGTTAGAGCAAAATCTGAGCCTAACACCCAAATGCAGATCACAGATCACAGAATGCAGAAAACAGTAAATAAAGGGGAGACACACAAGATTTTTATAGTGGTTCGGCTGTAGATGTAGCCTACGTCCACTTTAAAATCTTATTTTTATACTGACAGATTACAAGAATCAGTTACATGCAGGCACACAATCCGTGTGTTAATTGAGATTACAAGGGTTTATACACGTAATCCACGTGTTAATTGTGTAGAAAAGAGAAGAATTTTAATGCAGGAAAGTGCAAAGTTCTTGCACTTCAGTAATGGTGGAAGCAGTGAAGAAGAATGGCCAAAAGTCCTTGAAAAAGCCTTCAAATGGTGTATTTATAGCTGTAGGAGTGCTTCTGGGTTGACCGGATCGTGATGGGGTACGTGGCACCCGATCAAGGATAATAGGAGCAAGATGTGGCATGAGAATAGGTCAAAACAGGGAGCGTATATGCAGGTCTGAAGGTCAGATCGCGGTCATGGGGTCGGATCGTGGTCATGGGTCGGATCGTGAAATGGCTATCACGAGCCGAGTCTGGTCGTGAGCGGCATGGTGAAGCTGGAGTGAAGTGCTGGCGATCGGGTCGGATCGTGAGGTGTACCACGAAAGGGTCGTGGTCTGAGGAGGGCGATCCGATGAGGGACGATCCGAGGGTGCTTGATCCATACTCCGATCATGTGCTGCTTCGTCGCTTTATCCAGGAAATTGCCAGATTACACCAGTTTACGGAAACAGGCATAACTTTCAAACCGTAAGTCCTATTGAGCCAAACCGAAGCTAACTCTGAGATCTACAAAAGTTATGAAGCTTAGCTCCGTTATCGCGGTTTTCGGGCCCAAAAGAGGCCGTCTGATAGGAGTTTCGGGTCTGTTTATGTTGACGATGCGATTTTGACCAAATCTCTCAATGTCTTCTGACGTTGTTTCTATCGCTCGAGCCTGTTATCATTCAGGAATTCCATGTGTGACAGCTTTTGCCAAAAAATGTGTCAACACGTTTGCCCCCTAGAACATATCGTGTTGGTTAAAGGAAGATGTGTTCTGGATAATCTAAGAAATCCAAGTCCAGAATGCGACGATCACGCCGGATCGTATTAAGGCCAGAAAACCGTCGATCGCACGGGTTCGTATTAAGGCCAGAGAAATCCAAGAAGACTAGGAGTTTGTACCTGCAAGAAGATAAACAAACAATGCAAGAATATTTCCTAGATGGCCTTACCGGAGCAAACCATCCGAGGATGTGTTAGAGGGGTTCCGAGACGGCCTTGCCGGAGTAAGACGACCAAGGAAATGCCATGAAAGTTCCAAGACGGCCTTACCGGAGTAAGACGACCGAGGAAAAGCAATGAAGGTTCAAAGACGGCCTTACTGGAGTACAAGAAAAAGCAATGAAGATTCCAAGACGGCCTTACCGGAGTAAGACGACCGAGGAAAAGCAATGAAGGTTCCAAGATGGCCTTACCGGATTAAGACGACCACGGAAAAGCGCAGGAGGTTCCAAGATGGCCTTACCGGAGTAAGACGACCAAGGAAAAGCACATGAAGTTCCAAGACGCCTTACCGGGGTAAGACGACCAAGGAAAAGCACATGAGAATTTGTTTATACTGGACGGATCCAGTTGGGAGCCGGAGCTCAATGTTTATACTGGACGGACCCAGTTAGGAGCCGGAGCTCAAGTTTGTACTGGACGGATCAAGTTAGGAGCCGGAGCTCAATATTTATACTGGACGGATCCAGTTAGGAGTCAGAGCTCAATGCTTATTACTAATTCATGAAAATCTAGCAGTCATTTGCCAGACGCGACTGGAGACCACATGCTGGTTCCGTGCGTGTGGGCTAATGTGACGACTCTTATTACAAGCAGGGAAAACAAAGAAGGGCGAGAAGTTGGCTAAAAAACAAAAAACATGAACTGTGGACCAGAGTCCAGCAAACTGAAGAGATCCGCTGAGTGGGATCAATTAATGATAAGCTCGCGATTGCTCGATCCGGGACCGTTCCCTCTCCGGGGAGTCGGTGGTGGTAAAGCAGGTGTGAGCGCTGTTGGTTGAATGACATACTCAGGTAGTTCTCCTCGCCTGACCCGATCCTCGATAAGGTCTCGTAAATGTCTGCAGTCATCGGCGTTATGACCGTCCATGTCATGAAATATGCAATGTCTTCTGGAATTGCGTTGTGCTAGCGTTGGCTCCCTCTTAGGAGGCCTTAGATATGAGGCGGCACCCCCTGTATCTACGTAGGTATTGCTCAGAGTGTCATTCAGTTCAGTGTATTTGTCGTATCTGGACCCTCTTTTGGGTGGAGCATTATGATCATTTGTAGCAGGGGTCTTTCCTTTACCCTTGTCATTGCCTTTTCCAGGATTGGGCGGTTCTCCATCTCCGAGCATGTTGACATCGAGAGTGCGTTTCTCAGAAGTTGCATCTTCTTCCCGCGGAAATCTGTCTGCTTCATGGTAGAATTCGCCGAGATTTCGTGGTGGGTCTCGGTACAAAGATTTTTTGAATTCCGTATTATCCAGAACGCCGGATATCGCTGCCATCAGTACCATCGATTGTTCAGGGCGATCCACTGATGCTGCTGCAACGTTAAATCTTTCCAGGAATGAGCGCAGAGTTTCTCTGGGCCTCTGCATGATTGTGGTGAGTGACATGACGTTCTTGGGTCGTGCGATGTGGACCCGAAACTGTTCAAGGAAGCGAGCGACCAACATATTCCAGTTGTTGATCGATTCCGTTTCTAGCTGCTGAATCCACATGGCTGCTATATCAGTCAGAAAGAGAGGAAAACACTTAGCCATGACGTTTTCCGACGCCGATTGAACTTCCATATGTCGTTTGTAGTGCATGAGATGCACGGTAGGATCTGTCCTACCGTTGTATGGCTCCAGTTGTGGGAGTTTGAAATCCGAGGGATTGCGGGAATTCCTGATTTCCTGAGTGAATGGTTTGTGATTGACGTCATCTACGTCATTCTGATAAGTGCGGCCTCTTGTGAGGCGTTGAATGAGATTGGCGAGCCGATCGCCCTCAAAAAGTAGTTGCAAGTTGCCAAGATCAGAGTCGGTGCCCCAAGCATTGAATGCAGGAGAAGATGGAAGTTGGTGAGTTGTCGCCCGGGGATCGCGGATCGTGGACCGAGGGAGGCGACCTGACCCTGTTCGAGGGGGACGGTTCGCGAGGTAGGTTCGTGAAGCCCAGCTCGTGATGCCGGATCGTGAAGCAGGGGGGCGATCCGACTGGGTCCTGGAGGTAGATCACGAACTGTTTGATGCCGTTGAGGAGCAGGAGCTCGCAATCCGGTGTCTATATGAACCTGAGCTGAAGTAGGTCGCTGTGCATTTGCAGTAGGGAGTGGGTTGCCCCCGGGCACTGGTACTGGCGGGTCGCGGGTCGCTGGGCCCGACCCGATCTGATCGTGGTGGCCTGTGCGAGCCGCTTCAGTGGCTCCGTCTCCAATGGCTTGAGCATTGCCCGGCCTTCCATCCATCCGAGCGAAGAATTGGTTGATCATTTCCTGTTGTTTTTGGAGGAGATCGTCTTGTCGTGCCATCTGATCTCTCAGTTCAGCGAGAACTCTGTCCATCTCGTCTCTGGTCAAGTATGCAGAAGGATCTCCATGAGAGGAAGCTTCCTGGCTTGCCTCGTTCCTTGCACCTTCAACATCAGCCTCATCAGCATGAGTAGAAGTTCCAGTCTTCTTCCTTTTGATTGCCATTGAGTATCCTTCAAGCTAGAAGTTGAAGTTTTTGTGTCCCCCCTACCTGGCGCGCCAAAATCTTAGAGCAAAATCTGGGCCTAACACCCAAATGCAGATCACAGATCACAGAATGCAGAAAACAGTAAATAAAGGGGAGACACACAAGATTTTTATAGTTGTTCGGCTGTAGATGTAGCCTACGTCCACTTTATAATCTTATTGTTATACTGACGGATTACAAGAATCAGTTACATGCAGGAACACAATCCGTGTGTTAATTGAGATTACAAGGGTTTATTGTAACACCCCACCTCCGTTAAGGACACTCACAAAGGGAATGCCTTAACTTTGGTTAAGCGTTTTAGTAGAGAGAACATAAATTTACAAGACAGATAAACAATACTTGAGAAATTATAACTTTATTTCAGCGGACAACAGAAATCAGTTTGGTTACATCTTTACCAAAAACTCAAGAACATAAATATCAGTCTTGTTCAGAAAATCATCAGAGTACAAAACTTTAAAATCATAATCCCCACAAAAGCTGCCATAAAGAGTCAAGCCATGCTTTAAGCACTCTGAGTACTTCAAGCAGAAGAAATCCGGATCAAGCTAAAGTATTCCCTCCTTGGAAAACCTGTGGGGGGAAACAGAAGAAAAAGGGGCGAAAACAAGCAGGGTCAGGCATAAAGTCTAGCAAGTCCAGTGACTTTCAGCTTATGAACAGATAATAATAATCATGGCATGCAAATAAAACTAGATGAGAGATAACAGTAATAAGAGCAGCAGATGTACTTAGGTTAAACAGAAGAAACAGAATAATATTACTTTTCATTTCTCTGCACTAATACTAGTATAACAGGATTAGGTGTCACCCTAATGTCTAAACTGAAACAGAAACGGGAACGGAATAATCTCCACAGAAGAGAATGCTAGTAATGGGCCTTTACCACCCCAACAGAAACAGAATTGCTAATAATGGGCCTTTACCACCCGAACAGAGACATACAGAAACAGAATGCTAATAATGGGCCTTTACCACCCGAACAGACGGTACAGAAACAGAAACAGAATGTTAATAATGGGCCTTTACCACCCGAACAGAAACAGAAACAGATTAATCCCTACGGAAACAGAATGTAGAATTAGGTGTACACTAGTAAATGGGCCTTTACCACCCGACCAGACGGTACCACGCAGACAGGTGTTGCCACCGAACAGAAACAGACGGTACCAACAGAAACAGACAGAACTAAGTGTACCCTAAAACCCTACCCCAAGCGATCGGCTCCCTAAACATAAATACCCTGTGTCGGCCCCATAGTAGGGTGTATCACTCCCTAAAGTGACAACCAATTGGCACAGACCTATTTACAGATGTCACGGCGTCTTACATCCACAGAGGAAGGTTGGGATCCATGCACGCACGTGACCCGGTTGGAACGCACCATCAACACCCCTCACCATTATCAGAATGAACCACTTATAATTAGTTCAGTAAGCGTGCCCGGACCCTACCTACTGTTGGGTCAAAGTTTTGATACCAAAAAGGGTTACTGACTAATATGGGTCCCAAACAGCAAATGACACAAGTGATTTCCCTCCTAGCCTTGTGTCCCCAGACTAACAGATTTCAGATTGAATTGTTTAGAAGTTCATACATACAGAATTCAGATCAACCTGTTCAGAGATTAGACAAGTTTTTAGACCAACGGATCAGATATACGGATTTAACAGACTTACAGATTAACCGGTTACAGATTAACAGACTTACAGATTGTCTAACTTTGTATTGGGCCTACAGATTCATAAAATGGTTTTTTTTTAGCTTCATCAGCCTAGTTGGTTTAACCCTATCCACCCAACACGTTTTAGACATCATATTTATCCATATTTTCATTAATTAAATATTAATGCCCAGACCTCTCACATAAGACTAACCGTTTGCGGCTACTAGTTAGGCCGGTTGGTTCCGGGCAGGTTTCTGCCACAAACTGAGTCTAACCTCGGGTTTCAAGCATGTTATGACTAACTTCTCACATTAGAACCTATTTTTTGCGGCCACTGGATGTACCGGGCGGTTCCGGGCAAAATTACGCCGCAAACTCATTCTAAACTCGAGCTAGCCATGTTTATCTTTGCGGCCAATTAATTAATAATTTACCATTTATGCCCATGCCTAATATACATGTCAATTATTCATAACTATAGCCAATTCAGATTATGTCAATAACAGACTAAATATATCAACTCAACAGATATGGCAGATAACAGATTTCGCAGATTAAGTGACTTAACGGATTTAGCAGATTAAGCAATTTAGTAGATTTAGCATATATCATATTAGGCATTTTCAGCAGACTTAGCAGATGATAGATTTAGCAGATGAACAGATCTAGCAGGTTAGGCAATATAACAGAACTAGCAGATTAGGCAATATAACAGAACTAGCAGATTAGGCAATATAACCGATTTAATCATTCCTTAAAGTCTCATCAACATATCTTGCCTAATTGTAAATTTGTCCTAAGCTTGCATGCCTAAATAGTTGTCATGAATCACAATATGATCATATACCCCGCGTTTGCATTGAATTTACGTGGCATAGATTATGGTCATAATTTACCATATAACACATGTCCCAAATTTAGTTAAACTTGCCTAGTACAAAATATTCACATATAAATTATACCAAATATAGCCATCGATTTCAATGCACATCATATATTGAAAAATCTCCCACTTAGGTGTTATTCACATTTAATAGTTATCAAATCTTAATATAAACCTTCACACCTAAGTCATATTCTCTTTTTATCCCAAATCATGAATTGTTATATAAACAATATGCCCAACAATCTATAACTTTAAATTATAACAAATCTTAATTCAAAATATGCGTTATGTCAAAGTCTCAAGTCATATGTTAACATACAATGATTCCTCTTCTTCCAATTCACAGAATATGCATAGATCTAAATCTAGTTTACAACCTATGTCCTTTTTCTTAAATCGGTCACAGATTAGCCATATCCCATTTATGCCATCATTCATTATTTGTCCCAAAGTTTAACGTTCGTGCATTAATCTCTTATGAGATTTGGCGTAGGCTCGTGATAGCCTGGCTATAGAAAAGAAAGCAGAAAGAGATGCAGAATAAAATAGATCAGAACAGAACAGACATAACCTCAAATTCAGATTTACAGTTCATGTCACAATCATAATTAACGTTTATAGCGGAAAATAACTGTACTTGCCTTGATTGGATTAAAGAAGAAGAAGAGTTGCAGTTGTTCTCTTTTAATTTTAATCAGTTTGGAAGAAGATGATTTAGTCCTAGTTCCAGTTCATATTTCAGCAGAGTAGCGACGCCATTTTTATTTTAATTAGAACAGAGGCAGAGCATAGGTAGAATGAAATGGTGTGGAGAGAAAGTGAGGTCTGGGGGTGTTTAAATAGGATTAGGCGAATGAATCTGGACAGAAAACGAGTCTAAATACATCAGAATACATCAGGTTCAGAAAGTGGGTTTCGGGAGGCAGGTCGACCACCAGGTCGACACTATGGTCGACCTGGTCTGGGGGAGGTCGACTACCCAGTCGACCTGGTCAGGGGTAGTTCGACTACCCAGTCGACCACCCAGTCGACCTGGGTCCTGGGCGGGAAATTTACCGCCCAGCCCGCTTCTGGGATTGAATTCGAATTTCGAGCTGTTTTCGATTCTGAAATTCTCTGAAACTTCGAAGGGCCATATCTCCCTCATACGGACTCCGTTTCTCGAAAACTCGGACTCGTTTCCAAGCAGAATTTCGAGACGAACGCAATAGCGCAACCTGTTTCCCTTGATTCTTATTTTAAATTTAATTATTCTCTGATTTGTTACTTATACGATTACAGAAAACACGGGGTGTTACATTCTCCCCTCCTTAAAGGATTTCATCCCCGAAATCTTCAAGTTGAGAAGAATGTGTCCTACCATCCATTCATCCATCTACTCAACCATCATCCACAAGCATCCATTGTCCTTAGAAAACTTCTAATGTTGTATGAACATATGCAAAAGTGTGTGTGTATGTTCCTTATCTAATGCAAAGATCAGGCGGTCCACTGATTCAGTTGACCTTCTTAATGCGAACTATGTCAGTGTCATGAGTCCAACATGTATGCAATCTTCCTATTTGATACATATTATTTCTAAATGTGTGCACAATCATTCATCCAAATGCAACATCCATGTGATGAGTCAACCATTTTGCATCCACAAAAATTGAAAATGCTCACACATCCATATGCAGTATGAGAGTGTTTTCGAGCCGATCTAATGCCTAGTGTGTGTATATGCATCCACGAGCAACCACTAGCAACCACTTGCATTCACTTGCAACCATCAAACATAACATGTCTCAAACACATGTTTACATCCATAGGATTCCTATCTATAGGTCGAAGACTCGATTGATAGGATACAGTCGAATGATGGAAGCAAGTACGGATAAAACAGAAACTTGGTTTCCATTAGACCTTGGTTGAGAGACAAATTCCCTAAGTATCCGCCCCGAAGACCGAGATCAACATCAGATTGATTCCCAGAGGATTACCCTCTTTAGACAATGTCAAAACTGGAAATCTTAACCTTTTCAGAAATATCCAGATGCTTACAGACTACTAGTACAGATCAGATTATCGAATGATTCTTAGAAAATTAAGCATGATAAAAACCCAGAATGTATGCGTCATAGTCAACTTAACGCTCAACACAGATACCCAACTTACCACACTTAGATGAGTCATAACCCTTATGGGTCTGAGTCTACAGCGGAATCAGAAACAATACTAGTATTTAAGTGCAGAGTATCGATTACAGAATCAAAATGCCAGAATCAAAAAAGAGTTTTAACTCAACAATTAGATAAAGAAACTAAACCTCATACAGAAAGTTTTCCTACTTCTATCCTATCCACTAGCCTCGAGAGTGTTCGCCTGCCTTCCAGAAGTTGGTCCTGCCCTCTGCCCTTGCCCTCGTTTCTTCGGACAGTCCCTAGTGAAATGTCCCATCTCACCACAGTTGAAGCAAGTGCCCTTTCTTTTCTGCAATCCTTGTTCAGATGAGTCGAGCTTCCACAAGTAAAGCACTTTTTCTCCTTCTTATCTTCAGACTTTTCACCCTTCTTTTGTGTTTCCTTTTTGGGCCATGCTTTCTTGTTCTGTGGTTCTTCCTTCTTTGCCTCTTCTTTCTTGTCGTTGTCTTCCTCGTGCAGTAGTGCCATATCCACCAATCTCTTGTAAGTCGCTCCCATGGGTACATGGGTCATGGCTAGACTGTGCAGTGGCTCGTTCAATCCTTTAACAAAGCAGAGAGCCTTTTTATGCTGGGTGTTGACTAAATCTAGCCCGAACCTGGCCAGTTGGTTGAACTGATTGACGTATTCCCTGACCGTCATACTTCCTTGCTTAAGAGATAAGAACTTTTCCAATTGTAGACTTCGTTCAGCTTGCGAGAGGAATTTCGTCTCAACCTTGTTCTGAAATCCATCCATGTTTCAACCGGCCTCTCGGTGTTAGTGACCTCCCACCAATAGGAAGCTTCGTCTTTGAGCAACCATACCGCCAACTGTACCTTTTTCCTATCGTCCACCTCGAAGATAACGAACAGATCCTCAGTTTCTTTAAGCCAGTTCCTCGCTTCTACGAATGATTCAGTTCCCTTGAAATCCTTTCCACCCATGGCCCTAAAATCTTTACAGATCTTTGAGAAAACAATTGCACGAGGAGGAGGGGGATCATTTGCTGGACCTGCGGCGGCGGTCCTAGCCCTAAGATATTGACGAAACCAACCGGGTACATGAACACCCTCTGGTATCTCAGATGCTTCAGACATGCTGAAACGAAAAAGGAAAGATTCAACACAAAAAGGACCGAAGGAAAGATATATGGCTCTTGGGGATTATGTTTTTTAAAATAAGCTTTATTTTTTTGAAAATATTTCCTTTCAAAACCTTTTTGAAAATAATTTTCCAAAACTTTTTATCAAATCCGGTAACCTTCAGCTCTGATACTAAGTGTAACACCCCACCTCCGTTAAGGACACTCACAAAGGGAATGCCTTAACTTTGGTGGAGCGTTTTAGTAGACAGAACAAAAATTTACAAGACAGATAAACAATACTTGAGAAATTATAACTTTATTTCAGTGGAAAACAGAAATCAGTTTGGTTACATCTTTACCAAAAACTCAAGTACATAAACATCAGCCTTGTTCAGAAAATCATCAGAGTACAAAACTTTAAGTCATAATCCCCACAGAAGCTGCCATAAAGTGTCAAGCCATACTTTAAGCACTCTGAGTACTTCAAGCAGAAGAAATCCGGATCAAGCTAAAGTATTCCCTCCTTGGAAAACCTAGGGGGGAAACGGAAGAAAAAGGGGCGAAAACAAGCAGGGTCAGACATAAAGACTGGCAAGTCCAGTGACTTTCAGCTTATGAACAGATAATAATAATCATGGCATGCAAATAAAACTGGATGAGAGATAACAGTAACAAG
The DNA here is from genome assembly GCA_030737875.1 of Allium sativum. NCBI lineage: Eukaryota > Viridiplantae > Streptophyta > Magnoliopsida > Asparagales > Amaryllidaceae > Allium > Allium sativum. The sequence continues at coordinate 582,715,910 of CM060923.1, read as the reverse complement.
AGCAGCAGATGTACTTAGGTTAAACAGAAGAAACAGAATAATATTACTTTTCATTTCTATGCACTAATACTAGTATAACAGGATTAGGTCTCACCCTAATGTCTAAACTGAAACAGAAACGGGAACGGAATAATTTCCACAGAAGAGAATGCTAGTAGTGGGCCTTTACCACCCCAATAGAAACAAACAGAAACATAATTGCTAATAATGGGCCTTTACCAGCCGAACAGAGACAGACAGAAACAGAATGCTAATAATGGGCCTTTACCACCCGAACAGAAGGTACAGAAATAGAAACAGAATGTTAATAATGATCCTTTACCACCCGAATAGAAACAGACAAAAACAGAAACAGATTAATCCCTACGGAAACAGAATGTAGAATTAGGTGTACACTAGTAAATAGGCCTTTACCAGCCGAACAGACGGTACCACGCAGACAGGTGTTGCCACCCAACAGAAACAGACGGTACCAACAGAAACAGACAGAACTAAGTGTACCCTAAAACCCTACCCCAAGCGATCGGCTCCCTAAACATAAATACCCTGTGTCGGCCCCACAGTAGGGTGTATCACTCCCTAAAGTGACAACCAATTGGCACAGACCTATTTACAGATGTCACGGCGTCTTACATCCACAAAGGCAGGCCGGGATCCATGCACGCACGTGACCCGGTTGGAATGCACCATAAACACCCCTCGCCATTATCAGAATGAACCACTTATAATTAGTTCAGTAAGCGTGCCCGGACCCTACCTACTGTTGGGTCAAAGTTTTGATACCTGAAAGGGTTACTGACTAATATGGGTCCCAAACAACAGATGACACAAGTAATTTCCCTCCTAACCTTGTGTCCCCAGACTAACAGATATCAGATTAACTTGTTTACAAGTTCATACATACAGAATTCAGATCAACCAGTTCACAGATTACACAAGTTTTTAGACCAATGGATCAGATATACGGATTTAACAGACTTACAGATTAACCGGTTACAGATTAACAGACTTACAGATTGTCAAACTTTGTATTGGGCCTACAGATTCATGAAATGGGTTTTTTTAATTTCATCAGTCTAGTTGGTTTAACCCTATCCACCCAACACGTTTTAGACATCATATTTATCCAGATTTTCATTAACTAAATATTAATGCCCAGACCTCTCATATTAGACTGACCGTTTGCGGCTACTGGTTAAGCTGGTTGGTTCCGGGCAGGTTTCTGCCACAAACTGAGTCTAACCTTGGGTTTCAAGCACGTTATGACTAACTTCTCACATTAGAACCTATTGTTTGCGGCCACTGGATGTGTCGGGCGGTTCCGGGCAGAATTACGCCGCAAACTCATTCTAACCTCGAGCTAGCCATGTTTATCTTTGCGGCCAATTAATTAATAATTTACCATTTATGCCCATGCCTAATATACATGTCAATTATTCATAACTATAGCCAATTCAGATTATGTCAATGACAGACTAAATATATCAACTCAACAGATATGGCAGATAACAGATTTCGCAGATTAAGCGACTTAATGGATTTAGCAGATTAAGCAATTTAGCAGATTTAGCATATATCAGATTAGGCATTTTTAGCAGACTTAGCAGATGACAGATTTAGCAGATGAACAGATCTAGCAGGTTAGGCAATATAACAGAACTAGCAGATTAGGCAATATAACTCATTTAATCATTCCTTAAAGTCTCATCAACATATCTTGCCTAATTGTAAATTTGGCCTAAGCTTGCATGCCTAAATAGTTGTCATGATTCACAATATGATCATATACCCCGCGTTTGCATTGAATTTACGTGGCACAGATTATGGTCATAATTTACCATATAACACATGTCCCAAATTTAGTTAAACTTGCCTAGTACAAAATATTCACATATAAATTATACCAAATATAGCCATCGATTTCAATGCACGTCATATATTGAAAAATCTCCCACTTAGGTGTTATTCACATTTAATAGTTATCAAATCTTAATATAAACTTTCACACCTAAGTCATATTCTCTTTTCATCCCAAATCATGAATTGTTATATAAACAATATGCCCAACAATCTAGAACTTTAAATTATAACAGATCTTAATTCAAAATATGCGTTATGTTAAAGTCTCAAGTCATATGTTAACATACAATGATTCCTCTTCTTTCAATTCATAGAATATGCATAGATCTAAATCTAGTTTACAACCTATGTCCTTTTTCTTAAATCAGTCACAGAATAGCCATATCCCATTTATGCCATCATTCATTATTTGTCCCAAAGTTTAACATTCGTGCGTTAATCTCTTATGAGATTTGGCACAGGCTCGTGGTAGCCTGGCTATTGAAAAGAATGAAGAAAGAGATGCAAAATAAAATAGATCAGAACAGAACAGACATAACCTCAAATTCAGATTTACAGTTCATGTCACAATCATAATTAACGTTTATAGCGGAAAATAACTGTACTTGCCTTGATTGGATTAAAGAAGAAGAAGAGTTGCAGTTGTTCTCTTTTAATTTTAATCAGTTTGGAAGAAGATGCTTTAGTCCTAGTTCCAGTTCATTTTTCAGCAGAGTAGTGACGCCATTTTTATTTTAATTAGAATAGAGGCAGAGCATAGGTAGAATTAAATGGTGTGGAGAGAAAGTGAGGTCTGGGGGTGTTTAAATAGGATTAGGCGAACGAATCTAAACAGAAAACGAGTCTAAATACATCAGAATGCATCAGGTTCAGAAAGTGGGTTTCGGGAGGCAGGTCGACCCCCAGGTCGACACTATGGTCGACCTGGTCTGGGGGAGGTCGACTACCCAGTCGACCTGGTCAGGGGTAGGTAGACTACCCAGTCGACCACCCAGTCGACCTGGGTCCTGGGCGGTAAATTTCATGCCCAGCCCGCTTCTGGGTTTGAATTCGAATTTCGAATTCAAATTTCGAGCTGTTTTCGATTCTGAAATTCTCTGAATCTTCGAAGGGCCTTATCTCCCTCCTACGGACTCCGTTTCTTGAAAACTCGGACTCGTTTCCAAGCAGAATTTCGAGACGAACTCAATGGCGCAACCTGTTTCCCTTGATTCTTAATTTAAAATTTAATTATTCTCTGATTTGTTACTTATACGATTACAGAAAATACGGGGAGTTACATTTATACACGTAATCCACGTGTTAATTGTGTAGAAAAGAGAAGAATTTTATTGTAGGAAAGTGAAAAGTTCTTGAACTTCAGTAATGGTGGAAGCAGTGAAGAAGAATGGCCAAAAGTCCTTGAAAATGCCTTCAAATGGCGTATTTATAGCCATAGGAGTGCTTCTGGGTTGACCGGATCGTGATGGGGTACATGGCACCCGATCCAAGATAATAGGAGCAAGATGTGGCATGAGAATAGGTCATAACAAGGAGCGTATCTGCAGGTCTGAAGGTCGGATCACGGTCATGGGGTCGGATTGTGGTCATGGGTCGGATCATGAAATGGCTATCACGAGCCGAGTCTGGTCGTGAGCGGCATGGTGAAGCTGGAGTGAAGTGCTGGCGATCAGGTCGGATCGTGAGGTGTACCAAGAACGGGTCATGGTCTGAGGAGGGCGATCCGATGAGGGGCGATCCGATGAGGGACGATCCGAGGGTGCGTGATCCATACTCCGATCGTGTGCAGCTTCGTCGCTTTATCCAGGAAATTGCCAGATTACACCAGTTTACGGAAACAGGCATAATTTTCAAACCGTAAGTCCGATTGAGCCAAACTGAAGCTCAAACTGAAGCTAACTCAGAGATCTACAAAACTTATGGGGCTCAGCTTTGTAATCGCTGTTTTCTGGCCCAAAAGAGGTCGTCTGATTGGAGTTTCGGGCCTGTTTATGTTGAGGATGCGATTTTGACCAAATCTCTCAATGTCTTCTGACGTTGTTTCCATCGCTCTAGCATGTTATTATTCAGGAATTCCATGTGTGACAGCTTTTGCCAAAAAATGTGTCAACACGTTTGCCCCCTAGAACATATCTTGCTGGTTAAAGGAAGATGTGTTCTGGATAATCTGAGAAATCCAAGTCCAGAATGCGACGATCACGCCGGATCGTATTAAGGCCAGAAAACCGACGATCGCACGGGATCGCATTAAGGCCAGAGAAATCCAAGAAGACCAAGAGTTTGTACCTGCAAGAAGATAAACAAACAATGCAAGAATATTTCCTAGATGTCCTTACCGGAGCAAACCATCCGAGGAGACGATAGAGGGGTTTCGAGACGGTCTTGCCGGAGTAAGACGACCAAGGAAATGCCATGAATGTTCCAAGACGGCCTTACCGGAGTAAGACGACCGAGGAAAAGCAATGAAAGTTCCAAGACAGCCTTACCGGAGTATGAGAAAAAGCAATGAAGGTTCCAAGACGGCATTACCGGAGTAAGACGACCGGGGAAAAGCAATGAAGGTTCCAAGACGGCCTTACCGGAGTAAGACGACCACGAAAAAGCGCAGGAGGTTCCAAGACGGCCTTATCGGAGTAAGATGACCAAGGAAAAGCACATGAAGTTCCAAGACGGCCTTACCGGGGAAAGACGACCAAGGAAAAGCACATGAGAATTTGTTTATACTGGACGGATCCAGTTGGGAGCCGGAGCTCAATGTTTATACTGGACGGATCCAGTAACGAGCCGGAGCTCAATGTTTATACTGGACGGATCCAGTTAGGAGCCGAAGCTCAATGCTTATTGCTAATTCATGAAAATCCAGCAATCGTTTGCTAGACGCAACTGGAGACCACAAGACGGTTCCGTGCGTGTGGGCTGATGTGACGACTCTTATTACATGCAGGGAAAACAAAGAAGGGCGAGAAGTCGCCTAAAAACCTAAAAACATGAACTGTGGACCGGAGTCCAACAAACTGAAGAGATTCGCTGAGTGGGATCAATTAATGATAAGCCCGCGATTGCTCGATCCGGGATCGTTCCCTCTCCCGGGAGTCGGTGGTGGTAAAGCAGGTGTGAGCGCTGTTGGTTGAATGACATACTCAGGTAGTTCTCCTCGCCTGACCCGATCCTCGATAAGGCCTCGCAAATGTCTGCAGTCATCGGTGTTATGACCGTCCATGTCATGAAATATGCAATGTCTTCCGGAATTGCGTTGTGCTAGCGTTGGCTCCCTCTTGGGAGGCCTTGGATATGAGGCGGCACCCCCTGTATCTACGTAGATATTTCTCAGAGTGTCATTCAGTTCAGTGTATTTGTCGGATCTGGACCCTCTTCGGGGTGGAGCATTACGATCATTTGTAGCAGGGGTCTTTCCTTTACCATTGTCACTGCCTTTTCCAGGATTGGGCGGTTCTCCATCTCCGAGCATGTTGACATCGAGAGTGCGTTTCTCAGAAGTTGCATCTTCTTCCCGCAGAAATCTGTCTGCTTCATGGTAGAATTCGCTGAGATTTCGTGGTGGGTCTCGGTACAAAGATTTTTTGAATTCCGTATTATCCAGAACTCCAGATACCGCTGCCATCAGTACCATCGATTGTTCAGGGCGATCCACTAATGCTGCTGCAACGTTAAATCTTTCCAGGAATGAGCGCAGAGTTTCTCTGGGCCTCTGCATGATTGTGGTGAGTGACATGACGTTCTTGGGTCGTGCGATGTGGGCCAAAAACTGTTCAAGGAAGCGAGCAACCAACATATTCCAGCTGTTGATCGATTCCATTTCTAGCTGCCGAATCCACATGGCTGCTATATCAGTCAGAAAGAGGGGAAAACACTTAGCCATGACGTTTTCCGACGCCGATTGAACTTCCATATGTCGTTTGTAGCGCATGAGATGCACGGCTGGATCTGTCCTGCCGTTGTATGGCTCCAGTTGTGGGAGTTTGAAATCCAGGGGATTGCGGGAATTCCTGATTTCCTGAGTGAATGGGTTGTGATTGACGTCATCTACGTCATTCTGATAAGTGCGGCCTCTCGTGAGGCGTTGAATGAGATTGGCGAGTCGATCGCCCTCAAAAAGTTGTTGCAAGTTGGCAAGATCAAAGCCGGTGCCCACAGCATTGAATGCAGGAGAAGATGGAAGTTGGTGAGCTGTCGTCTGGGGATCGCGGCTCGTGGATCGTGAACCGAGGGGGGCGACCTGACCCTGTTCGAGGGGGATGGTTCGTGAGGTAGGTTCGTGAAGTCCAGCTCGTGAGGCCGGATCGTGAAGCAGGGGCGATCCGACTGGGTCCTGGAGTTAGATCACGAACCGTTTGATGTTGTTGAGGAGCAGGAGCTCGCAATCCGGTGTCTATATGAACCTGAGCTGAAGTAGGTCGCTGTGCATTTGCAGTAGGGAGTGGGTTTCCCCCGAGCACTGGTACTGGAGGGTCGCGGGTCATTGGGCCAGACCCGATCAGATCGTGGTGGCCTATGCGAGCCGCTTCAGTGGCTCTGTCTCCAATGGCTTGAGTGTTGCCCGGCCTTCCATCCATCCGAGCGAAGAATTGGTTGATCATTTCCTGTTGTTTCTGGAGGAGATCATCTTGCCATGCCATCTGATCTCTCAGTTCAGCGAGAACTCCATCCATCTCGTCTCTGGTCAAGTATGCAGAAGGATCTCCATGAGAGGAAGCTTACTGGCTTGCCTCGTTTCTCGCCCCTTCATCATCAGCATGAGTGGAAGTTCCAGTCTTCTTCCTTTTGATTGCCATTGAGTCTCCTTTCAAGCTAGAAGTTGAAGTTTTTGTGTCCCCCTTCCTGGCGTGCCAAAATGTTAGAGCAAAATCTGGGCCTAACACCCATATGCAGATCACAGAATGCAGAAAACAGTAAATAAAGAGGAGACACATAAGATTTTTATAGTGGTTCGGCTGTAGATGTAGCCTACGTCCACTTTATAATCTTATTGTTATACTGACAGATTACAAGAATCAGTTACATGCAGGCACATAATCTGTTTGTTAATTGAGATTACAAGGGTTTATACACGTGATCCACGTGTTTATTGTGTAGAAAAGAGAAGAATTTTATTGTAGGAAAGTGCAAAGTTCTTGCACTTCAGTAATGGTGGAAGCAGTGAAGAAGAATGGCCAAAAGTCATTGAAAATGCCTTCAAGTGGTGTATTTATAGCTGTAGGAGAGCTTCTGGGTTGACCGGATCGTGATGGGGTACGTGGCACCCGATCCAGGATAATAGGAGCAAGATGTGGCATGAGAATAGGTCAAAACAGGGAGCATATCTATAGGTCTGAAGGTCGGATCGTGGTCATGGGGTCGGATCGTGGTCATGGGTCGGATCGTGAAATGGCTATCACGAGCTGAGTCTGGTCGTGAGCGGCATGGTGAAGCTGGAGTGAAGTGCTGGCGATCGGATCGGATCGTGAGGTGTACCACGAACGGGTCGTGGTCTGAGGAGGGCGATCCGATGAGGGACGATCCGAGGGTGCGTGATCCATACTCTGATCGTGTGCCGCTTCGTCGCTTTATCCAGTAAATTGCCAGATTACACCAGTATACGGAAACAGGCATAACTTTCAAACCGTAAGTCCGATTGAGCCAAACCGAAGCTCAAACTGAAGCTAACTCAAAGGTCTACAAAAGTTATGGAGCTTTGCTCCGTAATAGCTGTTTTTGGGCCCAAAAGAGGTCGTATGATAGGAGTTTCGGGCCTGTTTATGTTGAGGATGCGATTTTGACCAAATCTCTCAATGTCTTCTGACGTTGTTTCCATCGCTCGAGCTTGTTATCATTCAGGAATTCCATGTGTGACAGCTTTTGCCAAAAAATATGTCAACACGTTTGCCCCTAGGACATATCTTGCTGGTTAAAGGAAGATGTGTTCTGGATAATCTGAGAAATCCAAGTCCAGAATGCGACGATCACGCCGGATCGTATTAAGGCCAGAAAACCGACGATCGCACGGGATCGTATTAAGGCCAGAGAAATCCAAGAAGACCAGGAGTTTGTACCTGCAAGAAGATAAACAAACAATGCAAGAATATTTCCTAGATGACCTTACCGGAACAAACCATCCGAGGAGATGTTAGAGGGGTTCCGAGACGGCCTTGCCGGAGTAAGACGACCAAGGAAATGCCATGAAAGTTCCAAGACGACCTTACCGGAGTAAGACGACCGAGGAAAAGCAATGAAGGTTCCAAGACGGCCTTACCGGAGTACGAGAAAAAGCAATGAAGTTTCCAAGACGGCCTTACCGGAGTAAGACGACCGAGGAAAAGCAATGAAGGTTCCAAGACGGCCTTACCGGAGTAAGACGACCACGGAAAACGGCAGGAGGTTCCAAGACGGCCTTATCGGAGTAAGACGACCTAGGAAAAGCACATGAAGTTCCAAGACGGCCTTACCGGGGTAAGACGACCAAGGAAAAGCACATGAGAATTTGTTTATACTGGACGGATCCAGTTGGGAGCCAGAGCTCAATGTTTATACTGGACGGATCCAGTTAGGAGCCGGAGCTCAAGTTTGTACTGGACGGATCCAGTTAGGAGCCAGAGCTCAATGTTTGTACTGGATGGATCCAGTTAGGAGCCGGAGTTCAATGCTTATTGCTAATTCATGAAAATCCAGCAGTCGTTTGCCAGACGCGACTGGAGACCACAAGCCGGTTCCGTGCGTGTGGGCTGATGTGACGACTCTTATTACATGCAGGGAAAACAAAGAAGGGCGAGAAGTCGCCTAAAAACCTAAAAACATGAACTGTGGACCAGAGTCCAGCAAACTGAAGAGATCCGCTGAGTGGGATCAATTAATGATAAGCCCGCGATTGCTCGATCCGGGATCGTTCCCTCTCCGGGGAGTCGGCGGTGGTAAAGCAGGTGTGAGCATTGTTGGTTGAATGACATATTGAGGAAGTTCTCCTCGCCTGACCCGATCCTTGATATGGCCTCGCAAATGTCTGCAGTCATCGGTGTTATGACCGTCCATGTCATGAAATATGTAATGTCTTCCGGAATTGCGTTGTGCTAGCGTTGGCTCCCTCTAGGGAGGCCTTGGATATGAGGCGGCACCCCCTGTATCTACGTAGATATTGCTCAGAGTGTCATTCAGTTCAGTGTATTTGTCGTATCTGGATCCTCTTCGGGGTGGAGCATTACGATCATTTATAGCAGGGGTCTTTCCTTTACCATTGTCATTGCCTTTTCCAGGATTGGGCGGTTCTCCACCTCCGAGCATGTTGACATCGAGAGTGCGTTTCTCAGAAGTTGCATCTTCTTCCCGCAGAAATCTGTCTGCTTCATGGTAGAATTCACCGAGATTTCATTGTGGGTCTCGGTACAAAGATTTTTTGAATTCCGTATTATCCAGAATGCCGGATACACTACCAGCAGTACCATCGATTGTTCAGGGCGATCCACTGATGCTGCTGCAACGTTAAATCTTTCCAAGAATGAGCGCAGAGTTTCTCTGGGCCTCTGCATGATTGTGGTGAGTGACATGACGTTCTTGTGTCGTGCGATGTGGACCCGAAACTGTTCAAGGAAGCGAGCGACCAACATATTCCAGCTGTTGATCGATTCCGTTTCTAGCTGCTGAATCCACATGGCTGCTATATCAGTCAGAAAGAGGGGAAAACACTTAGCCATGACGTTTTCCGATGCCGATTGAACTTCCATATGTCGTTTGTAGCGCATGAGATGCACGGTAGGATCTGTCATGCCGTTGTATGGCTCTAGTTGTGGGAGTTTGAAATCCGGGGAATTGCGGGAATTCCTGATTTCCTGAGTGAATGGGTTGTGATTGACGTCATCTACGACATTCTGATAAGTGTGGCCTCACGGGAGGTGTTGAATGAGATTGGCGAGCCGATCGCCCTCAAAAAGTTGTTGCAAGTTGCCAAGATCAGAGACGTTGCCCCCAGCATTGAATGCAGGAGAAGATGGGAGTTGGTGTGCTGTCGCCTGGGGATCGCGGATCGTGGACCGAGGGGGCGACCCTACCTTGTTCGAGGGGGACGGTTCGTGAGGTAGGTTCGTGAAGTCCATCTCGTGAGGCCGGATCGTGAAGCAGGGGGCGAACCAACTGGGTCCTGGAGGTAGATCACGAACCGTTTGATGCTGTTAAGGAGCAGGAGCTCGCAATCCGATGTCTATATGAACCTGAGCAGAAGTAGGTCGCTGTGCATTTGCAGTAGGGAGTGGGTTGCCCCTGAGCACTGGTACTGGAGGGTCGCGGGTCGCTGGGCCCGACCCGATTTGATCATGGTGGCCTATGCGAGCTGCTTCAGTGGCTCTGTCTCCAATGGCTTGAGCGTTGCCCGGCCTTCCATCCATCCGAGCGAAGAATTGGTTGATCATTTCCTATTGTTTCTGGAGGAGATCATCTTGCCATGCCATCTGATCTCTCAGTTCAGCGAGAACTCCGTCCATCTCGTCTCTGGTCAAGTATGCAGAAGGATCTCCATGAGAGGAAGCTTCCTAGCTTGCCTCGTTCCTTGCACCTTCAGCATCAGCATCATCAACATGAGTGGAAGTTCCAGTCTTCTTCCTTTTGATTGCCATTGTGTCTCCTTTCATGCTAGAAGTTGAAGTTTTTGTGTCCCCCCTTCCTGGCGCGCCAAAATGTTAGAGCAAAATCTGGGCCTAACACCCAAATGCAGATCACAGATCAAAGAATGCAAAAAACAGTAAATAAAGGGGAAGCACACAAGATTTTTATAGTAGTTCGGCTGTAGATGTAGCCTACGTTCACTTTATAATCTTATTGTTATACTGACAGATTACAAGAATCAGTTACATACAGGCACACAATCCGTGTGTTAATTGAGATTACAAGGGTTTATACACGTAATCCACGTGTTAATTGTGTAGAAAAGAGAAGAATTTTATTGTAGGAAAGTGAAAAGTTCTTGCACTTCAGTAATGGTGGAAGCAGTGAAGAAGAATGGCCAAAAGTACTTGAAAATGCCTTCAAATGGTGCATTTATAGCAGTAGGAGAGCTTCTGGGTTGACCGGATCGTGATGGGGTACGTGGCACCCGATCCAGGATAATAGGAGCAAGATATGGCATGAGAATAGTTCAAAATAGAGAGCGTATCTGCAGGTCTGAAGGTCGGATCGCTTTCATGGGGTCGGATCGTGGTCATGGGTCGGATCGTGAAATGGCTATCACGAGTCGAGTATGGTCGTGAGCGACATGGTGAAGCTGGAGTGAAGTGATGGCGATCGGGACGGGTCGTGAGGTGTACCACGAACGGGTCATGGTCGGAGGAGGGCGATCCGATGAGGGGCAATTTGATGTGGGACGATCCGAGGGTGCGTGATCCATACTCCGATCGTGTCCTGCTTCGTCGCTTTATCCAGCAAATTGCCAGATTACACCAGTTTACGGAAACGGGCATAACTTTCAAACCGTAAGTCCGATTGTGCCAAACCGAAGCTCAAACTGAAGCTAACTCAAAGGTATACAAAAGTTACGAAGCTTTGCTCCGTAATCGCTGTTTTCGGGCCCAAAAGAGGTCATATGATAGGAGTTTCGGGCCTGTTTATGTTGAGGATGCGATTTTGACCACATCTCTCAATATCTTCTGACGTTGTGTCCATCGCTCGAGCATGTTATCATTCAGGAATTCCATGTGTGACAGCTTTTGCCAAAAAATGTGTCAACACGTTTGCCCCCTAGAACATATCTTGTTGGTTAAAGGAAGATGTGTTCTGGATAATCTGAGAAATCCAAGTCCAGAATGCGACGATCACGCCGGATCGTATTAAAGCCAGAAAACCGACGATCGCATGGGATCGTATTAAGGCCAGAGAAATCCAAGAAGACCAGGAGTTTGTACCTGCAAGAAGATAAACAAACAATGCAAGAATATTTCCTAGATGGCCTTACCGGAGCAAACCATCCGAGGAGATGTTAGAGGGGTTTCGAGACGGCCTTGCCGGAGTAAGACGACCAAGGAAATGCCATGAAAGTTCCAAGACGGCCTTACCGGAGTAAGACGACCGAGGAAAAGCAATGAAGGTTCCAAGACGGCCTTACTGGAGTACGAGAAAAAGCAATGAAGGCTCCAAGACGGCCTTACCGTTGTAAGACGACCTAGGAAAAGCAATGAAGGTTCCAAGACGGCCTTACCAGAGTAAGACGACCACGGAAAAGCGCAGGAGGTTCCAAGACGGCCTTATCGGAGTAAGACGACCAAGGAAAAGCACATAATGTTCCAAGACGGCCTTACCGGGGTAAGACGACCAAGGAAAAGCACATGAGAATTTGTTTATACTGGACGGATCCAGTTGGGAGCCGGAGCTCAATGTTTATACTAGACGGATGCAGTTAGGAGCCGGAGCTCAAGTTTGTACTGGACAGATCCAGTTAGGAGCCGGAGCTCAATGTTTATACTGGACGGATCCAGTTAGGAGCCGGAGCTCAATGCTTATTGCTAATTCATGAAAATCCAGCAGTCGTTTGCCAGACGCGACTGGAGACCACAAGCCGGTTCCGTGCGTGTGGGCTGATGTGACGACTCTTATTACATGCAGGGAAAACAAAGAAAGGCGAGAAGTCGCCTAAAAACCTAAAAACATGAACTGTGGACCGGAGTCCAGCAAACTGAAGAGATCCGCTGAGTGGGATCAATTAATGATAAGCCCGCGATTGCTCGATCCGGTATCGTTCTCTCTCCGGGAAGTTGGTGGTGGTAAAGCTGGTGTGAGCGCTGTTGGTTGAATGACATACTCGGGTAGTTCTCCTCGCCTGACCCGATCCTCGATAAGGTCTCGCAAATGTCTGCAGTCATCGGTGTTATGACCGTCCATGTCATGAAATATGCAATGTCTTCCGGAATTGCGTTGTGCTAGCGTTGGCTCCCTCTTGGGAGGCCTTGGATATGAGGCGGCACCCCCTGTATCTACGTAGATATTTCTCAGAGTGTCATTCAGTTCAGTGTATTTGTCGGATCTGGACCCTCTTCGGGGTGGAGCATTACGATCATTTGTAGCAGGGGTCTTTCCTTTACCATTGTCACTGCCTTTTCCAGGATTGGGCGGTTCTCCATCTCCGAGCATGTTGACATCGAGAGGGCGTTTCTCAGAAGTTGCATCTTTTTCCCGCAGAAATCTGTCTGCTTCAGGGTAGAATTCGCCGAGATTTCGTGGTGGGTCTCGGTACAAAGGTTTTTTGAATTCTGTATTATCCAGAACGTCGGATACCGCTGCCATCAGTACCATCGATTGTTCAGGGCGATCCACTGATGCTGCTGCAACGTTAAATCTTTCCAAGAATGAGCGCAGAGTTTCTCTGGGCCTCTGCATGATTGTGGTGAGTGACATGACGTTCTTGGGTCGCGCGATGTGGACCCGAAACTGTTCAAGGAAGCGAGCGACCAACATATTCCAGCCGTTGATCAATTCCGTTTCTAGCTGCCGAATCCACATGGCTGCTATATCAGTCAGAAAGAGGGGAAATCACTTAGCTATGACGTTTTCCGACGCCGATTGAACTTCCATATGTCGTTTGTAGCGCATGAGATGCACGGTAGGATCTGTCCTGCCGTTGTATGGCTCCAGTTGTGGGAGTTTGAAATCCGGGGGATTATGGGAATTCCTGATTTCCTGAGTGAATGGGTTGTGATTGACGTCATTCTGATAAGTGCGGCCTCTCGTGAGGGGTTGAATGAGATTGGCGAGCCGATCGCCCTCAAAAAGTTGTTGCAAGTTGCCAAGATCAGAGCCGGTGCTCCCAGCATTGAATGCAGGAGAAGATGGAAGTTGGTGAGCTGTCGCCTGGGGATCGCGGCTCGCGGATCGTGGACCGAGGTGGACGACCCGAACCTATTCGAGGGGGATGGTTCGTGAGGTAGGTTCGTGAAGTCCAGCTCGTGAGGCCGGATCGTGAAGCAGGGGGGCGATCCGACTGGGTCCTGGAGGTAGATCACGAACTGTTTGATGCTGCTGAGGAGCAGGAGCTCGCAATCCGGTGTCTATATGAACCTGAGCTGAAGTAGGTCGCTGTGCATTTGCAGCAGGGAGTGGGTTGCCCCGAGCACTGGTACTAGCGGGTCGCGGGTCGCTGGGCCCGACCCGATCTGATCGTGGTAGCCTATGCGAGCCGCTTCAGTGGCTCCGTCTCCAATGGCTTGAGCGTTGCCCGGCCTTCCATCCATCCGAGCGAAGAATTGGTTGATCATTTCCTCTTGTTTCTGGAGAAGATCGTCTTTCCGTGCCATCTGATCTCTCAGTTCAGTGAGAACTCCGTCCATCTCGTCTCTGGTCAAGTATGCAGAAGCATCTCCATGAGAGGAAGCTTCCTGGTTTGCCTCGTTCCTTGCACCTTCAGTATTAGCATGAGTGGAAGTTCCATTCTTCTTCGTTTTGATTGCCATTGAGTCTCCTTTCAAGCTAGAAGTTGAAGTTTTTGTGTCCCCCCGTCTTAGCGCGCAAAAATGTTAGAGCAAAATCTGGGCCTAACACCCAAATGCAGATCACAGATCGCAGAATGCAGAAAATAGTAAATAAAGGCGAGACACGCAAGATTTTTCTAGTGGTTCGGATGTAGATGTAGCCTACGTCCACTTTATAATCTTATTGTTATACTGACAGATTACAAGAATCAGTTACATGCAGGCACACAATCCGTGTGTTAATTGAGATTACAAGGGTTTATACACGTAATCCACGTGTTAATTATGTAGAAAAGAGAAGAATTTTATTGTAGGAAAGTGCAAAGTTCTTGCACTTCAGTAATGGTGGAAGCAGTGAAGAAGAATGGCCAAAAGTCCTTGAAAATGCCTTCAAATGGTGTATTTATAGCTGTAGGAGAGCTTCCAGGTTGATCGGATCGTGATGGGGTACGTGGCACCCGATCCAGGATAATAGAAGCAAGATGTGGCATGAGAATAGGTCAAAACAGGGAGCATATCTACAGGTCTGAAGGTCGGATCGCGGTCATGGAGTCGGATCGTGGTCATGGGTCGGATCGTGAAATGGCTATCACGAGCCGAGTCTGGTCGTGAGGGGCATGGTGAAGCTGGAGTGAAGTGCTGGCGATCGGGTCGGATCGTGAGGTGTACCACGAATGGGTCGTGGTCTAAGGAGGGCGATCAGATGAGGGATGATCCGAGGGTGCGCGATCCATACTCCGATCGTGTGCTGCTTCGTCGCTTTTTCCAGGAAATTGCCAGATTACACCAGTTTACGGAAACGGGCATAACTTTCAAACCGTAAGTCCGATTGAGCCAAACCAAAGCTCAAACTAAAGCTAACACAGAGATCTACAAAACTTACGGAGCACTTCTCCGTAGTTGTTGTTTTCTGCCCCAAAAGAGGTCGTCTGGTAGGAGTTTCGGCCCTGTTTATGTTGAGGATGCGATTTTGACCAAATCTCTCAATGTCTTCTGACGTTGTTTCCATCGCTCGAGCATATTATCATTCAGGAATTCCATGTGTGACAACTTTTGCCAAAAAATGTGTCAACACGTTTTCCCCCTAGAACATATCTTGCTGGTTAAAGGAAGATGTGTTCTGGATAATCTGAGAAATCCAAGTCCAGAATGCGACGATCACGCCGGATCGTATTAAGGCCAGAAAACCGACGATCGCACGGGATCGTATTAAGGCCAGAGAAATCCAAGAAGACCAGGAGTTTGTACCTGCAAGAAGATAAACAAAAAATGCAAGAATATTTCCTAGATGGCCTTACCGGAGCAAACCTTCCGGGGAGATGTTAGAGGGGTTCCGAGACGGCCTTGCCTGAGTAAGACGACCAAGGAAATGCCATGAAAGTTCCAAGGCGGCCTTACCGGAGTAAGACGACCGAGGAAAAGCAATGAAGGTTCCAAGACAGCCTTACCGGGGTACGAGATAAAGCAATGAAGGTTCCAAGACGGCCTTACTGGAGTAAGACGACCGAGGAAAAGCAATGAGGGTTCCAATACGGCCTTACCGGAGTAAGACGACCATGGAAAAGCGCAGGAGGTTCCAAGACGGCCTTATCGGAGTAAGACGACCAAGGAAAAGCACATGAAGTTCCAAGACGGCCTTACCGGGGTAAGACGACCAAGGAAAAGCACATGAGAATTTGTTTATACTGGACGGGTCCAGTTGGGAGCCGGAGCTCAATGTTTATACTAGACGGATCCAGTTAGGAGCCGGAGCTCAAGCTTGTACTGGACGGATCCAGTTAGGAGCCGGAGCTCAATGTTTATACTGGACGGATCCAGTTAGGAGCCAGAGCTCAATGCTTATTGCTAATTCATGAAAATCCAGCAGTCGTTTGCCACACGCGACTGGAGACCACAAGCCGGTTCCGTGCGTGTGGGTTGACGTGATGACTCTTATTACATGCAGGGAAAACAAAGAAGGGCGAGAAGTCGCCTAAAAACCTAAAAACATGAAGTGTGGACGGAGTCCAGCAAAATGAAGAGATCCGCTGAGTGGGATCAATTAATGATAAGCCCGCGATTGCTCGATCCGGTATCGTTCCCTCTCCGGGGAGTCGGTGGTGGTAAAGCAGGCGTGAGCGCTGTTGGTTGAATGACATACTCAGGTAGTTCTCCTCCCCTGACCCGATCCTCGATAAGGTCTCGCAAATGTCTGCAGTCATCGGTGTTATGACCGTCCATGTCATGAAATATGCAATGTCTTCCGGAATTGCGTTGTGCTAGCGTTGGCTCCCTCTTGGGAGGCCTTGGATATGAGGCGGCACCCCCTGTATCTACGTAGATATTGCTCAGAGTGTCATTCAGTTAAGTGTATTTGTTGTACCTGGACCCTCTTCGGGGTGGAGCATTACGATCATTTGTAGCAGGGTTCTTTCCTTTACCCATATCATTGCCTTTTCCAGGATTGGGCGGTTCTCCATCTCCGAGCATGTTGACATCGAGAGTGAGTTTCTCGGAAGTTGCATCTTCTTCCCGCAGAAATCTGTCTGCTTCATGGTAGAATTCGCCGAGATTTCGTGGTAGGTCTTAGTACAAAGATTTTTTGAATTTCGTATTATCCAGAACGTCGAATACCGCTGCCATCAGTACCATCGATTGTTCAGGGCGATCCACTGATGCTACTGCAAGTTAATTTTTTCCAGGAATGAGCGCAGAGTTTCTCTGGGCCTCTGTATGATTGTGGTGAGTGACATGACGTTCTTGGGTCGTGCGATGTGGACCCGAAACTGTTC
This sequence comes from Allium sativum, assembly GCA_030737875.1. NCBI lineage: Eukaryota > Viridiplantae > Streptophyta > Magnoliopsida > Asparagales > Amaryllidaceae > Allium > Allium sativum. The sequence goes on along the minus strand of CM060923.1, from coordinate 582,698,845 downwards.
AAGGAAGCGAGCGACCAACATATTCCAGCTGTTGATCGATTCCGTTTCTAGCTGCCGTATCCACATGGCTGCTATATCAGTCAGAAAGAAGGGAAAACACTTAGCCATGATGTTTTCCGAGGCCGATTGAACTTCCATATGTCGTTTGTAGCGCATGAGATGCACGGTAGGATCTGTCCTGCCGTTGTATGACTCCAGTTGTGGGAGTTTGAAATCCGGGGGATTGCGGGAATTCCTGATTTCCTGAGTGAATGGGTTGTGATTAACGTCATCTACGTCATTCTGATAAGTGCAACCTCTCGTGAGGCGTTGAATGAGATTGGCGAGTCGATCGCCCTCAAAAAGTTGTTGCAAGTTGCCAAGATCAGAGTCGGTGCCCCCAGCATTGAATGTAGGAGAAGATCGAAGTTGGTGAGATGTCGCTTGGGGATCGCAACTCGCGGATCGTGGACCGAGGGGGGCGACCCGACCCTGTTCGAGGGGGACGGTTCGTGAGGTAGGTTCGTGAAGTCCAGCTCGTGAGGCCGGATCGTGAAGCCGGGTGGTGATCCAACTGGGTCCTGTAGGTAGATCACGAACCGTTTGATGCTGTTGTGGAGCAGGAGCTCGCAATCCGGTGTCTATATGAACCTGAGCTGAAGTAGGTCGCTGTGCATTTGTAGCAGGGAGTGGGTTGCCCCCGAGCACTGGTACTGGCGGGTCGCAGGTCGCTGGGCCCGACCCGATCTGATCGTGGTGGCCTATGCGAGCCGCTTTAGTGGCTCCGTCTCCAATGGCTTGAGCGTTGTCCGGCCTTCCATCCATCCGAGCGAAGAATTGGTTGATCATTTCCTGTTGTTTCTGGAGGAGATCGTCTTGTCGTGCCATCTGATCTCTAAGTTCAGTGAGAACTCTGTCCATCTCTTCTCTGGTCAAGTATGCAGAAGGATCTCCATGAGAGGAAGCTTCCTGGCTTGCCTCGTTCCTTGCACCTTCAGCATCAGCATCATCAGCATGAGTGGAAGTTCCAGTCTTCTTCCTTTTGATTTCCATTGAGTCTCCTTTCAAGCTAGAAGTTGAAGTTTTTGTGTCCCCCCTTCCTGGCACGCCAAAATGTTAGAGCAAAATCTGGGCCTAACACCCAAATGCAGATCGCAGAATGCAGAAAACAGTCAATAAAGGGGAGACACACAAGATTTTTATAGTGGTTCGGCTGTAGATGTAGCCTACGTCCACTTTATAATCTTATTGTTATACTGATATATTACAAGAATCAGTTACATGCAGGCACACAATCCTTGTGTTAATTGAGATTACAAGGGTTTATACACGTAATCCACGTGTTAATTGTGTTGAAAAGAGAAGAATTTTATTGTGGGAAAGTGCAAAGTTCTTGCACTTCAGTAATGGTGGAAGCAGTGAAGAAGAATGGCCAAAAGTCCTAGAAAATGCCTTCAAATGGTTTATTTATAGCTGTAGGAGAGCATCTGGGTTGACCGGATCGTGATGGGGTACGTGGCACCCGATCCAGGATAATAGGAGCAAGATGTGGCATGAGAATAAATCAAAATAGGAAGCGTATCTGCAAGTCTGAAGGTCGGATCACGGTCATGGGGTCGGATCGTGGTCATGGATCGGATCGTGAAATGGCTATCGCGAGCCGAGTCTGGTCGTGAGCGGCATAGTGAAGCTGGAGTGAAGTGCTGGCGATCGGGTCGGATCGTGAGGTGTACCACGAACGGGTCGTGGTTTAAGGAGGGCGATCCGATGAGGGGCGATTCGAGGGGGCGTGATCCATACTCCGATCGTGTGCTGCTTCGTCGCTTCATCCAGGAAATTGCCAGATTATACCAGTTTACGGAAATGGGCATAACTTTCAAACCGTAAGTCCGATTGAGCAAAACCAAAGCTCAAACTGAAGCTAACTCAGAGATCTACAAAACTTACGGAGCTTTACTATGTAAACGCTGTTTTCGGGCCCAAAAGAGGTCGTCTGATAGGTGTTTCGGGCTTGTTTATGGTGAGGATGCGATTTTGACCAAATCTCTCAATGTCTTCTGACGTTGTTTCCATCGCTCGAGCATGTTATCATTCAGGAATTCCATGTGTGAAATCTTTTTCCAAAAAATGTGTCAACACGTTTGCCCCCTAGAACATATCTTGCTGGTTAAAGGAAGATGTGTTCTGGATAATCTGAGAAATCCAAGTCCAGAATGCGACGATCACGCCGGATCGTATTAAGGCCAGAAAACCGACGATCACACGGGATCGTATTAAGCCAATGAAATCCAAGAAGACCAGGAGTTTGTACCTGCAAGAAGATAAACGAACAATGCAAGAATATTTCCCAAATGGACTTACTGGAGCAAACCATCCGAGTAGATGTTAGAGGGGTTCCGAGACGGCCTTGCCGGAGTAAGACGACCAAGGAAATGCCATGAAAGTTCCAAGACGGCCTTACCGGAGTAAGACGACAGAGAAAAAGCAATGAAGGTTCCAAGACAGCCTTAAAGGAGTACGAGAAAAAGCAATGAAGGTTCCAAGACGGCCTTACCGGAGTAAGACGACCGAGGAAAAGCAATGAAGGTTCCAATACGGCCTTACCGGAGTAAGACGACCATGGAAAAGTGCAGGAGGTTCCAAGACGGCCTTATCGGAGTAAGACGACTAAGGAAAAGCACATGAAGTTCCAAGACGGCCTTACCGGGGTAAGACGACCAAGGAAAAGCACATGATAATTTGTTTATACTGGACGGATCCAGTTGGGAGCCGGAGCTCAATGTTTATACTGGACGGATCCAGTTAGGAGCCGGAGCTCAAGTTTGTACTGGACGGATCCAGTTAGGAGCCGGAGCTCAATGTTTATACTGGACGGATCTAGTTAGGAGCCGGAGCTCAATTCTTATTGCTAATTCATGAAAATCCAGCAGTCGTTTGCCAGACGCGACTGGAGACCACAAGCCAGTTCTGTGCGTGTGGGCTGATGTGATGACTCTTATTACATGCAGGGAAAACAAAGAAGGGCGAGAAGTCGCCTAAAAACCTAAAAACATGAACTATGGACCGGAGTCCAGCAAACTGAAGAGATCCGCTGAGTGCGATCAACTAATGATAAGCCCGCGATTGCTCGATCCGGGATCGTTCCCTCTCCAGGGGGCTGGTGGTGGTAAAGCAGGTGTGAGCATTGTTGGTTGAATGACATACTCAGGTAGTTCTCCTCGCCTAACCCGATCCTCGATAAGGTCTCGCAAATGTCGGCAGTCATCGGTGTTATGACCGTCCATGTCATGAAATATGCAATGTCTTTTGGAATTGCGTTGTGCTAGCGTTGGCTCCCTCTTGGGAGGCCTTGGATATTAGGCGGCACCCCCTGTATCTACGAAGATATTGCTCAGAGTGTCATTCAGTTCAGTGTATTTGTATTATCTGGACCCTCTTCGGGGTGGAGCATTACGATCATTTGTAGCAGGGGTCTTTCATTTACCCTTGTCATTGCCTTTTCCAGGATTGGGCGGTTCTCCATCTTCGAGCATGTTGGCATCGAGAGTGCGTTTCTCAGAAGTTGCATCTTCTTCCCGCAGAAATCTGTCTGCTTCATGGTAGAATTCACCGAGATTTTGTGGTGGGTCTCAGTACAAAGATTTTTTGAATTTCGTATTATCCAGAACGTTGGATACTGCTGCCATCAGTACCATCGATTGTTCAGGGTGATCCACTGATGCTGCTGCAATGTTAAATCTTTCCAGGAAAGAGCGCAAAGTTTCTCTGGGCCTCTGCATGATTGTGGTGAGTGACATGACGTTCTTGGGTCGTGCGATGTGGACCCGAAACTGTTCAAGGAAGCGAGCGACCAACATATTCCAGCTGTTGATCGATTCCATTTCTAGCTGCCGAATCCACATGGCTGATATATCAGTCAGAAAGAGGGGAAAACACTTAGCCATGATGTTTTCCGATGCCGATTGAACTTCCATATGTCGTTTGCAGCGCATGAGATGCACGGTAGGATCTGTCCTTCCGTTGTATGGCTCCAGTTGTGAGAGTTTGAAATCCGGGGATAGCGGGAATTCCTGATTTCCTAAGTGAATGGGTTGTGATTGACGTCATCTACGTCATTCTTATAAGTGCGGCCACTCGTGAGGCGTTGAATGAGATTGGTGAGCCGATCGCCCTCAAATAGTTGTTGCAAGTTGCCAAGATCAGAGCCGGTGCCCCCAGCATTGAATGTAGGAGAAGATGGAAGTTGGTGAGCTGTCGCCTGGGGATCGCGGCTCGCGGATCGTGGACCGAGGGGGGCGACCCGACCCTTTCGAGGGGGACGGTTCGTGAGGTAGGTTCGTGAAGTCCAGCTCGTGAGCCCGGATCGTGAAGCAGGGGGGCGATCCGACTGGGTGCTGGAGGTAGATCACGAACCGTTTGATGCTGTTGAGGAGCAGAAGCTCGCAATCCGGTGTCTATATGAACCTAAGCTGAAGTAGGTCGCTGTGCATTTGCAGTAGGGAGTGGGTTGCCCCCGCGCACTGGTACTGGCGGGTCGCGGGTCGCTGGGCCCAACCCGATCTGATCGTGGTGGCCTATGCGAGCCGCTTCAGTGGCTCCGTCTCCAATGGCTTGAGCGTTGCCCGGCCTTCCATCCATCCGAGCGAAAATTGGTTGATCATTTCCTGTTGTTTCTGGAGGAGATCGTCTTGCCGTGCCATCTGATATCTCAGTTCAGTGAGAACTCCGCCCATCTCGTCTCTGGTCAAGTATGCAGAAGGATCTCCATGAGAGGAAGCTTCCTGGCTTGCCTCGTTCCTTGCACCTTCAGCATCAGCATCATCAGCATGAGTGGAAGTTCCAGTCTTTTTCCTTTTGATTGCCATTGAGTCTCCTTTCAAGCTAGAAGTTGAAGTTATTGTGTCCCCCCTTCCTGGCGTGCCAAAATGTTAGAGCAAAATCTGGGCCTAACACCCAAATGCAGATCATTGATCGCAGAATGCAGAAAACAGTAAATAAAGGGGAGACACACAAGATTTTTATAGTCGTTCGGCTGTAGATGTAGCCTACATCCACTTTATGATCTTATTGTTATACTGACGGATTACAAGAATCAGTAACATGCAGGCACACAATCCGTGTGTTAATTGAGATTACAAGGGTTTATACACGTAATCCACGTGTTAATTGTGTAGAAAAGAGAAGAATTTTATTGTAGGAAAGTGCAAAGTTCTTGAACTTCAGTAATGGTGGAAGCAGTGAAGAAGAATGGCCAAAAGTCCTTGAAAATGCCTTCAAATGGTGTATTTATAGCTGTAGGAGAGCTTCTGGGTTGACCGGATCGTGATGGGGTACGTGGCACCCAATCCAGGATAATAGGAGCAAGATGTGGCATGAGAATAGGTCAAAACAGGGAGCGTATCTGCAGGTCTGAAGGTCGGATCGCGGTCATGGGGTCGGATCGTGGTCATGGGTCGGATCGTGAAATGGCTATCACGAGCCAAGTCTGGTCGTGAGCGGCATGGTGAAGCTGGAGTGAAGTGCTGGTGATCGGGTCAGATATTGAGGTGTACCACGAACGGGTCGTGGTCTGAGGAGGGCGATCCGATGAGGGACGATCCGAGGGTGCGTGATCCATACTCCGATAAAGTGCTGCTTCGTCGCTTTTTCCAGGAAATTGCCAGATTACACCAGTTTACGGAAACGGGCATAACTTTCAAACCGTAAGTCCGATTGAGCCAAACTGAAGCTCAAACTGAAGCTAACTCAGAGATCTACAAAAATTACAGAGCTAAGCTCCGTAATCGCTGTTTTCGGGCCCAAAAGAGGTCGTCAAATAGGAGTTTCGGGCCTGTTTATGTTGAGGATGCGATTTTGACCAAATCTCTCAATGTCTTCTGACGTTGTTTCCATCGCTCGAGCATGTTATCATTCAGGAATTCCATGTGTGACAGCTTTTGCCAAAAATTGTGCCAACAGATATAGTATATTTTTTTAAACTCCACTATTTACAAAATTCACTGTCAAATAATATACAAAATCTCCTCACCACATAACACTCACACTCAGTTTTACATTTTTGGTTATAATAACATTCAATGACACAGTCTTCTGTTCTTCTGTCTTCACAGCTTTCAGTCAAATCCTGTCTTCATACATGTCACAAGAAACACACAGAGTACACTGCAATAAAAATAAAACTGAACATATGCAAATAAAAATTTATTTTAAAATTTATTTACCTTATAAATTTGGTGTGTTTCTCATCACTTTCTAGACCTAGTATTGACTGCTTATGATATTTACAGTGATTCACTGTAAATACCACAACGGATTCAGTATATATATATATATAATATCTCAATGCAGGGACAGAAAAACTTGTCTGGATGGCTGCATATACACATGTGTATATATATACACACGTGTGCATTTCCTCGCCAATCTAGTGTGTGACTGAGGAGTAGCCGTTTGGACCATCTCGATTCAGTGCACACATGAAAACAACTCAATATAAAGTCAACAGCAAGTTCAAAGGTCGAGCAACAAAGTCAACACAGCAAATCATGGTCCAAATCAAAAGTCAAGATGCAAGGCATGAGTGATCAAGCCAAAGGTCAAAAGCATATTTCATCAAGGATGTACAAGTATGTTCAGTGGCAAATGAGCATTGATTAAGACTTTGGTACCACAACAAATCAACAAAATGCAGTGAAGCATATGAACATGGCAAATAGCATCAACATGGCAATAGTACAGCAAGCATCAACATGGATATGGAAACTACACAAGGTTACATGACCACTATGCGAAGCAGGTACAGGGTCTAAATTCAAATGCCAAGAAAGTATACATGGTGCATAAGTGAAAATATGGTGCAACTCATGATACACAACATACAAGAATACTATGTACAAATGTATACATATTTCATACAACACCAAAATGACTTAAGGGTCAAAAATCAATGATGCTGCATGGCAAGTGGACACAAGAGTGATTAAGATCACACCACGAACAGGTTATAAACAGAGCATATATACAAAATGGAGGCTACAACAAGGGTGTGAACACAACACAAAATGGCTTTCAATTAAGAAAGGAATAAGGAATGTCTTTCTAAAATGGTTTCTAGAATTACAGCAAACACAAAATTGGACAAGTTTTTCAATGATTATTTATATGTGCAAGAAAGTCTCTTTTGACAATTTTGCCAAAGAAATCAAAGGGAACATTTTTGGCAAAGTGCAAATTGGTTTCCAGAAATCCAGGAAATATGTTTTATGGCATGAAAACGTTTCAGTAAAGCATATTTGGCAAGATTTCAATTTATTTCCAAATATGAAAATCGAGTCTCCAAAATCACAGTGCATATTGAGTCATTAAATCAATGTTTCAATCGGCATTCATTTTGCAATGGGTTTCCAGAGTTTCCATATCAGTTCAAAGCTGACACAATCAAGGAAAACAATCTTTTTAAATGGGGCGTGTATACTGTCCAGAGTTAAATATCTTTTTCAAAATCATATTGGTTCAGAATGTCGATTGGGTTCATCTCAACAATTCACGCAAGGAATTTTCAAAGCAACAATTCAAAAGGGACAAGTTTATCGAACCATTTCAAAAGTGAAGATCGCACAAATAAAGGACCAAATCAAAGGTTTTCGAATCCACCGAGATATTTTCCAGTCATATAATATACACGGCCAAGTTTAAATCAAAGAAATCTCAAAAGAGAAATTCAAATCAGATACCCAAGTCGTAAGAGCAGTTCGAGACCCACGAATCATCTAGAATCAGATATTCTAGGGTTTCCAAACCCTATAAATAACACACATTTTCCTCATTGGTGACAGTATCAAAAATCCACAATTAAATCAGAGCAAAAATTGAGTATAAATCAAGGGCAAAATCACATGCAATTTTCTATAGCAGACGACATTGAATCGAAACCTCTTGCAGCATCAATTTGATCACGCAAACCATTGGAGGAAGATCAATTCTTTAAGAACCCTAGGAGGAAGCTATCGCCATTACTAAAAAATATGAAAAAGCTTCAGGACAGAATAAAAAGGATGGCCGACCAAGTCTAAACAAGGGGCTAAGTCATTTTAGTTTGTTCCTAGGGTTTTATTTTGCTTGTTTTAAGTTTTTTTAATATTTAAATCAAAAAGAGTTAGTAAACTACTAGTGTTTGTAGTTAGAAAAATCACAGCTTGAGAGTACGAGTTGTGTCAAGGTCTTGAGCATAGGGTTTAAACAATCGGGAGCGAAGATCGCGAGTTTACAAGAGTCTGTAAGCGTAGATATTGTTTATAACACCTAGTAGAAACCATGAATGCAGAGTAGGCACAATTTTGCTGAAGCTGGGTATCTTCTATGTCTGATTTTCTTTCTGCAATTTTTATTTTGATATTTTATTCATTTAATTTGCAATAAAACCTATTCACCCCCCCCCCCCCCTCTAGGGTTAATTTATATTCTAGAAGTGGTATCAGAGCTGGTATTTTTAACTCTAGAGTCATGAATTTGTCTAACAATGCTTTTTCTGAGGGTCATTCCATAGCTAGGCCACCAATGTTTAATGGAAATGATTATGCCTATTGGAAATCTAGGATGAAAATTTACTTAAGTTCAGTCGATTATGATGTATGGGATATTGTTGAAACAGGCTACAAACCTCCCATTGCGATTATTAATGATATTGAAATTCATAAGCCAAAAGATAAGCGGGATGCTAATGATAAAAAATTATTCTCAACTTATGCCAAAGCAATGAACGCTTTAATTTGTGCTCTTGATAAAACTGAGTTTAACCGTATATCTCATTGTTCAACTGCGCAGGAAATTTGGCATACTTTGGAAGTTACACACGAAGGAACATCTAAATTCAAAGAATCTCGTCTTACACTACTCTGCAACGAATATGAAAATTTCACGATGCATAAAGACGAAGATATAAAAGAGATGTATGGTCGATTCTCCACACTGGTTTATAATGCAAGGGCTCTTGGTAAAGTCTACACTGAAGTGGAATTAATATGCAAAATACTTAGAGTGCTACCAATGAACTTTGAAGCCAAATTAACAGCCATTCAAGAATCAAAAGACCTAAGTAAGTTGAGAATAGAAGAGTTGATTGGAAACTTGATCGCTTATGAAGTGGAGTTAAAAGCCAAAGAAGGACGCGATGATTCAGAATCAAAGAAAAAGACAATTGCTCTAAACAACACTATTGAAAGTAATAATGAAGCCGAGAATCCCATTGAAGAATTGGCCATGGTTCTTAAAAAATGGTCTAACAAGAAATACAAGTCACGAAGAAGAATTCAAAATCCAACAAATCCAAGAATTCAGACAACTCAAACGATGAAGTCATATGCTACAACTGCAATAAACTAGGCCATATCAAACCAAATTGTCCACTACTTCAGAAAGAAAGAAAGAAAGAAAGAACGAAAGAAGAAGAAAAAGTAAGTTGAGAACAGAAGAGTAAATTATTTTCTGATTTTGTTTCATGCTATTTTATTTCTTAAAAAAATATAATTTTTTATCTGATTTTTTAGATTGTAGAAAATTAGGGTGTTTATAATTATAAAGATTATATTTTTATAATAGTAAAGTTTGAATTTTTATAATAGAAAAGTTTGAATTTTTACATAGTAAAGTTTGACTTTTTATATTAGTAAAGTTTAATTTTTTACAAAAGAAAAGATTATATTTATATAAGTATAAAGATTATATTTTTATAAGTGAAAAGACTCGATTTTTAATTATAGAAAGAATCTTCTTGGAATAAAAATATAGATTCTTCTTGGAATACAAATATAGATTCTTCTTTGAATAAAAATATAACTTCTTCTTTGAAGAAAAATATAGATTCTTCTTGGAATAAAAATATAGATTCTTCTTTGAATAAAAATATGATTTTTCATATATAAATAACCTTGTGCAAGAATGTGATTTTTTAATATAAACCGCTTGAAAACAGATTGCGATGGGACAGACTGAAAGCGAACAGAATTCAAAACATTCAGAAATTCAGAAATAAAACCGGCAAAGTGTAACCCCAATGTGAGAACTCCTCACTATAATTTTCTTATACAGTTATTTATTTTATGACTGCATATATGAACTGTTCACTGTCGTCCACAGACCATGGACGACTTGTTTGATTGTTTGGTTTGGTTGATTGGATTATTTGGTTGAATTTGGTTGTTTGGGTGAAATGATTTGATTAGAATTGTTATGTGTGTGGCGTGAGCCAATATCAGGAGAGAGGTAACGCTAGACATTACCCGATTTTGATATCGCTTCGTTATGCCATCAAAATTTTCTAAAATATGTTAGAACAATAAAAATATCATTTTTATTGTATAAATGGACTGAATAGTATATTCATATATTGAATAAAATATTTTATTGTTAGAAATATAATTTTTAACATTGATATGAATAAAATAAATATTCATTTACAAATCTGACGATTTGTTTATGAACACCCATTTTACTGATATGGATTGGGATGATATATTTACACATCGCCCAACTGCACAAATAATATTCAGTGTTTGTGGATTGAAACCCCACACGGGTGTTGGGATGATATTGGACATACATTGATCCTAATATTTAGTTGAATGTCAATCGATGGGATGACTGACTGTTATAAGCGTTAAATATTTATATTTGATGCTTATGCAGTGTAGAATGCACTCTGGATGATGGTTGACTGTGTTTGATTGGGGTTGTGTACATGTGTTGTATGAAAACCATATAAATCAAACTATATGGTAATTGACTGTGTCTGATTCCTGTTCAGAAAGAAAGAATATTTTAAAATAACTAATATTTTAAAAATAATGAATATTTTAAAATAATATTCAGTAATAGATCAAAATGTGATTTTGATGACCGATTTGGGATGGACACGAATACATATAAATATATAAAGCCGTGTTGATTAGATTAACGCCATTTTGACGTAAATGATATTTATATCGATTTTATTCATTTTTATAATGAATATCGAAAAGGAAATGATTTCAAAATTTAATGTTTTGAAAATACTATCATTTATATATCGATGATATGGAATATTCAATTTTGATTTGAAATTGAATATGAAGTTGAAATCGTTTTGAAAACGAATTTAAAATGATTTATAAAATATGTTTTGAAGGAAGATCGATGAAATATTTATTATATATATAATATAATGGCCTGAATAGAACGCGCCGCGCTGCGCCAGTTCGCGAATTTCGACCATTGACTTCGAATGGATATTACGGGAAATCCGACCTTCAGATTCTCCTGAAACAGGAACCTTGGGTTCGTATCGAAAAGAGCTTTCCAACGAATATTAGAGGTTTGAAATCTAATGGTTGGATTTGGAATCATGTCCAAATAAAATTTGGAAAAGGTCGCTGTAAGTGCAGTTGGACGACCGTTTATGGAAATTGACTGTACTGGCCTTGATAAAATTATTAAAAATATCGATAATTAGTGTAAAATCATAATAAATGATTTGGAAAGAATTGGGATGAAAAATTCCATATTTGAAAAGATAAAAATAGATTTTTATCGAAATGAACTCATTGTGAACTAGAATTATATTCCAATTATTTTTAAATAAATAAATTGGATTTGAAATGTTTTTAGAAATAACAAGAATTTTCAATATATGAATTGGAATGGATTTGAATCGAAATTATCTTCGGAATATTTCGATATTTTATTCTATGATTATACGGATATTGTGGAGGAATTTGGAAAATATATATATATATCGTTATTCCAATACGGTATTTGTTGATTCTAGAATTTGATATTGAATATAAGCCGATATATTTTCAATTCGGAGCCTTGTACGTAATATATATCAAATGTGATTTTGGGTTTGTCGTGAATGGTGTCTTCATTAACACTGTTCTTGAACCCAGTTGAGAAAAGATTAAATCTTTTTATTTAGATTTAATGAAGTATACCAATTAATTAATATTTAATTGGAATTGAATTGAAATTGGTCTTTGGGTTTATCGTGAAAGGTGTTTTAAATAACACTTGTTCTTTAACCCGATTAACAATGGAATGAGATTTTGGGTTGTCGTGAATGGTATCTTTGATAATACTGTTCTTAGACCCCCATCGAGTTAAGAAAATCAGAAACTAACTGGAGATTAGTTAAGTTTAATGGTTTCCTGGGTAATGATCTGATGTTGGTTTCGGCTTTCGGGGTTAATACTTAGGGAATTGTTCACTTGCTAATTTACAGTTAGAGGCTGATGGAATGGAATGTGATTTTGAGTTTATCGTGAACCATGTTTTGAATGACATTGGTTCTTTAACCCAGTTAAAGACGGGATATGATTTCCCAAGTTAAATAATCATTAATATTGATTTTTGGGAAGCTAACCAAGTGGAGTTTTAATGAATCTTTAATTAGATTGAAATGATCGAGAATGGAGTACCACCAGTGTTACTCCAGGCGATAGCTAAATCTTTAATTAGATTTGAATGTGAAATGGTAATTGAATTTACCGATAACACCGTGGTGTTAGATATGAAGTATCACCAGTTTTGCTTCATGGGATGAATAGGTTGGGATTGGGAAATTAAATTAATGATTACTTCGGTAAGGTTCGCTAATCCCGACTAGTTTTGAAAACCTTAAAATGGTTTGAATTGATATTCAAAAGAGGATTAAAGAATAAATTTAAAGAATTTATCTTTGATAAAATTAATGGGAACCTTTCCCAAAGTATAAGAATATTTGAATAAAGACATGTTCTGGATTGGAATAAGGCGTATGTTGTGTTTTTATAGCACTTGTTTATTATATACACGAGTTATTCAGAAAGACCGGGTTTATCCCATTCTGAATAACTGATTCGACGATATGTCGAGGATGAAGACAGTGGTGGAAGACTGGAGATCTTCACATCGTTTGGATGATTAGTGATGTCTTGATTGGACTGATGTCTTGATTGGGCTGTACACCCAAGACAAGTTAATAAGTGATGATCGTCCAGACATACTTGGAGATCGACGGATATGTGAGGGCCTCTCTCCTGTATTGGACATACCGGATGAGGAATAAGGTGCCTTCGGTTTCGTTCTGACCCAGAACGAACTTGCAAATGGATGTGTGTCTGACATCGGATTTCATTCTGTGTGATTGATGGCTATCGGTTGCATAGCATGAATTTCCTGTGTGACATGCTGAGATGCAAATGATCAAGGCTTCTGTTGAAAAGCAGTCTTGTGGTTGATGATCAAAGCACGTGTGACGGCCCGCCCCGCACCAACCGACATTTACTCCAAAAGTGCGTTGTACACATGTCCAGTTAGCACGGGACGGTCGTTAGAAGGAAAGGAAGAAGACGAAGAATCAACAAGGAACCTGTAGAATGTCTCACAGCGCATAGAACAAAATATAATAACAACATACTTGACATAAAACAGGTGAGACAGTGCATAAGCTAAAAACAAACTATCATAGCAGCGGAAAATCCAAATACAGCTTATGTTCCACATCATCATTATTACAACTTTTCAAACCACCTCTAAAGGTAAAAGTAAGATAAGGGAGGTACACTACTAATCCCCAGGTAGTGACCACCAAAGACACATGGAGAATATATATATATATATATATATATATATATATATATATATATATATCATACGTAGAAGCCTCCTACTCGCCTCCGAATTAGCTACTCGTGCATCACCAGCTAACCTGTCTCTAGTCTGCTCATGAGAGCACCAAGAGTAATAAGAAGAGACATAAAACTCTGGGTCAGACAAAAAGTCTGGTATGAGCGATAAGCAGCTAAATAGAACAATAACAGGTATCCTAAACCATACATGAACCTGGACCTGAAACCAAAGAGTTAGCACTGCATACTGTACAACACTCTAAGGTGCCACTGAATAAATGGTGTAAAGATAACGAGGGTGGGGGTGTGCATGTCATAGCGATGGTAAACAATCAAGCATAGCAACCATCCTCACATCTCTCACTCAGTGCGTAAAGCATATGATATCCACCACTTCGATCACCCAATACTTGCTATGATCACTCTGCCCCGTGAAGTCACAATGGCTTTACTGCACTGATCCATAGCCACTAATCCTTCGCTATGTCCACTTTGCTCCATGGAGTCGTGCATACCCCACTGCACTAGCTCATAGCCTTACTAATCCTTTACTATGTCCTCTCTGCCCCATGGAGTCGCAACGGCCCCACTGCACTGGCTCATAGTCTTACTACGATCACTTTGCCCCTCGAGTCGTGATGACTCTACTGCACTGATACGTAGTCCATCGTTCCTTTTCAGTGGTGAATCGAAGTTATGAACGTCGACAACTCCTTAGCACACGTCCCGCAGCAAAGCCCAATCATGAAGTGAACTCATTGGTTCCCAACTGGATCCTGAGCTCTAACTTTCATTTGGACTACCTTTGCATCTCGGGTTATTGGTCATCACTGGATAGGTTCAGATCCTCAGTCCTTCTTCTCTGCCGGTTCGGATCGGCCTCCTTCCAAGTGCTCCGGGTCGGGTCATGGCCTTCAAGTCCCTTCGTAGTACTTTGATTCGGTTCGGGTGCTCTCTGGCGGGTCGGTTCGGTGTTCCCTTGCTCCATCGGATCGGATCGGGTTCCTGGTCTCCGATCCTATCCACTTCCCCTTCGTCTTCTGTTCCGATCCCCTTCTCTTCCCTTCAGTCGATCCGATTCCCCCTTCTTTAGCTCGATCTGATCCCAGTTCAACCATTGTGGCCTTCCTTTTTGCCATACTTTCCCTTGTGCCAAGTCTCGGTTCGGTTCGGTGATCCCTTGCCCAGTCCACTTATTCGATCCGAGTTGATCCCTCCGATCCGATCCGAAAGCCTACACCATTTTCTATAACTTTTTCCAGCGAGTATTTTACGCCATTCGATGGCGTTTTCGACCATTCTGTCTATTCTAATCAATCACAAAGCATACACAAAGTCATAGAAACAAATAGAAGTGACCTCAAACACCAAAACATCAATACGATAGGTTAAAATGGATCAAACATAGCCAAAACCCTATATTTTCCCTTAAACATGTTCAAGCATAATTAATGATAGGATTAGCAGAACTTAACCAAATTAACCCAAGTTCATATCAGAGGTCTAAAACATCATTTAAGAATTTATAAATATTTTTCCAAAATTTTATCATGTTTAAATTCGCTAATTAACACTAATTACCCTTAATTTACCATAATTAGTGAGGAACTATGCAAATCACTCGCCTTAGCCACAAGTAAACCTTAGATCTGAAATAAATCCTGATATGGCGCAATTACCCATGCTAAACAGCAACTCCAATCTTGATTTGGTGATGATCTCCCTTGATTTGATGTTGCTAAGCTTAATCCTTGATTAGAAAGTGATTAGGAGGTGATTTAGAGGTTGGAGGCCATTTTTAGGGTTTCTAAGAGGTAAATGGAGGTTAGAAAACTGAAATGGAATGAAACCCTAACCCTTTTCAGCCTCCCCATAACTCTATTCCCGAAATGGGTTATGGGCCCATTCACTAATCACCCTATTTGGCCCGGTTAAGCAGTTTTTCACCTTCCAAACTTTATTTCAGCCATATTGTAACGACCCAGAAAATTTGAACCA
This sequence comes from Allium sativum, assembly GCA_030737875.1. Taxonomy (NCBI): domain Eukaryota; kingdom Viridiplantae; phylum Streptophyta; class Magnoliopsida; order Asparagales; family Amaryllidaceae; genus Allium; species Allium sativum. The sequence continues at coordinate 582,683,228 of CM060923.1, read as the reverse complement.
ATTTAAAATTTTTAAATTGGCTAAAATAATGGATTTTAAATATTTAAAATAAATATTTTAAATAATGGCGATGAAAACTGAGTTTGAATCGACAATTGAAAACGAATATAATTAATTATAATTATAAACAAGGCCTGAAATGGCGTGGCAGTTTCAAAAATTGAATTCAAACTTTGTCGGACTGTACCGGGTGCAAAACAATCCGGATTTTAGTGAAACCAAAAACATTAGGATCTAATTGATGATATCTTTCTAACGAATCCGACCAATCGAAATTTGATAGCGGGAATCAAAAGATATGTCCAGTTGAAAATTCTGAATAGTCGCTATGGAATTCAGGCCCTTAAAAATGGATATTTTGCATACGACCTCGGATTTCGACGAAACCACTTTTGTTAGATCCGCAGTGTCAGGTTATTGCTAGGTTTCAAATTTCATAATTTTTCGAATCAATATGTGAGCGTGGCAAAGGGAAACGCGTTTGACCGATTTCTGTTGATTTTAATCGAATGGAAATTGGCCATTTTTCAAACGGTCTCAGAATTCGACGAAACTAGTTTTGTTTAGGACCGTATCGTCAATACGAAGCTAGAAAATATTTTTCTAGAATTTTTCTAGTTAGTATGTGACCCCGATAAATTGAAATGTACGTTTAAAATTCAATATAGTGATTTAAATGTAAATTCAACGGAAACTGATTGTAACGATCAAACCAGCTTACGATACATATCCCATTGTGTTCGGAATGGGGGTAAAACGCTATGGACGACAGGCGGTGGGCCTCGTTTCGAGGTCATATGTAAAAGTCAACCTTCTGCGAAATTTAATGATAATAAAAAAAATATACTTTCCCTTCTTATCTCCTGCTTGCCCCCCCCCCCCCCCCCCGTTCACTTTTATTTCAAAACGGAAACAGAAAAAAAAAAAAAGAAACCCTAACCTAATCGAGCCGCTCCTCCCTCCAGGCATCGCCGCCAACACCTCGACGCCGACGACCCATCGCGGAGCATCCCCCCCCCCCTAGAAGCTGCCGCCGACGTCTCGAACACCCCCCCCCCCCTCGAATCAAATCGAGCCCCCCTCGCTGGCGACGTCGAAGCCGCCGACGACCTTTCCTCCCCCCTTTTTTAGCAGCTAATTCGGTGAGCGTTTTTTTTATTATTTTATTTATTCTGTTAAACTGTTTTTTTTTTCTTTTCTCTTTTGAAAAAGGTTTAAAAACCTGAATTGATTTTTTTTAGAAAAAAAAAGATTTAAAAACCTGAACTGGTTTTATAAAAAAAAAAAAAAAAACTGAACTGATTTTATTTTTAAAAATTAGAAACTGGTTTGGTTTTTAAAAAAAAGAATTTTTAAAACTGGATTTTTTGTAAAGAAAGTAAAAACTGATTTCTTTTAAAAGAATTTTAAAACTGATTTATAAAAAAGAATAAAACTGATTTATAAAAAAGAATAAAACTGATTTATAAAAAAGAATAAAACTAATTTATTTATAAAGTAAAAACTGAGATTTTTTTTTAGTTAAAACTGAAATTTATTTATAAAGTAAAAACTGAGATTTTTTAAAAAGAATTTTAAACCCTGATTTTTTTTATATAATTTTAAAAACTGATTTGTTAAAACTTTAAAACTGAATTTTTAAAAGATTTTAAAAACTGTTTTTTTTTAAAAGAAACTAAAAACTGCATTTTTATAAAAGAGAAAAACTGATTTTATTTTGAACTTTAAAATAGGAAAAAGGTTTAATCTTTTAGTAGAAAAAGATTTGAACTTGCAAAAGTAAAAATCATATTTTTATATGTTGAAAGTCGAAGTAAAAATCATATTTTTATATATTGAATAGCATAGTAAAAATTCTATTTTTACATATGCAGAGAATACGGGTGAAAGCGACAAATAGGCGAAGATTTCTATTAAGAAGAGTCTTGAAGTTGGATAGCTATTGGTGAGATTTCTGATTTAAAATTTATATATATATGTGTGAAGTAAAAGTGAATTGCTATATATAAATATAAATATATATATATATATATATATATATATATATATATACGCCCCTCATCCACAAACCATGGACGATATTTATTGGTTGAAATTGTTGTGAAAATTTGATTGATAGCGAATGATTGTTTGGGATTGTTAGTGATTGATATTGGTTGATGGTGGTTGAAAAATACCCATTTGTGGTTGTGAAATATTTGGTTGAAACCACATAGGATTAGTTTGTGGAAATGAAATAAATATATACATGCCGCCTGCGTGCGAACTAGATGCATGATTCCCATTGTCAAAAACCGCGAGGTTTTAAGGTAGAGCGAGGAGCCGTACTAGGGACGGTGCCGGTGTAACTACCCTGCCGTTATGCTGCCGAAATTTTGAATAATATTTGTGTGTTTGAATTATTTTCATATGCTTAAACTATATTTATTCATTGTATAGAAAACATTCATGTGTTGAATTGATATTCATTCGTTGTTTAGAAATTCATGTGTTGAATGGTATTCATATTTTGAAATAAATTGTTAGAATATAAAAATCACATTTTTATCTATATATTAAAACTATTGAAAACATTCATGTGTTGAATTGATATTCATTCGTTGTTTAGAAATTCATGTGTTGAATGGTATTCATATTTTGAAATAAATTGTTCGAATATAAAAATCACATTTTTATCTATATATTAAAACTATAGAAAACATTCATGTGTTGAATTGATATTCATTCGTTGTTTAGAAATTCATGTGTTGAATGGTATTCATATTTTGAAATAAATTGTTAGAATATAAAAATCACATTTTTATCTATATATTAAAACTATTGAAAACATTCATGTGTTGAATTGATATTCATTCGTTGTTTAGAAATTCATGTGTTGAATGGTATTCATATTTTGAAATAAATTGTTCGAATATAAAAATCACATTTTTATCTATATATTAAAACTATTGAAAACATTCATGTGTTGAATTGATATTCATTCGTTGTTTAGAAATTCATGTGTTGAATGGTATTCATATTTTGAAATAAATTGTTCGAATATAAAAATCACATTTTTATCTATATATAGAAACTATAGAAAACATTCATGTGTTGAATTGATATTCATTCGTTGTTTAGAAATTCATGTGTTGAATGGTATTCATATTTTGAAATAAATTGTTTGATAATAAAAATCACCTTTTATCGACTATATGAACTATATAGAAAAATAGTGTTTTGAAATGAATTGTTTTACAATAAAAACCACATTTTTATTGTATGCATAAATCGTTGAAATGTGAAGTGTTAAAAATAGCCACTTGTTCAAAATAAACATATATGAGTTGAAATATTCATTAATTAGCTAATGAAATGATTTGCACCTATTTATGTAACGTTAGAATGAATGGTGTTTTTAAACCAAATAGAAATCAAATATGAAGTCGAATAGAAATTGATAAATGATAAGAACTGTATATATATGTACATGCAATATTCATTGAACAGGTTATAGCAAAGGGGCTAGAGAAGAGGAATAAAATTTTGTGCCCGACAAATAGGTACACATTTACTGATTTGTTTTGGGTGATGATTTTGAGCCTATTGGCTAGCCGCTTGGCTTCTTCTTTTTCTTTTTGAGATTAGAAGGACCGGGAACGCTATTTGCGATTTCCCGATGCTCCCGGTACAGGGGAGGTTATGGCGAAATTTTTCCAAAATTTAAGGTGTTAGAAAAATATTTGAAATGAAAACGATATAGAAAACATTGAATGAACTATATTTATATAAATATATAAATATAAATAAAATTAAAACGAAACGAGGCCGTGCAGTTCGTATTTTGAAACCGTGATTTCAAACGACTAGTACGGGAAATCCAACCATTGGATTTTCCCGAAACCTCAACCGTCGGGTTCGCCTTGGAATAATCTTTCCAACGGCACCAACCTTGTTAAAATCCAACGGTTGGATTGTCTGGAATGTTTAATTCAATTCTGAAGAAAAACAGCGCCAGAAACGATTATATTTATTTATATATATAAATATAATTATATTTAATCGAATAACGACGCTGCAGTTCGTATTTTGAAATCGAAATTTCAAACGATTGTACCGGGAGATCCGACCGTCGGATTTTCCCGAAACTGGAACCGTTGGATTCGTTTTGAAAAGACCTTTCTAATGATGTAAATTTTGTGAAGATCCAACGGTTAGATTTTCAGATATGTGTAAATCAAATCTGAAGAAAAACAGCGCCACGGCCGCCTTATGGCCCGAAGCGTCGTTTTGAATAAAATGGCTATTTTAAAATAAATAAAAATAGCGATAAATAGTTATAAAATATCGTAAGCGATATGGAATGGAAATAAACTGAATTTGCTTGATTTATGTGATGTTTGATGGTTGAATGTGTTTGGTGTGAAAACTATATTAAAGAACACAATTGGTGTTGTCGAATAATTTAACCATTGAAATAAATCGATTTGAAATTCTAAATATACGTGAATTATTTGAAAAGGCCGAGTTAATTCTCATTTCGAATAATCGACCGACGATTGAAATTCGAAGATGAAGACGATGGTCGAAGACCGGAGATCTTCACCTCGTTTGGATGGTAACCGAGGTCCTGATCGGGAGGCATCCCGAAATATGGATAATGAGTGGTGATCGTTCAGACGTACGTGTTGATCAAAGGGTTTGCGAGGTATTTAGTGCCTCCGGTTTCGTTCAGACCCAGAACGGACTTGTAAATGGACTGTGTGTCTGACATAGGATTTATTCTGTGTGGCATGCTAAGATGCAGTGATCAGGGCTTCTGTTGAACAACAAAGTCTTGTGGTGATGATCAAAGCACCGCCTGTGTGGCGTAGCTTTGTGTATAACGTGAATTCGCGAGCCTCACACCCCGGTATGAACCTAAAACTGGAGAAGGACCTCAGGGAGGGCATGCGTTTCTTTCTAGCTAGGGTGGTGTCAGTGACCTACCAGCCCTGACATTTATATATACTTTTCACCTATGTGGTTGTTGCTGTTGCGAGGCGCCTCGGTTTGATCGGACGATCCGGGTCCGATGGAGTCATTCGTTGGCTCGTTTACGCCCCAAAGGGCGGGGAAACGTATTGTTCAGGCATAATAATCCACATCGGTGGACCGGCCCTGACGATCTAAAGGCTTGCCTGCGCGCTTGCCTGTGGCTCGGGCTAGAGAGTCACGAATTCGGTAAGGACTATCTTTTGCCTTGGTTCATGACGGAAATCCAATTTCCAAATACGTGATCGTGCGGTTTCGATTGTATAGATATTTGGCGACATAGTGGCATGGGACGCTCATGTCGCCTATGATTGATAGTTATGATTTGAAATTGTTTTCAAAACATATAAACACTAGTAATAATATCAAATGCCTTTGTTTTATTCGTATCAAGCATATCTTGGCCGTTATAAGGTAAAAACTCTATCCTCCGGTTTGCGTTGCATTGTGTGATGGGAACTGAGTCTTATAACGGCTTCATTTTTATAAAGAGCATAGCGATGTTTAAAAGAAAGATTTGTTTTAAAGCACTGGCGATCCAATGGAGTAAACCCGTTCCACGAAAGTGGCGTGGTCCTGTGATTAGCCAATTATATATGTGTTGAGTGGATTTCTCATACCAGTCCCATGACTGACTCGTAGTTTGTTTCACTTTCAAACTCGGGTGCCCCTTTTTCTACACGGGCAGCCTTGTATTCAGGTTTAGCTGGTTCTTTTCTGGATAGCTGGAGCTGAAGATGGATTCTATCATTTATTTCTTTTTATGCTGTTCAGCTCCTATTGTACATATTTTGTTTATTTCCGCTGTAGACATTTATGTATAGCTGAACTGTATTTGTACTAAGTAAGATCCTGTATACTGTGTAACTCTGATGATTACTTTTATCCAGTATATTTTGTTGTTCATTCTGGTGTATTTATTTAATTCTGTTCTGCTATTATCTGTTTCTGTGTTATATTCCAAAGATAACCTTGTTTCCGGGAGAACGGGAAATCGGGTCGTCTCACATATCTCCCAAACGGTAGGTCCATTTAGCTATTATGACCACTCTACGGAAAGGTAAACCATCAAACGAATCTAATGGAAGTGGTTTCAGGTCAAAATTCCTTTCCAATCAAAAGTTATGCCCGAAACAAGATCAGCTAGGGGCAAAACGGTCATTTAAAAATTGGCAAAAATCATGAACATTGGAAATGACCACAATGGTCATTTCCCAAAGCCACATGACCATACGACTTCATATAAGAAAGAAATAAATATTCTACGATCCTCCGATGCGTAGAATGTGGGTTGTTACAGCACGGCTTTAATATAGCACAGCTTTGTGTAGCGTTAATTCGCGAGCCTCACACCCGGTGTGAACCAAAAACGGGAAAGGACTTTAGGGAGGGCATGTGTTTCCTTCTAGCTAGAAATGGTGTTAGCGTTTTGCAAGCCCTGACGTTTACTTATGTGGATGATGGATAGCGAGGCGCCTCGATTATATCGGTCGTTACGGGGCCGATAGTTTGGTCGGGATATGACAAGTTTACGCCCCATAAGAGGGGGAAACGCAGTGTCCAGGCATTTTAATCCACTCCGTGTGGACCGGCCCTGACGATCTAAAGGCTTGACAGAGTACTTGCCTGAGGCTTGGGCAAGAGAGTCTCGAAGCGGTAAGGACGAACTCTTTCCTTGGTTCACAGATGGAAATTCAACTTCCAATACGTGACATTTGCGGTTTTGATTGTAGAGCCTAGTATTGGCGACATGATATGTGCTACCCATGCTGTCTAAGATTGATACATTTGTATTTGAAGTTGTTTTATACACTATGCACTTATAATAGTATCAAATGATTTGTGGACGAACCCTATCCTCCGGCTTGCATTGCATTGTGTGATAGGACCTAGGTCTTATAATAGCTTCAATTTTCCAAAAAGCATTGCGCTATTTTGTTATATGCACTGGTATTCTTGGGAGAAAACCCATTCAGTGTCATACGGCGTGGTCCCTTGATATATCTGATTTAAAGTAAAGTTATAAATAACTATTTTAGTTCTCACACCAGTCACATGACTGACCTGGAGTTTATTGTTTTAACCTAAATTCTAGGTGCCCCTATTTCCATACGGGCAAAAAGTAGTTTTGGTTTTGTAGATTTATATTCACAGGATCCTGGTTTACGGCTGGAATGATATTCGAAAAGCTCTGTATCCGTATATTCTTTTCAGTTGTGTTTCATATTATTTTCCACTGCTATGTATTTAAATGTAATTTTAAATCTTTTATATTTTTGTTCTGTATATTATTCATGTACACTCTGGAATATTCTTGTATTCTGATGAAATTGTTGTAATAAGCAATGAAATGTTCTTCTATTTGTGTTCTAATTTGTCGTGTTCTCAAAGAAATCTGTGCTTTCCTTTACGGGGAAGTTCGGGTCATTTCATTGATTTTCAATTAGTAAATAAGTTAACGACTTCTACATTGATAAATGACGAAGTAAATTACTTTTACTTCGATTAATATTATAGTTAATTAAAATTTTAATAATAATTAAAATGATGTCTTTTTCATTGAAATTATTTAAAAGGATAATTAAGTGGGAGGTAAAACCTTAATTGGAATGGATAAAGGTAGGGTATTTGTAAGTGGATTTTTTAATAAATCGACTTATAACAAATCATTGAAAAGAGATATTAAAGACAAAGCTTGTATAAAACGAGTTAATTAAAAAGAGTAATTATAAGTTGATAAGTTGATATTCTCAAATGAACGAAATGGTGTATTTTGAGTTAAATGATATTTTGGGATTTAAAGATTTATATGAGTTTTAGAATTACGAACTTTTATTTATCTTAAGATAAGAACGTTGTCGATCAAGGTCGAAGAGGTAACTAGAATATCCAAACTTTAATGACTTCGTTATTGTGACGACACGGAATTTCAACCCTCGAAAATCAACACTTTAATACCTTCTCGTGTTCAAAATGCCAAAGATTCAGGTGTGGGGATATAACATATTAAATAAATCACAATGAAATAAAATCAACTTCTTATTTATATAACATGAGATTACATCAGAGTTTACAACATTTCATAACCATAACCATAACCAAAAGAAAAGTGGAAACTGACTAACAATGTAAATCCCATAACAGGCTTCATCTTCACCTAAATAGCTCCTGATCACAGATGTCCACAAAATAACATGTCCAAAGAAAATAGCTAATACTCCATAGCAACAGCAACTCCACAAAAGCAAAGGATCCACCGAGGGAAAAGCTCCGAGTCAGAAGCTCCAAACACTGCTACTAAACCTGACACTAGGCTACCCGTGTAAAAAATTATGGGCACCCAGAGTTTTGTGTGAAACCAAAACAACTTCGGGTCAGTCATGGGACTGGTGTGAGAACTCATCATATTTGTTTGTGCATTGAAAATTGGAAATGATTTTTTGAAAAATGAAACTAACATAAGGTCTCGTGGCACACACACAATGCAAACACACACACAGGCGAGATTTCTCCTTATGATAGTCAAAAATGCTTTAATACGCGGAAACCATTTTGATATTATAACTAGTGCATAGTGTGAAAAACAATTTTCGAAAGTAAATGTATTAATCTTAGCCAGCATAGGTACCATATACTATACTGACATAATAGCATACAACTAAAACTGTACGGGTTCGTAGTGGAGATTGGGGTTCCAACAATGACCAGGCAAAGGAATTTCCTTACCGAACCGACTTTTGAACACCTCTAGAGGGATGTCCGAGGATCAACAGTGATGCTCCTCATGCCAACACAAGGCCGGGTTACTTCTGTAACTAGGTAACTTAGAGTACGCCAGAGTATGTCATCTCCCGGTCATTACTGACCTTTTCAAGCGCTCGCCAACAACAACCACAAAAGTAGATGTTTTCCACATAGATTAATACCTTAGCTCCATACCACAATACACCTTTTATCTAAAAGGAGATAGCACACCCATATCCCTGCTGCATTTCTTCCTGTTTTCGCCATTTACCGGGATGTGAGGCATGTTGAGGTCACAATATACACAAAGCTACGCTTAAATAAGCCATTCCATGATCATCCATCGCTCATTACATAACTTAAGTATGTCACATTGTCCATTCACAACGCATCACTGATTTCTATCAATATATAACTTCTAAGCTCATACGTCTTAGAGAAGGGTGTTAAGAAAAAGAATAAATTCTACGAAACCAAGCAGATATATATTTAATAAAGATCAATGCTACGCAGTCAATTACAATGTCAGACACACAATCCATACAAGTCCGTTCTAGGTCTGAACGAAACCACAATCTGGAATTCCTTCACATACGTTCGGGCTTCTTTCCACTTAGCTGATATAAAATCCTTCTGCAAATGCGAGCTACCCATTCGAGACATTCAGCAAGTCGTCCTTATGATACGAACGGTCCAGGTCATCAATATCATCTTTAATGCCTTCAAATGCTCCACAACGTCGTATTATTACTTGGAATGGTTTTCAGACATAAATCCAAACCCAGTCTTTCCAAGTAATACACGCAACCTTAAAGCCATGTGGATATATAGGACCAAATCAAGTCTCAACCCATATTCCATGTTTGGAAACTCAAGTTATCATTTAAAGCCTTTTATTACATGTTAGCAATTAATTTCTAAGGTTAGGGAAAGATTTATAAAGTTAAATACCTTTAACATTGAATAAACAATGTTACAAAAGTGTTACAAAAAGTGCTTCAAAATACCAATGTTCGCTGGTTTATGGGAAATAACCTTTATATTACCAAAACTTCGTGATTTCAACATAAATCACTTTTAAATAATTAATAATGATTTTACATAAATTCTCCATATTTTTAAATGAGCATTTATCATTATAGTCAATGGATAGTACTTGCAACAACATTTTTAAATATTACTTTAAATATTACTTGAAAATAATAAGTCGAAATTAAAATCTGCTTTCACTCATTTGAAAGCTCTTGTTGATGAGAATCAAACATTTTTCATTTCGTGGGAATCTGATTTAAGTTGCAAAAGTTATAAGCATTCAAAGTTTTAACAAAAGTATGCTAAATCCTACTATAAATTTAAATAGCATCAAATTAAATTTCAAATTAAATTTTGAATTAACCATCTTGCCCATCGGATCAGTTACGGATAGCCAGGGAGAACAGGAAACTATATTTTCCAAACTCAAGCCTGGACATTATCCTCTCTGTCATCCTAGAACATTTCGGTATTTATTTTGACAAACTCTATTTTAATTACAATATACATTCACATAAAAACTTTACTAAATTGCTTTAAAATGATTTAGAAAATCATTTGTATTTATACTAACTATTTGAAACCATTTTCAACAACATTCCAGCTTTCAAATCTAAATGAATAAACTATTCATTTATAACATAAACTTGGTCCGAGACTTGTCTGGTATCCGTATAATCTACATATGTGTGTGTAACAATTATAATGCACATATCATCACTAATAACAACCCCGAAGCATCCATCCATCCATCACACGATCATATATGGGTATATATATATATATATAACAGTGTATACATTAGTCCATATAAGAGTTTGTCACTAAACGCTTACATTGCAATTCACACAACATAAAAAGTGAACAAATATAAATGTCGGGTTCTCACCTTGGGGTTCCACTTTGTTATCCTCTATTGATAGGCTGCTAGACCCACTACAATTATCCCAGACTGACCGTTTGATGCTACCGACTTTTCAGCAATTTATATATTTTATAAATGGAGGAAGAGGAGGATTTTCACCATGGAAGCCATGGATTTTAAGGAGGAGAAGAAGAAGAAATGAAAGAGAAGATGAGAATGAATGCTTAAGGGAAGGAACACTATAACAAAAACACCATATTACAACTTTAATTTTACAACTGTGGGAAAAGCACAGTTGTAATAAATGTTTTTTTACAACTGTCAGCTCTCCAAAGTTATAATAAACGTAGTTTTAACAATTTTTCAATTTATTAGTTGTAATAGATGCCTGTTACAAACTTCATGTTTATAATAAATACAGGAAAAAATTGTGAAGGACAAAAAGACCAAAAAAATTGCCCAAAAGGACAAGGGGTAAAAAACTTGCTCAAAAGGACAAGTTTTAGTGCAAAGTGGAAAAACATGGGACCCCCCTGAATTCCACCATTTGCACTAAAACTTGTCCTTTTGGGCAAGTTTTTGGGCTCTTGTCCTTTTGGGCAAGTTTTTGGGTGAGTTTGTCCTTGTGGGAAAAATCCCCTTTATAATATCTATATTTAATAACTAATTATATTAATATTTAATAATAATAAACTTAGGAATCAATAATATTATCAATTATTATTAAATAATTAGTAGTTAATAAGCAGTAATTTATTTTTAATAGTTAATGTATGTTAACTATTTATTAATATATAACTGGTATTAGTAATTAATGTATTTAATGTGAAAGTAACAATTGGTAATTAATATTTAATATTTAACAAGTAATTAATATTTATTATTTAATAAGTAGTTAATATTTAATATTTGGTAATTAATACTAGTAAATATAGTTAATTAATAGTTAATAGTCAATAATTAGGTATTAAATTATTATTAATAATAAATAAACTAATAGTAAATATCTAATTAATAATTAATAGTCAATAATTAGGTAAAGCCAGTTGCTAAAAATACACTTTTAAAATTATTATTTTTCCCTCACCTCTGGAAAACATAATTACTATTAAATACAAAAGTACGAAGCAAAATTTGGTTATAATATAAAAAGTAGGAAGAAATAATAATTAGTAAATAAGGAGTTATATTTCAATGATTAATAATTAGTATTATCACTACAAGAAATCATATATTAGTCATTAATAATTATTATTGAGTAACAAATAATTATTATTTAATAAGTAATAATTAAAAGTAATAAATAATTATTGATGTATTCAAAAATTAAAGAATAGTAATTTTCTTGTTTTTTTAATTTCAAAATAAATGGTAATTGATAAATAGTACTACTTATTTAACACTTAATAATTAATAACCAATTACTTATAATTAATCTTTGTTAACCGATATTTAATAATTGATGTTAGTTATATGATAATATAGAATTACAATAATAATTAATGATATGCATATATATTTTGAAAATTAATTAATGATATATATATATGTATATATATATCTGTGTGTATGTATGTGTGTGTATATATATATATATATATATATATATATATTACTAAACATTTAACAACTGATATTGCATTATAATGTAAGAAGCAACAAGTAACATTAAGTAAACTACTATAAAATAAACAAGAAGAATAAATATTTATTAATTATTTTTTCATAGTAAATGTTCTATTACTTCCATGTTTATTTTCGTATCTATGTTTTGTAGTAAAGAAACTTCCGTTGGGTTTTAACTCTAATTTTGGCTCCACGTTTTGGTTCCAACCCACCAATTCCATTGCCGTCACCCGAAAATTTTGGCTCCAAAGCATATTATTTTCGCTCCATCCACCTTCATCTGCTTAATAACCCTTAGCAAACAGGTTACTTTCCCAAATTCCTCGAAATCCTCAAATTAGGCATTCTCCATTTATAATTCAACAAACTAATAAACACGGTTTCTCCTCATTTCAAAATCAAATCCGAAAAAATCGTCTCTCTCCCATCGGTCTTTCTCTATGTTTGTTTTATTATTCGTGATACTATTCGTTGCGTTGGGTGGAAATTATAGTCGGTGACTGAAGTTTTGACGATCTATGTCAGATGGGAGGTCGTTCAACGGAGCAGTATGGGGTCATGGAACGGCGTAGGTGCCAGTGGTGATACGAGGATGTAGGTGTGGTTTCAGGTCTGGATCTGGTGTGAGTGGTGAGTACGTCAAATTTATATCTTACTTTAATCGATTCGTACCATTTTGTATATAAGGTTTAGGTTATTTAGGTGTTTTGAATTTTGCTTTAATCGATTAGTGCCATTTTGTATCTCGCTTTAAGCGATCTGGTATGAGTGGTGTAGTTAGAGATACCAGGATTCAGGCGGGGTTTTAGGTGTTTAAAAATTGGGTATTCACCAAGTATTCAATGACGATTGGAGGCTAAATTTAGGCAGTATTAAATTACTTTCTCTTGGTGGCCCTATGTTGCATATGCTCCGCATGTCATATTATTGAAGACTGTTAAAAATTTGGTGTAGTTGCATTTTTTTTGAATGTATAAAATATGCTTCTAGTTTATGAAATTTATTCATTACCTTGGCAATTTACTTTGATCTAGTGAAGTGAGTCTTATAAACATCTCCAGGTTATTTTTTAACCTCTTTCACCTTGTTTTCTGTCCATTCTAAAAGGGACAGAAAACACTGCACTATCACCTCCCCTACTGAGTGCGCTTTCATGCACATATAGATTTGATTTTTTCTTTTATTAGGTTTTCCATTCTGTTTTCCTATTTGTTTACGTGTGTTGTTAAACTTAGAACCTCCTGCATCTTTTTTTTTTCTTTTGAGCAAAAGAACCTCCTGTAGGTTGCTTTGCATGCATGGCAATGTTTTTTTTTTCTAACCATGATTATTCTTCAAGATTTATATTGAATTCTTTGAGTTAATAATTTACTTGCTGTATATGCTCAGAAACCTTAAAACTAAAGTTTGGACTTAAAAAAATAAAAATGTAAAGGATATGTTTTATTTAAAGTAAATAAATAGATGTGAAAAAGCAGGGGTTAAAGAGAGAAAAAAAGAAAGGAAGAAATTAAATAAATTTTCATCTTGGTAGTCATTGCCTCGTATCTTGTTCACATGCACACAAGGACTTCAAGCTTCAATCTTTATTGAATTTGCACTGTACATACTGATGTCATTGTTGCACTTCCTTGTCTTACCTTTGGTTGCAATTGGTGATTCCTTGGATTCAATGTTTCAACGCTGTCTGATATAATATCTAACAAACATATGCGCAATTTGAATGAAACCAATTTCCAAATTCATTTTGCTATAATATACCAGTTACAAAGTTACTTTCTAGATAAATTCAATTCCATTTTTAAATGGTTGTAGTAAGAAATAGTTTAGATATTGGGTACTAGCGAAAATAGTTCTATGGGGTTAAAGGAACAGTCTTTACTAGAACTGGTTAATGTAGTTATACTAAATACAACAAAAAACGCAGAACATTAACTAGTTCAAAATATTTTATATGTTTTAAATGTTTTAACTTGGTTAATGTAGACCATTAACTTGGTTAATGTAGTTCCAAGATCAACATTGTTTCCATTAAATGATGAACTCCAACTCTAGTCAGTTTAGCATAATACTCAACTATAGTGGAAACCCCAAAACAAAAATGGAGCTGGTGTTACCAGTATGCTATAATTGAAGCACTGCCAGGGTTCCAAGCTAGAACAAGGACCCACTTGCATATGCGCATTTACACTTTCAAGTTCATTAATATATCAACAAAAAATTATTGTAAACTTACACAACACTGATATTTTATGACGATGTTTATTCAATAATATGCAACTTATAGTGAACTTTTGCCTTGGTATTTGAAATTGTTTTCCTTTCAGTTTGCATTACGTTAAAATAGATAAAATTGAAGATCATGTTTAATTTCTTTTAATATATACAAAGTTTTAAAGTATATAATCTTTTAAATGCATTCCTTTTTCTAAAAAATATTTTTAATGCATTGTACTATGTAAATTATCAAAGAAATTTTAGTAATTTTTTTAGTGTCAATTATAATCTAATTTAAATTTATAGTATTGACGGTGTAGAACAAATATGTGTCAGTAATATAGTGAGTTAGTTAATATTTTTAACGGAGTGAAAGCTTAAAGTAACCATTGTTGATTAGGGCTCAGACAGCCCTGGGTAGAAGTACTATATACTAACCAAAAACACTTAAAATGCTAGCTAAAATTAATTTTCAGTATTGCTAATGCTAGCTAGTCATGATGGCCTTATGGTCAATAATATTAAACAAAATTAAAGTATTCAAAATCTTCTATATACTTTTGGAATATGTTCCATCTTGTTTTCATATACTTGTTAATGTACTCATCTTGTTCAAATTGTAGGTGGGAAAGAGGTTTAGGAACAAGATGACATCTTTATATTGATCGCTCTTTAAAATGCTGTTGTGTAATGACCCGCGTTTTCAGCGATATAATAATTAATTTATTTAATTATTTAAAAGGTGATTAAGAGAATTAAACGGTCGTTTAATTAAATAACTTGGAATATTTAATTAATAATTAATGATACTAGACTCGTTTTGGAAAAATGCTTTCAAAAATATATTTTTGGTAAAATATTGATAAAATGACCGAAAATCGTTTTATCAATAAATGGCTATTTTCTCAGTAAAAGTTGTTGAAAATTTTAGTGAATGTCTAATTAATCATTAGGAAATGATTAGCAAATAAAAATATTTTTAGTATTTATGGTTAACTAAATATCTGGATGATGTCATGCATGACATAGGCAAGATATTTAGGAAAATGAGCAAATAAGGAAAATGAGAAAAAATAGCAATACTTCATTTGAAAGAAATGAGCAAATAAGGAAAATGAGCAAATAAGGAAAAATGAGCAAATAAGGAAAATGAGCAAATAAGGAAAATGAGCAAAAGTAGTAATACTTCATATGTAAGATTAGGGTTTTAGGGGCATTTTGGTCTTTTCCCATTCACATTCCTAAGGCTATATAACGGGAGTCATACCCTTAGGAATTCTGCACAATTTCTTTTCTTCTTCTTCTTAAGCTATATTAATGGCTTCTTCTTGAGTAATGGTGGTGGTAGAGGAGGAAGCAAGAAAAAGCAAGTGAAAGCAAGGAAAGGAAGGAGGTTACTAGCTTGGATCTTTGTTCTTATTCTTGGATCTTTATTCTTATTCTTGGATCTTGGATTTGCTAAGGATTAAGGTGAGTTTACTCACAATTTAGGACAGCAAACATAAACCCTTTTGCATGTTTTAACTATGCTTAAAGTTGCTTGAATGTTGGTAACTTATGTTAAAATGTTAACTTGATTCTTACTTTCAAAGTAAGTGACATATGTGATCCATGTTAATGGATTGGAATGGACTTGAATGGACTTGGACTTGAACTTAAAAGTGCACTTATATTTATAATACTGTTCTGTTCATGTAATGAAATATATGATGTGTTATATAATCGGTTTTATTATGTGTGTTAAATGATATTGATCATTGTGGTTTGCCATTTTAAATATCATAAGTGACCCTGGGATGTGAAAATAAATATTTCAATGTATATTGAAATAAAGGAATTTTATAAAATCAACCGATTTTATAAAAGGTAATATTTTGAAAATAAAGTACTTAGAAAATAAACAGGATTTTAAAAAGGAGAACATTTACTTAGAAAATAAATAGAAGTTATAAAGGAGATACTTATTTAGAAATAAATAGAAGTATAAGAGGATTATTTATTTAGAAATTAAATAGACAAATATAGGAAGAGAAATATTTGTAAAACATTTACAAATAAAGGTTATGAAAGGAATTATTTATTTAGAATAAATAGAAGTTATAAAGGAGATACTTATTTAGAAATAAATAAGAATCTAGAAGGATTATTTATTTAGGAAATAAATAGAATTTTAAAAGGAGAATATTTATTTAGGGAATAAATAGGATTATTAAAAGGGATTTGTCAAATGAGTTAGTTAAACCAGATTTGTCAAATAAGTTAGTCAAACCAAGTTAAATGAGTTGATCAAACCAAGTTGATTGAGTTAGTCAAGTTAACCAAATGGGTGAAGTTAGTCGAGTTAATCAAATTTGAGTTAGCAAGTTAAGTCATTCAATTTGAGTTAGCAAGTTAAGATAATCAAAGTGAGTTAGTAAAAAAAATGGAGTTAAATCGAATATAGTTATTCGAAATAAAGTTAAAACAGATATTAGTTATTCGAATTTGAGTTAATCAAATAGAGTTAATCGAATAGAGTTAAAGTAATGGAGTTAAACAGAAATTAGAAACTGACTAGAGATTAATAAGTTGAATGGTTTCCTGAGTATCGATCTGATGTTGGTTTCGGCCTTCGGGGTTTATACTTAGGAAGTTGTTCTCTTGTTAGTTTATATTTAGAGTCTGATAGATGTGGAAGAATATTGATACGTAAGTAAGCCATGGAAATGTTTTCCAGTGTTAATAACATATATTTTCTAAACATAGAAAATGAGGAAATATATATATATATATATGGTTAATGATGATTGATCGATATAATTTCCATTTGGAAGTAATATCGTTGTTTGCACACTTGTTTTTCTTTGATAGTTAAATCACAGACTATCAAAGTTTTGACCATTTTAACCTTGTTAATATGGAGAGACCGGTTGGATTATTTTCCAAAGAACCACTCTGTATTGGCATAAGCATTGTGAATTATATATGTCAAAGATAATTGAAGACGGAGTAAAGTGCAAGGGCTATTGTATAAGTCTTAGATAACAGTGCCTAAGATGGATGTATTGGATAGTGCCTTCGGTTTGTCCAGTCCCAGGACAACATGTATGGACGAAGGTCTGACAGAGTATAACTAATAGATCGCGTAAGTTGATCTCTTCAAACGTATTCACATTTGGTGGCGGAGGAATTCGTTTCTCTTAGCTGTATACCCGTGTTATTTTTGGATAAATCAATTTGTGATTTGGCAGGTATGACGATGTGACATTCTAAGTGAATGAAGATGTGGCGTGTAAAGGATAAGCGTAGCTTCTAGCCTCACATCTGGTAAATGACAAAAATCGGGCAGGCAGCATGGCTATGTAGGTCGCACCTATTAGGGTGTATAAATCACCTGATCTAGAGTTTCATTTACTTCTAAAATCTATTTTTGATGTTGTCCCATTCGGAAAAATGGTTGTTGATCCCAACCGTTGGTGATATACATTCGATACACTCAAGCGAAATGAGTGGTCGGTCATGTGTGGTCGGGTTGCAAGATGTTCTTGTTGAACCCAGTGTATTCCTCTCTAGAGGTACACTAGCGAAAGGTGGTTCCACACCTTGTCATAGTTGGAAACCCATTATCTAATACGTGCTAGCGATTTTGATTTGTATACTATGTATGTAGAACGTGAGATGAAAGCGTTTCTGCTAGATGATTATTATATTGTGATTGATAGACATTATTATAATATCAATAGGTTTCTAATATAAAGATATTTTGGGTTCTCATAAGGGAAAAATCTGTTCCGTTATACGGCGTGGTCTTATGAGATATCGTTCACTTGTTCAAACTGTTTTAAACTGTTTTACTCATACCAGTCCCATGACTGACCCGGAGTTTATTTTGTTTTGTTTTGTTTTCCCTAAACTCTTGGGTGCTCAATTTTGTACGAGCAGTCAAGTAGTCGGGATTTACAGATACTTGAAGAGCTGGAGAAGGAGGCTTCAGGATTATATAGCTATTATTATTTCGCTATGTTGTAAGTGTTGTACTTGATAATGATATGTATATTCAAGTACAGATTTATATTTCAAAGTTATGTTATATTTTATTCGTTCCGTTGTGAGGTTCGTGTTACTCTGATGATGTTGTTGTCTTCTTCTTCTTCTATTCTAAGTTTCTATCTTATCTATTCTCACCCTCTAAGATCTTTCATTAACTTTCCGGTTATTTTCAATGCTTGGATGTTCGATATGTGTTGTATATCGGATAACCAAGATCACTAAAAACCGGGTCGTTACAGTTGGTATCAGAGCTTAAGGTTAAGTAATTACCTTGGCTCTGTGGCGTGACTCGGTAGAGATGGGGTTAGTAATACCCTAGATTGAGTTTGAGTGTATACATACGAGAGCGTATTTGTTATTCAATATAAAGTGAATTTATATTGTGGAGATTTATTGGTTGAGTTGTTTACAAGTTCTGGTCGATCAGTTTGATCCACTGTATCGGTAGGAGTTATAAACACTCGAATACGATGAACCGTCATGGTATGTTTTGAAAAGAGGGTAAATGAAATAATTTTACCCAAAGTATATTTTTTATTATAATCGAGTAAGATTATAATGGAGATGGTTATATATATATAACCAAATAAAATTCACATAAGTGAAATGAATTGAATTAAATCTGAAATTTGAATCAGAATGGGGATTGAAATTCCTAGAATTTGAAAAGGTGTTTGTAAATGGAATTAAATTAAGTATAAGAGAATTTTAAGTTTCTGGGAGATTTTGAAAACATTTTTCAAACTGAAAGTGATATAGTATTGAACTCACCTTGATAGCTGGAAAATAGATTCTGATGATGAATATAGACATCATCAGTGTTCATTTTCGAGTTCTAAGTGACGGATTACTACCAAAGATTTTGTTTTTGGAATTGTTTTGAGAAAACAAGTTATTTAGAAATTCAAAGGCTTTGAATTGGTATTACGATTTCAAATTAATTTGAAATGAACCCAGGGATTTGAAATTTTAGAATTTAAATTTAACTTAAAATGTTAAATGGATTGAGATGGTATAAGTAAAAATAAATTAAGATTTAACTTGAACTAAGTTAAATAAAACTGGATGTGATTAGAGAATAATCTGGAATGGAATTGAGTTGATGACTTAAGAGTTTAGAATCAAGAATATTACTTGAGTTTGAAATGGAATTTGGCTTGAGTATAAACAAATGATTGGATTTAATAATAAATCAATTGGAGTTTGATTATAATGACATTGTTATATGTTGAGTTGGTAGCAGATGGAATGGAAATAATGATATGCCCGACAAAAAGGTACAAGTTTATATTTGATATAAGTTTGGAATTTATTAGCCGAATTAGCAAGCCGCTTGGCTGTTTGATTTTCTTTTGGGTTGGAGAAGGCCTAGAGTGGCGAGTTGTGGTTTTACCGATAGGGCTGTACAAAGGAGGTTATGGCGAAATTTTTCGAAAAGTTAAGGCACTAGAAAATTTTCAGGATTTTTGAAAATTTTCGTTGTAAAAAAAATTAATAAATATTTAATTGAAATTAAATTGGTTCAGTTGAAACTGGAGTTAAGAAGTGGACAAATAAGTTCTGACCAGTCGATAGGGTTGGTTTCCTACCTTAGCAATTTCGAGGACGAAATTATTTTAAGTGGGGAAGAATGTAATGACCCGCATTTTCAGCGATATAATAATTTATTTATTTAATTATTTAAAAGGTGATTAAGAGAATTAAACGGTCGTTTAATTAAATAACTTGGAATATTTAATTAATAATTAATGATACTAGACTCGTTTTGGAAAAATGCTTTCAAAAATATATTTTTGGTAAAATATTGATAAAATGACCGAAAATCGTTTTATCAATAAATGGCTATTTTCTCAGTAAAATTTATTGAAAATTTTAGTGAATGTCTAATTAATCATTAGGAAAGTGATTAGCAAATAAAAATATTTTTAGTATTTATGGTTAACTAAATATCTGGATGATGTCATGCATGACATAGGCAAAATATTTAGGAAAATGAGCAAATAAGGAAAAATGAGCAAATAAGGAAAATGAGCAAAAATAGTAATACTTCATTTGAAAGAAAATGAGCAAATAAGGAAAAATGAGCAAATAAGGAAAATGAGAAAATAAGGAAAATGAGCAAAAGTAGTAATACTTCATATGTAAGATTAGGGTTTTAGGGGCATTTTGGTCTTTTCCCATTCACATTCCTAAGGCTATATAAAGGGAGGCATACCCTTAGGAATTCTACACAATTTCTTTTCTTCTTCTTCTTCTTCTTCTTAAGCTATATTAATGGCTTCTTCTTGAGTAATGGTGGTGGTAGAGGAGGAAGCAAGAAAAAGCAAGTGAAAGCAAGGAAAGGAAGGAGGTTACTAGCTTGGATCTTTGTTCTTATTCTTGGATCTTTATTCTTATTCTTGGATCTTGGATTTGCTAAGGATTAAGGTGAGTTTACTCACTATTTAGGACATCAAATATAAACCCTTTTGCATGTTTTAACTATGCTTAAAGTTGCTTGAATGTTGGTAACTTATGTTAAAATGTTAACTTGATTCTTACTTTCAAAGTAAGTGACATATGTGATCCATGTTAATGGATTGGAATGGACTTGAACTTAAAAGTGCACTTATATTTATAATACTGTTCTGTTCATGTATTGAAATATATGATGTGTTATATAATCTGTTTGATTATGTGTGTTAAATGATATTGATCATTGTGGTATGCCATTTTAAATATCATAAGTGACCCTGGGATGTGAAAATAAATATTTCAATGTATATTGAAATAAAGGAATTTTATAAAATCAACCGATTTTATAAAAGGTAATATTTTGAAAATAAAGTACTTAGAAAATAAACAGGATTTTAAAAAGGAGAACATTTACTTAGAAAATAAATAGAAGTTATAAAGGAGATACTTATTTAGAAATAAATAGAAGTATAAGAGGATTATTTATTTAGAAATTAAATAGACAAATATAGGAAGAGAAATATTTGTAAAACATTTACAAATAAAGGTTATGAAAGGAATTATTTATTTAGAAATAAATAGAAGTTATAAAGGAGATACTTATTTAGAAATGAATAAGAATCTAGAAGAATTATTTATTTAGGAAATAAATAGAATTTTAAAAGGAGAATATTTATTTAGGGAATAAATAGGATTATTAAAAGGGATTTGTCAAATGAGTTAGTTAAACCAGATTTGTCAAATAAATTAGTCAAACCAAGTTAAATGAGTTGATCAAACCAAGTTGATTGAGTTAGTTAGTCAAGTTAACCAAATGGGTGAAGTTAATCGAGTTAATCAAATTTGAGTTAGCAAGTTAAGTCATTCAATTTGAGTTAGCAAGTTAAGATAATCAAAGTGAGTTAGTAAAAAAATGGAGTTAAATCGAATATAGTTATTCGAAATAAAGTTAAAACAGATATTAGTTATTCGAATTTGAGTTAATCAAATAGAGTTAATCGAATAGAGTTAAAGTAATGGAGTTAAACAGAAATTAGAAACTGACTAGAGATTAATAAGTTGAATGGTTTCCTGAGTATCGATCTGATGTTGGTTTCGGCCTTCGGGGTTTATACTTAGGAAGTTGTTCTCTTGTTAGTTTATAGTTAGAGTCTGATAGATGCGGAAGAATAGTGATACGTAAGTAAGCCATGGAAATGTTTTCCAGTGTTAATAACATATATTTTCTAAACATAGAAAATGAGGAAATATATATATATATGGTTAATGATGATTGATCGATATAATTTCCATTTGGAAGTAATATCGTTGTTTGCACACTTGTTTTTCTTTGATAGTTAAATCACAGACTATCAAAGTTTTGACCATTTTAACCTTGTTAATATGGAGAGACCGGTTGGATTATTTTCCAAAGAACCACTCTGTATTGGCATAAGCGTTGTGAATTATATATGTCAAAGATAATTGAAGATGGAGTAAAGTGCAAGGGCTATTGTATAAGTCTTTGATAACAGTGCCTAAGATGGATGTACTGGATAGTGCCTTCGGTTTGTCCAGTCCCAGGACAACATGTATGGACGAAGGTCTGACAGAGTATATCTAATAGATCGCGTAAGTTGATCTCTTCTAACATATTCCCGTTTGGTGGCGGAGGAATTACTTTCTCTTAGCTGTATACCCGTGTTATTTTTGGATAAATCAATTTGTGATTTGGCGGGTATGACGATGTGATATTCTAAGTGAATGAAGATGTGGCGTGTAAAGGATAAGCGTAGCTTCTAGCCTCACATCCGATAAATGACAAAAATCGGGCAGGCAGCATGGCTATGTAGGTCGCACCTATTAGGGTGTATAAATCACCTGATCTAGAGTTTCATTTACTTCTAAAAATCTATTGTTGATGCTGTCCCATTCGGGAAAATGGTTGCTGATCCCAACCGTTGGTGATATACATTCGATACACTCAAGCGAAATGAGTGGTCGGTCATGTGTGGCCGGGTTGCAAGATGTTCTTGTTGAACCCAGTGTATTCCTCTCTAGAGGTACACTAGCGAAAGGTGGTTCCATACCTTGTCATAGTTGGAAACCCATTATCCAATACGTGCTTGCGATTTTGATTTGTATACTATGTATGTAGAACGTGAGATGAAAGCGTTTCTGCTATATGATTATTATATTGTGATTGATAGACATTATTATAATATCAATAGGTTTCTAATATAAAGATATTTTGGATTCTCATAAGGGAAAAACCCGTTCTGTTATACGGCGTGTGTAACACCCCGTATTTTCTGAGAATATAAAAAAAATGGTTAATTATGAAGAAGTTATTAAGACTTGATGTTTATATGCATATGAGAGAAATATATATAGATATATATAAAAATTAAATAAATAAACATGCAAAAAAGGTTCAAAACAGCGAATTGGGAGGGGGAATAACCGAACCGGCCCATTTTTGAGGTTGACCCGAGCCCCGTTGGGTCGACTAGGGGTTAATCCAGGGTGTTTGGCTGTCATCCCGTGGGTCGATTCGCTCAAATGCAGATTTTGCATTTGAATGGTTCTCATGATTCAGGGTTAATCTAATGGTCCTAAATAACTTCCTATGCCTATATATACATCCCTAACCTAAACCTAAATCTCATATACAATTCTCTAGCCTCCATTGCTCTCTTCCTCTCTAAAAATAAATAAATCAATGGCTTCTCTACTCTGCTGAAACCTAAGCTAGGACTTGTGCTTCTTCTTCCTCCAATTTTGATTAGGATTAAAAGAGAACAGCTACAACACCTTTTTCTTTTAGAATCCAACCAAGGCAAGTGCAGTTATTTTCCGATATAAACTTTAATTATAATTGTGATATGATTGTAAATCTGAATTTGAGATTGCATATGTTCTGTTCTGATCTATTTTATTCTATATCTCTTTCTTCTTTCTGTTCTATAGCCAGGCTACCCCGAGCCTGTGCCAAATCTCATAAGAGATTAACGCACAAACGTTAAACTTTGGAATAAATAATGAATGATGGCATGATTGGACATGGCTAATCTGTGACTAAAAGGACATAGGTTGTAAACTAGATTTAGATCTGTGCATATTCTGTGAATTGGAAGAAGAGGAACCATTGTATATTAACATGTGACTTGAGACATTGGACATGATGCATATTTTTGAATTAAAGATCTGTTATAATTTGAAGTTCTAGATTGTTGGGCATAATGTTTATATAGAAATTCATGATTTGGGATAAAAAGGGAATATGACTTAGGTGTGAAGATTTATGTTAAGATTTGATAACTATTAAATGTGAATAACACCTAAGTGGGAGATTTTTGAATATATGACATGCATTGAAATCGATGGCTATATTTGGTATAATTTATATGTGAATCTTTTGTACTAGGCAAGTTTAACTAAATTTGAGACGTGTGTTATATGGTAAATTATGACCATAATCTGTGCCATGTAAATTCAATGCAAACGTGGGGTATATGATCATAATGTGAATCATGACAACTATTTAGGCATGCAAACTTAGGCCAAATTTATAATTAGGCAAGATATGTTTATGAAACTTTAAGGAATGATTAAATCTGTTATATTGCCTAATTTGCTAGTTCTGTTATATTGCCTAATCTGCTAGTTCTGCTATAATCTGCTATATCTGTTCATATACCAAATCTGTCATCTGCTAAGTTTGCTGAAGATGCCTAAACTGTTATATGCTAAATCTGCTAAACTGCTTAATCTGCTGAATCCGTTAAGTCGCCTAATCTGCTAAATCTGTTATCTGCCATATATGTTGAGTTGATATATTTAGTCTGTTATTGACATAATCTGAATTGGCTATAGTTATGAAAATTGACATGTATATTAGGCGTGGGCATAAATGGTAAATTAATAATTAATTGGCCGCAAAGATAAACATGGCTGACTCGAGGTTAGAATGAGTTTGCGGCGTAATCCTGCCCGGAACCGCCCGGCACATCCAGTGGCCGCAAACAATAGGTTCTAATGTGAGAAGTTAGTCATAACGTGCTTGAAACCCGAGGTTAGACTCAGTTTGCGGCAGAAATCTGCCCGGAACCAACGGGCCTAACCAGTAGCCGCAAACTCTCAGTCTAATGTGAGAGGTTTGGGCATTAATATTTAATTAATGAAAATCTGAGATAAATATAATGTCTAAAACGTGTTGGGTGAATAGGGTTAAACCCACTAGACTGATGAGTTTAATAAATCTGTTCCGTGAATCGGTAGGCCCAATTACAAAGTTAGACAAATCTGTTAAATCCGTATATCTGATCCATTAGTCTAAAACTTGTCTGACCTGTGAACTAGTTGATCTGAATTCTGTATGTCTAAACTTGTTAATCTGAAATCTGTTAGTCTGGGGACACAAGGATAGGAGGGGAATTACTTGTGTCATCTGTTGTTTGGGACCCATATTAGTCAGTAACCCTTTCTGATATCAAAACTTTGACCCAACAGTAGGCAGGGTCCGGGCACGCTTACTGAGCTCATTATAAGCAGTTCATTATGATAATGGCGAGTACTGAACTAATTATAAGCGGTTCATTCTGATAATGGCGAGAGGTGTTGATGGTGCGTTCCAACCGGGTCATGTGCGTGCATGGATCCCGGTATGCCTCTGAGAATTTAAGACGCCGTGACATCTGTAAATAGGTCTGTGTCATTCAAAGGTTGCCACTTTAGGGAATGATACACCCTTCGGTGAGGCTGACACAGGGTATTTATGTATTAGGGAGCCGATCGCTTGGGGTAGGGTTTTAGGGTACACTTAGTTCTGTCTGTTTCTGTTGGTACCGTCTGTTTCTGTTGGGTGGTAACACCTGTCTGTTTCTGCGTGGTACCGTCTGTTCGGGTGGTAAAGGCCCATTTACTAGTGTACACCTAATTCTACATTCTGTTTCCGTAGGGATTAATCTGACTGTTTCTGTTCGGGTGGTATAGGCCCATTATTAATATTCTGTTTCTGTCTGTTTCTGTTCGGGTGGTAAAGGCCCATTATCAGCATTCTGCTTCTGTCTGTTTCTGTTGGGGTGGTAAAAACCCATTACTAGCATTCTCTTTTGTGGAAATTATTCTGTACCCGTTTCTGTTTCAGTTTATACATTAGGGTAACACCTAATTCTGTTATACTAGTATTAGTGCAGAAAAGTGTAAAGCAATAGCTTATATCATTCTGTTCTTCTGTTATATCTGTTACATCTGTTACGGTCATCTCTCATCCAGTTTTATTTCATGTCATGTTATTATTATCTGTTCATAACTGAAAATCAGTGGACTTACCAGACTTTTTGTCTGACCCTTGTTGTTTCGCCCCTTTTTCTTCCGTTCCCCCCCCCCCCCGTTATCCAAGGAGGGAATACTTTAGCTTGATCCGGATTCCTTCTGCTTGAAGTCCTTAAAGTATGGCTTGGCTCTGTATAGCTTCCGTTCTGTGGGGATTATGATTTTAAAGTTTTGTACTCTGATGGCTTTTGAACAAGGCTGATATATATGTACTTGAGTTTTTGGTAAAGTTGTAACCAAACTGATTGCTGTCCGCTGCAATAAAGTTATAAAGTTTTTCAAGTACTATTTTTATATTTGTCTTGTAATATTCTGTTCTGTTTACTAAAATGCTCCATCAAAGTTAAGGCATTCCCTTTGTGAGTGACCTTAACGGAGGTGGGGTGTTACAACGTGATCTTATAAGATATCGTTCACTTGTTCAAACTGTTTTAAACTGTTTTACTCATACCAGTCCCATGACTGACCCGGAGTTTATTTTGTTTTGTTTTCCCTAAACTCTTGGGTGCTCAATTTTGTACGAGCAGTCAAGTAGTCGGGATTTACAGATACTTGAAGAGCTGGAACAGGAGGCTTCAGGATTATATAGCTATTATTATTCCGCTATGTTGTAAGTGTTGTACTTGATAATGATATGTATATTCAAGTACAGATTTATATTTCAAAGTTATGTTATATTTTATTCGTTCCGTTGTGAGGTTCGTGTTACTCTGATGATGTTGTTGTCTTCTTCTTCTTCTATTCTAAGTTTCTATCTTATCTATTCTCACCCTCTAAGTTCTTTCATTAACTTTCCGATTATTTTCGATCCTTGGATGTTCGATATGTGTTGTATATCGGATAACCAAGATCGCTAAAAACCGGGTCGTTACATGTTGGAATAGGTTTCAATTACGCTTTTGTGAGTGACGCTAATTGGCTTGATTGATGTGGCGGTGGATCCAGAAGATATCTTGTGGAAGCCGAATTCCGAAATGACTACCATTGGAGAAGCTGTTAGATCAACTATGGTTTGGAATAAAAATTACGTTGCCTTCAGCTAGAGTGCTTTCGTAGGGTATGCTTATGTATCTTTTATGGACAAAACTTTTATCTATCTTATGTATCTTTTGTGTTAGATCGATGTATGTATTTTGAAACAGTTTTTGTGATGGGTTTAGTTGGTGATGTACTATGTGTATGTTGATCGAATATTATGTTAATTAATATATATATAAATGATTATGTATAGTTATATTTGTTGCATTGAATACGAATCATATTATTATTAATATACATGAATTCTTTATATTAGTAAGGTGTATATAAGTTACAATAGCAAAAAAAAGTTATAATAAATCATTTTACAACGGTGTGAAAGAGTTGTAATATTCTGGAAGTCACAACGATAATCACCAGTTGTCATACCTATGATCTTACGATATTTAAATGTCTACAACAACGGGGCATAAAAGTTGTAATAAAATTTATTACAACTGTGAATAAAAGTTGTTAAATATCCTATTTCACAACAGCGTTGCAACAGTGCAGAAATGTTTTAAAAAATATAAGTATATTACAACATCTTAATACATGACGGTGGCTCCACCGTTTTAAAAACTTTTTACAACATTTTTGCACCGTTCTAATATGGTATATTTGTTGTAGTGGAAAGGAGTGTATTTATACTTGAAATGAGTTAATAAGGTGATGACACCTCGTAGGACATGTGTAATTCATGCATGTAATGTTACTTGCAAAATTACAAGTGTCTTAACACTTGTAATAAAGAGAAAGGAGGTGTTTTGGTAGCATTTACCCTTTAAATGCTATTAAAAAATATATACAACACTTAACCAAATGCTACCAAAGGTATATATAAGATTCACTACACCAAATAAACAAAATAGAAACGTATGGTTTTTTTGATTTGAAACACTGTCATGGGGTTGCCAGGCTTAATACTCTGTTACAGTGTTTCAATATGTGCTTAAGCGTTTCCATAATTTTTTTATTTTTTTAACGAAACTTTTTTTTACTATGAATGTGACCGTCCTTCTTAAGAACGGTCTACCATTTTGGAAAAATTCGTATGGCCGCAAACGATTCAATTATAGTTTTTCCATTCCTCAAGCCCTAACCGGCGATTTCTCTAAATCAATTGGCTCCTCCTCCAAATCAATCGGCTCCTCATCAAATCTCTTCTTCAATATCAAGCATCCATCATTTAACGGAGCTTCTTTGTCTTGCCGAACCTTCTTATAAGTGATTGTTGTCCATGGATCAAATCGTAAAACTATGGTAATATCCGTGTATACTCCAATAAACTTTGATTTGTTTAGCTATTTAGATTTGGATGTTGATTTCGACAAAGTGAAGCGATTACTATTAGATTTTCGTTCCTTCGTCGTTGTCAATCTATCAGTTACTAGAATCGTACTCAAACCCTACACAAGAACCTTCACCTTCTAGCTGTTTTCATAGGTTTCCATCATGTACTTTCTGCCATATTCATCGCTAAGGTTCGTTTTGGTTCTAAAGGCTTCAAATTAATGCATCCCACCATTTCTGATGATCCCATCTTCTGCCGCTTTAAACCTTTCAGTTATCTGTAAAATTTTGAGTTGCTGCATTTGTTCATTGGGTAAACACTTCCAACTTGCAGTTTATTATTTTTCTTTGTTGTGATTTAATGTTGCAAGCTGTAAATTATACCTAAATGTTGCAAATTGATGGTTTTGAAAGCAAGTTTTACTAGATTTGCATAAATAAAATTTACATACATTTTGTGCTTTTTGCAACCTGTGTCTAAACATATGTTTGTTGTACTACGAATACTTGCAACATTTGTTTTTTAATCCATATTCTAATCATATGGGATACTTGTCGATTACTATTGAGACCACTACAGATGGGATACCAAGTATGGTGCTATGAAAGCAAACCTTTTAAGGTAACGTTCATGTAAATTTGATGGGTCTGAGCAGTTCTTATTCTTTGTAATTTAAACAAATTTTTGCCACCTACAGCAAAGATGATAAAAGACTTTATTATCTGAAGTATGTATCTTCTTAGTAGTTGTGAATTTTGAATCAAACACTAATCTAGCTCTAACTCACACATCATGAAAAACGAAATCGTTGATAGATTCACAAAAAACAAGGAAATCTCAATAACTCAGATCACCAAACAATGATCAGTCAATCCAAACAAGTCTAACTCAATCATAAACAATTAATAATGATTAAAGCAATGAAAATAATTCACATAACCAATTTTATAGCGAGTCCACTAATAACTTGTTAGTGTACGCGCACTTTGGAGTGAATTATATTGTTACCTACACTAAAATCGATTTAGCTTTCTGTAAATAGACCGCCTTTTACATTTGGCTGAACATCCACAACTATTTGTCTATGCCATCCCTTTCTGACCATTCCCCACAAATTATTTTCTCTAGTGATGTTGTGCGGGATGCAGATCAAATTTTAAAACATTTTATTGCACAGATCCTTGACTTGGAATTTCAATTCATTGTATAATAGCATGGTCCAAAAAAAAACTATGGTAATCCAATGATGTTTTGCAAAAAGAAAAAAAAGAAAAGAAAAAAGAAAGGAAAAAAAAGAATTAAAGGCCATAAAGGAGGCACTAAACGAATAGTCAAAGAAGAAGTTTGGTAAAGGCAGCACATACTGAAGTGGTTTAAAAGAGCAGCTCAATACAGTTCAAAAACCATGCTTGACAATACAGATGACCCACTCTTATCTGAACTGTGGCTAGTTCATCTCAATATAAGGAAGCCCTGAAGATGATGGCCAATATGATTGAACATAAATCTAGAATGGAATGGAATAGGGATGGTGATAGGAACACAACATTCTATCAAGTTTTTCTCGAATCTAAACAAGCTATTGAAAGAGTTAATTTTCTTATTAATTGGCCTGGAGTGATGCACAGTAACCCTGAAAGCATTAAACTAATGGTTCTCAAGTATTTCACTAATGGTGAGAAGTTAAAATTACCTAATATAAATCGACTATTCTGTCATCAAAGCAGAGTTTTTTTTTGAAATAGGAAAATCATACCCTTTTCAATTGAAAGATCGTTCGATGTATTCAGGATTATTATTATTAAAAGTTTATATCATTTATCGTGCATTACGCGTCATACTGATTTTATTTAGCCAAACATACATAAAAACCTATTGTAAAGGAATTCCACATATTATATAAACTCAGGGTTTACCAGTACTAGATAATATTATATTTAATCAGACAACAAAATAATTCTATCATAATATTATATATATATACTTGTCATGTAATATTTTATATAATTAAAGAGAAAAATATTATACAATATAAAATATAACTGCTTAACATTCCTGTTCAATGACAATTAACATCATAACAAATAAATTGACTACTTACTTTCAGTATCGACTTTATTAACAATGGTCGTTAAGCCTTAACGTACTAAAACCGATCAGCTCTAAACTTCTAAAACAGCCGCTGGCAAGACTCAATTTTTCATTCTGGGTTTATGTTTTTTATATTTTTACCTAACCATGTTCTTCGTTCGCTCTGGTTTTATGTTTTTATATGCTTAGCTGACCAAGGTCATTAAGTGTTTTTCACTCTGGTATATGCACGGGCAAACAACTAAAACACAATAAATTTTCCATTATTCTTTGTCAGATTTTTATGATTTTTTGGTGCAGATTAGCATGAACAAAATAGTGGTTTATGATCAGCATATGTCAGAATATAATGGCAAGGAAATCAAACTTCATAAAATATAGGAATTAAATGCATAAAATAGTGGTATATTGATCAAGTTTGTCACCTCAGCCGGGGGCAAAATGCATGATCAATGCTTTTTCCACTACTGCAGCAAACAAGAAGAAGGTCCTCATTGTAAATACTAATAGTGGGGGCCGTGCAGCCATCGACTTCTACTTCGCCAAGGACTTACTTTCTTTTGATCATGTTGTCAGTAGCCTCATCGTTGGAGATGAGTCTTCTGATAAGATGAAGAAGACTCCTTTTACCAAATTTCATGAGCTGGTCACTGTGAACGGTTGCATATGTTCATTCTTGTTTTTTCTTACATTTTTTTTGTTTTTTTATTCGTTATCTCGTCAGACCCTACCAAAACATCTTTATGTGAAGAACTCACCTAGAGAGAAAAGAAAATAATCTTATTTGTATAGTGTTCAACATAGTAGAAGAAGCATATATTTCCCTGTATCATCTCATCGGTGAACAATCAATGATATCAGAGAAATAATACAATTAGTTTTTGATCGTGTATTTTCCAAGTTCCATTTGCATTATTATGGATTTTAGTATAATAAATGTGTCATTTAAGCCAAATTTATCTTTGGACATTCATGTTCATACATGAACCCTTATGGTAACGCATGTACATAATAATTGCTACAGGCACATGTAGCCAGTCATGCGTGGTTTACATCTATACATTGATAACACAACATTATGGAATAAGTAGCTTCGTTCTCACATTATGGAGTTAGTACGTAGCATTATCTTTTTTTTTGTTCATATTGCCCTGTCCCTTTTTTTAAATCAGAAGCGGTAATAAGTATTGAATTGGACTAAGCCAGTTTGCGATAACAAATTTAGAATCTAACCAACCGTTAGTAAAGTACATGCATTAGAAATTAGACTATAAAGGCACAAGTGGTAGAATTGTATGTGCCGACACTTTACATCATCTCTGCCACAATCATATATTGCATGTGCCTTTTAGGCTTTTATTTGGTCAGGCATTTATATGTTACTTATTAGACATTTTGTGTCAATAGTAGTTGAATTGTGGTTGTTTTAACTATAGTTTTGTGTTTGCTTTGAAATTACATACTTTTTACATGAATGTTCCACTACTTCATTTAGCTCATATAGGTTTTCCCAACCTTGACTATACTTTGATGTATAACTTGAATGTACTACGTTCGAGTGAATGTTTGAAATATTCCTTGATTATATCTTCTATTTTATTCGTTTGGTTATTTCGTCCACAGAAACTATTTTTTAAATCATTCATTTAGTCTAACACTTAAAACAATGATGTCTAAGCTATTGGTTTTTTTATTATTATTAACAGTGTCAGCTTTACCCATTTGATAAAGTACAGACTGCGTAATAGATTGTGCTAAACCAATTATCTAATATTCCTTTGGCAGAAATGATGTTAACTGAAGGAGATAAGTCAGGTCACAAGCATGGATAGAGTTGCCATTTGGTAAGGGGTTTATTATCTATAAGATGAATTTCAATTGTAAACGGTGCATAGCTCCAGAGGGTTGATAAATAATATGGGTCAGGAGTTGAAATTGCAGTTTTTAAATAAGAACAAAGTAGTTAGAATTTTCCTTATAGAAAAATTTCGTGTATTGGTAGCTGGGCTTCAGGAAGTCCCAAACTGTAATGTTGCATCAACTTTCATGGTGTTCGAATGGTATTTGTAACATGCCATCTTTCAGGTAAGTTTATGTCTATATAACTGTATGTAAGTGCGCCTTAAGTAGATAAATTAATTTAGTTAATGGCATTTAAATATACAAGACCACTGATTACAGTGGTGTTGCATAGACAAATGGATTGAGTTTCAATTTTCCTTACCTCTGCATAGTATCTACTTTTTAAATTTATATGATTGTGCCTTCAGATTTTTTTAAATTTCTTGTCAGGTAAATATTTATGTTATGCATGTTAAGTTTTTGAATAAATGAGTATAACTAGGTTTAAAGCCGGAATTTGTGCAGATATGTGGTGCAGGTTCCTTTACACATTTTGGGAAGGGTTGAGGTTTGTACTGCCGAAGTGCAAGATCACGCAGCAGAAGATGGTTATAATGTTTGTTGCGGACTGTAGTCAATTGGATTAACATATCAGAGAGAAACAAGTGTGATTTGGAGCAAATCCATTGGCATGCACTAGCTCAATATGCAGGTTTAAATTATATATTTTTTTTTCTACTTTTTATCATGATAGTTTATGTAGTAGCAGGTCTACTTTTTATTACTTGTGTTGGATTGATTTGTATCTTAAATGATTTATGTTGGGCTTGTTGCTTAGAGGCAATTGATATCATCTTTTGTTTAAACCTGCTATTTGTTTCCGAGGTTTGAATGACACAGTCCAAGCTTGCATTATTTATGCGCCTTCAGAAACATGTCGAGAATTGACGACTTCCATGTAATTTACTGTTGAAGTCTAAAATCGTGTATAAATACTGTTATATCTTTAGGCACAATTTCTTTGTATATATTCACAAATATCATATGACTTGGGCCTGTCAGTGTATTTTTTCCTAAAATTTGGAGCCAACTCCTTATTCAACACTTTGTTACTTCTTTCTATGCAGTATGCATGGCCAAAAAAAATGCCTATCATAGATGATATAATATTTGTGTACTTAAATAGATGATATAATTATATGCTATATATCTTTAAATTCATTGTCAGTAATTTACTAGAAATGTTCCTATTATGTGCGTAACTTGACTATTTAGAAATCATTTTCTCTGCCATTGTGAACTAACAAGCAGCCTACAGTTTTCTTGCAGACTGCTTATTACTTCTTGTGAGCGTCTCCGGTTGATGAAGAGCTCAGAGGCTGTTAACATCAGTAAGCATTTCCATGGCTTCGCTCCTTACATGTTCACTTAACTTCATATCAGTAAATGAATAGTTTGGTTAGCTTTCCTCTTTTGTTTTCTAAACTGCGTTGCATGATGTCATCATCCCTTTTTACTTGGTTTTCTAAACTCTGTTAACTTATGTCGTACTTTATTTGCTAAGACGTCTTTGTCAAGACAGTTATCTACATCAAAGGTTTTTCGGCTTGTTAAAAGAACAAATACCTTGCCATCCTTACCAATAACAACTTTGGGTGGTGTGCTTATTCTAGATAGGCATGTTGTCGATATACCGGATTTTGAAGTTACTTCATTAAATATTATTAAAATTAAAATCCTGATCACCAATGAAACAATTAAAATCATCCTAGGGCCACAGACTTCATCTTCAGCCTCATTGTGTCAAAAATAGGTGGAAAGAGTCATGTACCAATCATATCCTTTTCAGCAACCAGCCCTTCTCTCCTACCACTTCCCCTTACTTTGTACGTGTTGCAGTTGTCGATTCCACTGCAGCATCTCCGATAGCTTCTATCATAAAGCACTTTAGATAGCGTCGTGTAGTCCCCATTCACGAAGACTCCGATTTTGGATCCTCTTTCATTCCATTTCTAGTGGATGCACTAGATGCGGTCGGAGCACAAACTCCTTGTGGCTTTCCGTGCGCATATCCGCTTTTGATGATTGGCTACTGGCAGAGCTATATAAACTACAGACCATGCAGACCCGTGTTTTCATTGTGCATGTTACGTCTGCATTGGCCGTTAAGTTTTTCATGAATGTGAAAAGGGCTGTTATGATGGAGAAAGGGTTTGTCTGGATTGTGACAGATGGCATCTCCAGCTCCATCGGATCGACCATCGATTCTGATTCCATGCAAGGCGTGGTTGGAGTTAAGCCCTTCATTCCAACCTCCCAAAATATGAAGCAGTTTGATTACAGATGGATGAAGCAGAATTTCAGTTTGAATATTATAGATATAAGTACCTTTGGATTATGGGCTTATGATGCTGCTTGCGCCTTAGCAATGGCTACTCAGTCAGCTCAGCCAGCTTATAAATATAGCAACGATGTTATTAGTGGTGTTTAATGAAGCTGCCAGTTTTAGAAACTGGACAGAAGTTGTTGAACTCCTTACACATACAGTAAACTTTGATGGGATATCAGGTAAGTTTGTGGTAAAAGAAGGAGAACCACAGACATCTGCCCTTCAAATTATTAACATAAACAGAGAAATGGGAAGGTCTATTGGATTTTGGACTGTTCAGAACGGACTACTTAAAGAATTGGATGGATCAGATGATAGTAACAGTAAGAATCAGCGGAGGACAGTAATATGGCCTGGAGATACAACAGAAGTTCCTAAAGGATTTGATGATCTAAGTACTAAAGATAGAATGAAGATTGCATTCCTGATGCATGTTAATTTCAGAATTTGTAGACAGTAAAGAATTGAAGGATTTGATGGTCCAAATACATGTTAATTTCAGAATTTGGAGGGCATTCCTAATGGTAAAATTAAAGTCCGAATTTTGGATATTTAGTTTTTTGCAGCAGCTAGACCACATCGAGTAGAGTTTTCTTGATAACAAAACTTTAGAATAACGAGAAGCTAACACTGAAATGATGAATCCTTTTCTGTTCATCTTTAAATTTGTATTGAAATGAAAAAAAAAAAAAAGGAAGCAGATAATCTGCCTTTTTGTTAGGCAAATGAGCTGTAGTTAACAGCTAGTGATTATTAATTAATTATCACATACAATTTCACTCGTTAAATAAAATACAGAAGTATGCCGATAATTCTGATATATTTTACTGATTTAATATATAGTAATCCATGTTCTTGAAATCTAAACCAACATATTAAAAAATGTAATGAATTTAAGTGCAGGGTCATCAATGTTGATGGGGAGTATGTAAAAATGTATGATGCCCAGTAATGATGAATTATTGTCTTTATAAAGTTATCTGTTACTCTGTTTCAGTTTTGAATTGCTTGCTAAACTTGTACTTGCATATATTTCAATGTAGTAACTGAATAACAAAGAAACTATTGATTAGTTGGTTCCCAATCTAACATGTTACTACTAGCTGACGAGTTTGACATCAAATTTTCAATCATTTTAGGGGATTTGTTAAGGTTACATGTATACACTGATTTATCGCATGTATAGAAAACAATTTATAAATGTCTTAAAATCATTAATCCTAACCTTATTTTTCCTTGATTGTGTTCCCTACCTGGTCCTAGTATCAGCCAAGTTTGAATTATTTATAGTGCAGAACAGAAAATTGAAATGAAGCTAAACATATAAAACCTAACCAGTGGTCATATACTGCGAGTTTTAGAGCATACCTGAAATACAGGTTTAAAAATAAGAAGCTGAAAATAAAACTAGAAGCATTAGATTCTGAGTAGCACAAAAGAGAGTGTTGATACACTTTACAACATTCTAGGGAAATATTTATGCATCCATGTATAAGTGATATGAACTTTTATTGAGATATTAAAAAACATTCCAATACCAACATTAGATTCTGATATTTTTAAAATCGTTTGTGCAGATATGGATTTCCGAAGACAAAATGATGAATAAGGGTGCGTACAAAGTGCTTACGAGTCAAGTTTGGTTATCTTTGTCTATTATTTTATTATATTGTCAACTTTATATTTGTGTAACTTGAATTTACGGAGTGATATTTGTATTTTTTTTGTTCCTTTGAAAATATGGTTTATCTTTGTTACATACTAATTTGTTTATGGTAAACTTTCCTGTGGAATTTCTTCTCATTTTTTTTTTTTAGCTTTTAACTTGAGGAATGGTTGAATTTATAGCAATTGTAAATAAATTTCATATTACGAACCCAAAAACATAAACGGAGTTATAAATTATTTGAATGCAGGTTATCATCTAGGAACACTCACAAAGTGTTGCATGTTATGAACTTGAAATGCTCATTGAGTGTTGTAGATTATCAGCTTGAAACACTCATTGAGTGCTGCAGATTATGGACTTGAAACACTCATCGAGTGTTGCTGATTATCAGTTTGAAACACTCATTGAGTGTAGCAGATTATGAACTTGAAACACTCGTGGAGTGTTGCTGATTATCAACTTGAAGCACTCATTGAGTGTTGCAGATTATCAAACTGGAACACCTGCTTAGTGTTTCAATTCGTCAACCTGAAACATAATATAGGTGGTTCAAAAATATGCAACATAGTAATATGCAACACCTAAAAAGTGTTTCTAAAAATTTTAGCAACATTTTATTACCATTTCAAATTGGTCATTTTGGTGTTGTGATTATATACTTCTTAACTATATTTTATAATCTAAACAATTTATTACAACTTTAATTAACTTATAAACTATTCATTTAACTAGTCCAAAATTCCATATCATTACAGTTATTATGAAGGGATGGTATTAGTTTGTAATGGTGGAAGGTGTTGAAAATGGTTTATTGTCCTTATAAGTGAAATAATACAGCATATTGCAAGATTTTGAAATATAGTTGGAAATGTTAGATTTTGAAATATATATAATGTGTAAATTAACATGGTTTATGAAGGTTAAGTTGAACTTATTTGTTTTATTGGCAAGGCTAACCAGTTTTTATAGTGATCTATAACACTGTTCTATTAAGAAAAAGGTATAGGAATACATTGGGAAACATGTGATATGCAAAGAAACATACCAGCCATAAACTTCCATGTAGGGAAGACATGGTACAATAAACTTCACTTATTGAATTACACATCCACATGACCTTTTACTTAACATTTTAGAATGACATTGTTTATTACCTTTGATACTAAACAATGAATTATGTAGCTATCCATTCTCTTGGAGTTTTCTCAACATTTCCTTCTTCATACTCCGAGTGACAGGGGTTTTAGGACCTACATTCCCGTTGGAGCTTGGAGTTACCTGTTCAATTATTATGTCAGGTGGTCGTTCTTTGTAAGCAGGAAGGGGAGCAATGGGCACGTAGATGTTGGCTGGTTTTTCCGTGACTGTAGGTGATTTTCTTGATTTCTTCTTACCACTAGCGATGGTTCTTTGCAACACTGCTGACACTAAGTCCAGTTTAGCGGTATGCAATTTGTCAAAAACTAGTCCAGAACAGAAAGCCTTGAAGTTTTCCTGTTTCTTCATTGATACCTAATATTCTGGAGAGTTCACATCCTTGCTTGAAAGCTCACTCTGGATGGCATTGGTAATGGTAGTAATATCATCATTGATAGAACGTATGTGGGCTAGCCTTGCAGATTCAATCGGGCTTGTCACAGTAGTGTTTGCATGCTGTTGATTCTTTTTTTTTTTTTTGTGATTCCGGGAGTGTTTGCTTTCGAATAACCATTCCAGCTTTAATTATAGACATAAGGGCACCTTCATTACTATTACCTGACTGGACCACATCAGCAGTGGCAACAGCCACTACCGCTGATTCAATTTCAGATTCTGCTTGGTCTTGCTCTATTGTTACTAACATACCAGTTTGCTTTGATCCTCCAAAAGCTTTGGAAAGAATATTATTAACATTTTCAATTTGACTAACCTGCATTTTTCTTTCTTTAATGGCGTTTAACATAGCCATTTCCTGTTTGCTTTCCATCTGGGGATCGACCCTGTTATCAGAAGTACTGATAATGTTTTCCTCTCCAACGTTGTTGACACTAGCTCCTTTGTCAATGATTTCATCACCCCTAATCTCCCCATCCTTCATTTCATTATTGTTATTACTTGTTAATAACTATAAAATTGGAACTTTGTTCTAGTTTGAAAATGTATAATGGATTTAGCAAACGTTTTGCAAAAGGATATTTAGAATGGAAATTTTGATATGATTATAAGACATTTCCTAAGTATTGGAAATGAAATAATTTTGTGACTTCTCTTATATTTATAATAAGAGGTAAAATGTCTTGTTTCGATTATTGAAAGATTTTTTACGTTAATTAAAATGAGACTAAATGATGCTATGTACCGAACTAGTGATTTTTTTTATGGTTTAATGGATGTATTATTTGATAGTTAAATAACTGACTATTAGAACTAACCTATTATAGAATTTTTGGCACGGAAAGACCGAGATAGAATTTATATTCAAAAACCATTCCGACCAGCAAATACGTAAATGTTAAAGATATCAGAAGATATTGGATGTTGACCGAGATGGAGCATTGAAGACCGTGGATCTTCAAGAATGGAAGAACTACTCGTTAAATTTCTCTAGCTAGCAACCAAAGTTATTATGAATTGTTATTTTGTCATGATTGAAATCTTTGGATTTGCAAGGACTTCTGGCTACTAATCTTTAGAGTGATTTCTATATAAGAGGTGGTAAAAGAGTGCCTTCGGTTCATTCTTTTCCTGGATGACTTGTATAGACGAATGTATGACAAAGTATTTCCTTAAGAGTCACGTACATTGATTTTTACAAATTAACCAAGTTTCGTGGCGGAGAAGGCAATTTCTCTTAACTTAACACCCAGAGTGTATTTGTGGACGTCAATTAGTGATTTAATGGTTCTGACGATGTGGCATTCAAAGATATTGAATGTTCACTAAAAAAAGGTAATCTTGACCTCAAGCTTCATCAATCAGGAAATGAAAAAAACTGGGCAGGCAACATGACTAAGTGGGTCATTCCCAATTAGGGTATATTGTCACCATCTAGAGAAAATTCATATTTTTTTCTTCTTTTGTTTATGTATCTCCCGGGAAGTACGGTAGGCGTGTAAAATCGTAGGTGATAATATATTCGATATGATCAAGCTGAATGAGTGGTCGGTCATGTGTGGCAGGGTTGCAAGATGTTCTTGTTGAACCCTAGTGCATTGCTCTCTAGAGGTGCACTGTCGGAAGGTGGTCTCATCCCTTGTCATGTTGGAAATTCATTCTCCAATAAGCGCCATGTGGTTTTTGATTATATAATAAATATGTAGAGCGTGAGATGCAAGCTTTTTGATAGATTTTTTTTTATTCATTTGTAATTTGATATACACTATTATAATATCACTGGATTTTGATATATAAAAATGTTTTAGGTTATCATATGGTAAAAACCGTACATATTTATGTGTGGATTAGTCTTACGATTATCTTTTTCTTTCAAAAAGGTTTTTTAAAGTTAAGCAAGTTGGATGATACCCTTAAACTTAGTGATCTTACTCACACTGGTTCACCAGACTGATTCGTGGCGTCTGCAATGCTCGGGCCAGACTGAGTTTTATAGGTTCGGGTTAGGAAGCTGCAAACATTATAAGACATGTTGGAAGAGCCAAGACGTATTAATATTTATTCCACTGTGTATTATACATGTGGACAAATCACTATCATTGTCCAGGTGTATTGATTGTCTGATGTACTCTAATGAAATGTAAGTATTTAAATAAGTTCTTTATAAAGATTATTTCTATATTATATTTTATTCACTACTATGTGAGACTCCGGTTCCGTGTTGTGATCTTCTTCTTCGTCCATCTAATATTTCTTTCTTTCTTTTCTCACCCTCTAACTTTTTTCTTCTAACTATCCGTTTTTTCTGTGCGATTTGAGTTGATATGTGTTGTTAAATGTTGACTTAAACTATGATGGAAATTTGGATCGCTACATTTAGCAACAGAGTTAATGGTTTAATAATAGCCTTGGATCTGTGGCATAATTCAATAGTAATAGGGCTAGTAATAACCTAGATCGAGTTGGAGCGTATATATATGAGAGAGCGTATCTGTAACTGAATATAAAAATTATTTTTATTATTTTTACCCGGTATTGTTTGTAAAAAGTAAAAGTAATAATTTTCTTATAATATGATAGTATTGGGTTGTTTGATTGATTTGAATAGAATTCAAATTGGGTTTAGAATAATTCAACCCAAAATGGAATTTCAGATATGGAAATTAGGCTTAACTAGGTTAAGTCGAGTTGATTTAAGAATGAATA
Organism: Allium sativum; assembly: GCA_030737875.1. Taxonomy (NCBI): domain Eukaryota; kingdom Viridiplantae; phylum Streptophyta; class Magnoliopsida; order Asparagales; family Amaryllidaceae; genus Allium; species Allium sativum. Next base: position 582,642,331 of record CM060923.1, on the reverse strand, counting down.
TAGAGTTTAAATAAAATAAAATAGATTTGGGATTTGGAAATCGAATAAATAATAAATTGAATGAAAGTCACAAATCGATTGATGTTAAACCAAAGTGAAGATAAACTAATTAATACTAATGTTGAATATGAATTGTTTGGTTGAGTTAGTTGTAAATTGTTTTATTGGATGTTAGATGGTTAAACAGAATTCATCAATAGCTTAATAAAAAGTTGAATGAATTGAAAACTAGAAATGAGTTCCAATATAATAAATTTAAATTTCTTATGAATTAAAACTAAATGGTTTAACCCTATATATATATATATATATATATATATATATATATATATATATATTTGAATGAGTGATGCTCATGTTAGTTCCACTTGTCGATCAATGAAGTGTTATTTAAAATTTCATGAAATTGTTAATCACATGGTAAATAAAGCTAAGTACTGGTACCAGAGGCTTTGAGGATTAGTTTGATTGAGTAAATTGCACGTAAGTTAGGCTAGTATGCTCAATATCGCTTATATAAGGTACGCTTACGCGAACATATAAAATTTGGTTTATGAATTTAGTTTTTAGACCGTGTGGGTCGATGTATATATATTTGTTGATCCTGCAATACTACAGAGAAGTCCTTCTGTACAGGGGAGACTCTGCCAAATTTTTCCAAAATTTAAGGGGTTAGAATATTTTTGAGATTTTTATTAGAAGGACTGAATTGGTTTTTCAATAAAAACTAACTGGCTTCGTTCAGAATATAGAACGAAATATTTTAATTGAATATATTTTTGAAATGGTAATGGGTTTCTAGCATTTTTCCTAACTTAGTAATTACGGGGACGAAATTCTTTTAAGGGGTAAGGATGTAACGACCCAGATTTTTAACCGTTTTGTTTAAACATTTATTTTGGTTTTAAATGTTGATTTAGAAATACAAAAGGATTTCTATTTATCAATTTAACGAAGTTTGAACGTATAATTTATATGTAATTTGAATTGAGCTTGTAACATCGCGATAGTTCGCAATATTACGTTTTAAACTTCAACTTAATACACAGAATCCAATTTATTCGGAATTCTTTGAAACAGTAATCGTCTGAATCTATTTGTTTATAATTTTCTAATGAAAGAGAAAATTCAAGGTTTCATATTTAGTTATGTCCATTAAAATTTCAAATAGTCGCTATGGAATCATCCATAAATTATAACGTTTATTTAGTAAAATAAATATGGCTTTTAATAAAACTAAATAAAAATTTCACCTAGAATTTGATCCAAATGGTTTCTAAATGGTTATATATGCAACTGGATTATAATGGAAGTGAATAGTATTTTTTTTAAATTCTGTTTAATGTTAACTTGAAAAAAAATGTGAATTATATATTAATTTAATTCAGCTAAATACAACCATTTTTAGAATAGTCAAGGATTTCAATGAAATCAGTTTCATTAGATTTGTAATGTTAAATTATTGTATGAAAATAAATTTTGTGGCGATCTGATATCGTATGTGACCTCGATAGCCATAAATGCTTAGCTATTTTCCTTAGAGATTAATTAAATGAATTTAATTTATTTATGAGGTAATTGAGTATAACTTGAGCTAACCATCGAATTAAGATGTGAGACATGTTTCGTTGAATTTGTATTGATGTTTAAAGTCAACATATGTATAATTCGTTATTTTAAGACCATATATTTTGATGTCTAATTATAGCGTCGTTTTACGTGTAAAATATCATTTCGGGACAACAGTCTCGGAATGCGACGAAACTTGTGCAATTGGATCCGTATTAGTAAGTTATTATAGGATTTCGATTTTCGTGATGATCAGACTTACCGTTTGATCGTGGAGACGATAAACGCCTAGATTTTTATTTAATCGGTTTATCGATTTAATTTGAATCTTAAGAATAACCAATTTTCAAACGAACTCGATTTTCAATGAAACAAATTTTATTAAATCCATAATGATTTATTATTGTAAGTGTTAACACCAAAAAGTGATGTCAACACCCCGAGAGGTGTATGAACACCTTTAATCTTTAAATAACAAGGTTAAGAGCAAGTAAATGCAGATAATAGCAAAGCAGAGAAGAAATTTAAAGCAGTTCAGCCTCGATTTTGCCCTACGTCCACTTTGAATGGTGATTTCATTACCCTCTTTAATAAAGGTTCATAATCAATCTCATTTTACACTTTTCTTTATCTTTTACTGTAATTCTCTCTTCTCTACAATCTCTTGGTAAATCTCTATCTCTCTCGAATACCTACAGATTCTCACTAGTAGTGGTGACTTTTGAACTTGATCTTCAATAATTGAGCTCGGTGATGATCTTCGATGATTTCTTGATGAGAATGATGATGGAGATCTTTGGATGATGCTTGAAGAAGCTTTGTTGAAGTTGTAGAAGCTTGAATGTTGTTGGAGATAAAAAAAATAGTATCCCTTCGGTAGGAGAATCTATCCCTTTTTATGTGTGAGGGGGTCTGGTATTTATAGGAGAAGTTTGAAGTGGATTGGATCCGGAAGTATAATGCATGTAGCCTCCTTGGATTGGAGGGTGATCCATTGGCTAGCAGCGACGCATCTACTTCACTTTGGATCATGTGATCCATGCACGTGTCGTGTGAGCACGATCCATTGGATCAATTGAATTTTCCGTGCCCCCCGCTCTACTGCAAACGGTCTAAAGCAAGTCGATTCATCCTAATTATCTTACGACTGATCCATGCTTGGGTCATACTGCCCGTTCCTGTAACGACCCGTGTTTTTCGACCATTTGAATATGAATATTTAAATTAGTTTTAAATATTATGTTGGGAATATTAATGAAATTTAATATTGAATTCGTTATTTAAAACAAAGCTGAACTATATATTATATATAATATAATTCGAGCTTGGAAATGGCGTGCAGTTCGTAATATTTGGTTTTGAACTTCAACTGAGAATACAGGATTCGATATAAGTCGGATTTCTGTGAAACAAGACACGTTGGAGCCGTATTGGCAATAGCTTTCATATGAAAGAGAAAAATCCAGATTTCGTGTTATAGTTTGATATTTATGGCCAAATCAAATTTTGAAATAGTCGCTATGGGAAAATCGTTATTTAATTATAGGCCTTTAAAATGGCCGTTTTGCAAACGGACTCAGATTTCGACAAAATCAGTTTCATTAGAACCGTATCGCTAAATTATTGTACGGTGGTGAATTGCGTGGAAAACCGATATCGTATGTGACCACGGTAGCCGTAAACGCCCGTTCAATTTCTATAGCACGTATTTAAATAAATAAAGGGGCATTTGAGTATAACTTGAGCAGATGATCGAATTAGGCCACGAAACCAGTTCCGTTGAGTTCATATCGTCGATTAGAGTCAGGATATGTATATAGTTTGTTATTTTTAGAGATCGAGAAATTTGGCGTTAAAAGGGTAGGGCGGTTCGCGGTAAAAACAGCCTACCGGGGCAACAGTCTCAGAATGCGACGAAATTAGTGCCGTTGGGTTCGTATCGAAAAGTTATCGTCGATGTTCGCAGTTTCAAGTTGATTCGATTTATCTGGTGACCGTGGAAAAATTAAACGTGTGTTCATTTCTGGTTTCATAAAGGAAAAATTTTCATACGACCTCGGTTTTCGACGAAACTTGTCCCATTGGGTCCGGAATACCTTTTTACACCAAGATTAGCCTTTTTATCAGAAAACAGAAATCAATTGTGGATAGTTTTATGTGTTACTTTAGCGTGAAGTTTCAATTTAATATTATATTAATTTAATCTTAGTCACCCTAGAATGCAGGCCTTTACTGAGGCAAGACCAAATATAACTTGTGCAGACGTATCAGTAAACACATGGGACTGAAAACGCAGAACACATGGAAACAACTCAGCGCCAACCTATTGTGTCTGCTCGCAGTGTATTTTATTTTCCGCACAGACCTACTCTCAATGCCTAATTTTCTGCAAACCTATTCTTGTCTACTTCTTTTTATGTGTTTTCATTTCAGAGTAATTAAGAGCGTACCGACCAGGAAAAGAAATACGCTGCATCATGCTTCAGCTACATTTTCCCCTACTGCCTACGCTGTCCCTCCATGGATGGAACATACTTCTTATACTTTACTTCCTCTCCTATATATATGGGTATACACCCATTTGCGTTCAACAAGTTTTCCTTTATTCTTTCCAGTAAATATAAACCATTCTCGCATACTAAATAACACCACCTGAACCCATGAGTGACCGCCACTAGTTTTTCCCAACCCTTCTACAACATTGAAACCAAACCAATAGCTTCCAAAAATCCAAGGTTCTGAATAACAATGAGGGAACGGTCTTGAAGTCATGGCATGTTTTGGTGAGAAGCAGCGTGCATGGGAAGATTGACAGGTGCGAAAATTTTAGGAGCCATGCAGATGGTAGTACTTGCGTTGAGGGATGGTTCAGGCGTGTACTACTCGGTGGGGGATGATTGAGGAAGCCTGGGTGTTGTGTGGATTCAAGTGACGATGGGGAAGAGTGTTGTTCTCGGTTGGTACGGCTATATTGGTGTTGTCGGGGTATGGGTGTACGGATGGGGTGGAGATGAAATCGAAGTGGCGGCCTCAGGTGACGTAGTCTCGCTGGGGGTAGAAATGAATGGTGACGGCATGAATCGAGTACCGGCCGGCATAACAATAAGGAAGCGGAACAGATGGAATAAAACACAGCTGGGGACTTGGAAAAACAAACCGTTTTGACGACGACAAGGTGAGTTAAACTCACTCAGTTACCCTTTTTATATTTTATATAATTTGGGTGTTTTATTTTGTGTGCCCTGTTTGCCAATGGTTGACTGTTTTGCTAATTATCTATTCATCTGTTAGTTTAACCGATGAAATTAAACCGTGTTTAATTTCAGTGAAATACCAAATCGTTATTTTTAACGATTGGTTCCAATAAAGGTAACTCACCTTGGTTGGTCACGTTTATTTATAAACGTGTTTAAATGATTGCATTGTTTGAATTGCTTATGGTTGATATTAAATGGTCGTTATTTAATTTATCAGTTAAACAAAAGCTGAACCGTCTGATTTGAGATAACCATTTGGTATACAGGGAAGAACAGGTTGGAGGGATCCAACCGGATTCCTCAAATGTATTATTTATTTTCATATTCTCATATATGAACTGATCTGTTTGTGTGATTGATTTGATGGTTGATTATTAATTGAATATTCAACATCTGTTTGGTTTGAACCAATAGGTGATATTGGTTAAGTGTTTGGCAGAGTATGGCCTTTAAAACCAATCGAGTTATAGATATTGATTCACCGTCAGGTAAATCGATAGAGTTGAGGTTATAAAATTTAGTTTATAACCAGAGTTAGATTTGAATTATATTATTTGAATAAAAGTTATTTAAGAGAAATAAATAAATATTTTATTTGTTTAAGACTTTGATTTGTTATGAAGTTATTTTGCAAAGCAAATGCTGATGTTAAATCAGATTTACCAGTTGAAGAATAAGAAATGAATAAAATGGTAAAACCTTGGAAAAATTGTTTTGTAAAGAAAACAAATAATTAGAATCTATTTAAATTAATTATATTTTTAATTAATTTAAAGCGAGGATTGTTGAAATCGGTTAATGAGATAATCAAGTTTGAGTTAATTAAATCGACCGTTTGGAATTAGAATTGTTTATCAAGTTTTGACTAAAATAGTTAAATGAATATTGTTTGAATTTAAGTAAGGATTTAAAGGGATGTAATATTTAATTTAGTTAATAAAGGGATTAACTACTAAAGTAGTTAATGTTTGAAATAAGTTATTATTTTAAATTAATGATAAATTTAGGAATATGGGAATTCATTTAAAAAGTTACCAAATGTGAGATGCAAGCCAATTGAATGGTGAAAGGAAATAAACATACTCAATTATATGAATTAAGTGAAAGGAGATTACGATAAAAAGGGTTTATTATAAACCAGAGGTTTTAAGTGAGATTTAAAATGTAAAGCGTTAACTTTACATTAACGTTACGTGAGAGTGAAATCAAGTAAAAATGGGACAAGGGAAATAAGATCTCCAAAGTGGATAAGGGTTGAAATAATTGAAAGGGGATCGATAGAAAGTGAAATTTGGGATAAAAGAATGGGTCATAAGATTGTATAACTAAACCCAATTTATAAATGGGATTTATTTGAGACTGGGGTGGAATTTTGGTGTTGGATCACAACTGATATTTATCTGAAGGTTTGAACGTTGTTGATCAAGGTCTGAGAAGTAATTAAAATACCCCAACTTGAACAACGTCGGGATTATCTGAAGATAGTATCAGTTGGTAATCGTAAGAGACGTTAGTGGATATGTTTTGAAAATCTAAAACAGCGAATTTAGCGCTGTTGTTATAATATATGTTTTGTAAATCTAATATAGTGATTGTAGCGCTTTTGCTATAGTAAATGGATTGTAAACCTAAACAGCGATTATAGCGCTGTTGTTTTGTAAATCTAAATAGTAATTATAACGCTACGGTTATAACATATGTGTTATAAATTCCTTTGTTAAAACTAATGGATTTCCGAATTTAAAAGATGATTTGAAAGAAGATTTAAGTGGGTAATCGAATATAGTTATTCGAGCTAGAATTAGTCAAACATAGTATTCAAGGTAAGTTGCCATTTCATACGACTGCTAGCGTAATTCGCAGGGCTGCAGATAGCCTACGGCGGTCGGATGTTTCCTGAGGGAATCAGGCGTAACCATTGTGATCGCTGCGATCTCGAGTCAAGCGAATGGAGTTAAGACGAATGTTAATTAATCAATTAGAGTTATTCAAATATCGTATTTTTGAATATTAAAAGAATTGGAAGTTTCAATTTAACAAAAAGGAAATTAGTTTGTCAAAGGCCAAGTGATGCTGAATACGGAACCAGTGAACTCATTGGAGTGTCATGATTGAAACACTGTATATTTTGATAGTTAAAACACCGACTATCAAACCCTCCCAATACGATTGTTGGTATGGAAAGACCGGGATCGAATTTATATTCGAAAACCATTCCGACCAACAAATACGTGAAGATATCAGAAGACGGTCGAGATGGTGCTGTGAAGACCGTTGATTTTCATAAACGGAAGAACCACTAATATTCTCTGCCTGGCAAGTAGAGATAAGCTGTGATTCTGTCGTAGTTGGAATCTACGGGTTGCAAGGACTTCTCGCTACTGATCCATGGGGTGATTCCTATATTGGATGCAGTAGGAGAGTGCCTTCGGTTCATCCTGTTCCTGGATGACTTGTATGGACGGATGTCTGACAGAGTATTTCCAAAGGATCACGTACGTTGATTTCTTCAAACGTACGATAGTTGTTGGCAGGGAATTGCCATTCTCTAGCTTTCAGCTAGAGTATTTTTGTGGACGTCAATTAGTGATATCTGACGGATCTGACGATGTGGCATTCAAAGTAAATGGCGACCAGATGTCAAGAGTTAATTCTGGCCTCAAGCCTCATCAACCGGGAGATGACAAAAATCGGGCAGACAGCATGGCTATGTGGGTCGCTCCCATTAGGGTGTATGATCACCTATCTAGAGGAAATCCTATTTGTTTCTTTAATCTATGTTTCGATGCTGTCCCTTTTCGGGAGGCGGTTGCTGATCCCAACCGTCGGTGATATACATTCGATACTCTCAAGCGAAATGAGGGGTCGGTCATGTGAGGGCCGGGTTGCAAGAAGTTCTTGTTGAACCCAGTGTATTCGTCTCTAGAGATACACGTGCGGAAGGTGGACCCATGCCTTGTCAAGTTGGAATCCGATCTCCAATAAGCGCCTGCGGGTTTTGATTGTATACTATATATGTGGAGCGTGAGATGCAAGCGTTCCACTAGATTGCTATTTACTTGTATCTAGACATTATTATAATATCAGACAAGATATTGGTTTCAAAACTGTTTTGGGTTATCGTAAGGTAAAAACCGTCCGTGTTTATGTGTGGATTTGGTCTTACGATTATCCTTTTCTTTTGAAAGGATTTTGAACGCTAAAATCATGATTGGATGATTTACCCTTATTACTGTGCGAGTTTATCTCACTCTGGTTCACCAGACTGACCCGGTGTTTTGTAAATGCTCGGGTTAGACCGGGTTGTACAGGTTCAGGTTATCGACTGCTATGAAGAGACGAGCTGGAAGAGTCCAGACGTATGATATTACTACTATTCCGCTGTGTGTTGTATATGGGAACAGGCTATTATAACTGTCCCATGGTATGATGTACTCTGATACTGTAAGTATTTTAAAGCATTCAATAAAGATTATTTCTGTATTATATTTTGTTCCGCTGCGATGTGAGACTCTGTGTGGTGTTTCTTCTTCTTCTTCTATTCTTATATTTCTTTCTTTCTTATCTCACCCTCTAACTTCTTTCTATTAATGATCTGGAATGTTCGATGTCTGAATGGTCAACATGGTAGTTTGATGTTGATTTTCGGAGTCGAAAATCCCGGTTCGTTACAGTTCCATTGAGCTTGCCGACTGAACTAGTTTGCAATCATCCATCGATGGATCATTTCATAGTGACCATCACATTTTACACTGCGATCTATTTTATTGCAATCCATGAACTTATACTTAGACGATTCTTTTTTGTCGATCGAAGCTTATATACGATCCATCATGGTTTCTTTTCCATCCGATCCATGGGATGCCGAACGATAGACACTGATCCATCCCTTATTTCTTAATCGACCTGTTCCATGATACTTTGAAATGTTTTACACATACACCCGATCCATCATATAAACGACACAATGCATCATTCAGGAATCACGTTTTATAACGGGATTAACATTTTCACATTATTGGAAATAATGTGAGCTTCAAAATCGGTGGCTCTTATTGCTCTTAATGGATCACAGACGGTTTATTAAATGGATCAGCATACTTTGGCCATAGTGGACCGTGTACGCCCCATCTATTGGATCACATGTTTTTTCCATACAACTGCTTTATATTCTTTTAAGTTCCCCATTTTCTTCACTTTATTTTTTCTGCTGTGAAAAAACATTTTAATGGTGGAAAGCTTTCTCTGAGGAAATCGCCCTGACCCAATTCAGTGCAGGCGATCAGATCTTGTGTCGCCGTCATCAGGGAACTTCTTCGAACTCGATCATCACCACAATTTCACCTTACTTTGAATCGATTAGGAGTTTCTCTTTAAGATCTGGTCCGTTTCGCCTTTGATCGATTTTATCTCCAATCAAGTCTGTGCTGCCATCACCAACGCTGATCAGCAGAAGCTTCTAATTTCGAATTGAACCCTCTTATTTCCCAATTCGTTCAGATCTACTTCGAACGTTCTCCTGATCTTAGAATCGCACCAAAACAACAGGTTCTCCTTGCCGAACTTCTATACCTTTTTGATTATCGGCAGTTAGCGTTTATAGTGAATCGAGCTTTGGTGTAGCGATTGCTATTAGGATTTGGTGACGATATGTATGTGAAACGGGATTCGACAATTTGCTGTTGGTTGTGACTAGATTCAATATTGTTTTCCATAGACTTTGTGTTTTGATTTTTTGTAACAACCTTTTACTTTGATGAAAGAATTCCGAGTTCTTGTATAATGATCTGCTGTGTATCGAATGGATTAATCTTCAAATTGTGTTCGATATCTTGATACTTGTGATGATAAAATCCTTTTGTGTTTTTTTTTATAATTGAGTTTTCTGGTATATTGATGATTGCGGTTCGATAGATTAGCTGTTCACAATTCTTGAGTACGATGTATGAACCTTCTCCATTGTTGATGAATCACATTTCAAGTGTTAAACGCACTAATTTTCGATTTGGGGATGTTGATCGTGACTGAATCCGATCGTACTTCGTTGGTGATGTATGAGTTTTTCTCAAATAATCATGTGCTTTCAATTTGGAATTGCTGGCTTTGACGTTGTGTTGACGCATGAATTTTCCTTGGTTGATTGCAAACCCTTGTTGATTGGTTGTCTTTGTTAGATCACACCTTGAACTGGTCTTGGGGTGTTAGAGTTTGATCGCTGATTTTTTATGGATCATGAGCAATCCATCTATGGATCATGACCGATCCATTAATGGATCGTGAGTTAACTGGATTGGCACTTCTCAGTGAACTATAGTCTTCGATCGATCAATGTTGTTAAACTTTGAACGATCCAAACTTTGAACACTTCAGACTTTAACTTGGAAATTGAACATGCTGTTATTCGCTAATTGTCATGTAACAAGACAAACACTTGCGCGGTTTTGGGCGAATATTTTGTCATCGATGGCCCACATTAACGATAGATTAGTTTAATCAAAAAAAATGAACTACATCGAATTTCCTGACTTGAACTGAGTGAAGTGCCCATACAAGATTGTTTCGTTCAACCGTTTATAACTTGTCGAACAATCACTTGCACAATCACGACACTCTAATTTGACTTCGCGACGATGCTTGGAAATCGACTAATCAACACACGTCGACTGAAGATTTCAAGCTTCGTTCTTTAATAACATGCATAGTTTTTCACAACACTTCACACTTAGGAAATGCACACCTTTTAAATAACAAGATTACTTGTATAGAATGGATACCCGATACAAATATCGTCATCATTCTGAAGAGACAACCACTTCTGCTCAAGTTGGAGCTTCTACCCAAACGTCTAAAGATGGAACGACTATAGCTCCAGGGCCGGTAGCTAATCAGTCTGTTCCGATTCCCCGTTCCCTTAGCAGTTCGCCATCGGAGAGATGCTCTTAAACACTTATACCACGCGTTTTAAGCAACTATGTACTCAATTCGGCATTCTCGAAGCTGATGCGAAATTATCGGGGAAAGATGAGACTGCTTATCGTCCGCCCTTTGGCTTTGTTGCAGTTGACCGTCATATGTTAGTGAGCGGTGTTATTCCTCCTTTAAACACATTTCTACAAATGGTCCATCAACATTTAGCGACCACCCCTTTGCAGCTACGCCCTAATGGTTATGCCATTTTAATAGGGATTTGCGTGATATTCATGAGGACGATGCGCTGCATGCCTACACTTCAGAACATCTTATATTTTTGCATCTTTAAAAGGAGGAAGGAGCATCCCTCTATTACCTTTGCCGAAGGTACTCAAAATCGCAATCTTATCTTTGACTTATTAAACAACGCTCCAGGATTCTTGAACCAATTCTTTTATGTTCGATGCCCGGAGAGCTTCTATGGAATCTGGATGGAAGGTGGTGAACATATTTGCTCAGAACTCGTCATCCAGTTTTTTCCAGGTTTTGGTTATTAAATCTTCCTCTTCTTTTACAAAACCACCTACTTTTGTCAAAGATTCTATCATTTGCAAATCTACTCATGAGAGATTGAAAGTTGTCATTGATCAAGAAAAGACTAAAAAGTTCTCGATAAAGGAAGATTTTCTTTGTCAATTTGGGTTTCTTGACCTGTCTCGAGCTTTTCTTTCTCAAGAAACTTCTTCTGCTTCTCCTTTTATTCCCAAAGCATCGGATGCCTCAGCTTCTGGAGAAGACATTATATTGAAAGATTCTACCAAAAAGTACATCTTAAAGAAATTCTTGGACCCTACTGATGGAGCTGGTTCATCTGACCAACCTAAGTTGCCTCCCATTGTTGAAAAAGAGATTGTGCGTCATGAGGGTAAAGCTCCTACGAAGACTACTGAGCAACTCGAGGAAGGAGAGATCGTGAGCAAAGGCAATCTTACTGTTGAAAGAGTTGATACCAAACCCACGGTCCCGACAACCACCGGGGATGACTTTTTGGACGTATATGGGGTTTGAGCGATCTTCATGTCACCTCAAGCGAGCTTTCTACGGGTGATATTATAACTTCCAAACTTGCTGCATTGGTTAATAAGAAGTCTTCCGAACTAGCTCTAACTCCTCGAAAACCCATTTCTGAAATAGCAGCTTCTTTGACTCCGACAACGACGAGTGGTCTTTTGCTTCATGCGCATTAGACCACACACACCACACACTTAGAGCTTTCAATATCTTGTGTATATATTTTGTCCTGCCCTAATGATTCCTGCTTTAAAGACTGAATCTTTGTTTTCTTTTGTTTCAGTTCAAACCATGAGTCACTCATATATGGACGAATCCAACTGTTATTCTGGCTCTTATAATCCGCGGCGCCATGCCCCACCTCGTCTTCATAGGGAAACTGATGAACATAGGAGATTGAGAAAAGCCCGAGAGGCACAGGACCATCAAGAGGAGGGTGAGCGGGATAGGAAAGCTCGTGACGGTCGCTATGACAGGGACTGACGAGAGGAGGATGAAAGGAAGAAAAGGAAGGAGCGGGAGGACAAGAAAAAGGATCGTGGTAGAGATGAGAAGCGTGCCTGAACCGAGAAGAATCCTGTTGTCGCTGCTCGAACTTCTACAAGCCTTCAATCTATTGCACTTCCACATGCGGCCTCTCCTCCTGTTGACATCCGGAAAATAATGCAAAGGCCGCCTCACTCTCTCCCAAAAGAACCTAGCACACTCTCCTAACGCTTTCCTAATTGGTTCTCGAGAGGCGTTCTATTTGATTTGAACATAACTCCAGTGGATAAAGAGGTGATGCTTAGGAATCTTGATACAGTGAAAGATGATGTTGAGAAGCTGACCTATTGGCAGAAGCTAGTTGAAGAGCTCTAGAGAGTCAACAAGCTTAATTATGAGGCAATGCTCACTATGGAAAATGACAAGTCCGATGAGATAGAACTCTTAAGGCCCGTAACACTAATATCAAACATCTTTCTAATAGGAATAAGGAGATGGAGGCCAAGAATCGGAGAATAAAGGAAGAGCTTTCTACTACTACTTCTTCTTATAAGCAAAAGGATATCCTGCTGACTGCTCAAGTTAAGATACTAACCCGTTCAAAAGAATGCTGGAGATAGACTGGCCGCGGAGCAACAAAGCACCACTATGTTAGAGAATTTTTTTAGCTCTTAGGACTTGGAAATTCCTTCGTTGGGAGCCAAAGTGTAGGAACTGGAGCAAGAGAGGAATCAGGCTCTTTCTGATAATCCCGCTACTAAGCAAGTACATGCAGATACCAAGGCCAGTTTCAACGACATTTTGTTTAGGTTCTTTATTCTCAGCGTCCTTGGATAAGGGTGCTTATCCTTCCTGTAATATGCTTATCTGATTACTTTTGTTGAGTTTGGGAGTCTATTCTTGCAAAGCTTGATGGCATCAGTCACACGGAGGAGGATCTTTTATAGCATTACTTGGATGATGAAGTCCTCGCTGCTCTTACAAAGGGAAAAGAAGAGCTTAAGAAGCTGCAAGGCTTAGAGGATGGAGCTGGACCTTAACATAAGCATATCTCTGACATGACGTCACCACTGCCTAGGTTACTTTCGCTGAAGCTATCATTTCTTATCCCAAGCCTCCTGTTGTGCCTTCCACAGAGCCCATTACTAGTTCTTGAGAAAAGAAGGAGGCAATTGAGGAGCATTCAAAAGGTGATGACGACAACGATGATGGCCTAAATTATTTTGAAGTAAAGCTCAATAACCCTTCCATCTTAGGTAAAACTGGTGTTGATTCAGTCTTACCAAACTGGGACCTCTTATTATCTCCACATGGTTACAATGAATTCCTTGATTATCATTCGTTTAAATTAAGCCTTGACACTATGAAGCCTTCTTCTATCGTGCCTGAAGGAATTGGAACTAAAACCATTTTCACTCCTTCCATTCAAGTGACGACAAGTGCTTTAACTGCTACTCCTCCACCAGGCGTCGGAGACTAGATTGGGCACCTCCAGTCAGGACTTTTCCTTTAAGCAGCTTCACTTTGAGAGGCTTTAAGCTTCGCTATAAGAGGCTTTTTTTAAGATTCGCTATGAGAGGCTTTAAGCTTCACTATGAGAGGCTTTTGTTGTTGCATCGTTCCACAGAGTGGACGCCGGTCCTTCTCCCAGATGCTTGACTTAGCAAGCGATCACAGCTTAGAAAGCCAGGGCCCTGGACCTCCACCTCGGGGAGGTACCCCTTTAATGAACTTACAAATTTTTGTCTTCTCTCCTTTTGTGAAGCTCTCTTCATTATATTGTTCCATGGGGCGGGCGACAGTCTTTTTACCCTATGCTTGACTTGGCGAGTTATCGCAGTTAGAGAGATAAGGTCCTGGACCTCACACTTGGGGAGGTGCCCCTTTGGTGGAACTTGCAATTCTTTGCTATTTGCATTTGCTTGTCGCGCTTTTCGCCGTTTGACTCCTGGTGACTCTCTTTTAATCTACAAGGTGGTGCTTCACATCCTCGCGTTTGTGTGGATTGATGTTTGTGGCACTCGACACTTGTGTCGTTTTTGTTGCAATGCATTGTAAGGTTCACCAGATCTCGTCGGACTTGAGGAAGCAAGCGCTCTTTAGGTCTCCTGCAATGTTAAATCAATTTTAAGGAAAAAAAAATTTGAATTATTTAACAAAAATTTGTAGATATATGATCGAGACAAGCGGGCATTCTTTCATTTATAGAGATGATGTTCAATTACAATACTAGCAAAATATTTACAACCATTTTTATAGGAATTGAACAAAGCATCAAGTAAAATATTGACGCAGATGGTTACTGTTCCAAGCCCTTGGTATTGGAATTCTATTCACTGTTGACATCTTAAATGCGCCATCCAAGAGCATTTGACTGATTGTGTATGGTCCTTCCCAATTTGGTCTAAATACTCCTGTGGCAGTCATCACCCTTTTCAGCACAAGGTCACTTACTTAGAAAGTTCTCTGGTGGACTTTCCTGTTGAAGTGCCTAGCTATCCCCCTCTGGTATGCTGCAATTCGGAGCTTTGCTTCATCTCTTCTTTCATCAAGCAGATCGAGTGCTTCTACTTGTAGCCGCTCGTTCTCCGCTTGGTTGAGGTGAATTCTGCGGTGAATGGGAACTTCAAGCTATAAAGAAATCATAGCTTCAGAGCTGAATGCCAAGGAAAATGGTGTGTGCCCAGTAGCAGATTTGTGAGTCGTCCAAGTGCAAGTGGGAGATCGTCCACCCAACCTCCTTTTGCTTTCTCCAGGCACTTTTTGATGGTTGACTTGATGATCTTGTTGACAGCTTCAACCTGCGAATGCGTCACAGCTGCGAAGTTTTTCTGTATCTTGTACTTAGCGCAGAAGGTTTGAATTCCTCACTCTCGAACTGAGTCCCATTTTCCGTTATTATTTTTTGAGGCACACCAAACCTAAAAGCAATATTCTTTCGCAAATAAATTAATAGCCTTCTTTGAGGTGATGGTGGCCGGTGGCTCTACTTTAGCCCACTTAGTGAAGTAGTTAACGACGATAATGGCATATCTCATATTAGACTTTGCAGTTGGCGATGCTTCAATTAAGTCAGTCCACCGAATAGAGAATGGCCATGGGCTGACCATTTGAGTTAATTCTATTGATGGTTCTCTTGGAATCTTTGCGAACCTTTGGCATCCGTCACACTTTCTGGTATATGATGCATAGTCTCGGTTTAAGTCAGGCCAGAAATAACCGTATTGAAGAATCTTATTAGCCAATGTATAACCACTTATATGTCCTCCACACTCTCTTTCTGCAATTATGCCAAAATTGTCCGGGATTCCTCCCTGGAAACACATAGAAGCAAAGATATAGAGAAGCCTTGCCTGTACAACCGACCATCCTGCATGAGATACATAAGGGCTTTTCTTAGCAACTTCTTTTGCTTCTTTGGATCTGTTGGGAGCATTCCGTTGGGAAGATAGTCATTGATTGGAGTCATCCGTGATTCTGGCTCTTGAGCACTTTCCATGATCCAATCAACATCGACGTCTTTGATACTTGGATTTGAGAGAACTTTAACAGGCACTAACCCAATAGCTGAGCATCGCCGGTCCTGACATACTTGTCTGGTTAGTCCTCCTTCATGTTCTCCTCCCTGGGGATATGTGAGATGGTGTAGTTGTCAAGGTTGTTGAGTAGTTCCCAAGCTTTGGATAAATAAGCTGGCAAGTTTCCTCCTTTGGCTTGAAACTCTCTCTGAACCTGGCACACCACCAATTGCGAGTCGCTGAAAATCTGCAAGGCTTTCAAGTTCAACTCCTTTTCTATCTTCAATCCATCTATCAAAACCTCATATTCTTCTTCACTGTTTGTTTATGGGAACTCTAGCCTTTATGCATATCATATTGAACGTCCTTCGGTAGTCTTCAGCACTACTCGTTCCCCTGAACAGTACTCATTCATGGCTCCATCAATGAACAACTTCCATCGAACCACCGCATGTACAGGCTATTACTTTTCGTCACCTATGTCTGTGAACTCGGCAATGAAGTCTACTAAAGCTTGTCCATTGATTTCTCTTCGTGGATGGCAGGTGATATCATACCGATTGAGCTCAATACTCCACTTCAACAATCTTCCCGAAGTCTCTAGACGAAACAGGGCTTGCTTTAGCGGCTGGTCTGTGAGCACTTTGATAAAGTGGTCTTGGAAATATGGCCTAAGCTTCTTTGAGGCGATGAGAAGATAGTATGCGAGCTTCTCTAGCATCAGATAATTCAGTTCTGCCCCAGTAAACCTTTTGCTGAGGTAGTATACAGGCCTTTGAACCTTCGAATCCTCTCGAACTAAAGCTGCACTTAAAGCATGGAATGACACTGCCAAATATAAAAATAAATCCTCACCATCATTTGGCTTTGAAAGCATTGGAGGTGTTTCCATGTGCTTGATTAGTTCTTCTAAGACCGCTTAACACTTTGGAATGCACTAGAAATCCTTCTTTCCTTTTCTCAATGCATTGAAGAATGGAATACACCTGTCAGTTGCTTTTGAGATGAATCAACTCAAGGCAGTGATCTTCCCGTTCAAACTTTGAAGCTCTTTCTTCGTTCTGGGAGCCCGCATTTCTCTCAATGCTGAAATCTAGGTAGGATTGGCCTCGATGCCCTTAGCATTGACCATGAAGCCCAAGAATTTTCCAAATGTGACTCCAAACAAACACTTGAGCTGATTTAACTTCATGCCATATCTTCTCAGAATATCAAACATTTCAGCTAGGTTTTCGATGTGATCCGCTGCTCGCTTCGACTTGACCAGCATGTCATCAACATAGACTTCCAAAGTCTTTCCAATCTGTGACTTGAACATCACATTGGCGAGGCACTGGTAAGTCTCTCCTGCATTCTTCAACCCAAATGGAAAAACTTTACAGTAGTACAAACCCACATCTGTGAGGAAGCTCGTATTCTCCTAATCTGGATCGTGCATCATTATCTGATTGTAACCTGAATAAGCGTCCATAAATGATAGCAACTCATACCACGCTGTTGAATCCACAAGCTAGTCAATTCTGGGAAATGGAAAGCTATTTTTTGGGCATGCTTTATCTAGATCTGAATAATCGATACACACGTGCCACTTACCATTGGGTTTCTTCACTAAAACAGGGTTGGACACCTAATCTGGATATGTTGACTCTCGAATGAAGCGATTCTCCATCAGTCGATCCACTTCTTCCTTGAGAGCCATTGATCTTTCGGGACCTTGCATTCTTCTCTTTTGCTTCGCGAGTGAGACGCGAGGGTCAATATTCAATGCATGAACAACTACTTCTAGAGAAATTTCACGCATATCTGCATGTTTCCACGTGAATACATCCAAATTAGCCTTAAGAAACACAGTCAACTCTCTCTACAACTTCTTGCCCATTTGAAATCCTACATTCAAACACTCGGTCAGAATCTTTTCGAATGAACTGCAATAGGAATTGTAATTACTGCTGGCACCGCTCGATTCTCCCTCGCACTGGACTTCCATAGATTCATCTCTTTCTGAGCCTCACTATGCTCTCCAGTGCATGGGCGTGCTTTAGTTGCTATAATGCAGGTTCACGAATGCAGAGGGAGCCCTCCACACTCTTCCCTTTGTCTTTCTTCTAAGCTTCCCGCAACTTTGTGATATAACTTTCTTTGGCAGTATTCTGATCTCCCTTCACTACGCCAAAGCCTTTCTCCGTGAGAAACTCCATAGTCAAACACCACGGCGCCAGTGTGATTCTGAAATCCGCCAATGCAGGTTTGCCTAATAATGCATTGTAAGCAAAAACTTCATCAACAAGTACAAAGGTCTGTTTTAAGGTAGCTCTCCTTTTTCCTTCTCCCAACTCTACAAGCAAGTCAATAGTTCCAATTGGTCGTTTCGGTTCTCCTTTTAACCCTTGGATCTTTGTCTGACAAGCTTGAACATTTGTCATTGAGAGATTCATCTGATTAAAGGTCTTCCAGAACAAGACGTTAGCAAAGGCTCCGCAATCAACAAGCACCCTTCTGACCATAGCTGGGCCTATCTCGATTGTGACCACCATCGAATCTTGAGTTGGGGCTAACACACCTTCTGCATGTTTTCCTCCAAATGCAATATCACCGTGAGAAATCTTATGCTACTTCATGGGTACGGTATTGATGAGGATCAATCACCTTTCCTCCTTCGGAACATACTTCAAAACATTTGATTACCTTTCAATCTCTCCCCAGCTTGTACCTGCTGGATGAAGACCACCAGAAATGGTATTAATCACTGGCCTTGCATTATTGTGTACTGGATCCCATTACTTGGACCCAATTGATTAGCAGGTGCACCTTGCCCCTAAGGAGTTTGAGAAGGATTTGCAGTCTGCGGCTTCCTCGCATACTGCTGCAGCCTTTTCTTCTTGATCAATTCTTCGATCAAACTCTTCAAATGTTTGCATTCATTGGTGTTGTAACCAGGCTAATTATAGAATCAGCAGAATCTTTCAGACTTCACTGGGCTATCTCCTACTCTTTGCGGTTTTGGATCTGGAAATTCTTTTGTGTCTTTAGTGGGAGAGTAAATATTCTCCGGGGTATCCGTCAATGGAGTCAACTCTAGGGATTTGAAAAAGCGAAACCTTTTGCTATTTCTGCTATCTTTCCCATCATTTCCCTTCATCTGTCCCCTGATATTCTTCTAATTTCCCCAAGCATCATTATCCTTCTTTTCCGGCACAACACTACTTTTAGCAACATTCTGGGTGATAGAAGGATCATCTTCAACTCTGATGAACTCCTCTACCTTTTTATAGAACTTCTCGAGCGTATTGGGCTCCGCTCCTTCATTTTCACCCATTTCCTAAACTTGGTTTTCTTGTCCACATCTCGTAATAATGCAATCAATACCATCTGAGGATTTGGATTCCCCACTTCTGTTACAGCATCATTAAAACAAGTAAGAAAAACTTTCACCGATTCTCTCGGGTTTTGCTCCAATCCTGACAATGATGTAATGTCCTTAGCCTTCGTAGTGTACAACCTGAATTGCTCCCTGAACTTCTCTGCCAAGTCGTAAAACTGGTCTACTGATCTCGGTGATAGCTTGGTGAACCAAAGCGAGGCTACAACTTCCAAATAAATGGGAAAGTATAGACATTTGATTTCATCCGTCGCCCTTGCTCCATTCATGTGCCACTCAAAATTGTATAGAAACAGATTAGGATCAGTATCTCCGTTACAGGCTGGCATAGTCGGAGGAACAAACTTTTTTGGAAACTCAGCCTTTCAGATTCTTTCAGTAAATGGAGTTTTACTTGAAGAAAATCCCATTCTCTCTCATCATCATTTCTAGCCATACTCTCCTTCATGATTTGCTAAATCATCTCCGAACGGTACTCCTCGTCATTGTGTCGTTCTACGGGGCGGACGCTAGTTCCTTTACCAGACGATTATCTTGGAAAGCGATCACGGTTAGAGAACCGGGGCCCTGGACTCTACCTTAGGGAGGTGCCCCTTTGGTAGGACTAGCAACTTTATGAGAAGTATGCTTTGCAGAATGATTCTTAGCAATTGCTTTAGAATCCTCAATGTCAGTGTCATTTCTATCACTTGACCAATCATTCGCCTCCTCAACATTGTTATCACGATTGCGATCTAAAGCTGATGAGTGTGCATTCTCTTCCAAGTCAATCTCAACTCTAGGCTTCGTAGGACTGGCTTGTGCAACAATAAGAGCATCCAACTTAACCATTAGAGCTTTATTCGAGGCTTCCATTGCTGATTCAATCCAGCAACAACGACATCCAACTCTCCTCGAGCCACACCAGCTCCCGTAGTTTGTCAAGTAGTCGGATTACTGGTCTAAGGAGTGGTTGTAGTATCATCGACAACATTCCCATAAGTTCTCATAGATCTACTAGTCTTCTTCGATGGTGCCATGATATTGGGAAACTTTCTAAGCTTCACAGAAGTTCTTTCAAAGGCTTGACTTTTAGATATTGTGGATCTGTAGTGAAAGATCAAGCTTCAACAACTTTCCCCTAATAAGGCTCTTAACCTTGTGGTCGTGGGTTTGAGCCCCACGGTGAGCGCCAAAAATGTTAACACCAAAAATGTGATGTCAACACCCCGAGGGGTGTATGAACACTTTAAACTTTAAATAGCAAGCTTAAGAGCATGTAAATGCAGAAAATAACAAAGTAAAGAAGAAGTTTATAGCGTTTTTGCCTCGATTTTGGCCTACGTCCACTTTGAAAGGGCATTTCATTACTCTATCCAATACAAGGTACATAATTGATCTCAATTTACACTTTTCTTTATCTCTTACACTGTTAATGCGAAAAATGGCACTAACACCCCAAGGTGTAATTCAACACTTCACAAACAGTTCAGATCTAGAAAAGTGGTAGCCACAAACATAAAAAGCAAGTAAAAAGTGAGAGAGAGAGAGAGATTTACAGTGGTTCGGCCTAGATCTGGCCTACATCCACTTTAAAGAGTGCTTTCATTATCACTTTCAATGTTACAAGGTACATGATTTCTCTAACTTTGCTCATTTTCTCCCTTTACAATGATCCTCTCTATTCTTCTCTTAATAGCTTGATTCTCTCGATTTTGCTACGGAAATGGCTAGATTTCAATAATTGCGACGATTGTCGGAGTAGATCTTCAACAACTGAGAATTTAGACGATCTTTGGTGATTTAATGGTGATTGAGATGTTGAATCGAAGCTTGAAAGAGGTTTAATGGAGGTTAGGATGATTTGGAGTTATTGACAAATGAAGTTGGCAGCACTTCGTGGGAGGAAAAATCAGTCCCCTTCACTAGTGGAAACATGGGGATATTTATAGATGAGACTTGAAGTTGAGTGACCGTTCCGTAAATATGCATGCATGATGCCCCGGGTCGGTGGACGACCCAACTTAATACAAACGACCTGATTCCATCATTCAAGAATGTCCTGAATATGCTTAGCTGCATAATATCGCAACCGACCCAAATTATGTTATTAAACCTAGTCAATATATAATGACTTGAGCCATGCAATATATGACTACCTGAAAATGCTTACATTTCATTTCGTTGTAAATGGACCTGCTGTATGAGCCTTCATCGAACGGCCTGGTTGTGCTGTTTAGGGGCTAACGATATATGAAAGTGCAATGACCTAACTTATATTTCACGACCTGGTCCTCGTGTGGGTTAACACCGACCCAATCAACATGCCTATTTTAAGTCCAATCGCAGTGTATTATTTGTGCCACATGTACTCTAACTTAGAACAACTCATCTGTTATATTAATGTACAAACAGATCCATCCTGGTATTGAAGTGATCGATGCAATACATGAAACGACCTATTACCTCATGCAATGAGCTTCTTATCCCGATGATCCATATATACTTCATTAGCGACCAAAACAACGACTTGCACGTAGTGGCCGATCCATCTCACATTATACGAACGATCTATCATATAATACATTGATTATATAACCGTGTTTTAATAACGGGGTTAATATTTTCCCCTCGGAGTTTTATATATTTGCTTGTGAAAAATATAAACTTCGAAATGAATGTCTTAATCAGTGTTAGCACACATCGGTAGATCGTCAAAATTTGTTTTTTATGGATTGCAATGGCACAAAGCCCAACTTATAACCTGAACGGATCATTAGAAATTCATTTTGATGGATCGTTAATTTTTGTCTATGAAGGATCGGAAGAACTTATGCGTTATGGACTGGAAGTGGGCTTCTTTAATGAGTCGTGCACAGATTTTATGGGAGATTGAAATATATCTTTCTTTCATTACTCTGTATGCTTTCAGATCTATTTTTCCTATTTTAACTAAATCTTCTCGACAGAAAACATTTCAATGGCGGAAAGGTTGTTCAAATAGAGAACAACCGATCTGAATCCCTTGCTCTTGTTTATATTGCCGCCGTGGATCACACTGGTCATCGGCGAAGTTCAAACTATGCCTCATCCGAATTCGATCATACTCGATTCAAATCTTAGCCATGAGTTTCTCCATTTCAGATCCGGAGTCTCGTCACCATGTCAATCTTTTCTTACTCCGAATTGACTTGAGGTTTTCATTCCTCAGACTTGTTTTACTTCGAATTGTTATAAATGATGATTTAATCGTTGGATCTCATATTGATTAGAGATTAGTGTTTTTGGAATTTGACTCAATTTTCTGAGACATCATTTGAAATTTGTATCTCAACTAGTAGTAAGATGGCTTGAGCTTGTTTGTTGAATTGTTGTGTGAAGTAGTAGGATTTACTTGCTCGAGATTCCTCTTTTTATGTATTTGTTTTTCAAATCGATTCTAGGGCACTTAATGTTTGTGACGATATGATTTATGACTTTGATGAATTGTATTTATAATGGGAGGATTCGGCTTTGATCCAATGATGCATGAGTTTTAACAAATTCCCATCATCAGATGTTGATTATTTTAGAATCGCTGAATATTAGGCAGAGGATTACAGCACTGCCAATGTGCTTATTACACCTTAAGCAGGCACTTAAAGACAATTTAATCTGAGATGAGGCATGCAATGAAACCAATTCTTCTTGCGTCAATTATGTGCCTGCATCGAGTTGATGAAATACATTATAAGCGTCTGAAGATTTGTGATCTATACTTTGTCAGTTTGTTGATCTAAGTTGATACCGAATTCGGCAAGCTAAATCTTGTGATAATTGAATCCACTTGTAATTTTGCATACTAAGTAACAAAATTCAATCTAAGTAATTTGTATCCTTAGTGTGTTGATTGTGACTTGCTCGTGTTATATACATTTTAATCATCCTTTTGTTGTGTCAACCGCATGTATTGGATGAACTATATTCCAGAATTGTTGTTCAGATTTTAAATCTCGGCTTTGATCTCTAAATTGAATTTGGCAACTTGTAATTATTGTTTTTTCATGACATGTCAGCAAATCAAGGATTGTGATGGTTGGATCCAACTGTAAGCATTGTGTTTCAACTATCAACGCTTTGACCTTTTATGCAGTGATTGATGAGCAAAATTTTGCATGAATTTCCTTGGTATTATCTTGAATTTTGAATTGTTGTTCAAGTTGGAAACACTCGGGTTGAACTTTTATTTTGAAATTTGAACCCAAAATCTTGATGTTTATTGTGGATCTAATGTAATGATGCTCGTGCTAATTATCTTGTTGCAGTCCTCGTCATTGATGTATGAGCTTTGTTGTCAATGCATCACCTGCTGCTTGTTTTTGTCATTGTTGATATTAGGCCGATCTTTATAGCTCAAGAATTAAGTCATAGAATGGTCCATCCTCCTCGAGTTAGCAGATAACACCAAGCTTTAGGTCGTTAAACGACCTAGGTCTCTAGTATGTTGAACGGCCTGAGACTTTGGGTCGTTGAATGACCTGAGGCTCTAGATTGTTGAATGACCTGAGTTTTTGGGTCATTGAACAAACTGGGTTTTGGATGTTCAAATGTACTCTTTTGGTTCACGACATTCAAGCAACCTCCACGTGACTTCGACCCATACTTTTTGACTTGTGATTGAAATGTGGTTTTTGTCCCGTCGTCTGTCTCATAACAACAAGAACAAATACTTGCACAATTTTGGACTTATACTCTGCTATCGGTCATCCACATCGATAACAAATTTGTTAATAATTAAAAATGGACTGTAACGAATTTTATGATTGGGATTGAACGACGCGCTTATACATAACCATTTTGTTGTACTATTTATGATTCGTCAAATGTTGTCTGCATAGATATGACATTCTAATCCGAATTCGCAATGATGCTTGAGATTTGCTGATTGATATACATATCGATTAAAATTTCAAGCTTTGTTTTTTTAATGGCTAGTGTAATGTTGTACGACAGTTCATGGTTTATGAAATATGTTCCTGTTGTTTGTCGAAAAATGAAGTTCTGTATATAGATTAAATACTAGACATAAGATTAATTATCATTCGGGAATGGAGATCACTTTTTCTTATACTGGAGCTTCAATTTGAATTTCTTAGGCTAAAGCGACTGCAAAGCTTCTGAATTGTAAACGAATTGATCCTTGGATATTCCTCGTCATCCCGACAATCCACCAGAGAGATGTCTTTCCATGCTCACTCATTATGTTTTTATAGTCAAGTGCACATTCAGTTTGACATTTCCGAGTTTGACGCGAAATTGTTGGGGAAAGAGTAACTTGTTGATCTTCCACCTTACGACTTTGTAGCAGTAGCTTTGTGGTACTGTTATCTCTTCCAACAGTGTTTATTATTATGGATCATCCCGGGATGTCTAAAGCTTTGAATTTCAACTTCACAGCGGCTTGCCCCAGTGCATTGCTTATCGCTCAATCTTATTTTTATAACTCATGTTGATACCGTTGATGGGTATTAACATCAATTTTTTGGAAAGCGTTACTGCTCTATTGGATTTGACCTATGCCATATTTGCATAGTCGCCTTTTCGGCATTGCTTATCCTCAGGTTTGAAGTAGAATACCATCGGGTTCTTTGAGTTATTTACGATTGGAGCTTTGCACATAAGGATGCTTGAGATTTGAAAGATTCTGGTTGGGTTTCCAAAGTTGATTTTCATTGGTGCAGTGAGTTTTATCGACATATCGAGCGTATCGATTTTGTAGAATTTTTCAAATGCCCCCATTTTTTGAGGGCGAGATCATTTTTCGCCAAGCTTTTCCAAGGAGGGATCTCATGTTTGTTTCACTCCATCTCACTTATTTCCAAGTGTATTGGCTTCTTTGTCGAGTGTGTGTTAGTTTTTGCCATATTTCGATGTTGTGATGTACCTGTGGTATGTTTTCCGAGCATTATCCAATCCTTGTGTGGTTGTGTTGCCCACATACCATGGATCGTCACGAGCTGCAAAATCTAGATGTGATCATCTTGTCAACTTTCCTTGATCGTGGTTGATGTGCTAGAAGTTTCAACTTTGTCAGCAAGAGCTATTTAAACTTGCCATCATGTGTGAAGCCTCTGAGCTTTATCAATAAAATAGGAATCCCGACTTTAGTTGCTGATTCGGTGCTTCTACTTGGAGAAGTTTTTATATCTTTGTGCCCCCGATCGAGGAGGGCATTGGTTTTGTTCCCCCGCTTGGTGCGGTCTTTAGGTTTTGTGCCCTTGCTTGGGAGGACTTTGGATTTTATCCCAACATTCATTGCATATGAGATGATCAGGCGCTATGCGAATTAATTGGACGCCTCTAAAGAGGACATTAAAGCCCAACACTCGTTTCATCGCATCTGAGATGATCAGACACAACGCGAGTTGATGGATGCCTCCGAAGAGGTCATTAAAGCCCAACACCCGTTTCATCGCATCTGAGATAATCAGACACAACACGAGTTGAATGGATGCCTCTAAATAGGTCATTAAAGCCCAACACTCGTTTCATCGCATCTAAGATGATCAGACACGACGCGAGTTGATGGACGCCTCCAAAGAGGTCATTAAAGCCCAACTCCCGTTTCATCGCTTTTGAGATGATCAGATACAACACGAGTTGTAGGTCATTAAAGCCCAACACCTATTTCATCGCATCTGAGATGATCAGCACAACGCGAGTTGATGGACGCCTCCTAAGAGGTTATTAAATCCCAACACTTGTTTCATCACATCTAAGATAATCAAACAAATGTGAGTTGATGGACGCCTTAGAAGAGGTCATTAAAGCCCAACACTTGTTTCATCGCATCTGAGATGATCAAACATAACACGAGTTGATGGATGCCTCCAAAGAGGTCATTAAAGCCCAACTCTCATTTCACCGCATCTAAGATGATCAAACACAACACAAGTTGAATGGATACCTCTGAAGAGGTCATTAAAGCCCAACACTCATTTCATCGCATCTGAGATGATCAATTACAACACGAATTGAATGGATGCCTCCGAAGAGGTCGTTAAAGCTACCGAAATGTTTGTCGTAATCGGGTAAAGTATTCCCTGACACTGAAAATCTCATCGGATCCCCAATGTTTGTCGTAATCGGGTCAAGTATTCCCTGACACTGACAATCTCATCGGGTCCCCAATGTTTGTCGTAATCGGGTCAGGTACTTCCTGGCACTGGCAATCTCATTGGGTGCTTCTCTTTGGCCGAGATCTCTGTGGGCTTCATTATGAGAGACGTTTTGCTGCTGTATTGTTCCACGGGGTAAACGCCAATTCCTTCACTGGATGCTTGACTTGGCTAGCTATCTCAGCTTAAGAACTATGGCCTTAGACCTTTCATTTTGGGAGGTGCCCCCCTTTGTTGAAACTTAAAACTCTTGCGATTATTTGTTGTGGCGCTTGTTCATCATTTGAATTTGTGCGGCTCTTTCTATTCACTTTTTAAGGCAGTGCTCTATATCTTCGCACTTGTCCATATTTACGTTTATAACACTTGGCACTTGAGATAGTGTTATTAGGGTCGTAGAATCTTGTGGGACTTTAAATGAACAAGCGCTCGTCGGATAACCTGTAATATAAAATCATCTTTAAACAAATTTTGAATAAACGAAAATTTTACAAATAAGAGATTTATTTAGGCAGGCATGCTCTTATTCATAGAGCTAGTGTTCTATACAATGTATGTAAAATATTACAGACTTTTTACAAGAGAGTTTGAACATAGTACTAAGTAAAGTAGCAATGATAATTATTCCCAAGCTTTGGAGTTGGAGTGTCGCCAACAGTTGTCAGTTAATCACGGGCCTTGGATTAATCTGCGCTGGAGCCCTGTTACTTGGACCAGATTGACTAGTTAGTGCACTTTACCCCTGAAGAGCTGGAGCAGAGTTTGAGACTTGCAGATTATTAACATACTGTTGGAGCTTGTTCTTTTGAATCAATTCCTCAATCAAGATTTTCAAATGTCTGCACTCATTTGTATTGTGACTAGGTTGATTGTGGAAGCGACAAAATCTTCCAGAGTTTGCTTGACTATCACTTATCCTTTGTAGTTTCGATGTTGGACAATTCTCGGTGTCTTTAATAGACATAAAGATATTCTCTGGGATTTCTTTTAAAGGAGTCAATTTGGAATTCTTGAAAAAGCGAAGTTTCTTGCCGTTTTGATCATACTTTCCATCATTTCCTCTCTTTTGACCTCCGACATTCTTCTGATTGACCTGGACATCATTATCCTTCCTTTTAAGTGCAACAATACTTCCAGCAACATCAAGGTCTTCCTCCACACTGTTGAACTCTTCTGCTTTTGTATAGAATCTCTTTAGGGTATTCAGCTTCTTCATCTTGATCCACCTTCTAAACTCTGACTTCTGGTTTATAACCCGGTTTAGTGCCATCAAGACTAACCGAGGTTCTGGATTTCCCACCTCTGCTGCAGCAACGTTAAATAGAGTGAGAAAGGCCTTGATAGATTCTCCCGGTTTTTGCTCCAAGTCATTTAATGACATTACATGTAACACCCCACGCCCGCTATGGTCACTCTTTAAGGGAATGCCATAGCATCGGTGGAGTATTTTAGTGAATATAGAACAGAAAAATTACAACAAGACAGATATAAATAGTACTTGAAATTTAAAACATCATCTCATAACAGCGGAAATAAACATGTCGGGTTACATCATAAAACCCCAATAAAAGTCAAGTACAATATCCATCAAAATAAAGAAGTACATAATCCCACTCTCTCATACAATAGCCAGGACAAAAGAAAAGATAACTGGGTAACTGGAGCTTTACATCTATCCAAGCTCCTAAAGACTGGAACAACAATCCGATCAAGCTCCACTACTGCTAGGATCCACCGTAGGACCTGAGGGTTGGAAAAAAAAAAGATAAAAACAACGGGGTCAGACATAAGTCTGAGCGAGTCCTATAACTTTAACAATACAATCATTAAAGTAACCAGAGAAGACATAAACTTGACCTACGGTAATGTCTGGGGATGAATGGCTACACTAAGCAGCTTGGTAGACTTAGGATAAACTAAGATAACTGTAAAGACGCATCTACCCACCCAAGGATAATTACTACACTGCACCACACCAGTCATTTCTACTTAAAGGTTGATCCCTCCCAAGGACTTAGAAAATTTCCCCAGTAGTTTCGTGTACCCCTAGCCCACTACATAGGTGCCGTCTGCCCCTATCTCCACTAGGTGTACTTAGTAATTTTACCCAGTAGTTTCGTGTACCCCTACATAGGTGCCGTCTGCCCCTATCCTTATTAGGTGTACCCACTACTCCCCTGCGATCGGCTCCCTACCGTAGATACCCGTGCTGGTCCCACAATGGGGTGTATCATTCCCCAAAGTGGCCACCTGATAATATCAACGGTGCACGGCTTTATATCTACACGATGCAACAACGGCTTATCTACCAGCCCGGGCCCACACACGCATATGAAACCCGTTGGACTTGCGTTGCCACCGCTAACCCGTTTTGGCCTCTTATAGTCAAGCCCAATATGCGTGTCCCGTCACCCGACTAGATTCGAGCCCACAAAGATACGTTTGGGATATTGGTTGAAATGGGCCCCCACAAGCTACCCACCTAAGCTTGTCACTTATCTAGTGTATCCCACTTAACCCTTTAATCATGTTTAATTACATGTTTCCACTTGGTTAAGTATTCTAATCGTATTTTCTATTGCCACCCAGGGCAACCCACTAGATTTCCACATGCCACCCAAGGCACCCACTTAACCCCTCATGTCCCTCTACATGCTAATATGGTTAAGTGTTTCTTAATTAATTAATTAAGATCATGACCTCATAAAGACCTCTCACATTAGACCGTCTTTTATGACTGCTGGATATGCCGGTCGGTTCCGGGCAGACTTCTGTCATCAAAAGGGTCTAACCTCGTGTCTTTACTTTAATCATGTATTTAATTTATGACTAAGACCTCTCACATTGGGCCAATCATTTGTAGCCGCTGGATGGCCGGTCGGTTCCGGGCAGACTTCCGCTACAAAAGGGTCCAACCTCGTGTCTTAGTTGATTAATTACACCTAATTAATCACCCCCATATTAATTATCCCTAATTAATATCAAGTTTTTCATAACATGGGTAGACCTAACTCAATAGGTAAATTCCCATGGGGTAGACCTAACTCAATAGGTAAATTCCCACTTATGTTAATTTATTTTTATGGTATGCTTAATCATACCCAATCATACTTTTATTAGCATATTTATTAACCCCATCGTTCCCCACGTAAATCGTTCTCATTTCATGACATAATAAAAGGAAGATCCATCACAAGTATCATGGGTTTAACCACATCTTAGCATATAACTTTATCATGGGTTAAGAGGATGTCAACTTGCATATATGAGCATATATTAACCCAACTACATTTAACCCAAACTTGCATATTATCATACACATGATTTGCATAACATGTTGCATATGAGCTTGCATATTATCATACACATATCTTGCATAACATGTTGAACTTGCATATAAGCATTCTCATAACTTGCATAACATGTTAAACATGCATTTAGGCATACACATAACTTGCATAAGCATTCACATTCTTGCATAAGCATTCACATACTTGCATAAGCATTCACATACTTGCATATCATGTTAAACTTGCATTTAAGCATATATATAACTCGCATAAGCATTCACATACTTGCATAAGCATGCATAACTTGCATATCATGTTAAACTTGCATTTAAGCATATACATAACTTGCATAAGCATTCATATACTTGCATAACTCACTTGTTAAACATGCATAAACCCACTTATTAAATATGCATAAACCAACTTATTGAACATGCATATCATTACAAATGATTCAAACTCACTAATCCGCATTCAAGACCATAAGTCTCATTACACCCAATCTACTTACTTTAGCAATTGATGTTAAAGTGATAGAAACTCACCAAACCCAAGATTAGCAAACTTATGAAGTGGAATTAGTTGCTAAATATGAAGAAGATGATGATTAGAGGTTGATTAGAGAGTGATTAGCTTGCAACTTCCTTCATAAACTAGTGGAGGCTCTCTCAAGTTTGATTTTGGCGGCATGAGGCCATCATTCCTATTTTTAGTATGGATTAGGGTAGGTTTAGGGTGTATTTATAGATTAGGTGAGTGTTTTAGGCCCTTAGATTAACCCTAGGTTAGATTAGGTCCGTTAGATTTAGGAAATCTCTAGAACCCAGCCCTCCAAGCCAGCCTAAAACCCAACCTGGTGCACCCAGGTTCCCTGGACGCCGCGCCTAGGTCGACAGGCAAGTCGACAGGCAAGTCAACTCCCCAGTCGACAGGCCTGTCGACATCCCTGTCGACATGGGTAGGGCGGGAAGCTTCCCGCCTGGCCCCCTGCTGGCTCCAATTTCGAAATCTGAATTTGAATTTTTAAATCCGTTTTTAGCTTTAATTTTTCTGCAAACTTCATTGGGCCTTAACTGGGCCATACGGACTCCGATTCTCGAAAACTCGGACTCTATTTCGCGTATTTTTCCGAGACGAACGCAATGACGCAGCCCGTTACCCCCAATTCCCACATCTGAGATTATTTATCCTGTAATTAGTGAATTTTAGTATTACCTAAAATTCGGGGTGTTACATTACACCTTTAACTTTTATGGTTTGCAGCCTAAACTACTCCCTAATTTTTTTTGCTAAGTCAAAAAAGTTGTCCATGGACTTTGGTGGGAGCTTGGTGAACCAGAGTGATGCCACTCCCTTCAAATAGATAGGGAAGTATAAGCATTTAATCTCATCTATGGCCCATGCGCCAGCCATGTGCTGATCGTATTAGTATAAGTCACGTTAGGAACGGATCACCAGTTCCACCATTATCTGAAATCGTTGGTGGAATAAACTTTTTCTGGAACTTGGCCTTACGAATTTTTTCAGTGAGTGGAGTCTTACTAAGAGCAAAGTCCCACTCTTTCTGGTCATCATTTCATTCCATGTTCTCCTTCTTGATCTAGCTCACCATTTTTGAAAGACATTCTTCTTCACTGTGTCGACTCACAAAGTGGACACTATCACCTTTGTTGGATGTTCGTTTAAGCGAACGATCTCAGTTCGGAATTCGGGGCCCTGGACCTCCTCCTTAGGGAAGTGCCCCTTTGGTGGGACTAACCATGGTTCGAAAAGTTCACTTACAGAATGGGTCTTAACAATTAGTTTAGATTCTTCGTCATCAGCATTATCCGACTCATCAATCTCTTAAATAGAGCGATCATGATTGGGACTTGAAGAAGAAGAATTAGAATTCACCGTAGGGTTGATGTTGGCGTTCGCATTTGCTGCATTGGATTGAGTAGTGAACAAAGCTTCCAATCTATCCATCATAGCTTTATTTGAGATCTCCATCTGCTGAGTCAAACCGACAACAGCTTCATTAACTACTTCATTCAACTCGTTCCTAGTCACACTAGCTCCTACTCCTGAGGATTGGCCAACTTCATAAACATTAGTTTGCAGAGTAATGGGATTATCTGCAACATTTCCCGAGCTCGAAGCTCTTATGAACTTACTAACCGTTTTCTTTGGTGGCATTATCTCAGACAAACTCTTGAACTTTGAAAATAATCTCTCTACTGGCTTACATTTTAGATTTTGAGATTCTATCGCAAAAAACAATCCTTCAACTTCGGAATCCCACACAAAGCACTAGACCATTAGGATGTGATGTGGCCCCACGGTGGGTGCAAAAAATGTTAATGCGAAAAATGGCACTAACACCCAAGGTGTAATTCAACACTTC
This sequence comes from Allium sativum, assembly GCA_030737875.1. Lineage (NCBI taxonomy): Eukaryota > Viridiplantae > Streptophyta > Magnoliopsida > Asparagales > Amaryllidaceae > Allium > Allium sativum. The sequence goes on along the minus strand of CM060923.1, from coordinate 582,610,329 downwards.
ACAAACAGTTAAGATCTAGAAAAGTGGTAGCCACAAACACAAAAACCAAGTAAAAAAAGTGAGATTTATAGTGGTTCGGCCTAGATCTAGCTTACGTCCACTATAAAGAGTGCTTTCATTATCACTTTCAATGTTACAAGGTACACAATTTCTCTAGCTTTGCTCATTTTCTCCCTTTACAATGATTCTCTCTGTTTTCTTCTCTTTAATATCTTGATTCTCTCGATTTTGCTATGGAAATGGCTAGATCTCTATAATTGCAACGATTCTTTGAGTATATCTTCAACAATTGAGTATTTAGATGATCTTTGGCGATTCCATGGTGATTGAGATGTTGAATCGAAGCTTGAAAGAGGTTTAATGGAGGTTAGGATGATTTAGAGTTGTTGAGAAATGAAGTTGGCAGCACTTCATGGGAGGAGAAATCGGTGCCCTTCAATGGTGGAAACGTGGGGGTATTTATAAGTTTTATTTGGAGTGGAGTGGAAGTTCTGTAAATATGCATGCACGGTGCCCCGGGTTGGTGGACAACCCGACTTGATACAAACGACCTAATTCTATTATGCAAGAACGACCTGAATATGCTTAGCTGCATAATATCGCAACCGACCCAAATTATGTTATTAAACCATCCTATGCAATCATACTTGGCATCACACAGTTCGTTCATTCATAAAAGGTGCAACTTTATTCTTCAATGCTCACGTATTATAGGAGCATCCATACATTTGAAGATAACCGACCTATATTGAGCCGCACAATATATGACAACCTAAGCCATGCAATATATGACGACCTGATATTGCTTAGCTGGCATTTCGTTGTAAACAGACCTGCTATACGAGCCTTCATCGAACGACCTGGTTGTGCTGTCAGGTGGCTAACGATCTATGAAAGTGCAACGACCTTACTTATATTTCACGACCTGGTCCTCGTGTGGGTTAACACCGACCCAATCAATGTACCCATTTTAAGTCCAGTTGCAGTGTATTATTTGTGCCACATGTACTCCAACTTAGAACGACCCATCTGTTCTATTAATGTACAAACTGACCCATCCTGGTATTGAAGCGATCCATGCAATACATGCCACGCCTATTACTTCATGCAATGAGCTTCTTATACTAACAATCCATATATACTTCATTAATGACCTAAACAACAACTTGCATGTAGTGGCCGATCCATCTCATATTATACGAACAATCTATCATATAATATACTTATTATATAACCACGTTTTAATAACAGGGTTAACATACAGTAATTCTCTCTCCCTCTCTCTCTCTCTCTTCTCTACAATCTCTAGATAAATCTCTATCTCCCTCTCACTCTTCGAATATCTTCGAATTCTCACTAGTAGTAGAGATTATTGAACTTGATCTTCAATAATTGAGCTCGGTGATGATCTTCGATGATTTCTCGACGAGTATGATGATTGAGGTCTTTGGATGATGCTTGAAGAAGCTTTGATGAAGTTGTAGAACTTGAGTGTTGTTAGAGATCAAAAATGGCAGCCCTTCAGGAGGAAAATATATCCCTTTTTATGTGTGAGCGGGTCCGGTATTTATAAGCGAAGTTTGGAGTGGATTGGAGCGGAAAATATAGTGCATGCAACCTCCTTGGATCGGTGGGAGATCCATCCAATGGATCATGAGCGATTTACTGCTTCTCGACGACGCATCTTCTGCATTTTGGATCATGCGATCCATGCTTTATAGCTCTTCACTGATCCATGCTCGGGTCGTGTGAGCACGTTCCCTTGGATCAATTGAATTTGTCGTGTTCCCCACTCCGTGGCAAATGATCTAAAGCAATCCAATCCATCCTAATTATCTTATGATTGATCCATGCTTGGGTCGTATTGCCTGATACATGGAGCTTGCAGATCGAACCAGTGTGCAGCGATCCATCGATGGATCGTTTCGTAGTGACCCATCACATTTTACACCGTAATATATTTTCTTATGCTCTATGCACTTATACTTAGCTGATCCTTTTTTGCCGATCCAAGCTTATATACGATCCATTATTATTACTTCTCCATCCGATCCATGGGATGTTGAACGATAGACACTGATCCATCACTCATTTCTTAACCAACCCGGTCCATGATACTTCGAAATGTTTTACACATACACCCGATCCATCATATAAATGACATATTGCATCATCCAAGAATCGCGTTTTTTAACGAGATTAAACGTAAGATTTCAAGTTTCAAGTCATTTGGATTTATTCTGTGAGCCTGCGCAATTTAAAAGTGTATCAATTCACATTGTGACATTATAAAGGAATTTTTACAAAAACCTCGGAATTCGATGAAACCTGTTCCATCGTGTCCGGCATATTTAAATATGCTACAATGTCCATTTTCATCACAAATGAAGGTCGTCTGATGTGGGTTTTTCTTCAAGCTTACAGCGTAAGTTTTGTATATATTAAAATAATAATTTATTTATCCTATAAATATCTAACCCTAGTTTCTAACTGCGTAAACCAAGCCCATGTGGTGAAAGCTACTATAGCCGCCACCTAAACAACCAACGTCCAGAATTCACCCATCTTCTACCTCTTCGATCTTCAAATCCAACAATCCATTCGGGAAACTCCAAACTACTAAATTGCTCAACTCAACAAGATCTTTCAATTCAACGTCCATTATCGCAGATAGGTGGGTGAGCTATCCGAAAATGGCCTCGGAAGGGCGGCGGTTGCGTAGTAATTACACACGATGGGTCACGGTTTCGGTCGAGACTTGGGTCGGTGATGAAGCAAGGAGGGGCGCAGGTCGTGGTAATCTCAGATCATGATCCGGTCAACCCTAAGGTGACGAGTGGTGGAAGGAATCGGCCGACAGTGTGGTTTGGAGTACCTGAAGTGAATATAACAAAGTACATGAATCTGGTTTGGTTATGGGTTAACGAAGTAATTTGCACAAGAATTATTTAATTAAGCATTGGTTAAAATCATTTATATTAAAAAAAAACTTCTTGCTGTGTGGTATCAGGGTTCAAGAACGAGGGTAGTCAGCATGAGTGGATGAATTGGTGCATGAATTAATCTTGAGCTGACAAAGCAATATACGTGATGGGAAGAAAGAAATTGTCCCATATTCTCGCAGAGGATTAGTTGGCTTGTATCATCTAAAAAAACTAACTAAATAAGCTAATAAATTTGTATATTAAGGTTTACTATTTATTTAAAATTATATATATTTATAATGTGTGAATTATGGCGTCCATGCAGGAATGAGATACAACAGTGAACGCATGGTATAGGGTTAAGCATTGAACGAAGATAGAGAATTGTATCACTAGCTGAAATTAATAATCAAGTAATTACAAACATAAACGATTTTAATTAAGGAAAATTAATGATTTTAATTTAAATCGTATTATTATAATATTATAATTTGTGTGTATGCGGACAAAATCAAACAAAACAAAGGACATTGGACCACATCAATGAACACTACATGCTGGAACAATCTGGAATCATCTAAAATTTTTAATTAAATTAAACGTTGGTTTAATTTAACTAAAACAAATCGCTTTAGCGACAAATGAAAATCAATGTAAGTATAACTCACTCAGTTTATCCCGCTTATATTTTATATAAGTTGGGTTAAATTCTTGTGTGATATGGTTGTTTATTATTGAATGATTGCTGATTATATATTCATATATTGGCTGACTGATTAAATTAAACGTTCATTTAATTTAATTGAAATCCAATCGTTATTTTAATGATTATTTCCAGTTGAGGTAACTTACCTTGTTGGTCACGTTTATAATAATATAAATGTATTAAATTTATAGTTGGATGTTTGGATTGCTGTTATTGGCTGATTGTTGAAATTATTGATTGAACTGTTTATTTCCGTTTATCAATGATAAATATATTGTCGTATTTAATTGAAATGATTATTTTGAGGTAACCTTTTTGGATGCAAGGAAAGACAGGTTGGAGGGATCCAATAGGATTCCTTGATTATGTTGGTAAAATTTATCATATTTAATGGATATGTTTATTTGGATGTACAATTGAATGAAATAAACCCCTATTTCATGATTATAACTATATTTCAAACCAAATTATAACTATATTTCAAACAAAGCAGGTATTTACATTTAACTTGTTGACAATCTTTATACAAACAACGAATCTATATCACTACCATATTCAATAAATTAAAATTTTCAATATATAAATGGACTTCCAAGAGTAGTTAATCCATTTTATATATTGTTAGTTCATATTAATTTCAAATTTCAACATAAATAAATTATCAAACACAAGTCATTATCTATATACAACCATTGAGAACCAATTCTCAATAAATAAAGCTAAGTTCATATCTTAACAATCTATGGCACAAAACATTAATTTTAATATTTAAACCAACATTGTTCAAAATCACGTTAAATTTAATATTTCAAATTGTCGCAAAATCTCGGGTGTTACATATCCCCCGAGCAAAATTAACCTGGTGTAGTAGAAGTCTAAGGGGACATAGTGCAGACTGGGTTGCCCTACACCTTCCAAGATGAGTGGTTTTACATAGTCTTCGGTGATTGTTCATTATATATATATATAATATTTAAAAAGACTGCCTTACATAGGTCTTAATGCCATATATAAAATGGTAAACGCTCTCCAATCTCATTCCTTTATCCGATCCTACGATCCTCAAAACTTCCAGCCTGATTTTAGTTCATACCCCATAGCTTGCTCAACATTTTCGCACTCAATAAAAATGAGAACACTATTTTGCACCCATGGCCTTATCTTACTGATTTTATAATGAAATACCAGGGTTTTCCACTTTCTATGAAAAGTCCATTTTAACCCTAATCTTGCTGTTACTCAGTCACCTCATCATTCATCATTTTTGTGATCCTAAACTTATTTTGATTGCTTTGATATTCACTTTTTATTTTAACCCAGCATGCTTTTTCCCATTTATAGAAATTAATTCATCACCATAAAACACAAGCTATTTGCATGATTAAGTCACTCACGTGCCTCGTATTTTATTTGTAAAGATATGTACACAACCACTGTTGTATGCTTAGATATAAAAGGTTACCTAATACTTTCAATTTGTGAATAGGTCGTGTACTATGCATGCTATAAAAAGGCTTTTTATATAAATTATCACAACAATATCCAGCCGGTAATGCATATACATATATATATATATATATATATATATATATATATATATATATATATATATATTTGTGTGTGTGTGTGTGTGTCCTTATAATATTAAACTACTTATAGGTTAACATTTATCCTCGATAATTTGGGTCTTTATAACTATATGGATAAATTCAATCTTAGAGTTGCATGATTAATGTCAAAGAGTAAGACCAATTCATATGTGCAATTAATGCATATTGGTTGCGTCATTTACTCAGTTAATTCTATAGATGTATTCAATTTTAGAGCTGTGTGATAGGTTTTAAGGGGCAATACCAATTCATACATGAAAGAAATGCATATATTCAATCTTAGAGCTGCATGATAGATTTTAAAGGGTAATACCAATCCATACATGTGACAAGTGCACGAGTATGTATGTGTGTGTGTGTGTAATCTTAGAGTTCACTGTAAGTTATAGAGAATAAGACCAATTCAGACGTGCAATAAATATGGGATTATTTCTAAAACAATAATATAAGGGACATTTTGAGAAGTTCATGTCTATACAGAAAGTATGATATCAAAGGTATTATTGCACCCAGTCTATAAGATAAAGATCTTTAAATTAGGTATAAAATAGACTGATATGGAGAAGAGGTAATGGATTTTATGTGGAAGATGGAAAAAATAGCACGATATTCGATATAGGAGCTACGCGATAAGTTTTGATAGGCAATATCAATTCATCCAAGCAATGGATGCTGAATTATTTTGAAAGGATGAATCATAAGTGATTATTTACTAGGTAAAGAGAGAGATTAATGCATGAAATTAATGTGTATGGATTCAATTGTTTACTCTATTAATTTGTGTATATATGTATACAGGAAAATAGTGTGAAGGACAAAATAAACAAAAAATTGTTCCATAAGGTAAAGAGAAAGATTCATAAATGTAATTATGGTATATTGGTTGGATTATTTACGTAGTTAAGTTGTATAAATATATTCAATCTTTGAACTAGAAGATAAAATTTAAAATGCAAGACAAATTCATGCATGTAATAAATGTAAAGTTAATTTTAAAATAACATTGTAAATGACATTTTGAGAAGTTCAAATATACACCTAAAAAAAGAGTGACAGCAAATCACTACATCTATTATTAGTGGGAAAAGTGGAAGATTAGTGCATGTAATTAGTGTGTATTAATTGAATTATTTACTCAGTTGATTTATATGCATATATTTGACTTTAAAATTGGAAGATAATTTTTACAAGCTAAGACCAAACCATGTATATGGGATTATTTTGACCAAACCATTAAGTATTCATATTTCGACACAATTTTTGATTATTTTGGTTTTCTATGTCAACTTAGGTGTGTTTTAGGGGACATTACAACATCTCATCTTCTAAACCTGTTCTTATTCAATTTTCAAATTAATTCATATTATAAAATTATATAAATACACAATATTTCTTTGAATACTCATCTAAATAGCGATGACGTCAGTGATATACTATGCTATCATCGTAATTGTTTAATGTTTCCTTATGTTAGGAGTATCAAACATTCTTGTGACATTCAAGTGCATTATTATAACCGAATTGTTTTCAAGAAAATATTAGAATGGTCAGGTCTAAACTGTTTTAGCCTTTTACTCATCCCTTTTACTCAGCCTGTCTACGACGACCAAGAAAACATCCCGACATAAATCCAACCCACTTACCCACCAACCTAATTTCAATTTTTTTTATTCTTCTGAACTTTATAGATTAAATCCCTGTTTTTCGAAGAAAAAAACATCGAAATTCGATGTAAAAAATTATCAAACTTCAAAACTTAATTCAATATATGATTATCTTCATATTTATGAAAGAAAAGCAGAAAAAAATTAAAACATATTCACATATCAGCGAAATCTTGTAATTTTTTAAAAAATTGCAGACATCGCAGCAATTATATCAAAATATTGCATGTTTTCATGCAATTTTTGCTGATTTGCTTCAAGATTTCAAATTTGAAGCCTACACTTATTTTAACATCACATTATAGTAGAAAAATCATTATAAAATGAAGAAAATTGCATACAAATGAAAATATTTCATTTCTAGTAAAAGGCAGAAAAAACAACTATTTGCAAAAATTACAGAAACATACGTCTGCAATACACTGTTAAATAATCGCAAATTTGTCTGCAGTTATATACAATACAATAAGTGCAGACATTGTTGTACCTATTTTTTTTTTCCAATACCGGTAATGCACTATATAATAATTTTAGAAATGTTAGCACATATTCATAAAAAGTGCAGGCATTTCTACAAAAACGTTTCTTGGAAACCTTCAGTTAATAATTACAATTTTTTGAAATTTTTTTATATAGTGGCACAATAAATCATAAAACATTTGCTAGGCTAAAACTATTACCACTTTGTATGAAAACCTAGGAAGGAGTCCGCCTTACGATATATTCCATTTTATGGAAGTGTTGCTAGCTCCACTTTTAAAATACTCTCACAAATTGGATTAACTAGGAACATTCTGGTTTCTCACCGTTTAAAATTTAAATGCACGATTTTGGATTAACTAGGAACATTCTGGTTTCTCACCGTTTAAAATTTAAATGCACGATTGTGGAGTCTTGGGAACCAACCCAATCCTAAATCCGTTTTTTCTAGCAAATTGATTGCTTCCCTTTCTTTACATCAACAAACTAAATTCCTTATGCTTCTCTCTTCTTTGAATTGATGTGAACTGAAGTAAAGTGATTGAAGGGCTTGTGTTGCGATTAAGTCCGCTTCTAGATTAAGATTCTCGATCTTGTGGGTATGCTTGATTTTCTGCTTTTACTTTTGAATTTTTTTGGTTGAATGCATGTTTTTTTTTTTTTTTTTGTTAAGATCTATGTTCTGATTATGAAACTCATCTGCTTAGACTTCGAATTTTTTTTTTTATTTCAAAAGTTATCATGTTAATAATCTTAGCTATGAGCATTAGGAAAATATTGGTTTTGTTAGAAGCAACGTGTTAATCTTTAGCTACCATGATTTTCGCTTAGTTCATTGATTTGACCACCAAAGTTTTTTTTTTTTTTTTTTTTTTTTTTTTCTCAAATTACAATTGTTGTTAACTTGAAAACTATGGATATTACCCAGATCTTTCAGATCAATAACTCAAGTTATAGAATTATAGTTTGATCTATTGACTAGAAAAGAAAGACTTTTGCTTTTATATTGCTTAGTTTGCTTTGAAACTGAGAGATTCAATTTTTTTTGATTGTTTGTATTGCCTATTGTGTGTTCTTTTATTATATGTACAATTATGTATCCATAATTCCACAAACACTCATTTATTTCTAACAATTTTTTCATATTTCACAAGCTTGTCTTTTCAACTACTTAGTTTATATACAAGTGTTCTTTAATTATGTATTCATAATTCCATAAGTAGGTCTTTTCAGTAGCTATTTATCTATAACAACAAATTCAACTGAAAAAATACAAGTAGCCTTATACTATAATTCTTAAAAGAAAATTAATATTTTTTAAGGTTAGGAACACCAAGTTAAGGTTGTATACTCCAAGGAACCATGTTGCTTAAGGAAAATTTGTTTATCTACCTTTTTGGGGAAATGTGATTTTTAACAAGTCGTTGTTGAACTACAATAAGTCTTCATTTAAATTTTTGCCTGCATCATGAACTGATTTCTTCCATTATTGTTTACAGAGTTGGGGAAATGGTTACTTTTCTTGTTAAGGCCAATGAAATTTTTGTGAAATTGTGGAAGATTCAAACAAGATTGATGGATAGTTTTGCTCTTGATGTGCAAATTTATGCTTGATTGGGTTGTAGATAATATTGGTTATCTTCATTTTTTTAAATGTTGTGCATATGATTTGTGTAGTCAACTACATGAGTTATTCTTAACTTCAGATTATGGAAAACACGGATAAGCAGAAATTTGGTGGCACTATAGTAAATTTTGATATTGAAGTGTTGATAATATTAGAAAACCAAGATGTTCCATACCATGAATAATATTGTACTTTCCCCTATATGTATTTATGTCTACATAAGAGCCTTCAATGGTAGTCATATTTTGCAACCTGTTGATTTTTATCACACAGTCTAATTTGAATAATATTGGTTTCTCTCTCTTCAACGTCATAGTAAAATCGTAGAAAAACAAGTTTTATTTAAATCGGAATGTATGGTGGAAACTTTACATATACATATGAACACACACACACACAAACGTGTGTATATATATATATATATATATATATATACACACACACACACACACACATATATAGGCACACACACACACATACAAAATCATGTTTTCATCTCAAGCAATTTTGGTGATTTATTATTTAATTCATGTGGTTCATTAACAATATATTGTCTTTTATTTGTAACTTTTGATTTGATTTCTCTATTCTAATTATGTTCTTTGGATTGTGTTGTTCTTGATTGTATTAAATGATTATTTTCACTATTTATATTGCTATCAGTTCTTTTTCTTTATAATCGAAGGCTTTAATGCCTGGCTAGTGATTTTTAGTAATGAGCTTATGTTTATTTTTATAACATTTTTTGTCCACCGATACAAAAAAGGACATATAAAGTTGTCAATTATTGATGGTTCAATGAAAACAATTGTATATTGATTACCTTAATCGATCAATCTTTTATGTGGATGAAGAAATAAATATCTTACTATCTTTGAAGATGGGTTTTTCTTAAACCGTTGGTTAGAGAACTAAAACTAATGCATGTCAAATTAAATCACCTTTTGTTTATAACACTTATTAAGTGTAATAAAAAAAATATAGTCTCACTTGTAATCAGTTTGACGAACGTAAGTGCAAAATTTAGTTGTCACTTTTATTAAACTGACATTTCTCACAATTTCAGCTATTATATTAGGATTTCTTTATATGATATTCTTTTATTGAGTTATTTGTATAATTTGTTTTTAATTGTCAAGAAATTCATGTGTAATACAATTTCAGCTATTATATTAGGATTTCTTTATATGATATTCTTTTATTGAGTTATTTGTATAATTTGTTTTTAATTGTCAAGAAATTCATGTGTGATTTTTATTAAAGACACCACACAAATTGATTTGGAACCGACACAAGTTTGGTGTTTTGGGATTTCCTCTTGGTCGCGTGTATTCAAGATTCGTAAATCATGGATTGTAAGTTATACTTACACATAAATCTTTAGTGCCTAAATCTGTCACTTCCTATTAACATGAATATTCGGCTGATGTTCTCTTTTATATTTAGTAATTTTTAATTGAACTGTGTATAGGTATTCTTTTGGAAGAAATAAAACTATCACATTGTCATGATTAGTTCGAAATGGCGAGTACTTCTATTTGATGCTGATGAAAAAGACAATGATAATAATAATGATGATGTTGAAGATGACGATAGTAATGAGATTCAATGTTCAACCGGATAACCAAGTATGTCTTATCTTCACCCCTTTATTTATCCAAATTTTTGCTGAAGTAATGTTCATTTGGTCTACAATCACTACAATAAAAAGGACCTTTTATAGTGTTTAAAATCACTATTAAAGCTTTCTATCACGATTCTATAAACGTCATAAATCAACATGTTGTAATAAGCCCGGTTGATACTATAGCGTTTCAAACTTGCAATGTAAAACATACCCCTATCGATGCAACTACTTCTCAACAGCCTTTTGAAGCGTGCTATAGAACTTCTATGACGTCATTTAATCGCTATAACATGTTGACATGTCTATTATTATAGCACTAAAGTGCGCTATCAAATGTATCATATCAATCTTTTATGACGCACAAGGTTATTACGACGCCAAGTCGAGCCAAGTCGAGCCACTACCGTCTAGAAGACTAGTCGACAAGTCGTCCGACTAGTCGTGACTGGTCGACAAGTCTTTTATATGCATATATTTATTAGACTTAAATATATAATATATTTAGATATAAAGATAACATAATACTAGGTTCAAATTCAACAAAGATAACATAATAATAGGTTCAAATTCAACATAACATGATAGATCCTAGTCACAACAAAACAAAACCCATAATAGATCATAAAATGAGTATGAACTCAAGCAAAATCATCCATCTCAATATCATCTCCATCTCCTTCAACGTTGACATTGCTTGGATCGGGTAATGGTACACCATAATCATCCTCCACTTCTTCATCATCAAGAGGAATGGCTTCTTCATCGGATTCTTCATCAACTAATCCAAATGTTGAACTAGTGTTACGACGAGTGTAGACCAACATATCACTACTAGAACCAACATGAGATCTCCTTGGAAGATTGCGTCCCTCAAGCGCATGTGATGCACCTTGAGCTTCATCCACAGCACTCCAAAAAGTATCCTCTTCATTGCTAATCCACTCATTATTCCATTCGAAGTCATCAAGTACAAATGGATCAAAATTCCTTCCAAGTTCACGCCTTTTTTTGAATCTTGAATCTATTTTTCGGTTGTATTGGACATAAACCAAGTCATTTAAACGTTGATGTTCCAATCTATTCCTCTTTTTTGTTTGAATTAAAAAAATATAAAATGCAATTAGACCTAAAGTATAAATAGTGTAAATTTGAAAACAAATATCTTAAAATATATGGGAACTTACAAACTCAAATGTACTCCAATTGCGTTCACAACCGGAAGATGAACAACAAAGACCAACAATACGCTTCGCAAATGATTGAAGCTCAAGTGCACGACCTCCATAAGCATCCCACCAATCAACTAACATAAATTAATAAATATAATTGTGTTTTAGTACTACTTGCGAGGATATAATTGTGCCAGTAATACTATGCATCAAACTTAAAAATATACGAAACTTACGAGGATTTTTTTGCTTTCTTTGGTCAAGTGCCATCTCTCTTGCAAATGCTTCCCTTGAATTTTTATAGTCATCGGCATGATTACTTATCTTGTTCCGCGTACCCCGATCTATGATCATCTTCTCAAGCACATCATTAAAGTCGTCTCTTAACCGAGAGGCATAAGCATGATCATTTTCTAGAACATCAAAGTATTTACCCGGATTAAGAAATAAAGCAGCCCCATATATTGGTTTTCCCATTTGGTTCTTCCAACGATCATCAATGATTTTAATCAATTTGCTCAACAATGCTCGTTTCTTCTCGAATGACGCTTTGATCTTATTTTTTGCGAAGTCCATAGCATATGCAATCTCTGCCAAAGTGGGTCTCTCATCCCCATCAACAATCCGTAACACCACAAGAAGAGGTTGTGATGCTTGAATGCACTCTTCAACACTATTCCAAAAAAGCGATGAAAACACAGTGTCACAAATTTTCTTGCCGTTTTCTGTTTTTGCCAACTTAGATCTATTCCAATCCTCGGCACAAAACAAAAAACGCAACGATTCCCGATTCTTGTACAAACTTTGCAATGTGAGAAAAGCAGTGGCAAACCTCGTAGCTCCAGCCCTCACTAAATCCCTCCCATTAGTCTTGTCCCTCAATGCATCAAGTATACGCCCATGCCTATAAATAAATGTAGTACATCTTCTTGCTTGATTAATTGTTTTTTTAAAGCCCGGCAACTTGCCTATGTCCTCCAACATCAAATCAAGACAATGGGCAGCACATGGAGTCCAAAATAAAGTAGGAAATCTAGCCTCTAAGAGCTCACCTGCTGCCTTATAATTTGCACCATTATCTATCACAACTTGTACAACATTTTTCTCACCTATTTCCTTGATCTTGCTACCAAGTAAGTCAGCCAACATTGATGCACCGTGTGATTCACTAGAAGCATTAACCGAACCCAAGAACAAAGTACCTTCGGGACTGTTGGCAAGAAAGTTTATAAGGTGCCTTCCTCGTCTATCCGTCCACCCATCCGACATAAGCGTGCATCCGTATATTTTCCAAGATTTTTCATGCTTCTCCTTCTGCTTTTCTGTCTCTTCTTTTGCTTTTTTAAGTAGAGGAACCCTTAATTCATGAAATGTGTTGGGGGGGGGGGGGGCTTCAAACCCGGTCCATATTGGCTTATGGACTCAACCATGACTTCATAACTCCTAGAGTTGGCAGCATTAAAAGGTATTCCACACTCGTAGAAAAAGTTGTCAATGTGCATATGAACTCTTTCTTTCTCTTCTTGCGTTCTGATGCGACTTTCCAAGGTTGTTTGACTCGTACCTTTGAAATGTCTATCTTCAATAATTTATTCCGGTGTCCTCATAAGCATCAAGCCAACTGATTTAGAAGGTTTAGGTTGGACTTTCTGAAATTCAAATGTCTTCGTTTTCTTTTTTGGAATAGTATTGGAGGCTGCAGTGGATTCGATTTCTTGAACCTCATCATCATCGTCATCATCAAGTTGCACCCGTTTATTCTTCTTTTTACTTTCCATAAAATCACTCATTTCTCTAGCAATCTCTCTAGTTGTCTTTGGACATTTATGAATATCCGGAAAACCGCCAATCAAATGTTGCTTGAATCTGTTAATGCCGGCATGATTTTCATTTCCGCAAAGAATGCATTTAACCACATCTTTATTGCTCAAGTTTGGCCAAAATGCATACTTCTAACCGGGATCATTTGATTTAGCTTTCCTCTTAGGATCTTTAGCCATCTCATGCCAACTATTTTCCGTGTTATTCTCCATTTCAACCGCTGCGAATATAATTAGAAGTTAATAACAAATCAGTAAAAAAACAGTTTAGTAAAAAAAAAAAAAAAAAACTGCTGTTGAAATAATTCAGTTAGTAAAAACAATTCAGTAAAAAAAAAAAAACAGTTCAGTTTTAAAAACAGCTCTTTAAAAACAGTTCAAAAAAGAAACAGCTGCTGGTGCTCACAGTTTTCTTCGATAGAAGGAAAAAAAAAAACACAAAATCGAGCAAGCTACCTGGCTGGCGGCAGACAAAGGATGGAGCAACGTTGAATATCGAAGAGGGAAGGAAGGTCGAAGTCGAAGTCGACTTCAGCTAGGGTTTTTTTTTTCCTTTTCAATCGACGCTCGTTTCAACTTTCAACTGAAGAAAATCGAAGTCGACTTCAGGTAAATTAGGGTTTTTGGGCTCGAATTATGTTCTGGGCTCGATTTTGGCCCACCACCGTGGAATTCAACAAGTCGACAGCCGTGGAATATTTCCAGGCGACTGCTCGACGACTAGTCGTCGACTAGTCGACGACTAATCGTCGACGTGATAACCTTGATGACGCATTGAAACACAAAGTTCATTACTGTCTATTGAAGCGTTTTTTTCTTGCTATGAAACTGTTTAATCCTTGCAAAATATTTTGTATAGCACTAACATAATGCTATAGTATGACAAAACCTAACAAATTTTCTTTTCACAGCATAGTTAAATCACTGTAAAAAAATTCGATTACATTTTTTACTGCCATATACACTCAAGCTTACAATTTTCAATTCTACTAATATATTACACCAATTCAAACAACCACATTTATCATATTATAATGTAAGTACATAAGTGGAGTCATAAGCTTAATCGCAAAACATATATATCCATAGTATTTCATACATGAAGAATCAAACGTATAAATATTTATGATAAAAATTAACGGTACATAAAACTGTAGCAAACCAAAATGATACATAATAAAAAAAAATGTTGAACATCATTGGACCATACATAATGCAAGCATGACAGATTCGAAGGAGAAAGAGCGTGACATCATGTAGCTATCGGATCTGGCTGCATGCCACGCAAATCATTAGATACACTATGAGATCTGATCATGCACGTTGAAGGTAATTGTTGGCTATTGCCATTGGGTAAGATTTCAGATGGAAAAAACCTGGTAGTGATCCCTATCATGGTGTAAAATCAAAAAAGTTAATTAATATTCAGATAGTTTAAATTACATGTAAATGCGTAAACATGCAATAACTATTTCCTACTTATAAAGATAGTAGAAATCACATTACATATATTCTACACGTATCTACGCCAACCAAATAATATACACAATCTTGCAGGGTGCATGATTGGATATCGATATTTTAGCATATGGAGATAAACATTGATGCACACAAACATGCTTCTATATAAATATAATAGGTGGTCAAACATGCTTTTCTAACAATAAAGAACCATTGAGAGCATGAATGTGGTTATATCTTGGGACATATCTGCAAACTCTAGTCACCAGGACAATCACTAATTGTTCACAGAACATGCTTTCATCAAGGTTATAACCTTTTTGATTGGTTCATAACAATTGTGTAACCAAAAATAACAATAACAAAAATAGTGGGGTTGAAGCAGTACTGCCAGGAACACTTTTGAGGATATTGTAATGCAGGTGCCATCTTATTGAGAACTCCATGTCAAATTCTAGTTACTTGTCAAAATGTGATGAAAATAAAAGAACAATCCATATTGAACAGGTCATTTTACATATAAATTTGCAAGATCAAATCAATGACAACGAGTTTTGAATTTTCTTTTAATATGTGTCTAATGTCTATATAGCACACATGCACATCACAACCTTGCAGAGCCGGCTCTAGCCAGGTGGTCTGTAGGGTAGCCAGGCCAATGGCCTAACTCTGTTACATGCAGCATGGATGTTATGCCTCTGAGTTGTTCATAATCTATATGCATTTCACAATCTAACATACTGCATTCACTTACCACAAAAATTGCTCTGGGTTGTTCTTTTAGGAAGAGCTTTTAATGTAGTTGGGTCCTTATGTGTACCAGTCTCATGTTTTTTTCATATATAATGGATCAATAGGCAAACAAGACAGACTCAAACATTTGCAGTCATGCACATTTAACAATCAAAACTAGAAAATAACAAAGTGCACAAGCACAAAACAAAGTCAATAAGCGCAAGCTTGAGGGTAATTTTCATAAAACTAAGCTAACCCAATAGCACCCAATAATTTCAGTTATCGTGTGCAAGCTTTTCTTGTTAATTTAACTTTCACTTTTCTTGTTAATTTAACTCTATTTGGTAGAGCCTTTTGTAGTATAAAATATAAGCGAATAATTATTTATATTAAACATTGAGTTTTATTTGATTAAACGTGCAAACCAATTCAAACACCTTCCAGAAAAACTAATTTACATCCATGGTTTATTACTTGCAACAGGCACAGTCAGCTGAAGTTTGTAAATTAACAAAAACAAAGATATTTTTTGTCATTTAACATAAGACCTAGCAATATTTACAAAATATAACGCTTCTTACCTTCCTGCCAAGATGGAAAGAAACTTGAGGTCCTCCAATTAAATCAACAACAGAAACCATTCTTGTCAACTGAAGTATGTGAATTAATGAAGCATCCGCATAAATATAATTTCAAACATTGCTGATTATATTACATAGCGATTGACTCCAAGCATATAAAAATTAAATTAGGAAGGAGACTGATTATAAATTTATCTTAAAGGAGATTGATCAACCACTGCCTGTTGTTCCTTAAACAGCTTTGTTTGCAACACACTCATCTCCTTGACATATTTTCTAGCTGGCAACCATTTCTGTACCGGCTGTGCACCAAGGTTATTACGACGCCAAGTCGAGCCAAGTCGAGCCACTACCGTCTAGAAGACTAGTCGACAAGTCGTCCGACTAGTCGTGACTGGTCGACAAGTCTTTTATATGCATATATTTATTAGACTTAAATATATAATATAATTAGATATAAAGATAACATAATACTAGGTTCAAATTCAACAAAGATAACATAATAATAGGTTCAAATTCAACATAACATGATAGATCCTAGTCACAACAAAATAAAACCCATAATAGATCATAAAATGAGTATGAACCCAAGCAAAATCATCCATCTCAATATCATCTCCATCTCCTTCAACGTTGACATTGCTTGGATCGGGTAATGATACACCATAATCATCCTCCACTTCTTCATCATCAAGAGGAATGGCTTCTTCATCGGATTCTTCATCAACTAATCCAAATGTTGAACTAGTGTTACGACGAGTGTAGACCAACATATCACTACTAGAACCAACATGAGATCTCCTTGGAAGATTGCGTCCCTCAAGCGCATGTGATGCACCTTGAGCTTCATCCACAGCACTCCAAAAAGTATCCTCTTCATTGCTAATCCACTCATTATTCCATTCGAAGTCATCAAGTACAAGTGGATCAAAATTCCTTCCAAGTTCACGCCTTTTTTTGAATCTTGAATCTATTTTTCGGTTGTATTGGACATAAACCAAGTCATTTAAACGTTGATGTTCCAATCTATTCCTCTTTTTTGTATGAATCTAAAAAAATATAAAATGCAATTAGACCTAAAGTATAAATAGTGTAAATTTGAAAACAAATATCTTAAAATATATGGGAACTTACAAACTCAAATGTACTCCAATTGCGTTCACAACCGGAAGATGAACAACAAAGACCAACAATACGCTTCGCAAATGATTGAAGCTCAAGTGCACGACCTCCATAAGCATCCCACCAATCAACTAACATAAATTAATAAATATAATTGTGTTTTAGTACTACTTGCGAGGATATAATTGTGTCATTAATACTATGCATCAAACTTAAAAATATACGAAACTTACGAGGATTTTTTTGCTTTCTTTGGTCAAGTGCCATCTCTCTTGCAAATGCTTCCCTTGAATTTTTATAGTCATCGGCATGATTACTTATCTTGTTCCGCGTACCCCGATCTATGATCATCTTCTCAAGCACATCATTAAAGTCGTCTCTTAACCGAGAGGCATAAGCATGATCATTTTCTAGAACATCAAAGTATTTACCCGGATTAAGAAATAAAGCAGCCCCATATATTGGTTTTCCCATTTGGTTCTTCCAACGATCATCAATGATTTTAATCAATTTGCTCAACAATGCTCGTTTCTTCTCGAATGACGCTTTGATCTTATTTTTTGCAAAGTCCATAGCATATGCAATCTCTGCCAAAGCGGGTCTCTCATCCCCATCAACAATCCGTAACACCACAAGAAGAGGTTGTGATGCTTGAATGCACTCTTCAACACTATTCCAAAAAAGCGATGAAAACACAGTGTTACAAACTTTCTTGCCGTTTTCTGTTTTTGCCAACTTAGATCTATTCCAATCCTCGGCACAAAACAAAAAACGCAACGATTCCCGATTCTTGTACAAACTTTGCAATGTGAGAAAAGCAGTGGCAAACCTCGTAGCTCCAGCCCTCACTAAATCCCTCCCATCAGTCTTGTCCCTCAATGCATCAAGTATACGCCCATGCCTATAAATAAATGTAGTACATCTTCTTGCTTGATTAATTGTTTTTTTAAAGCCCGGCAACTTGCCTATGTCCTCCAACATCAAATCAAGACAATGGGCAGCACATGGAGTCCAAAATAAAGTAGGAAATCTAGCCTCTAAGAGCTCACCTGCTGCCTTATAATTTGCACCATTATCTGTCACAACCTGTACAACATTTTTCTCACCTATTTCCTTGATCTTGCTACCAAGTAAGTCAGCCAACATTGATGCACCGTGTGATTCACTAGAAGCATTAACCGAACCCAAGAAGAAAGTACCTTCGGGACTGTTGGCAAGAAAGTTTATAAGGTGCCTTCCTCGTCTATCCGTCCACCCATCCGACATAAGCGTGCATCCGTATATTTTCCAAGATTTTTCATGCTTCTCCTTCTGCTTTTCTGTCTCTTCTTTTGCTTTTTTAAGTAGAGGAACCCTTAATTCATGAAATATGGAGGGGGGGGGCGGGGGCTTCAAACCCGGTCCATATTGGCCTATGGACTCAACCATGACTTCATAACTCCTAGAGTTGGCAGCATTAAAAGGTATTCCACACTCGTAGAAAAAGTTGCCAATGTGCATATGAACTCTTTCTTTCTCTTCTTGCGTTCTGATGCGACTTTCCAAGGTTGTTTGACTCGTACCTTTGGAATGTCTATCTTCAATAATTTATTCCGGTGTCCTCATAAACATCGAGCCAACTGATTTAGAAGGTTTAGGTTGGACTTTCTGAAATTCAAATGTCTTCGTTTTCTTTTTTGGAATAGTATTGGAGGCTGCAGTGGATTCGATTTCTTGAACCTCATCATCATCGTCATCATCAAGTTGCACCCGTTTATTCTTCTTTTTACTTTCCATAAAATCACTCATTTCTCTAGCAATCTCTCTAGTTGTCTTTGGACATTTATGAATATCCGGAAAACCGCCAATCAAATGTTGCTTGAATCTGTTAATGCCGGCATGATTTTCATTTCCGCAAAGAATGTATTTAACCACATCTTTATTGCTCAAGTTTGGCCAAAATGCATACTTCCAACCGGGATCATTTGATTTAGCTTTCCTCTTAGGATCTTTAGCCATCTCATGCCAACTATTTTCCGTGTTATTCTCCATTTCAACCGCTGCGAATATAATTAGAAGTTAATAACAAATCAGTAAAAAAACAGTTTAGTTAAAAAAAAAAAAAAAAAACTGCTGTTGAAATAATTCAGTTAGTAAAAACAATTCAGTAAAAAAAAAAAAACAGTTCAGTTTTAAAAACAACTCAAAAAAGAAACAGCTGCTGCTGCTCACAGTTTTCTTCGATAGAAGAAAAAAAAAAAACACAAAATCGAGCAAGCTACCTGGCTGGCGGCAGACAAAGGATGGAGCAACGTTGAATATCGAAGAGGGAAGGAAGGTCGAAGTCGACTTCAGCTAGGTTTTTTTTTTCCTTTTCAATCGACGCTCGTTTCAACTTTCAACTGAAGAAAATCGAAGTCGACTTCAGGTAAATTAGGGTTTTTGGGCTCGAATTATGTTCTGGGCTCGATTTTGGCCCACCACCGTGGAATTCAACAAGTCGACAGCCGTGGAATATTTCCAGGCGACTGCTCGACGACTAGTCGTCGACTAGTCGACTAATCGTCGACGTGATAACCTTGATGACGCATTGAAACACAAAGTTCATTACTGTCTATTGAAGCGTTTTTTTCTTGCTATGAAACTGTTTAATCCTTGCAAAATATTTTGTATAGCACTAACATAATGCTATAGTATGACAAAACCTAACAAATTTTCTTTTCACAGCATAGTTAAATCACTGTAAAAAAATTCGATTACATTTTTTACTGCCATATACACTCAAGCTTACAATTTTCAATTCTACTAATACATTACACCAATTCAAACAACCACATTTATCATATTATAATGTAAGTACATAAGTGGAGTCATAAGCTTAATCGCAAAACATATATATCCATAGTATTTCATACATGAAGAATCAAACGTATAAATATTTATGATAAAAATTAACGGTACATAAAACTGTAGCAAACCAAAATGATACATAATAAAAAAAAATGTTGAACATCATTGGACCATACATAATGCAAGCATGACAGATTCGAAGGAGAAAGAGCGTGACATCATGTAGCTATCGGATCTGGCTGCATGCCACGCAAATCATTAGATACACTATGAGATCTGATCATGCACGTTGAAGGTAATTGTTGGCTATTGCCATTGGGTAAGATTTCAGATGGAAAAAACCTGGTAGTGATCCCTATCATGGTGTAAAATCAAAAAAGTTAATTAATATTCAGATAGTTTAAATTACATGTAAATGCGTAAACATGCAATAACTATTTCCTACTTATAAAGATAGTAGAAATCACATTACATATATTCTACACGTATCTACGCCAACCAAATAATATACACAATCTTGCAGGGTGCATGATTGGATATCGATATTTTAGCATATGGAGATAAACATTGATGCACACAAACATGCTTCTATATAAATATAATAGGTGGTCAAACATGCTTTTCTAACAATAAAGAACCATTGAGAGCATGAATGTGGTTATATCTTGGGACATATCTGCAAACTCTAGTCACCAGGACAATCACTAATTGTTCACAGAACATGCTTTCATCAAGGTTATAACCTTTTTGATTGGTTCATAACAATTGTGTAACCAAAAATAACAATAACAAAAATAGTGGGGTTGAAGCAGTACTGCCAGGAACACTTTTGAGGATATTGTAATGCAGGTGCCATCTTATTGAGAACTCCATGTCAAATTCTAGTTACTTGTCAAAATGTGATGAAAATAAAAGAACAATCCATATTGAACAGGTCATTTTACATATAAATTTGCAAGATCAAATCAATGACAACGAGTTTTGAATTTTCTTTTAATATGTGTCTAATGTCTATATAGCACACATGCACATCACAACCTTGCAGAGCCGGCTCTAGCCAGGTGGTCTGTAGGGTAGCCAGGCCAATGGCCTAACTCTGTTACATGCAGCATGGATGTTATGCCTCTGAGTTGTTCATAATCTATATGCATTTCACAATCTAACATACTGCATTCACTTACCACAAAAATTGCTCTGGGTTGTTCTTTTAGGAAGAGCTTTTAATGTAGTTGGGTCCTTATGTGTACCAGTCTCATGTTTTTTTCATATATAATGGATCAATAGGCAAACAAGACAGACTCAAACATTTGCAGTCATGCACATTTAACAATCAAAACTAGAAAATAACAAAGTGCACAAGCACAAAACAAAGTCAATAAGCGCAAGCTTGAGGGTAATTTTCATAAAACTAAGCTAACCCAATAGCACCCAATAATTTCAATTATCGTGTGCAAGCTTTTCTTGTTAATTTAACTTTCACTTTTCTTGTTAATTTAACTCTATTTGGTAGAGCCTTTTGTAGTATAAAATATAAGCGAATAATTATTTATATTAAACATTGAGTTTTATTTGATTAAACGTGCAAACCAATTCAAACACCTTCCAGAAAAACTAATTTACATCCATGGTTTATTACTTGCAACAGGCACAGTCAGCTGAAGTTTGTAAATTAACAAAAACAAAGATATTTTTTGTCATTTAACATAAGACCTAGCAATATTTACAAAATATAACGCTTCTTACCTTCCTGCCAAGATGGAAAGAAACTTGAGGTCCTCCAATTAAATCAACAACAAAAACCATTCTTGTCAACTGAAGTACGTGAATTAATGAAGCATCCGCATAAATATAATTTCAAACATTGCTGATTATATTACATAGCGATTGACTCCAAGCATATAAAAATTAAATTAGGAAGGAGACTGATTATAAATTTATCTTAAAAGAGATTGATCAACCACTGCCTGTTGTTCCTTAAACAACTTTGTTTGCAACACACTCATCTCCTTGACATATTTTCTAGCTGGCAACCATTTCTGTACCGGCTGTGCACCAAGGTTATTACGACGCCAAGTCGAGCCAAGTCGAGCCACTACCGTCTAGAAGACTAGTCGACAAGTCGTCCGACTAGTCGTGACTGGTCGACAAGTCTTTTATATGCATATATTTATTAGACTTAAATATATAATATAATTAGATATAAAGATAACATAATACTAGGTTCAAATTCAACAAAGATAACATAATAATAGGTTCAAATTCAACATAACATGATAGATCCTAGTCACAACAAAATAAAACCCATAATAGATCATAAAATGAGTATGAACTCAAGCAAAATCATCCATCTCAATATCATCTCCATCTCCTTCAACGTTGATATTGCTTGGATCGGGTAATGATACACCATAATCATCCTCCACTTCTTCATCATCAAGAGGAATGGCTTCTTCATCGGATTCTTCATCAACTAATCCAAATGTTGAACTAGTGTTACGACGAGTGTAGACCAACATATCACTACTAGAACCAACATGAGATCTCCTTGGAAGATTGCGTCCCTCAAGCGCATGTGATGCACCTTGAGCTTCATCCACAGCACTCCAAAAAGTATCCTCTTCATTGCTAATCCACTCATTATTCCATTCGAAGTCATCAAGTACAAGTGGATCAAAATTCCTTCCAAGTTCACGCCTTTTTTTGAATCTTGAATCTATTTTTCGGTTGTATTGGACATAAACCAAGTCATTTAAACGTTGATGTTCCAATCTATTCCTCTTTTTTGTATGAATCTAAGAAAATATAAAATGCAATTAGACCTAAAGTATAAATAGTGTAAATTTGAAAACAAATATCTTAAAATATATGGGAACTTACAAACTCAAATGTACTCCAATTGCGTTCACAACCGGAAGATGAACAACAAAGACCAACAATACGCTTCGCAAATGATTGAAGCTCAAGTGCACGACCTCCATAAGCATCCCACCAATCAACTAACATAAATTAATAAATATAATTGTGTTTTAGTACTACTTGCGAGGATATAATTGTGCCATTAATACTATGCATCAAACTTAAAAATATACGAAACCTACGAGGATTTTTTTGCTTTCTTTGGTCAAGTGCCATCTCTCTTGCAAATGCTTCCCTTGAATTTTTATAGTCATCGGCATGATTACTTATCTTGTTCCGCGTACCCCGATCTATGATCATCTTCTCAAGCACATCATTAAAGTCGTCTCTTAACCGAGAGGCATAAGCATGATCATTTTCTAGAACATCAAAGTATTTACCCGGATTAAGAAATAAAGCAGCCCCATATATTGGTTTTCCCATTTGGTTCTTCCAACGATCATCAATGATTTTAATCAATTTGCTCAACAATGCTCGTTTCTTCTCGAATGACGCTTTGATCTTATTTTTTGCAAAGTCCATAGCATATGCAATCTCTGCCAAAGCGGGTCTCTCATCCCCATCAACAATCCGTAACACCACAAGAAGAGGTTGTGATGCTTGAATGCACTCTTCAACACTATTCCAAAAAAGCGATGAAAACACAGTGTCACAAACTTTCTTGCCGTTTTCTGTTTTTGCCAACTTAGATCTATTCCAATCCTCGGCACAAAACAAAAAACGCAACGATTCCCGATTTTTGTACAAACTTTGCAATGTGAGAAAAGCAGTGGCAAACCTCGTAGCTCCAGCCCTCACTAAATCCCTCCCATTAGTCTTGTCCCTCAATGCATCAAGTATACGCCCATGCCTATAAATAAATGTAGTACATCTTCTTGCTTGATTAATTGTTTTTTTAAAGCCCGGCAACTTGCCTATGTCCTCCAACATCAAATCAAGACAATGGGCAGCACATGGAGTCCAAAATAAAGTAGGAAATCTAGCCTCTAAGAGCTCACCTGCTGCCTTATAATTTGCACCATTATCTGTCACAACTTGTACAACATTTTTCTCACCTATTTCCTTGATCTTGCTACCAAGTAAGTCAGCCAACATTGATGCACCGTGTGATTCACTAGAAGCATTAACCGAACACAAGAAGAAAGTACCTTCGGGACTGTTGGCAAGAAAGTTTATAAGGTGCCTTCCTCGTCTATCCGTCCACCCATCCGACATAAGCGTGCATCCGTATATTTTCCAAGATTTTTCATGCTTCTCCTTCTGCTTTTCTGTCTCTTCTTTTGCTTTTTTAAGTAGAGGAACCCTTAATTCATGAAATGTGGGGGGGGGGGGGGGGGCTTCAAACCCGGTCCATATTGGCCTATGGACTCAACCATGACTTCATAACTCCTAGAGTTGGCAGCATTAAAAGGTATTCCACACTCGTAGAAAAAGTTGCCAATGTGCATATGAACTCTTTCTTTCTCTTCTTGTGTTCTGATGCGACTTTCCAAGGTTGTTTGACTTGTACCTTTGGAATGTCTATCTTCAATAATTTGTTCCGGTGTCCTCATAAGCATCGAGCCAACTGATTTAGAAGGTTTAGGTTGGACTTTCTGAAATTCAAATGTCTTCTTTTTCTTTTTTGGAATAGTATTGGAGGCTGCAGTGGATTCGATTTCTTGAACCTCATCATCATCGTCATCATCAAGTTGCACCCGTTTATTCTTCTTTTTACTTTCCATAAAATCGCTCATTTCTCTAGCAATCTCTCTAGTTGTCTTTGGACATTTATGAATATCCGGAAAACCGCCAATCAAATGTTGCTTGAATCTGTTAATGCCGGCATGATTTTCATTTCCGCAAAGAATGCATTTAACCACATCTTTATTGCTCAAGTTTGGCCAAAATGCATACTTCCAACCGGGATCATTTGATTTAGCTTTCCTCTTAGGATCTTAAGCCATCTCATGCCAACTATTTTCCGTGTTATTCTCCATTTCAACCGCTGCGAATATAATTAGAAGTTAATAACAAATCAGTAAAAAAACAGTTTAGTAAAAAAAAAAAAAACTGCTGTTGAAATAATTCAGTTAGTAAAAACAATTCAGTAAAAAAAAAAAAAAAAAAAACAGTTCAGTTTTAAAAACAGCTCTTTAAAAACAGCTGCTGCTGCTCACAGTTTTCTTCGATAGAAGGAAAAAAAAACAACACAAAATCAAGCAAGCTACCTAGCTGGCGGCAGACAAAGGAAGGAGCAGCGTTGAATATCGAAGAGGGAAGGAAGGTCGAAGTCGACTTCAGCTAGGTTTTTTTTTTTCTTTTCAATCGACGCTCGTTTCAACTTTCAACTGAAGAAAATCGAAGTCGACTTCAGGTAAATTAGGGTTTTTGGGCTCGAATTATGTTCTGGGCTCGATTTTGGCCCACCACCGTGGAATTCAACAAGTCGACAGCCGTGGAATATTTCCAGGCGACTGCTCGACGACTGGTCGTCGACGTGATAACCTTCCTGTGCACCTATATTTTATCCTTCCAGTCAATGCTTATGACGAAGGTGAACATGTACATAACCATAATCTGCATAGCGTTAAAAGGTGAACTTGTAGCGAGTGAAGAAAAATAAAAACCACACATCTTGGAAAAAACGCACCTAGTAGGGAACACCATACTCCGTCTAAATGTGGATTCCAGCAAAACCACATTTGACTTGCGTGATTTCATTGTACATGCCACTCCGGCGTTTTTCCTACAAAAACATGTTTATTTTAACCGTATTCACATTTGAATATATCTGCACATTTAATTTTAGTAAGACAATGTTTGATGACATTGGTATGACCTAAGAAAAACATGTATTTTGCAAACAAAAGCACATCTATTTCCATGCTTCATCTTAGGCCAATTATGTTGTCCTTATGACAACGCCATAGGGTTTAGTTGGAGACACAATATAAGTTTGATGATTTTACTTAAATTAGCAAATTCCATTCGGAAAACTTATGGGTGGCGATCAGACCCGACTTGGCGAGTCTCGGTTCTAGGCAGGCCGGGTTTGTCGGGTTTGAACTATACATTTCAAATATCTAAGCCTGACCTGATCCGAGCTTCGGTTCAGGTCGGTCCGGATTCGGTTGGAATATTACACTAAAAATACATATATTTTAATGCTTTTTGATTGATTTTTTCGGGTCGGGTCAATTCGGGTCGGGTTTGATCGGGTCTCAATTGTATTTTTCATCACCTAGACTTGAACTAAGACCCATTGAGTTTGGTTTGGGTTTGGGTCTTTTCGGGTCGGTTCAGTTTGAGTTTTCGGTTCGTGGTTCTAATTGTCAACCCTAGAGAAACTTAGAGAATGGTTTATAAATAGTCGCTCCCTGCATACTAAAATAGATAAACTAATGCAAGTTACTTCGTTTACTCAGTGGACAATCACCAAACTTTTTGTGTCATATTCCCACTATCTTTTTTTTGTAAAAAAACCCTCCCCGTCTGAAGTCATAGCTCGTGTACATCGGTGGCTTGCCATTTTAAGTTTCTCCGCATGATGGACAAGCACCAAACATTTTTTTATCATTTTCCCATAATCTTCCATATTCGGCCCTACACTACGCTTGTATTTTGTGAATGGAGGTAGTTGCCATCTTTAATCTCTTCATATGGTGGGCAACCACTAATCGTTTTGTGTGATTTCCCATCGTCGTCATCGTCGGCCCTTCCTAATGTCTTAGCTTGCGGACAATGGTTTTTGTCGTATACATCAATTTGACGACCGTTAATAATCATTTTGTCTATTATTAATTGTAGCATTGACTTTTTTAGCACAAATATATACATTGCCTTATTTAAACACAAATATATACACACACGTACGTTAAAGCATAAATATGTACATTTCCATATCATGACATTTATAATTATTGACACATTTATTCAACAAGTATAAAGTGCAACAAAAGTACGGAGCATTATGTTTCATTTATCATTCTTAGAACATTAAGGTACAAAATAAAAGGCAGTATTCCCCTCCAAAATAATATACCATACTACACAAAATAGCATACAACTTATTGCCCCAACGCTTGGAAATCTATGCCATACTACACAAAATATACAAAATAATGTACCATAGATCAACAAATAGTTCGCCACAACTTATTGCCTCAACGCTTGCAAATCTATGCCAAACCTAGCTATAGATGGAATAAGCTCATCATCTCTAAGTGTCCGTTTGATAAAATGACATTCCAGTATAATTGCAAAAGTAAGAAACTGGACTCTTAAAAACCATTCGTATACGGTGACTATGCTTCTCTTTTAATATGAGTATGCTTCTCAATGTGTTGGCTTATAAATTGGATATCAACGTAGATACAATGCTAATTCAATTCGAAAATATTCGTTGGTAGACCTAGCTACAACGTGTTGTTAATTCAAAATATCCGTTGATGGGCCAAGCTGAACTCTCTGAAATTCATAACAAATGTCATCATTGCAATATGATCTTAGTATCTAACGAAATTATTTATGCAGAGAATAACGATCCCAGAAATAATGAACCATTCGTGGTTTCTGAAAAAACTACCGGTCGACCTGATGGATGTGAGCATGGTGAGGAACAAGTACGAAGAGCCTGATTAGCCAATGCAAAGCCTAAACGGCCACGATTCCTGCAGCCGGATCACGTGGGGTTGGCAGTTTTTACGATGACGACTTTGACCTCGACGACATGGATGAAGATCTCGATTCCGACCCTGATCTTTATTTGATAGCAACGGTGAAATCGTATGTGCTATATATGACTAAAATATTTGCTCTCCATTCATCATAGTGTTGATGTACATCTGATTAAGAGTAGATAGTAGTTGTAATTGCATGTCTAGAATATGGGATCTCCAACTCTACGTCCATTATTGTTGTGAAATATTTGCTCTCAGCTATTATAATACACAAGGTTGACAAGAGCTGAAAAGGATTATGGGATAGCTATTATAATGCTTTTTCATCTTTTGATTTTGCAAAGACATATATAATTGTAAATTTTGCTTGTTTTGAATGGTTCATAATTTGTATGGTTATTTACGCTTTACATTTCATCCTTAATTTTCATGTACGTCTTAGAAACTAAATTGCTACCACCTTGTTATGCATATGCTTTCTTTTTCTTTGCACTTGTGGCACTAAATATTTGTATGTATTTAATATACCGTAGTTGCACTTACATCCAAAATCCATGCAGATAACGTGCACATCAGGAACATGTTATAAAGTTTAATGGTTAGTATCTCATATTACTTACAAGTGAATAAAATTAATAATTAATAATTTGGATTCGGTAGATTTTAGTTTGGTTATTACATCTTCTATATTTCGAATAGTTCTTGATCAATTATATAAAAGGTAATTACGCTTTCACTGTATATATATGAAAAGAACGGGTAAGCACTTGTCCGCCGTACATAAAAGAGCCTACGCATAGTTTTGTACAATATCAATAAATTTTTGCTTTTAAGCAAGAACATCTTGCAGTAACGTTTCCTACCTTCAGACTTTAATGCGTACATGTATTCGTTTGTTGATATATTCATGTTTTGTGCACCAAGTAAATGACTACTGAGCTCAAGATTCATATATATATGGAGGCGGCTATTGGGACACAAAATTAGACACAAAGCCTCAACCGTTGGATCTTTTTGTCTTTATGTGGAGAGGTGTAATTCATGGGGTGATCCAATGGTGGAGATTAGTTGTATCACCAATTGTGTCTAAATTTTGTGCCCCAATAAAATTTCCACACACACACACACACACACACACACACACACACACACACACACACACATATATATATATATATATATATATATATATATTCATATCAGTTCAGATTTATATGTATGAGGATGGTTCCATGGCACCCCAAATTTTGTAGCATCCCTAAAGCCCTTTAATGAGAGTCACTCATTTATTATTAAATAAAATAGTGGAGGGAGAGAGAGTTAGTGGGAGGAGAAAGAAAAGAGATTGTATGGTGGAAATTAGAGGGGCAAAAGAGATGCTACACTATTTTGGGTGCTCTTGATCCTATCTCTGTGTGTATTAATGTTTATAAATAGTCGCTCCCTACATATTAAAATAAATAGGCTATAACTAAAAAAGTTCAAAAGGATGTACTCCACTAGAAATCAAAACAAAAAGAAAACGAATTAGGGTAGCAAAAGTATATTTACTATTGATACGTCTAATAAAAGAACAACATTTTGTTATTCGTAAATTTGCAATCAACACTATATAACGCTAACTCATCCATTGTCGTGAAGAAAATGCGCACAGTGAAAGTTTGACAAAACATCCAGAAAAACATGATCTTTTTTACATAATCACTTGAAGATGAATTTGATTGAAAATAACTGCACAATAAACCGGAAATAATAGCAATACACAAGTATTCCACCCAACCACCCTCTTTATTGATTCACCAAAAACAAATTTTGTTTACACTCAATGGATCAAAATTAAAAATAAACAAAATACAATGAATCAATAACCTTATTGAGATAGGCAAAGAATATCTAGATAACTACAAATATTGTTGGAGCAGAAGAGCGACGAAAAACGATAATAAACCCTTGGACAATCTTGAGGCACCAACTACGTCTTTCAGCAGTAAATAAAAATAGATACCCTCAACCTAAATTCCCTACATCTTCCTCTCCAAGGCGCAAGCCCTTGGAGGCATACAACCTCACCAGATTTTCTTATATAGTTTCTTGTTATTTCTACTGATCTAAACAAGAAGGCTGGATATATAGAGAATAGAAAACCTAGGCAAATATTCAAATTGCCCCTTCAAAATATTTCCAGAATACAAACTTCCATTTAGGGCTGGCAATTAGAACCGAGAACCGAAAACCCGAACCGAACCGACCCGAAAAGACCCGAACCCGAACCGAACCCGATGGGTCTCGGGTCGGGTCTAGGTGATGAAAAATACCATCAAGACCCGATCAAACCCGACCCACATAGACCCGAACCCGAAAGACCCGACCAAAAAACATTGAAATATATGTACTTTTAGTGTTATTATTCAATCGGACCCGAACCGACCCGACCCGACCCGAACTTTAACCCGACCCGAAGCTCGGGTCGGGTCCAGATTTTTGAAATGTATAGTTTAGACCCGACAAAACCCGACCCGCCTAGAACCGAGACCCGTCGGGTCGGGTCCGGGTCCATCGGGTCGGGTCTAATTGCCACCCCTACTTCCATTTATTTCCTTCTATGATAAAATCAATCAAATCAATTAACCAATCAATCAATTAGTCAATTAGTCAATCAATCAATTAATCAATTAATCAAATCAATCAATTAGTTGATTACATCGTTTTCATAAAATATTTGAATCAAAAAATTCAATAGAAAACTAATAAACACAACTGTGCAACTTACCCCATCTTGATCACCTCCTTCTACAGGCAACCAACACATCAAAGTTTCCAAATGCAAAACAGTAGGAATAAGCCTGAAACATAGTTGTTAAGGCATGCGGTTAGGCGCGCCTAAGGCTCTGACGCGCCCTTACTGGCCTTCGAGGCGCCTCGGCTAACTGAGGCACATATAAAGCGCACTTTTGGAACTTTTCTCGAGGCACTGAGGTGTAAATAAGCGCGCCTCGAGACGTATCTGATTTTATGGCAAATCCACTTTATTTGGATCTGATCCGTCTCTCAGATTCAAACAGTTCTGTTCGATTTTTAGGGGGTTATTGTTTAGTGTTAACGCATTCGACACTTTAAAAAAAAAGCTTTCTCCTTAAGTCGTTGCCGCCGTCAGGAGGGGGTGTGTGTGTGTGTGTGTGTATATATATATCAAATATCAATAGCAAATTTTTTAATTGTTTTTCATTTAAATTAATTAGTTTAAAGGTTTAAACTTTAATCTAACTTTGTTAATTAATTTGCTGAGTTGTGTTTTAAATTTTAAACTAAAACTTAGATATGTTTTGGAATTCATTGGGTTATGTTTTAATTTTAAAGTTTAAAGAGTTATGTTTTAAATAACTAATTTATTGATTTTGTGATCGTTTTAGTCTCGATATTGCATTTGTGACTTCATACCTACTGATCTATGTTTTTTACCACTAAATTTATCATTTTAGTAGCATTTTGTAGTGCATTTTTTTAGCAAAAAAGCCCACATTTGAATAAAAATCGCACAAAAAACCTGAAGGCTCAACAATGCCCAAGGCTGAAACCTTGTGCCTTAACTACTATGGCCTGAACATCAATGGAGTTGTCACCTACACAACATATTTGACTCAAAGTTGGTAAATGCAAATTAAAGAGTAAAGTTCAGTGACAAAACCTTGACAGATGACAACTTATCGAGCTAACGGTTGTTCTTTCCAAGTTTCCAAATGGAGGATACGTCAGTCGTGCATTAACTGTCGTTCCTCTACTACCATTGACCTGTTGATGCTTGTAGGCCATATACCAACTAACATACACTATTCATCCCTCGCAACCGTCCGGATGACCAATCTAATACTTGCATC
Source organism: Allium sativum (assembly GCA_030737875.1). Classification (NCBI taxonomy): domain Eukaryota; kingdom Viridiplantae; phylum Streptophyta; class Magnoliopsida; order Asparagales; family Amaryllidaceae; genus Allium; species Allium sativum. The sequence goes on along the minus strand of CM060923.1, from coordinate 582,578,522 downwards.
GGTAGAATCTCCAACTATTTCGCCATTCTAGTTGATAGCCTGCACCTAGAACAAGAACATATGCTTCTCAATTTGATTGCTGGCCAGCTTAGCGCCTAAACAGATAAAATTGGTTGACTATTGTGACATAGAAGACGATCTCTTGCACGACCACTATTCCCATTGACTCATTCCATTGCAGTAGCAAGTCCGAAGTACCTCAGGACAACCAAATCTTGCAGGGGTTTCGGATTTGCTGCTGCACCAATCAGATAGTGGGAAAAACTCTAGTAAGTGTCTCATTACATGTTCTGAACCTCTTAGTGCACATGTTGCTCATAATATATACGTATCTTCAATTGGGACACTCAACAATGTCAACTACATGGCTCATAATATTGTCAATGTCTTGTCCACACTTAAATTACGCAATCCTTTGAAGGTGTTTTTGTTTCTCCTACAACAGTTTTCTCTGACCTTGTCTTCCTTCCTCCTATCATTAGGAAATGGTTAGTCTCGCTCTCTCCCTACTGCAATGTGAATGATGCATTGATGCCCAACATGCAGCGCAAACGTGGAACCTTATTATCATTGAAGGGTTATAAGCCTAGAAACAAAATGGCATGATGCACAAACTTGTTGGTTTACTTGATGACCACATCGGATCTTACTCATGTATAGTTTGATATTTTAATGTTCGTTTGCAACAAAATTGAGTTGCATACTATTTTCAAACAAAATTATTTATATATCAAAATAACGACCCTTAAGATTTTATACTTGCTCTCAAAAACAATTTAATATTAATTTCTTTTAGGTATCATGAGACATATGCTCAATTAAATTTTAGCAAATTATCACAAAATTTGTGTTCATTTATAGTCTGAACCATAAACAACAAATGTTATATTCCTATGTTAAAACAAACTTAAATCACCATGAAGTTCTTCTCTTTGGAAAAAGCAAAAATGGTATTGAAAACCAAATAGTTTTAAATTTAGTAAGTGATTTTTCATGAAATCAACAAGCAAAATGTAGATTTTAAATATAACCACTAACTGAATTCCTTTCATTGATTTCTCCACATATAATGCTATTTACTGATAGTTAACTAATTTGGACTTTTACCGTTCTTAAAGTGCAGGTGTAAATGTGGCAAAAACTCTAAATAAGTGGTAGAGATACTAAAAGTAACTTAATTTGTAAATATCAACATGTAAAACATAAACTCCTGCTGTTAGACCACAATCTGGTTCTAACACCCAAATGCGGTGTGAAGTCCTCACAATCGCAAATCTCAAATCACAGAATGTAGATAAAACAATAAAAATAAGGGACATACGATATTTTTATAGCGGTTCGGCTCAAAACAAGCCTACGTCCACTTTATAATTCCTTAAATCCTAAGAAATTACAATGCCGTCTCATATTCTGTGAGATCCAATTACATACAATATCCTTGTATTTTAGTGAAGAAGAGGAGAAAAGAGAATGACTTTATACACGAAATCCTCATGTTAAACCGAGTTGAATTGGCCTTATTAAGCACGTGATGTCCTTCCGTTGTTAATGGTAGAAGCCGTGAAGAAGAATGACCAAAAGTCCTTCAAAATGCCTTCGAATGGTGTATTTATAGTCATTTCCTGAAATCGATTCGTGAGACATGTGACACGCGTCCCAAAAACCCCGAAATGAGGTGGAAAACGTGGACAAATCCTCTCCAAGTCGTTCCCTGCCATGTGTAATCAGATCCGTGCAAGTTGGAGTGAAAATAGCCTTTAGAATAAGTCAATATCGTGTACAGAAGCGTCAGTCCCAGGCGGTTCGTGGTCCACCCATGCGAGCCGGTGGTTCGTGAGTGAGTAGCTGGCTTCCAAGGCGGGTCGGGTCCTGGGTCCTACGAGTCGGTGTGGGCAAGCCACTCGCGAGCCAGTCGAGGGGGCGAGCCAGTGGGGAGCCCACGAGCCAAAGGGGCGAACCGGGGGTGCGAGCCAAAGGGGGCAAGCCGGTCCATACTCCGAGCTAGCGACGCTTCGTCACTTCGTCCAAGTGATTGTCGGTTAATGCCAGATTATACCAGTTCGCGGAAACGAGCGTAAATTCCAGACCGTAAGTCCGATTGGGCCAAATGAAAGCACTACCTGAAGTTGGCTACATGTTTTATCGTGCAAAGCACTGTAATTGCTGTTTTCGGGCCCAAAAGAGGTTGTCCGATAGGAGTTTTGGGTCTGTTTATGTTAATGTTGCGATTTTGACCAAATCGCTCTATGTCTTCTGACGTTGTTCTCACCGCTTGAGTGCGTTGCTATCCAGGAATTTCATATGTGACGGCTTTGACTAAAAAGCGTGTCAACATTTTTCCCTCCAGAACATATCTTGGTGGTTGAAGTAAGATGTGTTCTGGATAATCCGAGAAATCCATATCTATACAGAGATAGATGTAAAACAAACGTGCCAAATCCTGGCAAGGGCCAAACCTTCTAGGCCTAATCCATACCAAGAAGTTCAAACCAAGTATAATCCATACCAGATTTCTTTTGTCACGTCCTGACAAGACCGTTTGCAGTTCCTTAAGTATAATCCATACTTAAGATTCTAAAGTGCGTATAAACCATACTCAGACCTTGGCAGCAGCTTTTCCTTTGCCTTTTCCATAACCAGACGGTTCTACGTCTTTGAGCATGTTGACATCGATAACTTTCTTCTCGGAAGTTGCATCTTCTTCCCGCAAAAATCTATCTGCTTCAAGGTAGAATTCGCTGAGATTTCACGGTGGATCTCGGTATAAAGATTTTTTGAATTCCGAGTTATCCAAGACACCAGATACCGCTGCCATCAGTACCATCGATAGTTCAGGGCGATCAACTGGTGCTGCTGCAATGTTGAATCTTTCCAGAAATAAGCGCAAAGTTTCTCTGGGCCTCTGCTTGATTGTGGTGAGCGACATTACGTTCTTGGGTCGAGCGATGTGGACCCGAAATTGTTCAATGAATCGGGAGACCGACATGTTCCACCTATTGATTGATTCTGTTTCTAGCTGCCGAATCCACATGGCTGTTGTATCAGTCAGAAAAAGGGGAAAACATTTGGTCATGACGATTTCCAATGCCGATTGAACTTCCATATGCCGTTTGTAGTGCATTAGGTGCATGATAGGGTCTGTCCTGCCGTTGTAGGGATTTAGTTATGGAAGTTTGAATCTGGGGGATTGTTGGAAATCCTGATTTCCTGTGTGAATGAATTGTGATTGACATCATCCATGTCATTCTGATAAGTGCAGCTTCTTGAGAGGCGTTCAATCAGATCTGCTAGCCAATTGCCTTCAAAAAGTTGTTGCAAATTGCCAATATCAGAGCTAGTGCCCCCAGCATTAAATGTAAGAGGAGGAAGCTGTTGGTGAGTTGCTGGAAGGGGGTCGTGGAGACCAGTTCGTGGGCCATGGGGGGCGACCCGACCGAATCGTGGGTCCCCATCACGAGCCGATCGCATCTCTCCATCGCGAGTCCATTCCTGCTGCTGAGTGGGAGCTTGCATTCTGATATCCACCTGAACTGGAGCTGAAGAGGGTCATTGTGTATTTCCAATAAGGAGGGGGTTGCATCAGAGCATAGGTGCTGGCGGGTTGCTGGGCTCGACCCGAAACGATCATGGTGGCTTACACGAGCCGCTTTGGTGGCTCCGTTTCCAATGACTTGAATGTTGCTCAGCCTTCCATCCATCCGAGCGAAGAATCCTCCCATCATCTCCTGTTGTTTTCGGAGGAGATCATCTTGCCTTGCCATTTGAGCTCTCAGTTCCGTGAGAACGTCGTCCATCTCTTCTCTAGTCAATTGTGCTGATGGGTTTTCGTGAAAGGAAGCCTCCTAGCTTGCCTTGTTCCTTGTGCCTTCATTGCCAACATCCTCAACACGAGAGAATGTTCCGACTTTCTTTTGTTTTCCCATTTATTCAACAGCTAAGCAAATCGATTCCTTTAGAGCTAGAAATTGAAGTAGTATCATGTGCCCCCCTTCCTGGCGCGTCAAAATGTTAGACCAAAATCTGGTTCTAACACCCAAACACAACGTGAAGTCCTTATAATCACAAATCTCAAATCACAGAATGCAGACAAAGCAATAAAAATAAGGGACACGATATTTTTATAGTGGTTCGGCTCAAACCAAGCCTACGTCCACTTTATAATTCCTTAAATCTTAAAAAATTACATTGTCGTCTCACAATCAGTGAGATCTAATTACATACAATATCCTTGTATTTTAATGAAGAAGAGGAGAAAAGAGAATGACTTTATACATGAAATCCTCGTATTAAACTGAGATGAATTGGCCTTGTTAAGCATGTGAAGTCCTTGCGTTGTTAATGGTGGAAGCCATGAAGAAGAATGGCCAAAATTCCTTTAAAATGCCTTTGAATGGTGTATTTATAGCCATTTTCTGAAACCGGATCGTGAGACACGTGGCACGCATCTCAAAAATCTCGAAATGAGGTGGAAAACGAGGAGAAATCCTCTTCAAGTCGTGCCATGCCATGTGTAATCAGATCCGTGCAAGTCGGAGCGAAAATAGCCTTTAGACAAGGTCAATATTGTGTGCGGAAGCGTCAGTCTCAGGCGGTTCGTGGTCCACCCAAGCGAGCCGGTGGTTCGTGAGTGAGTAGCTGGCTTCCAAGGCGGGTCGGATCATGGGTCCCACGAGCCGGTGTGGGCGAGCTGCTCTATGCGAGTCGATTGAGGGGGCGAGCCAGTGGAGAGCCCGCGAGCCAAAAGGGAGAGCCGAGGGGGGCGAGCCAAAGGGGGAGAGCCGGTCCATACTCCGAACTAGCGATGCTTCGTCACTTCATCCAAGTGATTGCTGGTTAATCCCAGATTATACCAATTCACGGAAACGTGCATAACTTCCAGACCGTAAGTTTGATTGAGCCAAATGAAAGCTCTACCTGAAGCTAATTTAGAGGGCTACAGGTTTTACAGTGCAACGCACCGTAATTACTGTTTTCGAGCCCAAAAGAGGTCGTCTGATAGGAGTTTTGGGCCTGTTTGTGTTGATGTTGCGATTTCGACCAATCACTCTATGTCTTCTGACGCTGCTCTCACCGCTTGAGCGCGTTACTATCCAGGAATTCCATGCGTGACGACTTTGACTAAAAGGCGCGTCAACACCTGCATCAGTGAAAACATTGGGAAAACTAACATAAATAAACTCCAAATAAGCGGTAGATACTCAAAATAAGTTGAAAGTCATAACTATTTTTCTCAAAAAAATCAGATTCATCTAAAATCCAATCAGCCATACATCAGGGAAAACTAACATAAATACATGCCATAGCTGCATATAAAACAATGGAAATTGACAATTGAACAGAAAAAAATAAACTATAAATTAAATTAAGAAACCAGAGCAGAGTCGAAAATCATACCTGAAATGGGGTTGAAATTATGGGTTGAAGCAATTTTAGTTACAAGTTGAAACGGACGGAGGGCATAATAGAATGTCAATATAAAAAACCTTCAATCATTGTAATGAAGGAGTTGGACATAAATATTGCACTTTGTTAAAAAAAGAAAACTAAGCATTCAAAATTACTTTTCAAACAAACATATCGGTTGAGTTGCAGATAACTAAATAGAGGAGGATGTCGAACGACCTAGATTTTACATGCAAAATTAGTTGCCACTAGGAATGTTTACAGGAGAGAGGAGGAAAATCAAAGGTGAAAGCTGAAATCAGGAGTTAAGGGTAAGGACTTGACTGAGATTTGCGACGAAAGTCAATTTCGAACGAATGATTTAGGGATTTGGATATAAGGAAAAGCGAGCAGGAGAAATAGCAAATGGAAGTGGAAGCAGATATTTGCTGTCGGATTTTGAGGTGTTGTGATGGCGTGAGAATTGTGTCATTTTCCGTCTTAATTAGCTTTAAAATGAACAAGGACAACGAGTTGCTCATAGGCGTCATGGTTAGTTGCCATCAATAACCATTTTTCTTATGGCTGAATGTAGTTCTTTATATAAAGCCAGTATTAATAGTCTTTTTGTTAAGAAAAAAGAATTAAGTTCATGAAAATCCACAACAATTTTCTATCACTGTGAGCCATAATTGGTTTTTATATATTCAACGTGTCATTGAAAAAAAAATGATGCTTCAGATTGTAGTATTATAATATTTCTGAAAATGGTCAGTATGTTAGTTAAACTCATCAAGTATGATTGTTGCGGTATTCCTGAAATGTCTATGTCAGGTCTGTTTATAGCTTCTTTTTTTTTGGCTGTTTGTTGTTATTTAAGTGTAATTTTTTTGGGTGTCGATTCTTCAGAACTTGGAAACGTTGCATATGAAGATGGTTCTGTAGCTCCTCCTACTGAGGAGAGAGCATTACCTATCACTCAGTTGGAATGAGCAAAAGTAATTGAATGGTTCACCGGAGGAAGAGATAAAGCTCTAGCTGAAGGAAGCACAGTATGTGTTGGTATTATGCTTTATACAAAGTAATTCATTTTTTTATATAGGAAAAATTTGATTAATTCTTATTTTGTATGTAGAACCGGGTGAAGATTGAGCCGGGTTGCAAGGTGTGTCTGATGGTCGTATATAGTTTTTTATAAAGAAAAATATGGCATATCATGTGTGGATGTACACACACACACACACACACACACACACACACACACACACATATATATATATATATATATATATATGTGTGTGTGTGTGTGTGTGTGTGTGTGCGCGCGCGCGTGCGTATGTGAGTACATATAAACACAAATTGAAAAAAACAAAAGCTTGAGCGTTGGATTATTTTGTCCTTGTATAAGGGCTGAACTTCATGGGGTAATATAATGGTGGAGATCCATTATGTCACCAATAATGTCTATATTTTTTGTCCAAATAGAGTGTATGTGTGTATATATAGGAGAGTCTATTTAAACACAAATTAGCGAACACATAATCTTAACTGTTCGATCATTTTGTCTTTATATGGAGTTGTGGAACTCGTGGAATGATTCAATGGTGTAAATTCATTGTGTTTCCAATTGTATCCAAATAGACTTTTTATATATATATATATATGTATATGTATATATATATATATAAGTCTATTTAAATACAAAATGGTAACACAAATATAAACACAAACAATCTCAACCACTAGACTTTACCCTGAAATCCATCTCACATAAAGACAAACAAATCCAATAATGTAAATGTTGTGTCTCCGTTTTTGTGTTTAATTTTGAGTCACAATTATATATATATATATATATATATATATATATATATATATATATAGGGAGGGAGGCTTGAGCTCTGAAGATGAATTTACATTGAAGTAAAGAACGATGGTGTCAACGAGATTCAATGATCAACCTGAATGTCCAACCAAGTTTCCAGATATGAATCCCCTTTACTATTCTAATAGATGGCAAGGGCAACTGAAAATTGTGTACAAAATAAGATTGCAGCCATATGTGAACATATGAAATCCGGGTTCAGTTATTGTCTCTGTCTGTGACTGCAGGTTGACACAACCCAATTGTACTTGTCCCCATAATTGCCTTACTGAAAGAGAACTGCAGCAAGGGAGTTCTGTTTTGACCATCCTCTATATAATCAATTGCAAGAGCCACTGAAGGCTTCCAGTTAGATATTAAAGGCTTGGACTTATTGCCTTTCTCATTACTAAGCCTGACGCGGTCCATGGATCATCCCAGAAACTGGTGCTGGAGATTAAGAGAAGGCTACACTCAATGATATGCTAAAATGTAGCTAACAGGTAGCTTTCAGTCTCAAATGCAGGCTGTGTCGTTAAGGGGGAACATGCACATTTTGGGAGTTAACAACAATACCATTTAAATTATTATGTATTTATGTATCATTGTAATTGATTAGCCTTATTCAACTCCTTGTGCTGTAATTCTTATGTATGATAAAGCTACATGATACATGCGGTCATTAATGATATTAATAAATCACAATTATAGAATAATGTAATTAATGATATTTATGGAATAATATCATTAGTGATATTTATTCTATTTCCTCGCATACCATTTATACATATGGTTAAATATCATTAATGATATTTAATAATATCATTAATGATATTTATGTCAATCCTTATCAATGTAGTGCGTAAGATGTTGCCTTCAAGTATTTCCTGTGATGATAAATTATCAAAAACTATAGTTTCTTCCAAAATTTTAGTAGTATACTATAGCCTTCAACCGCCTCATGCACAATTTTTGTTTTTGTTTTTGATGACCTTTCAGCATTGTTTTGCTTATCGTTACCGTTAACTAGGGAGTAGCTCTTGCTACGGGATTGTGAATTAATAAATCTGAGTATTCTCATTTAATATTGCCATTTTAACGGTATTATATGTTTCACATAACTGCTGTAATGTTTAGAGTGTTAAAATGAAAGAATATATTATCAATTTGTATTAACTCTTGGGTATTAGCTAGTAACATGCTTCCACACTACTTGATCTTGTTAGAAGGCGTTGAACATTGTTTTATCTATTGCTGTAAATGTTGAATGCGACTATATTTGCATAGTGGTGCCAAATGGGTTGGGTTGGGCCTAAATGAGTAGGGTCGAGTTTTGATCCAACCCATTTATGACCTATTCTCTTTGACCTATTTATTACCCAACCCGTTTATAACGTCTGGGAGAGTTGACTGGTAGTAAAAGACAGAAGATATAAGTATCAACGGATACTTACTGTATGATAAAACTGTTAATAACAAGATTATGTTGTTTGAGTTGTAATTAAGTAATGTTTGTGTTTTGTTGTGCAGTTCCACCTAGTGAACGTAGCTGGAACGGTGTAGCATACACTGACTATGCGATCGTATATTCATCCGTTCCTTTACCTATACTTGTCTGTCATATTCATCTCAACACTTTATATGTCACCATTGATCACTGAATAAATATGGTATCAATTCAACAGTGTTATTTGAAATGCATGGATATGATTTATTCAAGTACATTCACGCAAGTCAATTACAATTAGTGTAACCGCACAACGGTGGAAAACCTCACTACTTGATTATATGTTTTTTTAAATTCATTGTATTTTTAAATTAATTAACTAAAACATTATTGATTTAAGAATTTATTTCATTTTCTAAATAATCTATTTAGATCTATCAAATGATATTATAGTAGAAATAGAATATTAACAATAGATCTGAAATAGATTTGAAATGCAGTGGATATTTTAGAGAAATTTTAAGTATTAAAATTTCATTAAAAGAATTGGAGAAAACGATTCAAAAAAATAAAAGAGGTGTTTTTTTGGCTTTTGTAAAGGACCACAAATTTGTACTCTTTGAGTTGACTAAATACATCATACGTCTAACCCAAATGGCGTAGAAATACAAATCATTATGGGTAAAGAAGAAAACGGTAGAAGAAGAACAGAAATAACAACACAGAATTTCATATCTCAGCGAAATAAAATATAACATATATAACAACTTTTAAATACATAATTTTGTATCATATATACATACCATGATCATAGTACAACAAAACACATCACAACAGAAATAAATTTTAGATATCTAACACTGAAGCCTCCTGCTCTGAGCTCCTCCAAAGGTATCTGTAAGTACCTGAACTACTTTTGTAACGACCCAAATTTTTAACCATTTTGTTTAAACAACTATTTTAGTTTTAAATGTTGATTTAGAAATATAAAATGATTTCTATTTATTAATTTAACGAAGTTTGAATGTATAATTTATATTTAATTTAAATTGAGCTCGTAACGTCGCGTTAGTTCGTAATATTACGTTTTGAACTTCAATTGGATATAAAGAATCCAATTTAAGTCGGAATTCTTTGAAACAAGAATATTCCGAATCTATTTGATTATAATTTCTAATAAAAGAGAAAAATCAAGATTTCATATTGTAGATTGATAGTTATGTCCAAATCAAAATTAAAAATAGTCTCTATGGAATCGTTTATAAATTATAACGTTTATTTAATAAAATAAATATGGTTTTTGATAAAATTAAATAACATTTTAATCTAGAATTTGATCCAAATGGTTTCTTAATGGTTATATATGCTATTGGATTATAATGGAAGTGAGTAGGAGTTTTTAAAATTCAGTTTAATGTTAATTTGACAACAATGTGAATTTTATATTAGTTTAATTTAGTTAAAAATAGCCATTTTGTAAAAAGTCACGTATTTCAACAAAATTGGCTTCATTGGATTCCTAATGTTAAATTATAGTATGAAAATAAATTTCGTGACGATCAGATATTGTATGTGACCTCGGTAGCCATGAACGCATAGCATTTTCCTTAGAGATTAATTAAATGAATTTAATTTATTTATGAGGTAATTGTGTATAGCTTGAGTTAACCATCTAATTAAGATGCGAGACTTATTCCATTGAATTCATATTAATGTTTAGAGTCATCATATGTATAATTAGTTATTTTTGAAGACCATGTATTTTGATGTCCAATTATAACATCATTTTACATGTAAAATATCATTCCGGAACAACAGTCTCGGAGTACGACGAAACTTGTGATGCTGGATCCGTATTAGTAAGTTATTGTAGGATTTCAATTTTTGTGACGATCGGACATACCGGTTGATCGTGGCAACGATAAATGCCTAGACTTGTATTTAATTGTTTTATCGATTTAATTTGAATCTTAAGATTAACAAATTTTCAAACGACCTCAATTTTCAATGAAACAAGTTTTATTAAATCCGTAATGATTCAGTGTGGTGCTAAGGGCACCCCAATATATTCTTCCTAATACCGCGACTAAAAAATACCATAAGAATTAGTATTACACTCTTCTTAATACCACACACTTAAAAAATAGGGGCTACCACACTGTTTTAACATATTTCATTTCACTCGATATTCGTTCGTCCTTATTTGTAAAACCGATCAACGAGCTATACCCTAGATCTATAAACGATCAACGATTTCGACGCCGTAGTATACAAAAACCGTGAAAAAGGTTTGAATTAAGCAAACTAGAAGAGGAAGTGAGATATTATGGTTTTTAGATCACAAAACAATTAAGAGATTAATGTACAATTTTGAATTTCCCACGAGAGATGCGAAGAAGACAACGATTACGAGTGATTAGGGTATTTAGACTAGCTTAATACATAATTAGTTTGGTAAATAATGATTGAGTGAGAGATTAGATTGGAGAGGTAATGTGGTATTAGGAAGCAAACAAAATTTAATGAGTGACATATGGTGGAAGGAATCGGTCTAGAATTACTAAATTGGAGAATAATTAAATTTTGTGAGAATAACCAATGAGTGACATATGCAGGCCAACTAAACATCTGTCGGGAAACTCCAAATTACTAAATTGCTCAGCTCACAAAGACCTTTCAATTCAATGGCCATGATCAGAGATAGGTGGGCGATCTGACCGGAAATGGCCTCGAAAGGGGAGGCGGTTGTACAGTAATTACAAGCGATGGGGGGCACAGTTTTGGTCGAGACTCGGGTCGGTGAAGAAGCAAGGAGGGGTGCGTGCTGTGGCAATCTCAGATCATGATCCAGTCAACCCTAGGTGACATATGGTGGAAGGAATCGGTCGGCAATGTGGAACAGAGTACCTGAAAATAGAATGAAGTAGATGAATCGAGTTCGGTCATGGGTTAATGAAGTAATTTGCACAATAATTATTTAAGTAACCGTTGGTTAAAATCGTTTATATCTGGAAAAAAAATCTTACTTTGCGATATTAGTGTTCACAAATGAGAATTGTCAGCGTAAGTGGATGAATTGGTGCGTGAATCAATCTGGAGCTGAACATAGCAGTATACTTGATGGGAAGAAAGAATTTGTCCCATATTCTCACAGATGTTTAGTTGGTCTGCATCATCTAAAATAAGTAACTAAATAAGCTAATAAATTTATATATTAAGGTTTACTATTTATTTAAATTATATGTACTTATACTGCGTGCGTTATGGCGCTCATGGAGAAGGTGATACAACAGTGAACTCATGGCATCGGGTCGAGCATTGAACGAAGACGCTGAATTGTATCGGCTTGCTGAAACTAATAATCAAGTAATTAAAAACATTAATGAATTTAATTAATGAAAATTAACGATTTTATTTTAATTGTATGATTTAATATTATAACTTGTGTGTATGTGGACAAAATCAAACAATACAAAAGAGTATTGGGACAGCGTCAATGAACACTACATGCTGGAATAGTCTGGACAAATATGGAATCGTTTGAAAATTTTAATTAAATTAAACGTTGGTTTAATTAACTAAAACAAATCGCTTTAGCGACCAGTGAAAATCAATGTGAGTATAAATCACACAATTTATCCCACTTATATTTTATATAAGCCGGGTTAAATTTTTGTGTGATATGGTTGTTTATTACTGAATGATTGCCGATTATATATTCATATATTGACTAACTGATTAGATTAAACGTTCATTTAATTTAATTGAAACTCAATCGTTGTTTTAACGATTATTTCCAATTGAGGTAACTTACCTTGTTGGTCACGTTTATAATAATTTAAACGTATCAAATTTATAGTTGGATGCTTGGATTGCTGTTATTGGCTGATTGTTGAAATTATTGATTGAACTGTTTATTTCCGTCTATCAATGATAAATATATTGCCGTATTTAATTGAAATGATTATTTTAAGGTAACCTATTTGGATGCAGGGAAAGACTGGTTAGAGGGACCTAGCAGGATTCCTCGATTATGTTGGTAATGTTTATCATATTTATTGGATATGTTTATTTATATGTACAATTGAATGAAATAAACCCCTATTTCACGATTTGGTATTTTAGCAGTAGTTTGTCCCTTTAATACCATAGAAAATTTATAGAATCGATTTTAAATCAAATATGAAATGTTTTCAGATTTATATCTTTGCAAGACATCGTTTGTCGTCGGGCAAATCGTCGTGCTTCAAGTTATAAAATTTATTTTTGGAAAAATATTCTTAATTATATTCATAAGTTGTGTAAAAATAGACGTTTATGAACAAACCAATACTTATGGTTTGTTTTTATAAAATTAAAATATTTTACATTGTTTGTATGTGTTTTAATCAAGTTTATAAGTATTTGAGTAAAAACTAACCTTAGCGTAAATTGTTTTATGGGACGATTAAGTATGATATTATTGAATTAATTAATTTAAGTGGAAAGGCAAAATGGAAATCAGTAGTACGTTAACCGATATTTCAGGTTGACAATATCAACTATCTAGTTTGAGATTAGTCATTAGACTAATTGTTTTTCCTTAAATTAGTAAATGTAGTTTTAACGAACATATGTTTAAACTTAATAGATTTCTAAAATAAAAACTTTTAATTAACGATGTTTAAAGACGTTTATCAAGTTGTTGATTATTCTAAGCATTCTTTAAAAAGGATTAACTGATTTTTTTCAGTTAATAAATAAGTTAACGACTTTTACATTGATTAATGACGAAGTAAATTACTTTTACTTCGATTAATATTATAGTGTATTATTATTTTAATAATAATTAAAATGATTTCTTTTTCATTGAAACCATTTAAAAGGATAATCAAGTGGGAGGTAAAACCTTTATTGGAATGGGTAAAGTTTGGGTTTTTGTAAGTGGATTTTTTTAATAAATCCGACTTATAAACAAATCGTTGAAAAGGGATATTAAAGATAATGCTTGTATAAAATGAGTTAATTAGAAAAAGTAATTATAAGTTGATATTGTCAAATGAAGGAAATGATATATTTTGAATTAAATGATATTTTGGGATTTCAAGATTTATATGAGTTTTAGAATTACAAACTTTCATTTTTCTTAAGATAAGACGTTGTTGATCAAGGTCTGTGAGGTAAGTAGAATACGCCAACTTGAACGGCTTCATTATTATCAAGGGAAGGTATTAGTTTGTAATGATGGAAGACGTTAAAAATGATTTATTATCCCCATAAGTGAAATAATACAACATATTGCAAAATTTTGAAATATAATTGGAAATGTTAGATTTTGAAATATATAATGTATAAATTAACATGGTTTATAAAGGTTAAGTTGAACTTATCTGTTAATAACTATAAAAATGGAACTTTGTTCTAGTTCGAAAATGAATAATGGAATTAGCAAACGGTTTGCGAAAGGATATTTAGAATGGAAATTTTGATATGATTATAAGACATTTCGTAAGTATTGGAAATGAAATAATTTTGAGACTTCTCTTATATTTAAAATAAAAGGTAAATGTTTTGTTTTGATTATTGAAGGATTTTTAGATTAATTAAAACGAAACCAAATGATGCTACGTTCCGAACCAGTGAATTTATTTTCTTTTTATGGTTGAATGGATGTTTTATTTGATAGTTAAATAACTGACTATCAAATCTTACCAATTATCGAATTGTTGGCATGGAAAGACCGAGATAGAATTTATATTCGAAAACCATTCCGACTAGCAAATACATAAATGTTAAAGATATCAGAAGATATTGGATGTTGATCGAAATGGAGCATTGAAGACCGTGGATCTTCATGAGTGGAAGAACTACTCGTTAAATTTCTCTAGCTAGCTACCAGAGTTATTATGACTTGTAATTCTGTCGTGATTAAAATCTTCGGATTTGGAAGGACTTCTTGCTACAAATCCTTAGGGTGATTCCTATATAGGAGGTGGTAGAAAAGTGCCTTCAGTTCATCCTGTTCCTGGATGACTTGTATGGACGAATGTCCAACAGAGTATTTCCTGAAGAGTCACATACATTAATTTTAACAAATATACCGAGTTTGGTGGCGAAGAAGGCAACTTCTCTTAGCTTAACACTCTGGGTGTATTTATGGACGTCAATTAGTTATTTGATGGTTTTGACGATGTGGCATTCAAAGATATAGAATGTTCTCTAAAAAGGGTAATCATGACATCAGGCCTCATCAACCAAAAAATGACAAAAATCGTGTAGGCAGCATAGCTAAGTGGGCCTTTCCCAATTAGGGTATATTGTCACAATCTAGAGAAAATTCGTATTTGTTCTTCTTTCATTTTTGTATCCCTGGGAAGTACGGTTGGTCTATAAAACCGTAGGGTGATAATATATTCGGTACACTCAAGCCAAATGAGTGGTCGTTCATGTGTTGTGGGGTTGCAAGATGTTCTTGTTGAACCCTAGTGCATCGCTCTCTAGAGGTGCACCGTTAGAATGTGGTCCCATCCCTTGTCATGTCGGAAATTCATTCTCCAATAAGCGCAATGCGGTTTTCGATTATATAATAAATATGTAGAGAATGAGATCCAAGCGTTCTGCTAGATGTTTATTTATTTGTGATTTAATAAACACTATTATAATATCATGGATTTTGATATGTAAAAATGTTTTGGGTTATCGTAAGGTAAAACCCGTCCGTATTTATGTGTAGACTGGTCTTACAATTATATTTTTCTTTAAAAGTATTTTTAAAGTTTACCAAGTTGGATGATACCCTTGAACTAGTGAGTTTACTCACACTGGTTCACCAGACTGATCCGTGGCGTTTGCAATGCTCGGGTCAAACTGAGTTTTATAGGTTCAGGTTAGGAAGCTACGAACATCAGAAGACATGTTGGAAGAGCCAAGACGTATTAATATTTATTCCGATGTGTATTGTATATGAGGACAAATCCCTACAATTGTCCAGGTGTATTGATTGTCTTATGTACTCTGATGAAATGTAAGTATTTAAACAAGTTCTTTATAAAAATCATTTCTATATTATATTTTATCCGCTGTTATATGAGACTATGATTCCGTGTTATGATCTTCTTCTTCTTCCATTCTAATATTTTTTTCTTTTCTCACCCTCTAACTTTTGTCTTCTAACTATCCGCTTTTCCTATGTGATTTGAGTTGACATGTCTTGTTAAATGTTGACTTAAACTGTACTGGAAATTTGGGTCGCTGCATTTGGTATCAGAGCTAATGTTTTAGTAATAACCTTTGGCTCTGTGGCATAACTCAATAGTGATAGGGCTAGTAATACCCTAGATTGAGTTTGAGCGTATATATATGAGAGAGCATATTTGTAACTGACTATAAAAATTATTTTTATTATTTTTACCTGGTATATTTTGTAAAAAGTAAAAGTAATAATTTTCTTATAATATGATAGTATTGGGTTGTTTGTTTGATTTGAATGGAATTCAAATTGGGTTTAGAATAATTCAACCCAAGAAGGAATTTCAGATATGGAAATTGGGCTTAACATGGTTAAGTCGAGTTGATTTTAGAATGAATATAGAGTTGAAATTAAATAAAATAGATTTGGGATTCGTAAATCGAATAAATAATAAATTGAATGAAAGTCACTAATCGATCGTGTTAAACCAAAGTGAAGACAACCTAATTAATACTGATGTTTAATTTGAATTGTTTTGTTTGAGTTAGTTGTAAATTGTTTTATTGGATGTTAGGTGGTTAAATAGAATTCATCTATAGCTTAATAAAAAGTTGAATGAACTGAAAACTAGAAATGAATTCCAATATAATAAATTTAAATTTCTTATGAATTAAAACTAAATGGTTTAACCCTTTATTTACATATACATTTTAAATGGTTGATGCTCATTTTAGCTCCACTTGATGATCAGTGAAGTGTTATTTAAAATTTCATGAAATTGTTACTTACATGGTAAATAAAGCTAAGTACAGGTACTAGAGGCTTTGAAGATTGGTTTGATCGAGTAAATTGCACGTAAGTTGGGCTAGTATGCTCAATATTGCTTATATAACATACGCTTATGCGGAAATATAAATTTTGGTTTATGAATTTTGTTTTTCGACCGTGTGGGTCGATTTATATATATTTGTTGATCCTGCAATACTGTAGAAGTCCTTCTGTATAGGGGAGAGTCTGCCAATTTCTTCCAAAATTTAAGGTGTCAGAATATTTTTGAGATATTTATCAACAGGATTGAACTGGTTTTTCAATAAAACTAATTGGGTTTGTTTAGAAAATAGAACAAAACATTTTAACTAAATTTATTTTTGAAATTATAATCGGTTTTTAGCATTTTTCCTACCTTAATTATTTTAGGGACGAAATTCTTTCAGAAGGGAAGGAATGTAACGACCCAGATTTTTAAGCGTTGTGTCTAAACATTTATTTGGTTCTAAATGTTGATTTATAAATATAAAAGGATTTCTATCTATTAATTTAACGAAGTTTGAACGTATAATTTATATTTAATCTAAATCGAGCTCATAATGTCGCGGTAGTTCGTAATATTACGTTTTAAACTTCAACTGAATATACAGAGTCCAATTTAAGTCGAAATTCTTTGACACAAGAATCACCCAAATCTGTTTGATTATAATTTTCTAACAAAAGAGAAAAATCAAGATTTCATATTGTAGATTAATAGTTATGTCTAAATCAAAATTTAAAACAGTCGTTGGGGGATTGTTTATAAATCATAACATTTATTTAGTAAAATAAATATGGTTTTTAATAAAATTAAACAACATTTTAACCTAGAATTTGATCCAAATGGTTTTTGAATGGTTATGTATGCTATTGGATTATAATGGAAGTGAGTAGTAGTTTTTAAAATTCAGTTTAATGTTAATTTGACAAAATCATGAATTTTATATTAATTTAATTTAGTTAATAACAACCATTTTGAAAACAGTCACGGATTTCAATGAAATCAATTTCGTTGGATCTGTAATGATAAATTATTGTATGAAAATAAATTTCGTGGCGATCTAATTTCGTATGTAACCTCGGTAGCCATGAACGCTGAGCTATTTTCCTTAGAGATTATTAAATGAATTTAATTTATTTATGAGGTAATTGTGTATAACTTGAACTGACCATCGAATTAAGATGCGAGACCTGTTCAGTTGAATTCATATTTATGTTTAGTCAACATATGTATAATTTGTTATTTTTGGACACCATATATTTTGATGTCTAATTATAGTGTCGTTTTACATGTAAAATATCTTTCTTGGACAACAGTCTTGAAATGCGACGAAACTTGTGCCGTTGGATCAAAATTCGTGAGTTATTATAGGATTTCGATTTTCGTGAAGATCAGACTTACCGTTTGATCGTGGGGACGATAAACACCTAGATTTTTATTTAATCATTTTATCGATTTAATTTGAATCTTAAGAATAACCAAATTTCAAACGACCTCAGTTTTCAACAAAACAAAATTTTATAAATCCGTAATGATTTATTATTGTTAAGTGTTAACACCAAAAATGTGATGTCAACACCCAGAGAGGTGTATGAACAACTTTAATCTTTAAATAGCAAGGTTAAAAGCAAGTAAATGCAAAAAATAGCAAAGTAGAGAAGAAATTTGTAGCAGTCAGCCTCGATTTTAGCCTACGTCCACTTTGAATGGGGATTTCATTAATCTTTCCAATACAAGGTACATAATCAATCTCATTTTACACTTTTCTTTATCTTTTAAGATAGTTCTCTCTCTTCTCTACGTTCTCTTGGTAAATCTCTATCTCTCTCTCAAATATCTTTGGATTCTCACTAGTAGCAGAGATTATTGAACTTGATCTTCAATAATTAAGTTCGGTGATGATCTTCAATGATTTCTCGACGAGAATGATGATGGAGATCTTTGGATGATGCTTGAAGAATCTTTGACGAAGTTGTAGTAGCTTGAGTGTTGCTGGAGATCAAAAATGGTAGCCCTTCGGGAGGAAAACCAATCCCTTTTTATGTGTGAGGGGGTCCGTTATTTATAGTAGAAGTTTTGAGTGGATGAGAGAAGGAAGTATCGTGCGTGTAGCCTCCTTGGCTTGGCGGGCGATCCATCCACGATTATTGGTTCTCGGCGACGCATCAACTTCACTATGGATCATGTGATCCATGCTCGAGTCGTGTGAGCACGATCCATTGGATCAATTGAGTTTTCCATTCCCCTCACTCTGTTGCAAACGGTCTAAAGCAAGCCGATCCATCCTCATTATCTTATGACCGATCCATGCTTGGGTCGTATTGCCCGATCTGTAAGTTGCGGACCGAACTAGTGTGCGACGATCCATCGATGGATCGTTTCATAGTGACCCATCACATTTTACACCACAATCAATTTTCTTGCAATCCATGCACTTATACATAAACAATCCTTTTTTTCCAATCAAAGCTTATATATGATCCATATATACGATCCATCATGGTTTCTTCTCCATCCGATCCATGGGCTTTCGAACGATAGACACCGATCCATCACTTATTTATTAACCGACCCGTTCCATGATGCTTTGAAATGTTTTATACATACATCCAATCCATCATATAAACGACACAATGCATCATTTAGGAATCACGTTTTATAACAGGATTAACATTTGCCCCTCAGAGTTCACGTTATTGTAAATAATGTGAGCTTTAAAATCAACGGCTCTTATTGATCATAATGGATCACAGACAGTTTATTAAATGGATCAACATACTTTGTCCATAAAGGACCGTGTATGACCCATCTGTTGGATCACATGATTCTTCCATACAGCTGCTTTATATTCTTTTAAGTTCCCATTTTCTTCACTTTATCTTTTCTGCTAAGAAAAAACATTTTAATGGTGGAAATCTTTCTCTGAGGAAATTGCCCTGACCCAATTCAGTGCCGTCGATCAAATCTTGTGCTTCCATCACCAATGCTGATCACCAGACGCTTCTGATTTCGATTTGAACCCTCTTGTTTGCCAATTTGTTCAAATCTACTTTGAACGTGAGTTCTCTTGATCTCATATCTGCACTAAAACAACAGGTTCTCCTTGTCAAACTTCTACACCTTTCTGATTATTGGTAGTTAGCATTTATGGTGAATCGAGCTTTGGTGTAGGGATTATTTTCAAGATTTGGTGACGATGTGTATGTGAAATTGGATTCGGCTATTTGTTGCTTATTTTGACTTGATTCAATAATGTTTTCCATAGACTTTATGTTTTGAATTTATGTATCAACTCGTTACTTTGATGAAGGAATTCCAAGTTCTTGTATAATGATCTGCTGTTTACCAAATGGATTAATCTTCAAATTGTGTTCGACATCTTGATACTTATGATGATAAAATCCTATTGTGGTTTTTTTTACACTTGAGTTTTCTGGTATATTGATGATTGCGGTTTCGATAGATTAGTTGTTCACAATTCTTGAGCACGATGTATGAACCTTCTCCATTGTTGATGAATCTCTTTTCAAGTGTTATATGCACTGATTTACGATTTAGGGATGTTGATCGTGACCGAATCCGATCGTACTTTGTTGGTGATGTATGAATTTTTCTCAAATAATCATGTATTTTCAATTTGGAATTGCTGACTTTGACGTTGTGTTGACGCGTGAATTTTCCTTGGTTGATTGCAAACCCTTGTTGATTGGTTGTCTTTGTTAGATCGCACCTTGAACTGGTCCTTGAGTGTTAGAGTTTGATCCCTGATTTTTTATGGATCATGAGCGATCCATCTATGGATCATGAACGATCCATTAATAGATCGTGAGTTATCTGGATTGTCACTTCTCAATGAACTGCAATCTTCAATCGATCGATGTTGTTAAATTTTGAATGATCCAGACTTTAACTTGTAAATTGAACATGCTTTTATTTGCAAATTGTCGTATAACAAGACAATTACTTGCACGGTTTTGGGTGAATATTTTGTCGTCAATTGTCCACATCATTATATGAGTTTAATCATTAAAAAATGAACTATAATGAATTTCCTGACTTGAACTGAATGAAGTGCCCATACAAGATTGTTTCGTTCAATCGTCTATAACTTGTCGAACAATCACTTGCACAAACACGACACTTTAATTTGAATTCGCGACGATGCTTGGAAATCGACTAATCAACACATGTCGACTAAAGATTTCAAGCTTTGTTCTCTAATAACATGTATAATTTTGCTTAACGCTTCACACTTGGGAAATGCACACCTTTTAAATAACAAGATTACTTACGTAGAATGGATACCCGACATAAATATCGTCATCACTCTGAAGAGACGACCACTTCTGCCTAAGTTGGAGATTCTACCCAAGCTTCCGAAGCTGGAACGACTACAACTTCAGGGCCGGCAGCAAATCAGCCTGTTCCAGTTCCCCGTTCCCTTAGCAGTCCACCATCGCAGAGATGCTCTTCAACAATTATACCATGCGTTTTATGAATTATGTACTCAATTTGGCATTCCCGAAGCTGATGTGAAATTATCGAGGAAAGATGAGACCGCTGATCGTCCGCCCTTTGTCTTTATTGCAGTTAACCGTCATATGTTAATGAGCGGGGTCATTCCTCCTTTCAACACATTTCTACAAATGGTCCTTCAACATTTAGCAATCACCCCATTTCAGCTACACCCTAATGGTTGTGCCTATTTAATAGGGCTTTGTGTGCTTTTCATGAGGACGATGCGTCATATGCCTACACTTCAAGACATCTGCTATCTATGCATCTTTAAAAGGAGGAAGGAGCATCCCTCTATTATCTTTGTCGAAGGTAGTCAAAATCGCAGGCTTATCATTGATTTATCAGATAGCGCTTCGGGATTCTTGAACCAATTCTTTTATGTTCGATGCTCGGAGAGCTTCTATGGAATATGGATGGAAGGCGGTGAACATATTTTCTTAGAACTCTTCATCCAGTTTTTTCCAAGTTTTGGTTATTAAATATTCCTTTTATTTTACAGAACTACCTACTTTTGTCAAAGACTCCATCGTTTACAAATCTACTCATGAGAGATTGAACGCTGTCGTTGATAAAGAGAAGACTAAAAAGTTCTCGATAAAGGAAGATTTTCTTTGTTAATTTGGGTTGCTTGACCCATATCGATCTTTTCTTTCTCAAGAAATTTCTTCTGCTTCCCCTTCTATTGCCAAAGAATTGGATGCCTCAGCTTCTGGAGAAGACATTGTATTGAAAGATTCAGCCGAAGAGTCCGTCTTAAAGAAATGCTCGGACCCTGCCGACGGAGTGGTTCATCTGACCAACTAAGCTGCCTCCCACTGTTCAAAACGAGATTGCGCATCGCGAGGGTAAAGCTCCTGCGAATATTACTGAGCAACTTGAGGGAGGAGAGATCACGAGTAAAGGCGATCTTACTGTTGAAAGAGTCGATACCAAACCCACGGTCCCGACCGCCACTGGGGATGACTTTTTGGATGTATACGGGGATTTGAGCGATCTTAATGTCACTTCAAGCGAGCTTTCTATGGGTGATATCATAACTTCCAAACTTGCTGTGTTGGTTACAAAGATGTCTTCCGAACTAGCTCTAACTCCTTCTCGAAATCCCATTTCTGAAACTATAGCTTCTTTGACTCTAACAACGACGAGCGGTTTTTTGCTTCATGCGTGTTAGATCACACACAACACACACTTAGTGCTTTCAATATCTTGTATATATATTCTATACTGCCCTAGTACTTCCTGCTTTAAAGACGGAATCTTCGTTTTCCTTTGTTTCAGGTCAAACCATGAGTCGCTCATATGTGGATGAATTCAACTATTTTTCTAGCTCTTATAATTCGCGGTGCCAAGTCCCACCTCGTCTTCACAGGGAAACTGATGAACAGAGGAGATTGAGAAAAGCCCGAGAGGCACGAGACCATTTGGAAGAGGATGAGCGGGATAGGAAAGTTCGTGACGGTTGCTATGATAGGGACCGATGGGAGGAGGATGATAGGAAGAAATGGAAGGAGCGGGAGGACAAGAAAAAGGATCGTGGTAGAGATAAGAAGCATGCCAGAACCGACAAGGCTCCTGCTGTTGCTGCTCAAACTTCCATAAGCCTTCAATCTATTGCACTTCAACCTACTGCCTCTCCTCCTTTTGACATCCAGAAAATAATCTGGAAGCCGTCTCACTCTCTCCCAAAAGCACCTAGCACACTCTCCTCACGCTTTCCCAATTGGTTCCTGAGAGGCGTTCTCTTTGATTTGGACATAACTCCAGTGGATAAGGATAGATGCTTAGGAATCTTGATGTAGTGAAATATGACATTGAGAAGCTGACCTATTGGCAGAAGCTGGTTGATGAGCTCCAAAAAGTCAATAATTTGAATTATGAGGCAATGATCACTATGGAAAATGACAAGTCCGAATGGGACAGAACTCTTAAGGCCTATAACACCGATATCAAACATATTTTTGAGAGGAAAGAGGAGCTAGGGCTGAGAGTCAGAGAATTAAGGAAGTGATTTATGCTACTACTTATTCTTATAAGAAAAAGGAAATACTACTGACTGCTCAAGTTAAGATACTCACTCGGCTCAAAAGAATGCTGAAGATAGACTGGCCTTGGAGCAGCAAAGCTCCACCATATTGGAGAAAAAAGTTAGCTCTCAGAATTTGGAAATTTCTTCGCTGAGAGCTAAAGTGGAGGAACTGGAACGAGAGAGGAATCAGGCTCTTTCTGATAAGCCCGTTGCTAAGCACGAACATGCAAATACTAAGGCCAGTTTCAACGACACTTTGTTTAGGTTCTATACTCTCAACGTACTAGGACGAGGGAGCTTATCCTTCCTATAAGAAGCATATCCGATCACTTTGGCTGAGGTTTGGGAGTCTGTTCTTGCATAACTTGATGGCATCAGTTACACGGAGGAGGAGCTTTTAGAGCATTAATTGGATGACGAAGTCTGCGCTGCCCTTACAAAGGGAAAATAAGAGCTCAGGAAGGAGCAAGGCTTAATGGATGGAGCTGGACCTTCTCATAATCATATCTCTGACACAACCACCACCACTGCCGAGGTTATTTCCACTGAAGCTATCATTTCTGATCCTAAGCCTCCCATTGTGACTTCCATAGAGCTCACTACTAGTTGTGGAGAAAAGAAGGAGGCTGTTGAGTAGCATTCAGAAGGTGATGACGACAACGATGATGACCCAAATTCTTTTGAAGTAAAGCTCAGAATCCCTTCCATCTCAGGTAAAACTGGCGTTGATCCAGCCTTACCAAACTGGAACCTCTTATTTTATCCACATGGGTACAATGAATTTCTTGATTATCATTCGTTTAAATTAGGCCTGGACACTCTGAAGCCTTCTCCTATTATTCCCGAAGGAACTGGAACTAAAACCATCTTCACTCCTTCCATTCAAGTGACAACACTGCTTTAACTACTACTCCTCCACCAGGCGATCCTTCCTTAGCTCTCTAATCCACGCCGCTTTTATTTCTCAGTCTAGGTCTCTATCGGAGAAAATTGATGCACTTCGTGATTTGGATGGCCCGACTGGCTTATCTGGATAGGGCATGGATGATGCTGGAGAAAGCCCGAAGAAATACGTTAAGGGTTGCTAAGGCAAAGATGCCAAGTCTCCATCAAAAAGGCACAGGAAAAAAATGTAATGCCCATAAGAAAGCACTCATTTCGCCTTCGCTTGTCATTCCCGAGGATGATGAAGATGATGAAGAAGCTAAGGATGAGAGCCATCCCACCATTATACCTCCTCCAACAAGACTTATCAAGCTCACACTTAGGTCAAGTAGCTCTTCTAAAGGCGAAAAGAAGAAGGATTGATGCGCTGGACTGCTCACTCTATTAGTTTAGCTTTCTTGCTTGTTGTTTCTTTTGACCGAACGTTATGTGAGTCTTGGCCCTCACTTATGAATTTGTGAAGACTTGCTTCCATGACTCGCTTTGGGTGTAATAATATTGCTTTTGGTTTTCTGTAATTTAGCTCTTACTTTAGTTTTGTCGTACTTTCATGTATTCTCATGTATTCACCTCTTTGCAGAGTACAAGTCTTTTGTTTTTTGCGATGTCATGATGAGCTTGTGGTATGTCTTTAAGCATTATTCCATGTCAATATGGTTGTATTGCCCCCATACTATAGGTCATCACAAATTGCATAGGCTGGGTGTGATCAACTTTGCTGAGTTCTTTTGATTTTAATTAAGGAACTAGAAGCTTCCACTTTGTTGGCGAAGTATTTTTGCTTTTGCCAGTGTATTGAGAGCTACTGATCTTGCCAATTATCTAGGAAACCCAGCTTTGTTGGTTAATCAAGCGCTTCTTCTTGGAGAATTCCTTAGTTCCTATGCCTCCGGAGAGGTCTTGAGCTTAATCTAATGTTTGTTTTGGTCGACCTCGTAAATCAGGCCTCGGAGAAACTAGATTGGACACCCCCTTTCGACTGGGATTTTTGTTAATCCAACTTTTTTCTACTCTAGCCTGGTAATCCATTACCTTCAGAGATTTGGTTGGACACCCCCTTTCAT
Source organism: Allium sativum (assembly GCA_030737875.1). NCBI lineage: Eukaryota > Viridiplantae > Streptophyta > Magnoliopsida > Asparagales > Amaryllidaceae > Allium > Allium sativum. The sequence continues at coordinate 582,553,300 of CM060923.1, read as the reverse complement.
TTGGGATTTCTGATACCTCAGATAGGTCTTATCAACCTAATGTTCGTCCCTTCTAGTGGAGTAAATCAGGCGTCAGAGACTAGATTGGGAGCCCCCAGTTAGGACTTTTCCTTTAAGCTTCACTTCAAGAAGCTTTTTATTAAGCTTCACTATGAGAGGCTTCAAGCTTCACTATGAGAGGCTTTTGTTGTTGCATCATTCCACAGGGCGGACGCCAGTCCTACTGGATGCTTGACTTGGAAAGCAATCACAGCTTAGAAAACCAAGGCCCTGGACCTACACCTTGGGCAGGTGCCACTTTAGTGAAAGTTACAAATTTTGGTCTTTGCTCCTTTTGTGAAGATTTCTTCATTGCGTCATTCCATGGGGTGGATGCAGTTATTTTTACCGTATGCTTGACTTGGCAAGCTAGTTAGAGAACTAGGACCCTAGACCTCACACTTTGGGAGGTGCCCCTTTGATGGAACTTGCAATTTGTTGCTCTTTGCGTTTTCTTGTCGCGCTTTTCTCTTTTTGACTCCTAGCAACTCTCTCTTTAAATCTACATGGCGGTGCTTTACATCCTCGCGTTTGTGTGGATTGATGTTTGTGGCACTCGACACTTGCACCGTTTTTGTTGCGATGCGTTGTACGGTTCACCAGGTTTCATCGGACTTTGAGGAAGCAAGCGCTCTTTAGGTTTCCTGCAATGTTAAATCAATTTTAAGCAATTTTTTTGAATTGTTTAACAAAAAATTTGCAGATATATGATAGAGACAAGCAAGCATGCTTTCATTCACATAGATGATGTTAAATTACAATACCTGCAAAATATTTACAACCATTTTTATAGGAATTGAACAAAGCATCAAGTAAAATATTAACGCAGATCGATAGTCATTGTTCCAAGCCCTTGGTATTGGAATACCACCCATCGTTGACAGCTTGAATATGCCATCCAAGTTCTTTTGACTAATTATGTATGGTCCTTCCCAATTTGGTCCAAATACTCTTACGGTAGTCATCATCCTTTTCAGCACAAGGTCACCAACTTCGAAAGTTCTCTGACATACTTTCCTGTTGAAATGCCTAGCTATCCTCCTCTGGTGTCCTGCAATTCATGGCTCTGCTTCATGTCTTCTTTCCTCAAGCTGATCGAGTGCTTCTAGTTGTAGCCGCTCATTCTCCGCTTGGTTGAAGTGTATTCTGCGGTGAGTGGGAACTTCAAGCTCTACAAGAATTATAGCTTTAGAGTCGAACGCCAAGGAAAATGATGTGTGCCTAATAGCAGATTTGTGAGTCATTCGATATGCCAATAGTGCAACTGGGAGCTCATCCACCCAACCTCCTTTATCTTTCTTTAGGCTCTTTTTGATGGTTGACTTGATGATCTTGTTGACTACTTCCACTTATCTGTTTGCCTATGGATGGGCCACAACTACAAAGCTTTTTGGGATCTTGTACTTAGCGCATAAGGTTTGAATTCCTCACTCTCGGATTGAGTCCCACTATCAGTAATTATTTTCTGAGGCTCATCAAACCTGCAAGTAATATTCTTTCATACAAAATTAACTGTAATATCCCGGTTTTTTTTAAACTAGATATTTATAAAACCGTAAATCAAAGATTTCATATATTACTAATTTAACTAATGAAATTGATCCCATTCATGTAAATAAGAAAATGTGACTAACCTTTTCTTCATGCGTACGTCAGTTTATGAAATTTGCTAACTTGTGTATTCATGTCATTTTGAAAATGGGTAAGCAAACCTCTTAGTTAACATACTAATCCATTTTAATTAGAAAATAAATTACTTAAGAAAAATTCAAAATTTTTACTTCATGCCTAAGGGAGTAGTGACAAGAATCCATGATACTTGAGTGTTTAGAACAAGAATTGATGGAAGCTTAGTTTGCTTTCTATCATGAAAAACCATATACTATTTGTTCATGAAGCATTAAATGAAAGTTTACTTCATAACTAAGATTTTTATTAAAGTAAAAACATATTAATGTGTGGAAAACAAATCTCTGCCTTTTGATAGAAAAATGAGCAGAGCATCTAGCTCTTAAGAGAACAATCCTACCTATTTCCATCAGAATGTGTAAGGAGAATTTAAATTTATTGCCAAAAGGACCATGGGATTTAATGTTTTTGTCAAAAATATAAACAATTGTGGACACTAGAAGACTTTGATGTGGAATTAAGTACATAATGCAAAACCTAAGCAGTGTATTCGTAGACAAAACTAGGCATCAATGTAGAGGACTTTCCATCTGTTTTTACTGCACATAATCCCATCTGCCATTAAAGACACTCCTTATTTTATATTATTTTTATGTCTATAAATAGGCAGCATCATCTTACCTTTTTGCACACGTTATTTTCGATCTGATCAAAAAGGAAAAAAGGAATGCTTTTGTTTAACAGCAAGAAAAGAAAAGTGAGTAAACCTCATCTAATTTCATTGTTTAATTTTTACAGTAAACTGTTTTGAATACCTCAGTATATATGTCTTGATTTAGCCGCAAGTTCCTGTTATGTTAACACCATCATCTTGCCAACAAACAACAAATAATTGATGCTAAAAACCCTTGAATTACATCTGTTGTAGACTGTTATATTCATATGTAAAGTACCAGTATGTTTGCATAAGTTTGTTGATAGTTCAAAAACCATAGAAAATAACCTGCTACTGTGTTCTGTAAACACAGAACCTCATGGATACTTATTTTCAAAAGAGAATCCTACCCAAAAATTCGCACACTAGATTGAAATAAATATAGGATGTAATGTATACATTCCATTGTTAACATGAAAATTCAAACAATACAAAAACATGATTTGAATGTATAAATGGAAACATGACACCAAATGATGATTTTTAGTGGCAGTTTCATAATTTATAACGCTAGGATGATCAAGAAATGTTCAGATGATCAGAAAATGGTGTTTGATCGATTTCCGGTGATCTGTTGGGTGAAATGACATGACGTGAAGCAGAGAGGAGCATGAGAGATCCTAGATTATAGGAAAAATATAAAAAGATTTTTCAAATGCTAAAATTTTGTAAACGTATTCGATTTAGGGTTTATTGGATTTGTTTTGGAGACCATGGTTCATCGTAAAATTGCATCTCGACGGTGGCGTTTGAAGGGTGCGGTCCATGGGGAATAGACGCATGGGGATGTCATGGTGACGTGGCAGGAGTTGGACGGAGTTCAGTTGACGGTGGAAGGAGCAGTCGTTGGTTTCTCCGATGAAACCCATTTCGATGGTGGAGGAGTAATACAGTAAAAACGTTGTAAAGGCTCAGTTGGTCGGAGCAAATCATGGTGGCATGACCAAGAGGTGATATGTGACATGTCTGGATGGTCAAAGGTGATCGGCGGTGGCTCGAGTGGTTGTGCACATGCACGGGTACATGTATGTGCATCAGGAGGGTACTGTGTTAGCATGGAGATTTGGAGGTGATCCATCGGTTGTGGCAAGTGTTTTTTTGAGAGTGGTACTTGGTACTTTGGCATTATCAGCTAGTACTTTGGAAAAACATAAATACGTGGGTGTGGCATCAGTTTCGAGGGAGAAAACATGAGCGTTGGAAGTGGTACTTTGGCATTTGGTAAACTGGCACTTTAGAAATTGGTAAAGTGGTACTTTAGGATATGGGACTTTGGCATTTACTGAACGCATGAGGACTGGGGTGATTTGGCAAGGGGAAACATGGGGTTTAGGACTTGGTACTTTGGCAAGGTGGCACTACTAAGTGGCACTTGGTACTTTAGCTGGCGCATGGCATTTTGGGCCGGATTAGCATGCGCAACGCGCTGTTTTGGAATGTGGTACTGGTACTTTAGCCAAACACAAACGAATGAGATTTTGGACGAAGTTTTAAATTAAACCAAGTTCAAATATAAATATAAAATAAATAAAAATAAGGAAGAAATAAAAAAATAAAAATAGATTTTTATTTAAAATATCGTAGGCAAGTGAAAGGAAGGCAGTAGCAAGAAGATCAAAGACGGAAGCTCGACTATAGAAGTTCGACGAGTTTGAAAATAAATATATAAAGAAAATAATTAAAAATAAATTATAAATTTATTTTATTTATAATTAATTAGGAATAAGAAAATAATTTCCAAGGATAATGGAAGTATTAAATTGTCATATAAACGCATATGATAAACAAAGCAAATATCGTGTGCGATGCACACGCTTTATTTTGCTCATTCTAAATGATGGTTAAAACTGAAAAAAATTGTTTGACAAACTCATAAATCAAAGGATGTGTAAACTGAAACATAATCATGTTCGGCTGATAATTATTTGTCAACTGTAAAAGACAATACGTTCATCGTTACGAAGAGACCGAAATAAATATTCCACTTCGACACGAATTATACGCTGCGTATCGGAAATATTGAAGACGAAGATATTCAATGGCTATTTTAAATAGTACCTTCGGTCTGTCCAGTCCCAGGACAACCTGTATGGTCGGGTGTCTGACAACGTATATCTATTAGATTCTACACATCGAATTTACGTAAGTACATCACGTTGGTGGCAAAGAAATTCATTTCTCTCAGCTTTGTTACCCGCAATATTTTTGGGAAATCGAATGAGTGTTTTGACAGATAGGACGATGTGACATTCAAAGTAATTGAAGATATAATCTGTTAAAAAGATAGGTTTATCCTCAAGCTTCACAACCAGGAAATGATAAAAATCGGGCAGGCAGCATGACTATGTGGGTAGCTCCCATTAGGGTGTATTATCACCTATCTAGAGATTCATTTTATTCCTTATTCTATCGATGCTGTCCCATTCGGAAAATGGTTGCCGTTCACAACCATTGGTGATATACATTCGATACACTCAAGAGAAATGAGTGGTCCGTTATGTGTAGCCAGGTTACAAGAAGTTCTTGTTGAACCCAGTGTGTTCCTGTCTATTGATACACTATAGGAAGGTGGTTCCATATCTTGTCACAGTTGAAAATCCATTACCCATAAGCGTTAAGTGGTTTTATTTGTATATTATGTAAGTAGAATGTGAGATGCAAACATTTTACTAAATTCTAAATCATTTGTGGAAACCCTAGACATTATCATAATATCAGATTTAAATATACAAACTGTTTGATTCTCATAAGGTAAAAACCCGTTCCATATTTATGGCATGGTCTTATGAGTATGATTTTATTTCTTAAACTTGTTTACTCACAATAGTCCCCGACTGACCCAGAGTTTATTTTTCTGTGTTTTCTTTAAACTCTTGGGTACTCATAACACTTGTTATGGGTAGACTAGTGATCCAGGTCTTGACTTAACTTTTGGAGTAGCTGGATGGGAAGGATCTGAATGTTGGCCTGTCTATCATATTTATGTATAATTATCTGCAAGTTAGTTTATCACAAATGTTTAAGTATGAAATTTGTGATGACATGTATCCATATATATGAAGTACTCTAATGTACTTGACTTATGATATGTAATATTTTGGGTTATTATATTATGTCTAAGTTCCACTATAAGATTATGATGTTTTCTTTAGTTTTCTTCTATCTATCTTTTATTCTTATATAATGATACAACTTCCGAGGTGTTCGAAAGTTGGATCGTTATAGTTGGTATCAGAGCTTTGGTTACTGATTACCTAGGCTTTGGGTGAGTATTGAGAGAGCGTATTTGAATTTAGATATTATTATATAATATATATATATATATATATATATATATATGCGTACTTAGGAGGGATCTACTTGAGTTGGATAACTAAGTATTTTAACATCTGATCAAGTTTGATTATCGACCTGATATATTCAGGCGATTAAGTATGAATACCCGTAGACAAAGAGGTCGAGCTAGTGGAACTACCACTACCAATGGTCGTAACACTACTCAGAATCCAGTAGAAACCGTGGAAGAAGTTGCGCCAATTCAACCGAGATCAAATTTTGCAACTATCTGTAAGGAGTATAGTACTCTAGGAGGGAAGGTTTTCAAAGGAACTGAATCTTTTATTGAAGTTCAAGCGTGGCTATGATCTTGTGAGAGGATTTTCAAAGGACTAAATTAGAATGATATCTAATTATATTGATACAAAAAATAAAGTTAAAATTTTAAATTGAATTATGATTTGATATTACCAGTAATTAAGTACAAAATTAAGTTATTAACGGGGTATGAACCCATGATAAGTGAACTGGTTGATTTTGGAAATAGAATCAGATTGGTAAGTCCCGAAATAGAGATAACTAATTTAATAATTAGTTAAGGGAGACTGTGGATGGAACTTAACGGAGTTAAGTGTATTGACCTGAGGAATTGAATATGGATCCAAGTTTAAGTAGATAATTTGGGGTAGATTAATATATTTGAACGGGTAGATTCAAATTAAGGAAGTATATAAGACTTGGAAATTTTTCCAAATGAAATCAAGGATATTTTGGAGTAATATGAGTAATAAGGGATTAAGATTAGGGGTTGAGAAATTGGAACCTAACTGGAAAATTGGTTAAGTTGGATACTTTTTTGGGTATCGATCTGATGTTGATTTCGGCCTTCGGGGTTGATACTTAGAGGGTTATTCGTTTCTTGATTTACGGTTAGGAACTGATAAATGTTGAGAAATAGAAATGCAGTAATGGAAATGTTTTCCAATCAAGTGACAAATACTTTAGTTATGGAGTAACTGTGATAAAATTTCTGATGTGTGCTGATTATTTATTTATATAAGTTATAACTTGAATCTACGCGTTAATCTCAAATTTCGAGGACGGAATTTTTATAAAGTGGGTAGATTGTAATGTCCCGGTTTTTTTTAAACTAGATATTTATAAAACCGTAAATTAAAGATTTCATGTATAACTAATTTAACTAATGAAATTGATCCTATTCATGTAAATAAGAAAATGTGACTAACTTTTTCTTCATGCATACGTCGGTTTATGAAATTTGCTAACTTGTGTATTCATGTCATTTTGAAAATGGGTAAGCAAACCTCTTATTTAATATACTAATCCATTTTAATTAGAAACTAAATTACTTAAGAAAAATTCAAATTTGTTACTTCATGCCTAAGGGAGTAGTGACAAGAATCCATGACACTTGTGTAATAACCCGGAAATCTGGGCCAGTTTAAAATTTTTATTTTGGCAATTTTAGCGAATTTTGATTATTTAAAATGAATTATTTTAAATAATATCGACAAGAAATTTATTTCAAATATAATTCAAACGTATATATTCGTTTGAATCTACGATAGAATATAAATATTTATTTATATTTATAAAAGGAATTGAAAATGGCGCGGTAGTTCGATAATTCGATTTTAAACTTCAAATGGATGTACAGGAATTCAGAAATTAAAACCAGTCAATGTGAGAATTCTCTCACTTTAAATTTTCTGTTCAGTTATATATTTCATAACTGCATATATGAACTGTTCCCCGTCGTCCACAGACCATGGAGGACTTGTTTGTTTGGTTGTATTCTGATGGAATTATTGTAATATACAATGAAATGTTCTTCCGTCTGCGTTCTTTTATGTGTTGTTCTCAAAGTATCCGCTCTTTCCTTCACGGGGAAGTAATGGGTTCTTTCAACTTGAGTGTTTAGAACAAGAATTGATGGAAGCTTAGTTTGCTTTCTATCATGAAAGATCATACACTATTTGTTCATGAAGCATTAAATGCAAGTTTACTTCACAACTAAGATTTCTATTAAAGTAAAAACATATTAATGTGTGGAAAACAAATCTCTGCCATATGATAGAAAAATGAGCAGAGCATTTAGCTCTTAAGAGAACAATCCTACCTATTTCCATCAGAGTATGTAGGGGGAATTTAAATTTATTGCCAAAAGGACCATGGCATTTAATGTTTTTGTCAAAAATATAAACAAGAGTGGACACTAGAATACTTTGCTGTGTGATTAAGTACATAATGCAAAACCTGCGTAGTGTATTCATAGACAAAACTAGGCATCATGGTAGAGGACTTTCCATCTGTTTTTACTGCACATAATCTCATCTGCCGTTAAAGACACCCTATATTTTATATTATTTTTATGTATATAAATAGGAAGCATCTTCTTATCCTTTTGCACACATTATTTTCGAGCTAATCAAAAAGGAAAAAAGGGAAGCTTTTGTTTAACAGTAGGAAAAGAAAAGTGAGTAAACCTCATCTAATTTCATTGTTTAATTCTTTTCTGTAAACTGCTTTGAATACCTCAATATATATTTCTTGATTTAGCTGGAAGTTCCTGTTATGTTAACACCATCATCTTGCCAACAAACAACAAATAATTGATGCTAAAAACCCTTGAATTACATCTATTGTAGACTGTTATATTCATATATAAAGTACCATTATGTTTGCATAAGTTTGTTGATAGTTTAAAAACCATAGAAAATAACCTGCTACTGTGTTCTGTAAAAACAGAACCTCATGGATACTTATTTTGAAAAGAGAATCCTACCCAAAAATTCTCACACTAGGTTGATATAAATGTAGGATGTAAATTATACATTTCATACATTACTAAATATAAACAATGGAGAAACATTGAAAATGAATACATATCCAAGAAAACATAAAACAAGATGTTCTCTGTAAACCCACCGTTAACATGAAAATTCAAACAATACAAAAACATGATTTGAATATATAAATGGAAACATGACACCAATTGATGATTTTTAGTGGTAGTTTCATAATTTATAACGCTAGGATGATCAAGAACCGTTGAGATGATCACTGGTGTTTGATCGATTTCCGGTGATCCGTTGGGTGAAGCAGAGAGGAGCATGAGAGATCCTAGATTATAGGAAAAATATAAAAAGATTTTTCAAATTCAAGAATTTTGTAAACGAATCAGATTTAGGATTTATTGGGTTTGTTCTGGTGACCGTGGTTGTGACGGCCTGCCCGCACCAGCCGACATTTCAATGAAAGTGCGCCGTGCCAATGTCTAACCAGCACGGGACGGTCGTCAAAGAAAGGAAAGGAAAGATATTTGAACTAACAAGGAACCTGTAGAATGTCTCACAGCGCATGGAATAAAATATAGTAATAACATACTTGACATAAAACAGGCGAGACAGTGCATAAGCTGGAAACTAAACATCATAGCAGCGGAAAAAATCCAAATACAGCTTATATTCCACATCATTATTATTGCAACTTTTGAAAATCGTCTCTAAAGCAAATAATTAAGGTACACTACTAATGCCCAAAGTAGTGACCAGCAACGACATAGGGAGAATATATATATACATCATAGGTGGGAGCCTCCTGCTCGTCTCCGTTATAGCTACTCGTGCATACCACCTAACTTGTCTATAGTCTGCCCGTTTAAGAGCACCCAAAGTAATAAGAAGAGACATAAAACTCTGGGTCAGACAAAAGTTTGGTATGAGTAATAAGCATCAAAACAGAACAATAACAGGTATACTAAACCATACCTGAACCTGGACCTGCAACCAAAGAGTTAGCACAACATACCGCTCAATACTCTAAGGTGCCACCAAACATAAGGTGTAAAGAATACGGGGGTGGGGGTGTGCATGACATAGTGATGGCAAACAATCAATCATAGCAGCCATCCTCGCATCTCTCACTCAGTGCGTAAAACATACGATATCCACCGCTCTACCACCCATTCCTTGCTATGATCACTCTGCCCCATGGAGCCATAATGACACCACTGCACTGATCCATAGCCACTAGTCTTTGCTATGTCCACTCTGCCCCCATAAAGTCATAACAACTCCACTGCATCGGCTCATAGCCATGTTACAGTCACTTTGCCCATGGAGTAATAACTACCCCACTGCACTAATACATAGCCTAACATCCGTCTCAGTGGTGGATCAAAGCTACGGACGTCGATAACCCCTTTGCACACGTCCCGCAGCAAAGCCCAACTCATGAAGTTCGCCCGTTGGTTCCCAACTGGATTCTGGGCGAAAACTTCCCATTTGGACTTCCTTTGCATCTCAGCTTTTGGTCAAATTGGAGTTGGCCTTCAGAATAGTCGTCGCATAGTAGTAATAGCACACGTCCGGTTCAGTTCGAATATGCGTAGTTCTCCAGTCAACATCGATTCCTTTCGGTGCAATGCTTCGTAGTATGCTCCTGGGTGCGGTTCGGTTCGGTGGTTCTCCTCCTTTAGATGCCGGTTTGGTTCGGTGATGGCACTTAAGTCCTGGTTCGAAGCACCTTGCTCCGGTTCGATTCGGGGGTCCTTCATCTCCAGTCAATCCGATCCGATCCCGTGTCCAGCTTTGGTCGAATCCCAACTACAACTCTCATACAAATGGCCTTCCTTTTTGCCAAGCTTCCTTTAGTGCAGAGTCCCGATTCCGAATCGGATCCTCTTGCCCACCGATCCGAGCCCTATATCCAATCCGACCAGGTTCGGCCAGTTTCCTGCACTTCTTTCCAATGACCGTTTTTCGCCATTCGACGGCATTTTAATCTAACTTTTCTAATCAATCACAAAACATACCGTACAGTCATAGCAACATGTATAATCAACCACAAACACCAAAACAATAATTTGATAGGTTAAATCGGACCAAACATAGCCAAAATCCCATATTTTCCCTAAAGCATGTTTAAGCAAAACTAATGATAGGATTAGTGAAACTTAACCAAATTAACCAAATTTTCTAACAGAGGTCTAAAACAATATTTCGAAATTTCTAAATATTTTTCCAGAATTTAATCATGTTTAAATTCGCTAATCAACACTATTACCCTTAATTAACCATAATTAGTGAGCAACTATGCAAATCACTCACCTTAGCCACCAATAAAATATCAAATCTGAAATTATCTCTATTTGGCGCGAATACCAAGACAATACATCAGCTCCAACCTTACTTTTGTGTTATTTCCCTTTGATTTGACGTAGATTAGGCTAATACTTGATTAGAAAGTGATTATAGGAGATTCTAGATGTTGGAGGCCATTGTTAGGGTTCCTAGAATGAAAGTGGCGGCTAGAAAACTGAAAAGAAATGAAAACCTAGCTCATTTCAGCCTCTCCATAACCCTAATCCCGAAATGGGTTACAGGCTCATTCACTAATCACCTCATTTGGCCCGGTTAAGCAGTTTTTTTCATCTTCCAAACCTTATTTCAGCCATATCTCCCAAACGGTAAGTCCGTTTTTCACATATGACCACTCTACGGAAAGGTAAACCATTATCCGGATCTAATGGAAGTGGTTTCAGGTCAAAACTCCTTTCCAATCAAAGTTATGGCCGAAACAATATCAGCTAGAGGCAAAATAGTCATTTAAAAATCGGCAAAAATCATGAATATGGGAAATGGCCCCAATAGTTGTCTCCCAAAGTTACATGACCATAGGACTTCGTATGTGAAAGAAATAAATATTCTACGATCCTTTGATGCGTGAAATGCGGGTCGTTACATTCTCTCCCCTTAAGAAATTTCATCCCCGAAATTCCTTAACCCCAAAACACACAAAGGATCCCACATGCCTACCAGACATACACAACAATCAAACATGCAAAACGAACAAAACAAACCTATCCTAGCATGCAGAAAGGCTAAATCGAAACTGAAATCTTACCAGGCGAAGAGTTCTGGATACGTCTTCCTAATGCTCTCCTCTGTCTCCCAAGTACAATCATTCTCATTCTTGCCCCACTGAACTTTGACTAGAGTCACCGCTTTCCTTCGAAGTTGCTTCGTATCATTCCCAACAATACGCATAGGTCTGCGGTTCCCAACCGCCTCGGGTTCAACCTCGATATCATCCAACTGATCAGCTGAAACAGCCATATCAGGGTCGTGTACGAATTTCCTTAACTGGGAAACAAGAAATACATTTTGAACTCCTACCATCTTCTCTGGTAATTCAACTAGGGGTGGGCATAAACCACACCGCAATGCGGAAATCGCCCAGACCGAACCGCAAAAGCGGTGCGGAAAACCGCACCAGGTTCTCTCTAAAGAAAACAGTCCAAACCGAACCGACTCGAATGATACGGTCCGGTTGCGGTTTGGACTTTTACCAAACCATATTAAACCGAACCGAACCGCATAGTTACAACGACAATGTTATGATAAAAAATTAACAAATTCCTATCTAACTTTTAATTTAACGATATATATTCTATTTTCAACGTATATTGTAGTTATATTAATTAAAGATAATACTATGTGTTTTAACCTTCAGGTGACACAACGTCATACAATCGTAAATTAATTGTTGATGGAAGTAATTTTCTTGTTTCATATTTAATACGGGTTCAAACCGGACCGAACCAAAACCGAACTGTATTACATCGAAACCGAACCAAAACCGAACCGTTTGAACGGTTAGTATAATAGTTTGCATTTTTGATTAACCGTTTGATGCAGTGCGGAAGCGGTTTGAGCTTCAAACCGCACCAAACCGAACCACGCCCACCCCTAAATTCAACTTTATATGCCAAATTCCCAATTTGCTCAAGAATTGGGAATGGACCAACGATTCTTGGTGCTAACTTGCCTCTCCTGCCAAATCGTATCACGCTTTTCAACGGAGAAATCTTGACAAATACCAAGTCGCCAATGGAGAATTTTTAATCTCTTCTCCTCTTATCAACATAACTCTTCTGTCAATCTTGAGAAGCTTTCATCTGTTGTTGAATAACCCTGATATTGTCTGAGGTTTCTCGTATCACATCTGGTCCAAGCACAAACTTCTCACCAGTTTCTAACCAACAGGACGGTGAGTTGCACTGTCTTCCGTACAGAGCTTCAAATGGAGCCACAACGATATTGGATTGATAACTATTATTATAGGCAAACTCTACTAGATGTAGATGGTCATCCCATGGTTCACCAAAATCCAATACACAAGCTCGCAAAATATCTTCTAACACTTGATTCACCCTCTCTGTCTGACCATCGGTTTGAGGATGATATGCAGTACTGAGATGTAATTCTGATCCTAACGCCTCTTGTAAGCTCTTCCAAAACCCACTAGTAAACAACGGATCTCGGTCACTCACAATGCTTTTAGGTACTCCATGAAATCTCACTACCCATTTCATATATAGCTCAGCTAACTTAGCTGCCGTTCTATTCGACTCGACGTGTATACATCTTGCACTCTTGGTTAATCGGTCCACAATCACCCAAATGCTATCATGGCCCGATCTAGTCCTTGGTAACCCATCAATGAAATCCATTGAGACTTGTTCCCATTTCCATTCTGGAACTTCTAATTGTTGCAATAAACCACTAGGCTTCTTTTGCTCAGCTTTAACCAGCTGGTAGTTCATGCATTTGGATATAAACTTCCCAACGTCTCTTTTCATCCCTTCCCAGTAGTAAGTCTGCTTCATATCTCGATACTATTTATTACCACCGGGATGTATAGTCAGTTTTGAGTGATGACATTCTCTAAGCACTTCATCTCTCATTCCATTGACATTGGGCATAACTAGTCTTCCATTCTTTCTAAGCCATCTATCTCGATCAAGCCCATACTTGCTCATCTCTTTGTTGATTCCCATCTCTAACTTTGAGATGATTTCCAATAGGTTAGGATCGTCCCTCTGACTGGAGCCGATCCAGTCAATCAAAGTGGGTCTGATTGTCAAATTTGCTAATATTTCTGGATCAAATTCGCACTTTGGTCGGAAATCATACCCAGCGATGTACTCAATTTGCTTCCATTCTAGAAACATAGCCCCTAAACTGGCATGTCTTTTACTCAATGCATCAGCTACTGCATTGCCCTTTCCTGGTGTGTATACGATGTCGAAATCATAGGAAGCCAAGAATTCTAACAATCTTTGCTGTCGGAGATTTAGATCTTTCTGAAAGAAGAGATACTTTAAAGATTTATGATCGGTAAACAGCTCAAATCTTTCTCCCAAGAGATAATGTCTCCACATCTTCAGCGTGAATACGACCGCTGCTAATTCCAAGTCATGGGTAGGGTATCATTTCTCGTGCGGTTTTAATTGCCGACTTACATAAGCTACAACCCTACCTCTTTGCATCAGTACAACACCTAATCTGGTACCACATGCATCTGTATATAATGTCATCTCTTCATTCCCCTTAGGGATGACTAACACTGGTGCACATGTCAACTTTTCCTTTAGACTCTTGAATGCATTCTCGCACTTTTCGTCCCAGATGAAAGCTTGGTTTTTCTTTGTCACCTGAGTCAACGGTGCTGCTATCTTGGAGAAGTCTTGGATAAACTTGCGATAACATAGCATCTAATCCCAAGAAAATTCTTTTATTCGTTGCATTCTTGGGCGTAGGCCAATCTTGTACCGTAGCCAGCTTCGCAGGATCCACGATAATACCATTCTCTGAAACGACATGGCCCAAGAATCTCACTTCCCTCCTCCAGAAGTGACACCTAGAAAACTTTGCTTTCAATTGGTGTTTTCTTAACACCTCCATCACTATCCTCAAGTGTTCCTTGTGTTCTTCCTCTGTCCTCGAATAAACAAAGATGTCGTCCATTAACACAAGAACAAACTTATTCAACTGATCTCTAAATACCCTATTCATAAGATCCACAAAATATGATGGTGCATTGGTCAACCCAAATGGCGTGACCAACCACTCATAAAATCCAGACGGTGTCCGAAAGGTCGTTTTAGCTATACTCTCAGCTTCCACTCTAAGCTGATGAAAACCTGTCGCGAGATCCAACTGGGAGAACACTCTCACGCCACTTAACTGATCAAACAAATCATCTATCCGCGGTAGAGGGTACTTATTCTTTCTCGTCACTTTATTCAATTCGCGGTAGTCCACACATAATCGAAGGGAACCATCTGCCTTGGTAGCAAACACAACTGGTGCTCCCCACTTAGAAACACTTCTTCTGATAAACCCCTTCTTCAACAGATCACTTACTTGCACCCCGAGCTCTCGCTGCTACCTTGGCGCCATACGATGAAGTGGCATCACTATAGGTCTGGCATCTTTCACTAAGTCAATACGGAACTCAATCTCTCGGTGTGGTGGAAGTTCGGTCATTTCCTCGAAGATGTCCGGATACTGGCCAGCCACGGGCACATCTGACAACTCATCATGCAGGATGTCGAGGGAATTTAGAAAACTAGCCATTACCCCATCATTATGTAGACCACCAAACACTACCCTCCTCCCATCATCCACTCTAACTGTCACCAAAAAGTCCTCGCAGTCTACCACCCCCATATCTTTGGAGCCAATCGACTCCCAAAATAATGCCAAACCCAGTAAAGCCCAAAACAAAGCAATCACAAACAAAAATGTATCCTTGACTCGATAAGACCACATTACGACAAATCATGCTAAGGCTAGTTGAACCACCAATCAGGTTCATCACTACCGAAGGTCTATCGACAATCTCGGGCTCCAATCCCAACCTATCTACCAGGTCACTAGATATGAAGGAACTGGAAGCTCCGGTATCAAACAAATACTCAAACGAGAACATCATAAACCGAAAGCATATCTTGAATAACAACATTCTTTCCTTTCTCCGTCGCGGTTGGGGCATTCGACGATGAAGGAACAACATTGATAGCATATGCTTTCACAATCTTCCTTTCTTTAGGGGGTTGCGGACACTTATCCTTGTGATGTCCCACTTGGCCACAGTTGAAGCACTTCCTATCCGCTGGCTTGGCCCGACATTATTTGGCATAGTGGCCCTTCTTACCACAGCTGAAGCACTCAACATCTTTCTTATTCTTTTTCTTCTGGCCATCCTTGGTCTGATTGTGCTTTCTCTTATTCTGAGAACCATTCTTGCCTCCACCGCTTGCTTGCGGCTTTGGCTCCTCTGCAGATGCAACCTCAGTCTTCAACTTAGGGTAAAGAATCTCTGACCTCAATGTTTTCCCCACAATCGATTCAAACGTCTCATAGATGTGGTTAATAAGCCTTTCCCCCAAGTACTGATCTAAGCCTGTTATGAACTTCTCGTTCTTCTTCTCGGGAGTGTCAATAAGAGATAATCCATACTTTGATAAAGTATTGAACTCAGCAATATACTCCGAGACAGCTCTACCATTCTGCTTTAGCTCCAAGAACTTCCTAAATAACTTTGACTTCTGAGCAGCTGGGATAAATTTTTCACTGAATCGGGCCTTAAACTGATTCCATGAAACTTTGTCCTCTGGAGTAGCTGCCTTAAAAGCATTCCACCAATTCATCGCCCGTCCTTGCAGCTGACGGGACGCTAGCTTTCTCTTCATCGCATCCTCGATACCTAAGTCTTCGAAAATATGCTCACAGCTACCCAACCAATCCTGAACATCCGTGGCTGATTCCGTTCCGTAGAACGGCTTCCCCCAAGACTAGTGTAATCCTTGCATAGCTTGGCGAAATCGGCCCTAGGCACCTGCATCGCTGCACCACCACCATTTGCAGCATTGGGAAGTGCTCCTTGCACATTTCTAAGCATCTCTCTCATGAAGTTAGTAAGCATTGCCCTCATGTTAGGAGCATTCCCATTGTTGGCTCCTCTACCAGCACCCCTCATATATCGGCTCATTGTTCAATCTGTAAAGAGAAACGATTAACCATCCTCATTGTGGTGTCAGTGCAGTGCGACCTCATCCTTAGCTATACTAATAGTATATATATATAGCTTTTGAAAACCAAAATAATCACAAATACACGATCTCATATATGTATTATCTCTCCCTGTTGTCTTTCCCTATGTTAACTACGCAACCTAGAGCTCTGATACCAAATGTGACGGCCCGCCCACACCAGCCGACATTTCAATGAAAGTGCGTCGTGCCAATGTCTAACCAGCATGGGATGGTCGTCAAAGAAAGGAAAGGAAAGGTATTTGAACTAACAAGGAACTTGTAGAATGTCTCATAGCGCATGGAATAAAATATAATAATAACATACTTCACATAAAACAGGCGAGACAGTGCATAAGCTGAAAACTAAACATCATAATAGCGGAAAAATCCAAATACAGCTTATGTTCCACATCATTATTATTACAATTTTTGAAAACCATCTCTAAAGCAAATAAGTAAGGTACACTACTAATGAACAAAGTAGTGACCAGCAGCGACATAGGGAGAATATTTATATACATCATACGTGGGAGCCTCCTGCTCGTCTCCGGTACAGCTACTCGTGCATACCACCTAACATATCTCTAGTCTTCCCGTTTAAGAGCACCCAGAGTAATAAGAAGAGACATAAAACTCTGGGTCAAACAAAAGTTTGGTATGAGCGATAAGCATCAAAACAGAACAACAACAGTTATATTAACCATACCTAAACCTGGACTTGCAACCAAAGAGTTAGCACAACATACCGCTCAATACTCTAAGGTGCCACTAAACATAAGGTGTAAAGAATACGGGGGTGGGGGTGTGCATGACATAGTGATGGAAAACAATCAATCATAGCAACCATCCTCACATCTCTCACTCAGTGCATAAAGCATACGATATCCTCCGCTCTGACCACCCATTCCTTGCTATGATCACTCTGCCCCATGGAGCCATAATGACACCACGACACTGATCCATAGCCACTAGTCTTTGCTATGTCCACTCTGCCCCATGAAGTCATAATAACTCCACTGCACTGGCTCATAGCCATGCTACAGTCACTCTGCCCCATGGAGTAATAACTACCCCACTGCACTGATACATAGCCTAACATCCATCTCGGTGGTGGATCAAAGTTATGGACGTCGATAACCCCTTTGCACATGTCCCGCAGCAAAGCCCAACTCATGAAGTTGGCCCATTGGTTCTCAACTGAATCCTGGGCACAAACTTCCCATTTGGACTTCCTTTGCATCTTAGGTTTTGGTCGAATTGGAGTTGGCCTTCAGAAAAGTCGTCGCATAGTAGTAATAGCACACGTCCGGTTCAGTTCGAATATGCGTAGTGCTCTATTCATCATCGGTTCCGTTCGGTGCAGTGCTTCGTAGTATGATCCTGGGTGCAGTTTGGTTCGGTTGTTCTCCTCCTTCAGATGCCGGTTCGGTTCAGTGATGGCACTTAAGTCCTGGTTCGAAGCACCTTGCTCTGGTTCGGGGTCCTTCATCTCCAGTCAATCCGATCCGATCCCATGTCCAGCTTTGGTCCAATCCCAACTCCAACTCTCATACAAACGGCCTTCCTTTTAGCCAAGCTTCCTTTAGTGCAGAGTCCCGATCCGGATTTGATCCTTTGGCCCACCGATCCGAGCCCTATATCCGATCTGATCCGGTTCGGCCAGTTTCCTGCACTTCTTTCCAACGACTGTTTTATGTCATTCGACGGCATTTTTGACCAATCTAACTTTTCTAATCAATCACTAAACATACCATACAGTCACAACAACATGTATAATCAACCACAAACACCAAAACAATAATTTGATAGGTTAAAACGGATCCAACATAGCCAAAATCCCATATTTTCCCTAAAACATGTTTAAGCAAAACTAATGATAGGATTAGTAAAACTTAACCAAATTAACCAAATTTTATAACAGAGGTCTAAAACATTATTTTGAAATTTATAAATATTTTTCCAGAATTTAATCATGTTTAAATTCGCTAATCAACACTAATTACCCTTAATTAACCATAATTAGTGAGGAACTATGCAAATCACTCACCTCAACCACAAATAAAATATCAAATATGAAATTATCTCTGTTTGGGCGTGAATACCAAGACAATACAGCAACTCCAACCTTACTTTGGTATTATTCCCCTTTGATTTGACGTGGATTAGGCTAATACTTGATTAGAAAGTGATTAGAGGAGAATCTAGATGTTGGAGGCCATTGTTAGGGTTCCTAGAATGAAAGTGGTGGCTAGAAAACTAAAATGAAATGAAAACCTAGCTCATTTCAGCCTCCCCATAACCCTAATCCCGAAATGGGTTATGGGCCCATTCACTAATCACCTCATTTGGCCCGGTTAAGCAGTTTTTTTCATCTTTCAAACCTTATTTCAGCCATATCTCCCAAACGGTAAGTCTTTTTTTCACATATGACCAATCAACGAAAAGCTAAACCATCATCCGGATCTAATGGAAGTGGTTTCAGGTTAAAACTCCTTTCAAATCAAAAGTTATGATCGAAACAAGATCAGCTAGGGGCAAAATGGTCATTTAAAAATGGGCAAAAATCATGAATATGGGAAATGACCCCAATAGTCGTCTCCCAAAGTAACATGACCATCCGACTTCGTATGTGAAAGAAATAAATATTCTACGATCCTTCGATGCGTAGAATGCATTTCGTTACAATGGTTCATCCGAAAATTGCATCTCAACGGTGGCATTTGGAGGGTGCAGTCCAAGGGGAATCGAAGTGCGGGGATGTCCCGGTGACGTGGTAGGAACTAGACGGAGTTCTGTTGATGGTGGAAGGAGCAGTCATCGGTTTCTCCAATGAAACCCATTTTGATAGTGGAAGAGCAACACAGTAAAAACACTGTAAAGGCTCAGATGGTCGGAGCGAAGCATGGTGGCATGACCAGGAGGTGATACGTGACATGTCTTGATGGTCATAGGTGATCGACGGTGGCTCGAGTGGTTGTGCACGTGCACGGGTACATGTGTGTGCATCAGGAGGGTACTGTGTTGGCATGGAGATTTGGAGGTGATCCATCGGTTGTGGCAAGTGTTTTTTTGAGGGTGGTACTTGGTACTTTGGTAGTACCAGTTGGTACTTTGGTAAAACAGAAATACACGGGTGTGGCATCAGTTTCTGGGGAGAATACATGGGCGCTGGAAGTGGTACTTTGGCATTTGGTAAACTGGCACTTTAGAAATTGGTAAAGTGGTACTTTAGGATATGGCCCTTTGGCATTTACTGAACGCATGAGGACTGGGGTGATTTGGCAAGCAGAAACATGAGGTTTAGGACTTGGTACTTTGGCAAGGTGGCACTACTAGGTGGCACTTGGTACTTTTGCTGGCACATGGCATTTTGGGCCGGATCAGCATGCGCAACGCGCTGTTTTGGAATATGGTACTGGTACTTTAGCCAAACACAAACGGATGAGATTTTGGACGAAGTTTTAAATTAAACCAAGTTCAAAATATAAATATAAAATAAATAAAAATAAGGAAGAAATAAATAAATAAAAAGTTCGGAAATATTGAAGACGAAGATATTCAATGGCTATTTTAAATAGTACCTTCGGTCTGTCCAGTCCCAGGACAACCTGTATGGTCGGGTGTCTGACAACGTATATCTATTAGATTCTACACATAGAATTTACGTAAGTATATTATGTTGGTGGCAAAGAAATTCATTTCTCTCAGCTTTATTACCTGCAATATTTTTGGGAAATCAAATGAGTGTTCTGACAGATAGGACGATGTGACATTCAAAGTAATTGAAGATATAATTTGTTAAAAAGATAAGTTTAGCCTCAAGCTTCACAACTAGGAAATGATAAAAATCGGGCAGGCAACATGGCTATGTGGGTAGCTCCCATTAGGGTGTATTATCACCTATCTAGAGATTCATTTTATTCCTTATTCTATCGATGCTGTCCCATTCGGGAAATGGTTTCCGTACACAACCATTGGTGATATACATTCGATACACTTTAGAGAAATGAGTGGTCGGGTTACAAGAAGTTCTTGTTGAACCCAGTGCATTCCTCTCGAGAGATACACTATCAGAAGCTGGTTCCATACCTTGTCATTGTTGGAAATCCATTAACCATAAGCGTTAAGCGGTTTTATTTGTATATTACATAAGTAGAACGTGAGATGCAAACATTTTACTAGATTCTAAATTATTTGTGGAAACCCTAGACATTATATTAATATCGGATTTAAATATATAAACTGTTTGATTCTCATAAGGTAAAAACCCGTTCTGTATTTACGGCGTGGTCTTATGAGTATGATTTTATTTCTTAAACTTGTTTTAAAATCGTTTGCTCACACCAGTCCCCGACTGACCCAGATTTTATTTTTCTATGTTTTCTTTAAACTCTTGCGTACTCATAACACTTGTTATGGGTAGACAAGTGATCCAGGTCTTGACTTAACTTTTGGAGTAGCTGGATGGGAAGGATCTGAATGTTGGTCTATCTATCATCTTTATGTATAATTATCTGCAAGTTAGTTTATCACAAATGTTTAAGTATGTAATTTGTAATGACATGTATCCATATGTATGAAGTACTCTAATGTACTTGACTTATGATATGTAATATTTTGGGTTATTATATTATGTCTAAGTTCCACTATGAGATTCTGATGTTTTCATTAGTTTTTTTCTTCTATCTATCTTTTATTCTTATATAATGATACAACTTCCAAGGTGTTCGAAAGTTGGGTCGTTACATTAATAGCCTTTCTTTGAGGTGATGGTGGCTAGTGGCTCTGCTTCGGCCCACTTAGTGAAGTAGTCGACGACGATAATGGCATATCTCATATTAGACTTTGCAGTTGCAACGCTCTAATTAAATCAATCCCCTAAACAGCGAATGGTCATGGGCTAACCATTTGAGTTAATTCTATTGACGGTGCTCTTGGAATCTTTGCGAACCTTTGGCATCTGTCACACTTTCTGTTTTATGCTGCATAGCCTCGGTTTATGTCAGGCTAGAAATAACCATATCGAAGAATCTTCTTAACCAATGTATAACCACCCGTATGTACTCCGCACTCTCCTTCATGCAATTCTGCCAAAATTGTCTTGGATTCCTCCCTGGAGACACATAAAAGCAAAGACATGGAGAAGTCTCCCCTGTACAACCGACCATCCTACATGAGATACATAAGGGAGTTTCTTAGCAATTTCTTTTGCTTCTTTGGATCTGTGTGGAGCATTCCCTTGAGAATATAATCTTTGATTGGAGTCATCCGTGATTCTGGCTCTTGAGCACTTTCCATGATCCAATCAACATCGACGTCTTCGATACTTGGATTTGAGAGAACTTCAACGGGCACTAACCCAATAGCTGAGCATCTCTGGTGCTGGAATACTTGTATAGTGAGTGCGCCTTCATGTTCTCCTCCCTAGGGTTATGTGAGATGGTGTAATAGTCGAGGTTGTTGAGTAGTTCCCAAGCTTTGGATAAATAAGCTAGCAAATTTCCTCCTTTGGCTTGAAACTGTCTCCGAATTTGGCAAACCACCAATTGCGAGTTGCTAAAAATCTGCAAGGCTTTCAAGTTCAACTCAGCTATCAATACCTCATATTCTTCTTCATTGTTTGTTGATGGGAACTCTATCCTCAATGCATAGCATGCTGAATGTCCTTCAGGAGTCTCCAGCACTACTCATTCCTCTGAACAGTACTCATTCGTGGCTCCATCAACGAACAACTTCCATCGGACTAACGCATGTACATGCTCTTCCTTTTCGTCACCTCTGTTTGTGAACTCAGCAATAAAGTCTGCTTGAGCTTGTCCATTGATTGCTCTTCGGGGATGGTAGGTGATATCATACCGACTGATCTCAATATTCCACTTCAACGACCTTCCCGAAGTCTCTAGATGAAACAGGGCTTGCTTTAGCGGCTGGTCTGTGAGCAGTTTGATAAAGTGGGCTTGGAAATATGGCCCGAGCTTCGTCGAGGCGATGAGCATACAGTATGTGAGCTTTTCTAGCTTGGGATAATTTAGTTCTGCCCATGTAAACCTTTTGCTGATGTAGTAAATAGGCCTTTGAACCTTCGAATCCTCTCGAACCAAAGTTGCACTTAAAGCATGGAATGACTCTACCAAGTATAAAAATAAATCTTCACCATCACCTGGGTTTGAAAGCATTGGAGGTGTTTCCATGTGCTTGATTAGTTCCTCGAAGGCCGCTTAACAATTTTGAGTGCACTTGGAAATCCTTCTTTCCTTTTCTCAATGCATCAAAGAATGGAATACACTTGTCAGTTGCTCCGGAGATGAATCGACTCAAGGCATCGATCTTCCCGTTCAAACTTTGAAGCTCTTTCTTTGTTTTGGGAGCCCGCATTTCTCTCAATGCTAAAATCTGGGTAGGATTGACCTCGATGACCGTAGCATTGACTATGAAGCCCAAGAATTTTCCAGATGCGACTCCAAACGAAAAATTGAGCGGATTTAACTTCATGCCTTATCTTCTCAGAAACATTTCAGCTAGGTTTTCGATGTGATCCACTGCTGTCTTCGACTTGACCAGCATGTCATCAACATAGACTTCCAATGTCTTGCCAATCTGTGAGTTGAACATTGCATTGGCGAGATGCTGGTAAGTCGCTCCTGCATTGTTCAACCCAAATGGCATGACTTAGTAGTAGTACAAACCCCACATCTACGACGAAGCTCGTATTCTCCTGATCTGGCTCGTGCATCATTATATGATTATAACCTGAATAAGCATCCATAAATGATAGCAACTCATGTCCTACTGTCGAATCCACAAGCTGGCCAATTCTGGGCAATGGAAAGCTATCTTTTGGGAATGCTTTATCGATATCTGAATAATCGATACACATGTGCCACTTGCCATTGGGTTTCTTCACTAGAACGGGGTTGGATACCTAATCTATATAAGTTGACTCTCTAATGAAGAGATTCTCCTTCAGCCGATCTAATCCTTCCTCGAGAGATTTCGATCTTTCGGGGCCTTGTGTTCTACTCTTTTTCTTCGCGGGTGAGACGCGAGGGTCAATATTCAACGCATGAACAACTACTTTTGGAGAAATTTCACACATATTTGCATGTCTCCATACGAATACATCCAAATTAGCTTTAAGAAACACAATCAACACTCTCTGCAACTTCTGGCCCAGTTTAAATTCTACATTCAAACACTTGGTCAGGATCTTTTGGATGAAACGAATTAGGAATTGTGATCTCTGTTGGCGCCGCTAGATTCTCCCCCACACTGGACTTCCATGGATCCATCTCTTTCTAAGCCCCACTATGCTCTCCATTGCAGGAGTCGTGCTTTAGTTGCTATAATGTAGGTTCTTGAATGCAGAGGGAGCCCTCTACACTCTTCCCTTTGTCTTTCTTCTTAGCTTCCCGTAACTATGTGATATAACATTCTCTGGCAATATTCTGATCTCCCTTCACTACAACAATGTCTTCCTCCATGAGAAACTTCATATTCAAGCACCGTAGCGCCAGTGCGAGTCTGAAATCCGCCAATCCAGGTCTGCCAAAGAATGCATTGTGAGCTGAAACTTTATCAATAAGTATAAAGGTCTATTTAAGATAGCTCTCATTTCTCCTTCTCCCGACTCTACAAGCAAGTCAATAGATCTTATTGGTTGTTTTTGCTCTCCCGTGAACCCTTGGATCTTTGTCTGACAAGCGTGAACATCGATCATTGAGAGATTCATCCTATTGAAGGTTTTCCAGAACAAGACGTTAGCAGAGGCGCTACAATAAACAAGCACCCTTCTGACCATAGCTGGGCCTATCCCGACTGTGGCCACCATCGGATCTTGAATTGGGGATAACACACCTTCTGCATCTTTTCTTCTAAACGCAATATCACCATGAGAAATCTTCTGCTGCTTCATGGGTATGGTATTGATGAGGATCAAGCACCTTTCCTCCTTCGGAACATACTTCAAAGCATTTGAGTAGCTTTCAATCTCTCGCTAGCTAGTACCTGTCGGATGAAGACCACCATAAATGGTATTAATCACTGGCCTTGCATTATCTTATATTGGAGCTAAATTGCTTGGACCCGATTGATTAGCAGGTTCACCTTGCCCCTAAGGAGTTTGAGAAAGATTTGCAGTCTGCGACTTCCTCACATACTACAGCAAACTTTTCTTCCTGATCAACTCTTCAATCAAACTCTTCTAATGTTTTCATTCATTGGTGTTATGACCAGGCTGATTATAGAATCAATAGAATCTTTCAGACTTCACCGGGCTATCGCCCACTCTTTGCAGTTTTGGATTTGGAAAATCTTCTATGTCTTTAGTGGCAGAGTAAATATTCTCCGGGGTATCTGTCAACGGAGTCAACTCTGCGGATTTGAAAAAGCGAAACCTCTTGCTATTTCTACTTTCTTTCCCATCATTTCCCCTTTCATGTCCCCGGTATTCTTCGGATTTCCCCGAGAACCATTATCCTTCTTTTCCGGCACAATACTTCTTCTGGCGACATTCTGGGTGATAGAAGGATCATCTTCCACTCTGATGAAATCCTCTGTCTTTTTATAGAACTTCTCGAGTGTATTGGGCTCCTTTTTTTTCACCCATTTCCCTAACTCGGTCTTCTTGTCCACATCTCGTAATAATGCCATCAATATCATCCGAGGCTCTAGATTCCCCACTTATATTACAGCAATATTAAAACGAGTAAGAAAAGCTTTCACTTATTCTCCCGGGTTTTGCTTCAATCCTGACAATGACATAATGCCCTTGACCTTCATAGTGTACAACCTAAATTGCTCCGTGAACTTCTTTGCCAACTCGTAAAACTTGTCTACTGATCTTGGTGGTAGCTTAGTGAACCAAAGCGAGGCTACCCGTTCCAAATAAATGGGAAAGTATAGACATTTGATTTCATCCATCGCCCTTGCTCCACTCATGTGCCACTCATACTTGTATAGAAACATATTAGGACCAGTAACTCCGTTATAGGCTTGCATTGTCGGAGGAACAAACCTTTTTGGAAACTCACCCTTTCAGATTCTTTTAGTAAACGGAGTTTTACTTGGAGCAAAATTCCATTCTCTCTCTTCATCATTTCTAGCCATACTCTCCTTCATGATTTGGTTAATCATCTCCGAACGGTACTCCTCGTCGTTGTGTCGTTCCATGGGGCGGCCGCCAGTTCCTTTACTATATGCTTGACTTAGCAAGCGATCAGGGTTAGAGAACCGGGGCCCCGGACCTCCACCTTGGGGAGGTGCCCCTTTGGTAGGACTAACAACTTTATGAGAAGTGCTTTGGAATCCTCAATGTCAGCGTCATTTCTATCACTTGACCAATCATCTGCCTCCTCAACATTGTTATCATGATTGCGATTTGAATCTGATGAATGTGCATTCTCTTCCAAGTCAATCTCAACTCTAGGCTTTGTAGAATTGGCTTGTGCAGTAATAAGAGCGTCCACCTTATCCATTATAGCTTTATTCGAGGCTTCCATTGCTGATTCAATCCAACAACAACGACATCTAACACTCCTTGAGCCACAACAGCTCCCGTAGTTTGACAAGTAGTCGGATTATTGGTCTGAGGAGTGGCTGTAGCATCATCGGCAACATTTCCAAAAGTCCTCACAGGTCTACTAGTCTTCTTCGATGGTGCCATGATATTGGAAACTTTCTAAGCTTCGTAGAAGTTCTTTTAACGAGCTTGACTTTTAGACATCGTGATCTATAGTGAAAGATCAAGCTTCAACAACTTTCCTCCAAGAAGGCTCTTAGCCTTGTAATCGTGGGTGTGAGCCCCACGGTGGGCGCCAAAAATGTTTACACCAAAAATGTTAACATAAAAAATGTGATGTTAACACCCCTAGAGGTGTATGAACACCTTTAAACTTTAAATAGCAAGGTTAAGAGCAAGTAAATGCAGAAAATAACAAAGAAGAGAAGAAATTTATAGCGGTTCAGCCTCGATTTTGGCCTACGTCCACTTTGATTGGGGATTTCATTACTCTCTCCAATACAAGGTACATAATCGATCTCAATTTCCACTTTTCTTTATATTTTACAGTGTTACTGCGAAAAATGGAAACTAACTCCCCAAGGTGTAATTCAGCACTTTACAAACAGTTAAGATCTAGAAAAGTGGTAGCCATAAACACGAAAAGCAAGTAAAAAGAGAGAAATTTTTAGTGGCTTGGCCTAGATCTGACCTATGTCTACTTTAAAGAGTGCTTTAATTATCAATTTCAATGTTACAAGGTACATGATTTCTCCAACTTTTCTCATTTTCTCCCTTTACAATGATTTTCTTTATTTCTTCTCTTTAATATCTTGATTCTCTCGATTTTGCTATGGAAATGGCTAGATCTCTATAATTGCGATGATTGTTCGAATAGATCTTCAACAATTGAGAATTTAGACGATCTTTGTTGATTTCATGGTGATTGAGATGTTGAATTGAAGCTTGAAAGAGGTTTAATAGAGGTTAGGATGATTTAGAGTTGTTGAGAAATGAAGTTGGCAACACTTCATGGGAGGAGAAATCGGTCCCCTTCAATGGTGGAAACGTGGGGGTATTTATAGGTGTGGTTTGGAGTGGAGTGGAAGTTCTGTAAATATGCATGCACGATTCCCCGGGTTGTTGGACGACCCGACTTAATACAAACAACCAGATTCCATTGTTCAAGAATGACCTGAATATGCTTAGCTGCATAATATCGCAACCGATCCAAATTATGTTATTAAACCATCCTAAGCAATCATTGTTGGCATCACATGGTTCGTTCATTTATATAACCTGCAACTTTATTCTTCAATGCTCACGTGTTCTAAGAGCGACCCATACATCTGAAGATAACCGACCTATATTGAGCCATACAATATATGATGACCTGAGCCATGCAATATATGACGACCTGATAATGCTTAGTTGGCATTTCGTTGTAAACAGACCTGGTGTACGAGCCTTCATGGAACGACTTGTTGTACTGTCTAGTGGCTAACGATCTGTGAAAGTGCAACGGTCTGACTTATATTTCATGACCTGATCTCGTGTGGGTTAACACCGACCCAATCAACATGCACATTTTAAGTCCAATTGTAGTGTATTATTTGTGCCACGTGTACTCTAACTTAGAACAACCTTTTTGTTATATTAATGTACACCGATCCATCCTAGTATTGAAGCGAGCCATGCAATACATGCAACGATTTATTACCTCGTGCAATGAGCTTCTTATCCCGACGATCCATATATTCTTCATTAGCGACCCAAACAATGACTTGCACGTAGTGGCCGATCCATCTCGTATTATACGAACGATCTGTCATATAATATACTGATTATATAACCGAGTTTTAATAACGAGGTTAACATTTTTCCCTTTGAGTTTTATATTTTTTCTTGTGAAAAATGTAAACTTCGAAATGAATGTCGTAATCAGTGTTAGCACACATTGGTAGATCGTCAACATTTGTTTTAATGGACTGCGATGGCACAAAGCCAACTTAACACCTGAATGGATCATTAGAAATTCATTTAAATGGATCGAGAATGTTTGTCTATAAAGGATCAGAAGAACTTATGCGTTATGGACCGGAAATGGGCTTCTTTAATAAGCCATGCGGAGCTTTTACGTGAGATTGAAATATAGATTTTTGTCATTACTTTATATGCTTTCATATCTATTTTTCCTATTTTAACCAAGTTTTCTCGGCAGAAAACATTTCAATGGCAAAAAGGCTGTTCAAAGAGAGAACAACCGATCTGAATCCCTTGCTCTTGTTTATACTGCTGCCGTTGATCACACCAATCATCAGCGGAGTTCAAACTACGCCTCAGTCGAATCCGATCATACTCGATTCAAATCTTAGCCGTGAGTTTCTCCTTTTTAGATCCGGAGTCTCGTCGCCATGTCAATCTTTGCTTACATCGAATTGACTTAAGGTTTCCATTCCTCAAACTTGTTTTACTTCGAATTGCTATAAATGATGATTTAAACGTTGGATCTTAGATTGATTAGAGATTAGTGTTTTTGGAATTTGAGTCGATTTTCTGAGACATCGTTTGCAATTTGTATCTCAGCTAGCTATAAGATGGCTTAAGCATTTTTTTGAATTGTTGTGTGAAGTAGTGGGATTTACTGTGCTCGAGATTCCACTTTTTATGTATTTGTTTCTCAAATCGATTCTTTGGCACTTACTGTTCGTGACAATATGATTTATGACTTTGATGAATTATATTTATGATGGGAGAACTCGGTTTTGATCCAGTGATGCGTGAGTTCTCACAAATTCCAATCAGAATATCTGAATATTAGGCAGAGGATTACAACACTATCAACGTGTTTATTACACTCAAACAGGCACTTAAAGACAATCTAATCTGAGACGAAGCATGCAATGAAACCAATTTTTCTTGTGTCAATTATGTGTTTGCATCGAGTTGATGAATTACATTATAAGCGTTTGAAGATTTGAGATCCATACTTAGTCAGTTTGCTGATTTCAGTTGATACTGAATTCGGCGAGCTAAATCTTGTGATAATTGAATCCACTTGTAATTTTGTGTACTAAGAGCATCCTCAACGCGGGGTCGGTTGAAAAACAAATGGTTGCTCCAGCAGCCCTGGAGGTTGCTTTGGCAACCCTGGAGGTTGCTGGAGCAACCAAATGGTTGCTCCAGCAGCCGGCCATAGCCGGCTTGGGGAAAGCCGGCTATGGCGTGGTCGGCTTCAAAGAAGCCGGCCATGGGGGGAGTTAATTTATCTCCCCCCTATAGCCGGCTTCATAGAAGCCGGTTTATTTTTTTTTTTTTACTTGTTTTGACCGTTGTTGTTTTATGTTACCGTTGTTTCATGTTACCGTTTGATTTTAATCTATATATACAACATTTCTTTGTACATTATAACACACAACAATTTTACATCAAACCACACCTCTATTCTTTATTCATTTCCTGTTCAACTTATTTGCAATGTCAAACATTGGTAAAGGAAAGAAGGGTGTCTCCAATTCTGCACAGAAGCAACACCCTAATCAATCCAACAACAACCAGTTTTCTATCCATCCGTCGTTCCAACAGAATCAACACTACAGTTATGGTAACTTCATGAATATTCCGAACTCTAATTATCCTCATCAGAGCCCGAATTTCTATCAATCCCAGCAAAACTCCAATCATTATCATAGTACTCAAAATTCTGGATCCGGTCAAAACGCGTATTTTCAGCAAAACTGTAGTAAGCATCACTACGCTTCTCCAAGCAGCCAACAACGGTTAGTCCCGCCTGAAACTTCTCCAAATCTGTCAAGAAATTTGAATTATATGTTTGGAGATAACAGTGGCTTGAATGAAGAAACAGAAGTCGATGATACTGAAAATCCAGATGTTTTTCCCAATAAACCAATGAGAAGATCAAACAAAATAGTGAAATGGTCTCCAGAAGAACAAGCAGAACTTGCGTTTTGTTGGGTGGAGTGCTCCAAAGACAATCTTAAAGGGACTAGTCAGTCCGATAATTCATTTCGGAGTTCTGTTTCAAGACTGTTTAACAGCCGTAGTCCCGAAAACCCATCGAGAACAGTCGACTCTTTGAAACAGTCGTGGAAGAGAATCAACGCTAACTGTCAAAGTTGGAATCAGATTATGGCTGGACTACTAAGTAGACAACAAAGCGGTGCCAACGAGACGGACTTGGTAATTTTTGATTACTTAAATAATGGTTAATATGGTTTACTGTATAATATTACCACCTTACGTTTCGTCAACACATACAGCTAAAGAGTGCGAATGAAGTTTATATGGCAGAACACAAAAATCAACCATTCAATTTGCATAATTGCTACGCCATCTTATCTAGAGAGGAAAAATGGAGCACCATACGCCAAGAACATTCTGCAGCGCGATTTATGCCAAGAAGGCCAATGGCGGAATCAAGCCCGGGAAGTCCAGATCCTCAAGAAAACAACCCTTTTTCTACAAGTTCTGGTGGTAGGCCTCCTGGTAAATACAAAGGTAAGAAAAAAACAGTTGCAGATTACAGTTCGTACTACGAACAAATACACAGTCAAATGGTAGCTTCAGAAGAATCAAACCGACTTTTGGCAGAAGCGAGGGAAGCTAAGAGAGATGAGAGATCCTTGGAGAAGCAGCGTAGACACGAAGAACTTCAAATATCAAGAGAGCGTGACCTGGATGTTAGGGAGCGTGAATTAGCTCGCCTAGAACGAATTGATGACAGGGCACTAATGACTGTCAATATGGATACATTAAATCCGATGCAACGATTGTTACTGGAGCAAGAACTAGAAGCGTGCCGCAGAAGACGCATGGGATAGGACGTATTTATGTTTTGATCGTTTTCTTGTAGTTGTTTGTTGCTTTGTCGTTATGTAGTTTTTAATTACTAAGTACCAATGTTGTAGGAGTAAAAGATTATTAAATGTGTGTGAAATTCCTTTTTTAATTGTCACTAGCAATCTTGCAAGCATGAACTTGTAATACTAGAACATTAACGTAATATTTCATCACTGTAGCAAGCAAAGGTACATTAAAGCATTAAGGAAAACATATAACTAAACAACGAACGTAATTTAACTTAAACATCCAGATAGAGTTCACCACTTCCTAATGATTGCCGGCATGCTCCCAATAGTGTTCGACTAATTCGTCCCTTAATTGTAGATGTGCTTGGGGATCTCTAACGTCCTGGATACGCTGCAAGTACTCGGCAAAAGTATTCGGGTCCTTGTACGGCTTACTTCTAAATGCCACTGCTATATCCGGGTAGTTTTTAAGTTGTAGTTCGAATCCCCCCTTTCTTCTTCAACTATCATATTATGTAGTATAACACAACAGTACATGATATCTGATATAACTGCTTGTTCGTGATAGTGCACCTCATTTCTTAAAATATGAAACCGTCCCTGTAGAACTCCAAATGCTCGTTCTACGTCCTTTCTTAGACTCTCTTGTTGTTGCGTAAATTTCACCTCTTTGGCATTGTTCGGCTTTTTAAATGCCTGCACCAGTGTTTTCCATTTTGGGTAAATACCATCAACCAAATAATAACCCACTGAATGGTCTGTATCACCAATTTTATAGTTTCACGGCGGTGACAGATCGTTGTACAAATCATTAAACAAGTATGATTGACGAAGAACATTAATATCGTTTAATGATCCAGGAACACCAAAAAATTCGTGCCATATGTACAAATCGAAAGAAGCGACCGCTTCTAACACCAACGTTGCCTTTTTTGTGTGGCCTCTGTATTGGCCTTGTAGTGCAACTGGACAGTTTTTGTAACGTCCCGCCTTTTTGACCGCTTCAAATTGGTGATTAAATCAACTTAAAACGTCCAAACTGACGGAGCGTATTTAGCTTACTGAGTTTAACAACAGAATCAACATAGAAAATACATAACAAATAAATAACACGGTATTGAATAACGAAATAAAACTTTTATTTACTAATCAAGATTTATGAATACAATATCTTTCTATACAGCGGAACGAAAATACAATTTGAAAACAATAAAATATTTACTGGTTTAAAATCTTCAGAGCGCGCCGTCTTTGGAATCCCCGACTTCGACCCTCTTCGAATCCCAAGTTGAAAACTCTAAATCTGTAAAGCTCAGGGTCTGACTCGAGCGTCCCATGCAAAACATAAAAACACTCGAGTCAGGATTAATCATAGTTCAAGTAAATTAATTTCAATAGAACTGAATATAATAGTTAATTTTTTTCGAACAACCATCACATATTCGAGTTTTACCATGAGAAACTACCAAGATATGGCCTAGCGACTTGGTATACAGCAAATCCGGACAATATGTATTTTTGTGCATACACATATGCTGATGATATGTATATACACATACTATAGTACATATATACACATATGCACCAACCACCACATGTATGCAAAGATCATGCTTCGAATAAACAAGCATTTATGCCAGGGGTAACGAGATGGTTCATGCGAAATACTAAATGAATCAGGTCAGAGAAATACTAGCGAGTACATCCCAAACAAAGGTGACCGAGTGATTAACATATACAGTAAATAAGATGTAATCAAGAATCCAACCTATGTAGTTTACAAATGATCAACATATGCAGGAAATATTGATCAAGAGTGATCAATTTATGCAGGCAACACATTCAAGAAGACAAGGTATGATATATAGAAATGTGTATAAACAAGGATTCAGGTTTACCAAGTGAACACGCACAGGCTAACAGAAAGTGAGACAATACATACATATATAAATATGTATAACATGAATTTAGGTTTTCCAACTGATTATATAGATGCATAAGGCAGGTATATAAATGAATTAATCCATTAAATATATAGGGTGATGCTGCATATACTATATATATATCTCAGTTTTACTAAACATGAATTGAGTATATAAATATATGTGTATCCAGGTTCACTAATATACGAGTAAACACCTACGGCTCAAAATATACCGGGTTCAGGTCAGGTCTTAATACAACATCTATTCACTGTTAATGGTAAAGTTCTGACATGAAACTCATAGATACAAATGGAAAGAAAATCAGATTAGGCTATGAGTCTGAACACACTCATGAAGTCAAAATATGTATGCGTGCAGTAATACTATGCATGGGCCATATATACCAATGATATGCTTCGGAACCATGACAACCTTATAATGAATGCAAATTCTTCACTAATCTTCAAAACTGACAACCTCAGAATAATGTTAAAACTAAGATAGAAAGTTGTAAACAAGCAGGTAGAGATAACTGAGAACCACTAACCCTTAAAGTAAACTGTTCTATGTGCTTTATTGGAGTAATAAATTAAATACTGAGAACTTGTCAAACTAATGAGTATCAAGTAAAATATCTGAATTTTTTACAAAACATGTCGATGCATCAACAACTATAATGTCCCCATTACCAAATGAGTTGTAGAGTAGTTTATTAATGAACATAAGAAGAGCTGTAAGATATTATCAGGCCACTTAACCCAAAAAAATGATAACTACTTATATGTATATACATAGCAATGTGAGTTCAAATGTATTTCTGTGCTTCTTGGCATGATTGGTCACATTAACAAGCTCATTACTGATTATGCAGGGTTTCAGGGTGCCAAAAAGAAGGTGACAACAAGGTACTAAATAAATTAGAAAAAGGCCTGTTCAATTGTTATCCGTATATGCATGTATAAGCGAGGTGCTGTGATAATTTCCTCTGGTCTAGGATCAAGATGCTCATGCAAATATTCCAGTACTTTAAGGTTCAAGGTATCAGTAATGAGATGCCAACATAATGCATTCCAGTACTTTAAGGTTCAAGGTATCAGTAATGAGATGCCAACATAATGCATTCCAGTATATATAAAACAGTTAAGAAACATTTTTTCTTTAAGACTCGGCGTGTAAAACATCTAGGCAGTGAACAAGTTAAATTCCAGAAGGGGTACGTAGCAGACCCAATGTAACACCCCACTCCCGCTATGATCACTCACTAAGGGAATGCCATAGCATCGGTGGAGTATTTTAGTGAATATAGAACAGAAAAATTACAACAAGACAGATATAAATAGTACTTGAAAATTTTAAAACATCATCTCATAACAGCGGAAGTAAAACATGTCTGGTTACATCATAAAACCACAATAAAGGTCAAGTACAATATCCATCAAAATAAAGAAGTACATAATCCCACTCTCATACAATAGCCAAACAAAAGAAAAGATAACTGGATAACTGGAGCTTTACATCTATCCAAGCTCCTAAAGACTGGAACAGCAATCCGATCAAGCTCCACTACTGCTAGGATCCACCGTAGGACCTGAGGGTTGGGAAAAAGATAAAAACAACAGGGTCAGACATAAGTCTGAGCGAGTCCTATAACTTTAACAATACAATCGTTAAAGTAACCAGAGAAGACATAAACTGATATACGGTAACATATAGGGATGAATGGCTACCCTAAGCAGTCAACTAAACGAAGATAAAGGATAAAGACGCATCTACCCTCCCTAAGGTAAATTACTAAACTGCACCACACCAGTCGTTCCTAACTTAAAGGTTGATCCCACCCAAGGACTTATAAAATTTACTAATTAGTACCTGCGTACCCCTAGGTGACCAAGTAGGCGCCACGGGGCCCTACAATCCACTAGGTGTACACACTACTTCCCATTCGATCGGCTCCCTAACGTAGATACCCGTGCTGGCCCCACCGTGGGATGTATCATTCCCCAATGTGGCAACCTGATGGAACTAAAGGTGCACGGCTTATATCTACTCGATGCAACAACGGCTTACCTACCAGCCCGGGCCCACTCACGCATATGAAGCCCGTTGGACTTGCGTTGCCACCGCTAACCCGTTTGCCTCTTACAGTCAAGCCCAGTATGCGTGTCCCGTCCTCGACATGGGTCGAGCCCACAAAGATACGTATGGGTTACTGGTTGAAATGGGCCTCCACAAGCTACCCACCTAAGCTTGTCCCTTTTTCTAGTATATCCCACTTAACCCTTTAATCATGTTTTAATTACATGTTCCATTTTGGTTAAGTATTCTAATCGTATTTTCTATTGCCACCCAAGGCAACCACTAGATTTTCTCATGCCACCCGAGGCACCCACTTAACCCCTCATGTCCCTCTACATGCTAATGTGGTTAAGTGTTTCTTAATTAATTAATTAAGAACGTAACCTTTGTAAAGACCTCTCACATTAGACTGTCTTTTATGACCGCTGGTTAAGCCGGTTGGGTCCGGGCAGCCTTATGTCATAACAGAGTCTAACCTCGTGTCTTTACATTAATTACGTATTTAGTTTGTGCCTAAGACCTCTCACATTGGGCTAACATTTGTAGCAACTGGTTAAGCCGGTTGGGTCCGGGCAGTTTTACGCTACAACTGAGTCCAACCTCGTGTCTTAGTCAATTAATTACACCTAATTAATCACCCTCATAATTTTATATTAATTATCCCTAATTAATCAAGTTTTCTTAACATGGGTAGACCTAACTTAATAGGTAAATTCCCATGGGGTAGACCTAACTCAATAGGTAAATTCCCAACACATAGTATGGGTACACCTAACCAAATAGGCAAATTCCCATACTATGTTTATTTATTTTGTGTTATGCATAATTATATTAATTTCACACAATCTTATTAACTTGTGCATTTAATTACCCCATCGTTCCCACGTAATTTCGTTCATGATATAACACATATAAAAGGTGTCAACTTGCATATGAATGAACATGTTTCAAAGGTGCCATCTTGCATATTAACAAACACATAACTTGCATATGAACTTGCATAACATGTCACATAACTTGCATATAATATGTCACATAACTTACATATTCATTTTGCATAACAAACTTGCATATTAGCTTATAGACTTGCATAATGTGTCATCATGAACTTGCATATTAATAAACATGTAACTTGCATATTTACATACATGTAACTCGCATATTAACAAACATGTAACTTGCATATAAAGAAACATGTAACTTGCATATTTACATACATGTAACTTGCATATTAACAAACATGTAACTTGCATATTAACAAACATGTAACTTGCATATTTACATACATGTAACTTGCATATTAACAAACATGTAACTTGCATATTTACATACATGTAACTTGCATAGCATATTACCATGAACTTGCATAACATGCATATGATTACATAGCCCACAACTTGCATATTTAGCATCATGCAAACATAACATACATCATATTAAACTTGCATAAGCTTACATACTCAACATGCATAAACATAAGATTAATGCTAACATCATATCATATGATTCAAAGCTCATTAACCCACATACAAAACCATAAATCTCATCACATCTCATCTAATTAGTTTACCAAAAGATCATCAAAGTGATAGAAACTCACAACTAGCAACTTTGAACACCAAATGAAGAAGATTAAGATGCTAAGAAGGGATTAGAAGTTGATTAGAGAGTGATTAGTATGCAACCCTCTTCATAAAATTAGTGGAGGCCATGAGAGCTAGCATTTTGCCATAGTTTAGTCACTAGGTTTAATTATGAATGAATTAGGGTAGGTTAGGGTCTTATTTATAGATTAGGCAAGTGTTTTAGGCCATAGGATTAACCCTAGATTCAATCCAAGCCATCAAAGCATGTCTTGGGGAAGAAGTCAAGTGTAGGAACCATCTAGGGCCTTTAGATTAAAGATGGACCATGAGAACCATTCAAATGCAAAATCTGCACTTGAGCGAATCGGCCCACGGGTTGACAGCCAAACACCCTGGATTAACCCCTAGTCGACCCAGCGGGCTCGGGTCGACTTCAAAAATCGGCCGGTTCGGTTATTCCCCTCTCCCAATTCGCTGTTTTGAGCATTTTTGCATATTTATTTATTAAATTTTCAATTATATATATATATATATATATCAATATATATATATATATATATCTACACAACCCATTTCACTTAATTAAGTATACTTTAATTTGGGAATTTTCGTGAAACTTCGCGAGGCCATATCTTGGTCATACGGACTCCGATTTTCGAAAACTCGGACTCTATTTCGCGTATTTTTCCGAGACGAACACAATGGCATAGCCCGTTTCCCTTGATTCCCATTTTAGAATTAAATTCTGCCTCGATTTATGTTATTACAGGTTATTGAAAATACGGGTTGTTACATTCTCCCCTCCTTAAAGGATTTCGTCCCCGAAATCTTCAAGTTAGGAAGAACGTATCCTACCATCCAATCATCCATCTACTCAAAGCATCATCCACGAGCAATCATTGTCCTTACAAGATTCTAAATGCTGGATGGATATATGCAAAAGTGTGTGTATATGTACTTACCTAATGCGAAAATCAGGCGGTTACTGATACAGTAAACCTCCTTAATGCAAACCATGATAGTGCCATGCATCCAATATGTATGCGAAACCCTATTGACACATACAAATTTCTACATGCGTGCACAACCATACACAAAAATGCATCATCCATATGATAACACAGCCATGATACATCCATCAATCTAACTACCACATCCATTT
The DNA here is from genome assembly GCA_030737875.1 of Allium sativum. NCBI lineage: Eukaryota > Viridiplantae > Streptophyta > Magnoliopsida > Asparagales > Amaryllidaceae > Allium > Allium sativum. The sequence goes on along the minus strand of CM060923.1, from coordinate 582,515,661 downwards.
ATGCAATATGCAACATGAAGTGACTGAGCCGATCTAGTGCCTAATGTGTGTGTATATGCATCCACGAGCAACCACTAGCAAACAATTGCATCCATATGCATCCATCAACCATAACATGTTTCAAACACATGTTTCAACCATAGGTTTTACCCTATCTAAAGGTCATAGGTATTAGCGAGAGGATATACTAAAGATAAGATAAGTACTAGACAAGCAATAAAGGAGAAGTTAAAAGACATACTCTCAAAAAGAAATGGATACAAAGAACGCATCTTTGCTTCCGTCTCCCAAGTAGCATTGCTTTCGTCATCTCCCCATTGCACTTTAACTAGCTGAACTTCTCTGTTCCTCAACTTCCTAGTTTCTGACCCAAGGATGCGAGTAGGAGCTCGTCGAATCGTCGCATCACGCTCTACCTCTACATCTCTAAGCAAGCTCGGCTCTACCACCTCCGCGGTCTCATGTAAGCACTTCCTCAAATGTGATACATGGAATACATCATGAACACCACTAAGTCTGTCGGGCAACTCCACCCTATATGCCATCCGTCCAATCCTTTCCTTAATAGGAAACGGCCCAACAAATCTCGGTGCTAACTTCCCTACGGACCCAAAGCGAACAACATTTCTCAATGGAGATACTTTGACAAAAACCATGTCCCCAACCTCAAACTCAAGATCCGTCCTTCTCCGATCCGCATAAGATTTCTGTCTATCTTGCGCTGCTTTCATCCTTCTACGAATTAAATCAATCTTCTCTGAAGTCTCTCTAACCATATCTGGCCCAAGCAAGATCTTATCCGTAGATTCCCACCAACATGTAGGAGATCGACAAGGCCTTCCATAAAGAGCTTCGAAAGGTGCCATGCCAATACTGGACTGAAAGCTGTTATTATATGCGAACTCTACCAAAGGAAGATGTTCTTCCCATGTACCTCCAAAATCTAAGATACAAAGCCTCAAGAGATCTTCTAAGATACGGTTCACCCTCTCGGTCTGACCGTCCGTCTGAGGATGATATGCGGTGCTCAAACACAACTGAGTCCCTACCGCCTCTTGCAAACTTCTCCAAAACTCACTAGTGAAGATAGGATCTCGATCACTCACAATGCTGGATGGTACGCCATGCAATCTAACAATCTCTCTAACATAGACTGAAGCAAGCCATGGAGCGGTCCTCTTACTCTTCACGGGTATAAAATGGGCACTCTTGGTAAGTCTGTCTACCACCCCCCAAATTCCCGTATTGCCCTTCCTCGATCTCGGTAACCCGTCGATGAAATCCATCGAGACACTATCCCACTTCCACTGTGGAACTTCCAATGGGTGTAGCAACCCACCGGGTTTCCTTTGCTCCACTTTAACTTGTTGGCACACTAAGCATCTAGCCACATACTCGGCCACATCTTTCTTCATACCGGCCCAGAAGAAAACTCTCTTCATGTCTTGGTACATTTTGTCTCCACCGGGATGAATAGTCATTCTTGAACGATGTGCATCATCCAAAATAGCCTTCTTCAAACCCTCATCTTGCGGTACACAAAGTCTACCGTCTCTATGCAACCATCCTTTATCATTTATGGTGTATCTACCCAAATGGCTGGACGACTCCCCCCTCATAAGCTTCTCTATCAACTCAACCAACTGTGGGTCGTCTCGCTGAGCCTCGCCAATCCGTCTCAAAAGAGTAGGTCTAACCTCCAAGGATGCCAACAAACCAGGTACAAAATCAACAGAAGGTCTGAAGTCAAACAAAGAAAGAAACTCCAAGCTTCGTCGTTCCACGAACAATGGACTCAAAGATAGCCTTTTTCTACTTAAGGCGTCTGCCACCACGTTACCCTTACCAGGGGTATACGCTATCTCGAAATCATAGGATGCTAAGAACTCCATCCACCTTTGCTGTCTTAAGTTTAAATCCTTCTGAGAGAATAAGTACTTCAATGATTTATGGTCGGTGAACAACTCGAATCTCTCACCAAGAAGATAATGGCGCCAAGACTTAAGTGCGAAAACAATCGCGGCCAACTCTAGATCATGGGTAGGGTAATTCTTCTCATGCACTCTCAATTGTCTCCCTCCATAGGCTATTACCCTTCCCTCCTGCATCAAGACTGCGCCTAATCCTGTTCCACAAGCATCGGTATAAACAACAAACGGCTTACTCCCATCCGGGAGCACTAAAACTGGAGCGGTGGTCAAAGCTCTCTTTAACCGTCGGAAAGCATCATCACAATCTACATCCCACGAGAAAACCAGATTCTTTTTCGTCAAGCGGGTTAATGGGGCTGATATCTTCGCGAAGTCTTTGATGAACTTCCTATAATATCCTGCCAACCCCAAGAAACTTCTTACCTCGGTAGCATTTCTAGGAACTTTCCAATCCTGGATAGATACTATCTTTGCGGGATCCACAGCTATCCCTTCCTTAGAGACCACATGCCCTAAGAATCGCACTTCTCTTCTCCAAAAATGGCATTTAGAGAATTTAGCTTTAAGACTATGTGCTCGAAGAGTCTCCAACACTTCCTTGAGATGTAAGGCATGCTCTTCTTCACTCTTGGAAAAGACCAAGATGTCATCCACAAAAACTACTACAAACTTATTCAGATACTCTCTGAACACTCTACTCATGAGATCAACAAAGTATGCAGGGGCGTTTGTCAACCCAAATGGCATCACTAGCCACTCATAAAAACCATCCGGAGTCCGGAAAGCAGTCTTCTCTATACTGTCCTCCGCTACTCTCAACTGATGAAACCCTGTAGCTAGATCCATCTGTGAAAACACTGAGGCGCCAACCAACTGATCAAAGAGATCATCTATCCTTGGTAATGGGTGTCTATTCTTCTTCGTGAGCTTATTAAGTTCTCTATAATCCACACAAAGTCTGAGGGACCCATCTGCCTTCGTGGCAAACACTACTGGAGCTCCCCACTCCGATATACTTCGCCTTATGAACCCCTTCTCAAGCAACTCCCCTACTTGCTTATGAAGTTCTCTTCTCTCACGAGGAGCCATGTGGCGTACTGGCAAAGACACTGGTTTGGCATTATCCACCAAATAAATTCGGAAATCTATCTCCCGCTTCGGAGGCAAACCCTTTACTTCTTCAAACACATCCGGATATTCCCGGACCACTTTGACAGAACGCAAACTCTCGACCGAAGCATCGAGCGATTCAAGGTAACTTAGCAAAACAGATTCCATGGGATTACAAGAGATCTCGAGAGTATTACCCAAGCGGGTCATAAGCCTGACAACTCTCCTTTCACAATCAAGAACGGCACCATTACTGGATAACCAGTCCATGCCCAAAATCAACCCATAGCCCGTGAAGCCCAATACAAAAGCATCACATCTAAACTCAACGCTAAGTATAGAAATCTTCAAACCCAAACATATCATAGACAGATATATGGAGCCCCCAATTGGGTTTGAGACAACCAAGGGATCATCAACTAGACTGGTGTCTAAGTGCAGTGACTCAACTAACGATGATGAGATAAAAGAATGCGATGCGCCAGAGTCAAACAAAGTACGAACTGGATGATCAAACAGAAAAACCAGACTTTCAACGGAAATAGTTCTACCTCTCTGCTGAATCGGTGGAACTGAGAGAACCTGAACTTGCCCCCCTGACTGAGGTGGTGCTATAAGAGCTTGCACCTGACCTCCTGAGGTAGACCCCGTCTTCTGCCCCTTCTTTGGGCAGTTTTTCACAAGATGCCCTGCTTCACCACAATGAAAGCAACCGGTCTTCTTCTTTTTGCGACAATCCTTACTGAGGTGCCCTGGTGTCCCACAATTAAAGCACTTCTTCTTTGTCTTCTTCTTGTCACCATTGCCTTTTCCACCCTTGCCTTGTTGTTGTTGTTGCGGTTTCTTCTGATCCCCCTTTTTCTCTGGTGCCTTAGAATTCTTATCATCCTCATGCATAAGTGCCATGTAGACAAGCTTCTCAAAAGTGGCCCCCATAGGAATGTGAGTCATAGCTATTCCTTGCAATGGTTCGTTCAAGCCTCTAACGAACCTCAAAGCCTTCTTCTCCGGTGTATTCACCAACTCTATGCCAAACCTTGCTAATTGATTGAATTTGTTGACATATTCTTTCACCGTGAGATTCCCTTGCTTCAAATTCAAGAACTTCTCCATAAACAGATTCTCTTCCGCCCTTGAGAGAAACTTAGCCCCAAACCTTTGCTTAAAATCTGCCCAAGAGTCAACAGGGCGTTCTCCATTAGTGACCTCCCACCAGAATGAGGCCTCTCCCTTCATTAACCAAGCCGCCAACTTGACTTTCTTTCCCTCTTCCACTTCAAAGATATCTAGCAACTCTTCCACTTCCTTAAGCCAATCTCTAGCCTCTACGAAAGTCTCTGAACCAAGAAAAGGTTTTCCTCCTATAGCCTTGAACTCCTTGCAAACCTTAGCAAAATTATCCACTCTAGGCTGAGGAGGAGGAGCGGTTGTCTCTGGTGTAGTAGCATTGGCCGGACCCGCAGCCGCGGCCCTAGCCTCTTGCAACCTCCTATACCATAGTGGTAAAACTAAACCCTCCGGGATGTTAAGATCTTCAGCCATGCTGAAACGAAAGAGGAAAGATTCAAAAAGGAGATTCCGAAAGATAAAGATATGGCTATTGGGGATTATGCTTTTCTTTTTCAAAAACTTTTTCTCTTAGAAGACATGCTTTTAAAAATACTTTCTTCGAAAATACTCTTAGAAAGTAGTTTTTCTCAAAAATTTTATCTGTTCTGGTAACCTTAAGCTCTGATACCACGTGTAACACCCCACTCCCGCTATGATCACTCACTAAGGGAATGCCATAGCATCGGTGGAGTATTTTAGTGAATATAGAACAGAAAAATTACAACAAGACAGATATAAATAGTACTTGAAAATTTTAAAACATCATCTCATAACAGCGGAAGTAAAACATGTCTGGTTACATCATAAAACCACAATAAAGGTCAAGTACAATATCCATCAAAATAAAGAAGTACATAATCCCACTCTCATACAATAGCCAAACAAAAGAAAAGATAACTGGATAACTGGAGCTTTACATCTATCCAAGCTCCTAAAGACTGGAACAGCAATCCGATCAAGCTCCACTACTGCTAGGATCCACCGTAGGACCTGAGGGTTGGGAAAAAGATAAAAACAACAGGGTCAGACATAAGTCTGAGCGAGTCCTATAACTTTAACAATACAATCGTTAAAGTAACCAGAGAAGACATAAACTGATATACGGTAACATATAGGGATGAATGGCTACCCTAAGCAGTCAACTAAACGAAGATAAAGGATAAAGACGCATCTACCCTCCCTAAGGTAAATTACTAAACTGCACCACACCAGTCGTTCCTAACTTAAAGGTTGATCCCACCCAAGGACTTATAAAATTTACTAATTAGTACCTGCGTACCCCTAGGTGACCAAGTAGGCGCCACGGGGCCCTACAATCCACTAGGTGTACACACTACTTCCCATTCGATCGGCTCCCTAACGTAGATACCCGTGCTGGCCCCACCGTGGGATGTATCATTCCCCAATGTGGCAACCTGATGGAACTAAAGGTGCACGGCTTATATCTACTCGATGCAACAACGGCTTACCTACCAGCCCGGGCCCACTCACGCATATGAAGCCCGTTGGACTTGCGTTGCCACCGTTAACCCGTTTGCCTCTTACAGTCAAGCCCAGTATGCGTGTCCCGTCCTCGACATGGGTCGAGCCCACAAAGATACGTATGGGTTACTGGTTGAAATGGGCCTCCACAAGCTACCCACCTAAGCTTGTCCCTTTTTCTAGTATATCCCACTTAACCCTTTAATCATGTTTTAATTACATGTTCCATTTTGGTTAAGTATTCTAATCGTATTTTCTATTGCCACCCAAGGCAACCACTAGATTTTCTCATGCCACCCGAGGCACCCACTTAACCCCTCATGTCCCTCTACATGCTAATGTGGTTAAGTGTTTCTTAATTAATTAATTAAGAACGTAACCTTTGTAAAGACCTCTCACATTAGACTGTCTTTTATGACCGCTGGTTAAGCCGGTTGGGTCCGGGCAGCCTTATGTCATAACAGAGTCTAACCTCGTGTCTTTACATTAATTACATATTTAGTTTGTGCCTAAGACCTCTCACATTGGGCTAACATTTGTAGCAACTGGTTAAGCCGGTTGGGTCCGGGCAGTTTTACGCTACAACTGAGTCCAACCTCGTGTCTTAGTCAATTAATTACACCTAATTAATCACCCTCATAATTTTATATTAATTATCCCTAATTAATCAAGTTTTCTTAACATGGGTAGACCTAACTTAATAGGTAAATTCCCATGGGGTAGACCTAACTCAATAGGTAAATTCCCAACACATAGTATGGGTACACCTAACCAAATAGGCAAATTCCCATACTATGTTTATTTATTTTGTGTTATGCATAATTATATTAATTTCACACAATCTTATTAACTTATGCATTTAATTACCCCATCGTTCCCACGTAATTTCGTTCATGATATAACACATATAAAAGGTGTCAACTTGCATATGAATGAACATGTTTCAAAGGTGCCATCTTGCATATTAACAAACACATAACTTGCATATGAACTTGCATAACATGTCACATAACTTGCATATAATATGTCACATAACTTACATATTCATTTTGCATAACAAACTTGCATATTAGCTTATAGACTTGCATAATGTGTCATCATGAACTTGCATATTAATAAACATGTAACTTGCATATTTACATACATGTAACTCGCATATTAACAAACATGTAACTTGCATATAAAGAAACATGTAACTTGCATATTTACATACATGTAACTTGCATATTAACAAACATGTAACTTGCATATTAACAAACATGTAACTTGCATATTTACATACATGTAACTTGCATATTAACAAACATGTAACTTGCATATTTACATACATGTAACTTGCATAGCATATTACCATGAACTTGCATAACATGCATATGATTACATAGCCCACAACTTGCATATTTAGCATCATGCAAACATAACATACATCATATTAAACTTGCATAAGCTTACATACTCAACATGCATAAACATAAGATTAATGCTAACATCATATCATATGATTCAAAGCTCATTAACCCACATACAAAACCATAAATCTCATCACATCTCATCTAATTAGTTTACCAAAAGATCATCAAAGTGATAGAAACTCACAACTAGCAACTTTGAACACCAAATGAAGAAGATTAAGATGCTAAGAAGGGATTAGAAGTTGATTAGAGAGTGATTAGTATGCAACCCTCTTCATAAAATTAGTGGAGGCCATGAGAGCTAGCATTTTGCCATAGTTTAGTCACTAGGTTTAATTATGAATGAATTAGGGTAGGTTAGGGTCTTATTTATAGATTAGGCAAGTGTTTTAGGCCATAGGATTAACCCTAGATTCAATCCAAGCCATCAAAGCATGTCTTGGGGAAGAAGTCAAGTGTAGGAACCATCTAGGGCCTTTAGATTAAAGATGGACCATGAGAACCATTCAAATGCAAAATCTGCACTTGAGCGAATCGGCCCACGGGTTGACAGCCAAACACCCTGGATTAACCCCTAGTCGACCCAGCGGGCTCGGGTCGACTTCAAAAATCGGCCGGTTCGGTTATTCCCCTCTCCCAATTCGCTGTTTTGAGCATTTTTGCATATTTATTTATTAAATTTTCAATTATATATATATATATATATATCAATATATATATATATATATATCTACACAACCCATTTCACTTAATTAAGTATACTTTAATTTGGGAATTTTCGTGAAACTTCGCGAGGCCATATCTTGGTCATACGGACTCCGATTTTCGAAAACTCGGACTCTATTTCGCGTATTTTTCCGAGACGAACACAATGGCATAGCCCGTTTCCCTTGATTCCCATTTTAGAATTAAATTCTGCCTCGATTTATGTTATTACAGGTTATTGAAAATACGGGTTGTTACACCCAATGTGCATTCGGTTCAGGTATGTGACATGGTACCTAAATTCCTAATTTACAAAACATGGTATGGTCGAGTGGGATAAATGACTACCATCCTGCTGCAAGAGGGAAGCACAACAATCAAGGTATATCCATGACAGTGGAATGTACACGTGGTACCCAATCAACAATGTAGTATTTTTAGACGACAACGACTGAATGAAATCATTCCTTTTGGTAGAGCAGATAGCTTAAACAGAAGAAAAGGAGCAGTGTCGTGCTCGGATTAAGCAACAAAGGTAAAACACAGTGTACAAGCAAAGAGTGTAGAGACAGAGTATCATCAAACACAAGCGAGAGATTGTGATTTATACAGGCACACACACACATATACATGTGTAACTTAGGAGTGCAGATTCATGATTTCACAAATAGTACATGGTATTTAACTAGGACAGTTTACTCAGTTCATCGACGCATACTGGGTAATGACATACCACATAAGTATGCGTTCATGCATATATATATATATATATATATATACACACACACAATGTTAATATGCATATAAGGGTAAAATTACAGGTTCCCAGGTTATTAATCACTTACAGCTACAAATCCTCTAATATGTGTTCAGATGGGTATGTTTGAACTTAAATGAATAGGACTCAATTGGATAAATGAACAAGGCTATATACTACTCAAACAAGGGTGCTACATAATGATTTAAAAGTAAATTAAACTTACGAAAATTCCAATATTTATGAACTCGAATTTTCACTTCATCAAACTATATTCCACGTCTTTCATTAGCAGATTATTTCCAGGTTTCCCACTTCATTCCAATATACATACGTGTGTGTGAACACAATTTATAAAACAAGCAAATTTGGTGTTTCTCAGTCAGCAAACACGGCAATAACAGCAGTACACATAGGTATAAACCGAAGTGCCCAAATAGTATAGTGTCTACAACACATCGCATCTGAAATGTTAAGCACGAGCAGGCCAGGCAAAGCCTCAGTGAAGTAACCCAAATTTTTGACTATTTAATTCAGTTAAATTACTGAAATCAAAATACTTAAATTATGATTAACCGTGAGTGAATAGCTCACCTTTGCTGCTGTGTTGGTCCTAGACAAGGCAGCGCTCGGCTTCAACGTTGCCACTGAAGGCTGCGACTTCCGTGTTGTCGAGATCCAGAAAAACAAACGCTGATGGTCACGATTAAGAAGGCGACGGTGCTTGATTTCGAAGTGGAGAAGAAGGAGAATTATTGGAAGACAGTTTGGATTTGGAGGAGCTCCAATTTTAGGGGAAAGCAAATGAGCGTCGGCCATTAAAAGAAAAAGGGTTTCGATTGTTTGCTGAAGGAAATGAGGAAGAGGCTGTGGCTTTTATAAAAGAAGAACCGTGGCATCCAAGGCAACGTGGGGAGCACGGCATCACATGGTGTGCGCAACAAGGAACTGCTTTATTTATTATATTTATATTTAAGGGTTCGTTTTGTACCGCTATTTATGTCTATGCTTTATTTTTGTCCTCTCACAAACGAACTCCTACCGCAACGAAATTTTGACGCGCTGCAATGCCTTTATGTTCTGATTCCAATTAAATTATCGTATTCTAATTTTATTTGCATACGCCGTTATTTATTTTCAAATCATTTAAACGTTCACCAATTTTATTTCGTTTGTCCATCCTCAGCTCCGTTCATTTCACAAATTTAGAACGTTAAAATCCGATTCACCAATATACACATGTGCCAATTTCCATTCAACAAATAATATTTTCTAATTTGTTGATAATGTTTATTTTAAACTCTACCATCAATACTTCTCCGTCAAATTTCAATCTAATTCAAACTTAGTTCAAATACTCAACAGTACATATTCGATTCCAATCCACCAAATTGAATTAAGTATTCAATTCAGTTCAACTCAAAACACATATATTCAATTTTCGATTAGTCATTCTGAAATCGAATTCAAATGCTTATTCGAACCAATAAACTTTTATTCTCGAATCCAAATATAAAATTTATCATTTATCGTGAAATTCTTAATTAATTTCTATTTCAAATTGCCGAAATTTCTGGGTCGTTACAATCTTCCCCCCTTTAAAACTTTTCGTCCTCGAAAAGGAGTGATCTTTATAATTCTGCCAATGTACACTTCAAATTTCATATCCGTGGGCAATTTCCCCACAACTCATTTAAATATCGATATTTAAATCATCGATTTTTTGTTATTTACCATCATATCCAATTAATTCGGGAAATCACGTTTCCTTTCAAAATTTATCTCCTCTTAAATTTCAAATTCTGCAAATAATCCCAAATTTCTTTATAATCCTCTCTGTTAATATTTACTATCCATTATCCCACTTATTTCTTACAATCTCAGTTCAACGCATTCAATCCATTCCATTTTGCCCAAACTCTCACTGTAGAGTGTAAATAACATTTCCTCTTCAAGCTACATTATAAATTTGAAAATTTCCATAATTCAAAATCTTTTTAACACAAAATTCGAGCAAAATTATTTGTGTTATTATTCCAAAAATCTCTTTCTTAACTTATTTAGTTAAGTATATTTTAATTTGATTTTTAAAAATTATTTGATAACTCGAGGTCTGACAAGTCTATTGTCGTTCTTACAGATGTTAGACATACGCTGGCCAGGCGCACGACTAAAATCTCCAAGCACTAAATATCCTTGCTTCAACTCCCAGTGAAAATATTTCAAAAATTCTTTTAAAACAGATACGGAAAGTACCAATGTAATGTTGATATGTTGATTGTTCATGAATCGCAGATACACAATGGTTCCGTCTGGATCCCCAAGAAAACATCCGTATCCATAGGAAATCACTTCCCTGCGAATTTCGTCATGGACAAATCAATAGAAGATACTTAAGAATCAAAAGACGATCTGAGGTCATTGAGCGTTGGTTGCTCTCTCTCAGGATCACGAAATCAAATCATCCAATTATGAAGATAAATCAAGTCACGAGGACCAATCAAGCCATGAAGGCAAATCATGTCACGAAGACAAACTGCTGCATTAAACAGGTGGCTCACTATCACTTAGATATCTCAGTGGACCGCAGGTACACAATGGTTACGCCTGGGTCCCTCAGGAAACATCCATACCCGTAAGCTTTCACAGCTCTGCGGATTACGCCCTTATAATTCGACTGTAGATCGCAGCAGTCACAATGGTTACGCTTGGTTCCCCCAAGAAACATCTGTCCGCCGTTGGCTATCTGCAGCCCTACAAATTTTGCTACACGGTCGAATTCCAACGACTCTAGATTGCAGCGATCACAATGGTTGCGCCTGATTCCCTCAGGAAATATCCGACCGCCGTAGGCTATCTGCAGCCCTGCAAATGACGCTAGCAGTCGTGCTCAATGGCAACTCATGAGTTTTATGTCCGGACAACCTACCGCCACCAGCAGCACTGCAGATTGCGCTATCTGCAGTCCTTTTACATAAGCTCGAAATTCAAAGAAGAAGGATGGTACTTCCCTTATCTTGACTTGAAAACATACAATACTTTATTTCATAAATCATACTTGCGTCTTTTCACACAAGATTTTCCTCTCAAATCATATTTCAAACACTTCGTCTTATATAAATTTTGTTATATAAGATCTCACTTCAAATCGATTACCTTCTAATTCAGTAGTTTTTAAATTCACCGAATTCTTATATATTTTCCATATAAGTTTCGAAAACTTCTATTTCCAATATTCAAAATCAAATATCCTCACATTTCTATTTCAATTCAAAATCTTGGGTTTGATCTCTTAATCAATTCAGAAATTTGACATTCTTTCAAACCCAAATCTACCAATCTATTGGTTATAACCCAAATTTTCTAAAATTCATCACTTCATTAACATCTTTATTCGCTCAAAATTTTCGAATTTTTCTTCTTATCACAAATTTTTCCTTCACGCCTTATCACTTTTTCACATTCATACTTCGACCGTCAATTAGTAAGCGAACAACTCCCTAAGTATCAACCCCGAAGGCCGAAACCAACATCAGATCCTCACTCGGGAAATTATTTAACTAACCTCCGGTCACTTTCTAAATGCCTTAATTCCATTTCTAATTCTTTATTAAATCATCGCTCACGAAATTTTCGACTTCGAATTACAATTCCATTTCTCTTACATTCTGTCGCCCTTCATTTTCAATGTGCGGCTCTTTGTTGTTCAGTTCTCATTATTCTGATTTGTCAAAACCCGTTAACTTCTCACAATCTTTGAAAAACAATTCATATTCATTTCCTATAATTCTAGAAAATCTCCTATTACCATTAGAAAACAATTCCATATTTTTCGCAGATCTTTAATAGAAATATACTTTATTCTCAGGGGGGAATATTTCTAAATTTGTTACTTGAATTAAAACAGATATTAAATAAAACACTACTATTTTCACTTAACTACTGACACTCATTTACTTCACTTAACCACTCTTGCTGTCGAATTATTTCTCCGTCAACAATGAAGTCAGTCAAGTTGGGGTACGATTACCTCTTAGACCGTAACTGAACAACATTAATAACTTTGAAACAGATAAGTTCGCAACTTCGAAACTTTCATTCTCATAACTTTCAAATTCAAATTAAAATTCTACTTTTTTTTTCTAACGAAAATCGTTGATTGTAACAATCATTCATGCCTCGAAATATTTAACTTTAAAATATACTTTATTCATTGAATACATAATTAATTTCTATTTTCCTGAAACCCGACATAATCGTCTCCCATAAATAACTTCTTTTCGAATAATCTATTATTCAATACCATATTCCGAACTTCGGAAAATATTCTGAACTTCAGAACAATCTCACCATACTGGTTAACTTTATCACCTCCATCACCAATTTCAATCGCAACATATTCGTTTTCAAATGTTATTTACTTCTAAAGAAAAGTAAATATTTCCTTTATCAAAATCTAGACTCGTCACCTCCAATTAGCTTTCATTTCACTTGAACCTCGATTCAAATCTTTATTCATATTTTGCTCCATTTACAATGCTCGTTCATACTTCGCTTCTTGATAATTAATTAACAAGTTTGTACCTCACTATCGAATCCATGTATTCGATTATACTAATTATAAATTATCTTGCCAATAAACTTCGACACAATTGAATTATAATTATACCCTTTTCAATTTTATTATTTTATATTCCGAATTCAAAATAAAATTCATCGTCTCATTTCCGAAACGATTTCCAATTTCCTCTCCTCGATCAAATTTTTATCTGAAATTTTATTCCAATAAATTTCAACTATCTTTGATCGCTAAAAACACACAATTAATTCATCGATTTTATTTCCTTAAATGTCGTTCGATGATAGGTTCGAGATTCAAATACAAAGGAATCTTATCGAAGAATAATTCTTGCAAACCTGGATTCGAAGACTTCTGAAGACTGGGGATTCCGAACAAAATTTTAAAAATAAATTTTTATTTCCGCTGTATTAATTTCAAAACGCTAGTTTCAAAATATTTGATATTTCAAAATAATTATTTTTCAAAATCGCTTTATTTTCAAGATCCGTTTTAAACTCAATAAGCTAAGCTTTGAATAAACCAAAGCTCTGATACCACTTGTAACGTCTCGCCTTTTCGACCGCTTCAAATTGGTGATTAAATCAACTTAAAACGTCCAAACTGACAGAGCGTATTTAGCTTACTGAGTTTAACAACAGAATCAACATAGAAAATACATAACAAATAAATAACACGGTATTGAATAACGAAATAAAACTTTTATTTACTAATCAAGATTTATGAATACAATATCTTTCTATACAGCGGAACGAAAATACAATTTGAAAACAATAAAATATTTACTGGTTTAAAATCTTCAGAGCGCGCCGTCTTTGGAATCCCCGACTTCAACCCTCTTCGAATCCCAAGTTGAAAACTCTAAATCTGTAAAGCTCAGGGTCTGACTCGAGCGTCCCATGCAAAACATAAAAACACTCGAGTCAGGATTAATCATAGTTCAAGTAAATTAATTTCAATAGAACTGAATATAATAGTTAATTTTTTTCGAACAACCATCACATATTCGAGTTTTACCATGAGAAACTACCAAGATATGGCCTAGCGACTTGGTATACAGCAAATCCGGACAACATGTATTTTTGTGCATACACGTATGCTGATGATATGTATATACACATACTATAGTACATATATACACATATGCACCAACCACCACATGTATGCAAAGATCATGCTTCGAATAAACAAGCATTTATGCCAGGGGTAACGAGATGGTTCATGCGAAATACTAAATGAATCAGGTCAGAGAAATACTAGCGAGTACATCCCAAACAAAGGTGACCGAGTGATTAACATATACAGTAAATAAGATGTAATCAAGAATCCAACCTATGCAGTTTACAAATGATCAACATATGCAGGAAATATTGATCAAGAGTGATCAACTTATGCAGGCAACACATTCAAGAAGACAAGGTATGATATATAGAAATGTGTATAAACAAGGATTCAGGTTTACCAAGTGAACACGCACAGGCTAACAGAAAGTGAGACAATACATACATAAATATGTATAACATGAATTTAGGTTTTCCAACTGATTATATAGATGCATAAGGCAGGTATATAAATGAATTAATCCATTAAATATATAGGGTGATGCTGCATATACTATATATATATCTCAGTTTTACTAAACATGAATTGAGTATATAAATATATGTGTATCCAGGTTCACTAATATACGAGTAAACACCTACGGCTCAAAATATACCGGGTTCAGGTCAGGTCTTAATACAACATCTATTCACTGTTAATGGTAAAGTTCTGACATGAAACTCATAGATACAAATGGAAAGAAAATCAGATTAGGCTATGAGTCTGAACACACTCATGAAGTCAAAATATGTATGCGTGCAGTAATACTATGCATGGGCCATATATACCAATGATATGCTTCGGAACCATGACAACCTTATAATGAATGCAAATTCTTCACTAATCTTCAAAACTGACAACCTCGGAATAATGTTAAAACTAAGATAGAAAGTTGTAAACAAGCAGGCAGAGATAACTGAGAACCACTAACCCTTAAAGTAAACTGTTCTATGTGCTTTATTGGAGTAATAAATTAAATACTGAGAACTTGTCAAACTAATGAGTATCAAGTAAAATATCTGAATTTTTTACAAAACATGTCGATGCATCAACAACTATAATGTCCCCATTACCAAATGAGTTGTAGAGTAGTTTATTAATGAACATAAGAAGAGCTGTAAGATATTATCAGGCCACTTAACCCAAAAAAATGATAACTACTTATATGTATATACATAGCAATGTGAGTTCAAATGTATTTCTGTGCTTCTTGGCATGATTGGTCACATTAACAAGCTCATTACTGATTATGCAGGGTTTCAGGGTGCCAAAAAGAAGGTGACAACAAGGTACTAAATAAATTAGAAAAAGGCCTGTTCAATTGTTATCCGTATATGCATGTATAAGCGAGGTGCTGTGATAATTTCCTCTGGTCTAGGATCAAGATGCTCATGCAAATATTCCAGTACTTTAAGGTTTAAGGTATCAGTAATGAGATGCCAACATAATGCATTCCAGTACTTTAAGGTTCAAGGTATCAGTAATGAGATGCCAACATAATGCATTCCAGTATATATAAAACAGTTAAGAAACATTTTTTCTTTAAGACTCGGCGTGTAAAACATCTAGGCAGTGAACAAGTTAAATTCCAGAAGGGGTACGTAGCAGACCCAATGTGCATTCGGTTCAGGTATGTGACATGGTACCTAAATTCCTAATTTACAAAACATGGTATGGTCGAGTGGGATAAATGAACTACCATGCTGCTGCAAGAGGGAAGCGCAACAATCAAGGTATATCCATGACAGTGGAATGTACACGTGGTACCCAATCAACAATGTAGTATTTTTAGACGACAACGACTGAATGAAATCATTCCTTTTGGTAGAGCAGATAGCTTAAACAGAAGAAAAGGAGCAGTGTCGTGCTCGGATTAAGCAACAAAGGTAAAACACATTGTACAAGCAAAGAGTGTAGAGACAGAGTATCATCAAACACAAGCGAGAGATTGTGATTTATACAGGCACACACACACATATACATGTGTAACTTAGGAGTGCAGATTCATGATTTCACAAATAGTACATGGTATTTAACTAGGACAGTTTACTCAGTTCATCGACGCATACTGGGTAATGACATACCACATAAGTATGCGTTCATGCATATATATATATATATATATATATATATATACACAATGTTAATATGCATATAAGGGTAAAATTACAGGTTCCCAGGTTATTAATCACTTACAGCTACAAATCCTCTAATATGTGTTCAGATGGGTATGTTTGAACTTAAATGAATAGGACTCAATTGGATAAATGAACAAGGCTATATACTACTCAAACAAGGGTGCTACATAATGATTTAAAAGTAAATTAAACTTACGAAAATTCCAATATTTATGAACTCGAATTTTCACTTCATCAAACTATATTCCACGTCTTTCATTAGCAGATTATTTCCAGGTTTCCCACTTCATTCCAATATACATACGTGTGTGTGAACACAATTTATAAAACAAGCAAATTTGGTGTTTCTCAGTCAGCAAACACGGCAATAACAGCAGTACACATAGGTATAAACCGAAGTGCCCAAATAGTATAGTGTCTACAACACATCGCATCTGAAATGTTAAGCACGAGCAGGCCAGGCAAAGCCTTAGTGAAGTAACCCAAATTTTTGACTATTTAATTCAGTTAAATTACTGAAATCAAAATACTTAAATTACGATTAACCGTGAGTGAATAGCTCACCTTTGCTGCTGTGTTGGTCCTAGACAAGGCAGCGCTCGGCTTCAACGTTGTCACTGAAGGCTGCGACTTCCGTGTTGTCGAGATCCCAAAAAAAAAACGCTGATGGTCACGATTAAGAAGGCGACGGTGCTTGATTTCGAAGTGGAGAAGAAGGAGAATTATTGGAAGACAGTTTGGATTTGGAGGAGCTCCAATTTTAGGGGAAAGCAAATGAGCGTCGGCCATTAAAAGAAAAAGGGTTTCGATTGTTTGCTGAAGGAAATGAGGAAGAGGCTGTGGCTTTTATAAAAGAAGAACCGTGGCATCCAAGGCAACGTGGGGAGCACGACATCACATGGTGTGCGCAACAAGGAACTGCTTTATTTATTTAATTTATATTTAAGGGTTCGTTTTGTACCGCTATTTATGTCTATGCTTTATTTTTGCCCTCTCACAAACGAACTCCTACCGCAACGAAATTTTGACGCGCTGCAATGCCTTTATGTTCTGATTCCAATTAAATTATCGTATTCTAATTTTATTTGCATACGCCGTTATTTATTTTCAAATCATTTAAATGTTCACCAATTTTATTTCGTTTGTCCATCCTCAGCTCCGTTCATTTCACAAATTTAGAACGTTAAAATTCGATTCACCAATATACACATGTGCCAATTTCCATTCAACAAATAATATTTTCTAATTTGTTGATAACGTTTATTTTAAACTCTACCATCAATACTTCTCCGTCAAATTTCAATCTAATTCAAACTTAGTTCAAATACTCAACAGTACATATTCGATTCCAATCCACCAAATTGAATTAAGTATTCAATTCAGTTCAACTCAAAACACATATATTCAATTTTCGATTAGTCATTCTGAAATCGAATTCAAATGCTTATTCGAACCAATAAACTTTTATTTTCGAATCCAAATATAAAATTTATCATTTATCGTGAAATTCTTAATTAATTTCTATTTCAAATTGCCGAAATTTTTGGGTCGTTACAGTTTTTCCACGTCCAATGCATACAATCTAAGCTGCCCAGCATACCTGGGAAACCACGTTGATCTCCCATTTTTAACAGTCGTTCGACGTCGCGTGCAGTGGGGGATCGTAGATACTCTTCACCGAATACACGAACAACTGTTTTGCAGAACTCTTTCAAGCATAAAATTGTCGTTGATTCACCAATTCGTAACTTATCATCTAACGAATCAGCTGAACTTCCATATGAAATCATACGCAGTGCCGCTGTTACTTTTTGTAGAGGGGAAATTCCTAGTTCTTTGATAGCATTTCTTCGGTGAGTAAAAAACACATTGGACTCAGAAACCTTGTTGAGGACTCTATCAAACACTGTCCGCGACATACGAAATCTACGACGAAAGTAAACGTCGCCATATACTGGATTTGGCACAAAGTAGTCCTTCATCAACTGATTGTGCCCCTGGATAGTCACGTCCATAGCGTATATCTCTTCTACCCACTTGGCTGCCTCCTTGGGTTGATTTGGAGCTCTCTGCTATATCACGTTGCATCGCGTTTAAAGTTTCTCGTTGGTACGTTAGCCGTTGTTTGTTGTACTGTTCTTCGACTTCATCTGAACCAGAAGACGAAGATGATGAGGAATTTGTGAAGCACCATAATCGCTTTAAACCATTCATGGTGTGAATGATGCTTTCTAAGCAATGATAATTGGATGAGTTGGAAGAACAACACTACGGTTATTATAAAGCAAACCCAGGGTCCCAGCACATGACATAATTAAGTTGTTAAAAGTGTAGGAATTTTGGCTAATATGTTTATGTTTGAACAAGTCACGGGTGAAGAAGAAGTGTTGAATGAAGAGGGGCCTACGAAGGATGGTGGATAAAGTAAAAATGTTAACTAGGAGACGAAACATTGATTTGTTTTATATGCTAGTGTATAGTGTATGGTGTGGATTCCTATAGCATAAATGATGGCGTTACTTTATCTTTTAGTCACTGTACTGCAAAGTTATGTTGTTTCACTGTCATAGTGGGTGTATAGTGTATAGTGTATTGTGTGGATTCACATCTCCTTTATGTCACTTTATCACGTTTCTCCACAGCTTAGACCAGTCTTTATTGGAATTTGACATAACAAGGATTACATATAAATAGAAATGGAAATTAGTTAAACAGAAATGCAAAATAGTTAAATATCATGTTGACATAACAAGGATTACATATAACTCCAGATTCTACGTACGCACATCAAATTAAACATACATTCAAACATCATTAAAATCATAATACCGTAAGACTACTCCGTTCCATGGCGAGTCAACCAACTGTTGCGGAGTTTATATGCTTTGTAGCCAACAAATTCCTCACCGTACACGAAAAGGTAACGAGAATCATATGTTGCTTGGTTTGTTTTAAAAATATTTTCGTATTCAACAGTTTCGATAATCTTTGTGTACCGATCACAAGCATCTGCAAAACGACGATTACCTGTTTGGAGTTCAACTGATGTTCGTCTAGTCGGCTGGGAACGATGGTTGTTGTACAGCCGTGTGATCAGTGCCCATCTTTCTTCATATGTTAAACCCCCTCCACCTTGCATTAGTAGCTTATCTCTTTTTTCAACGTCAATTTTGACTTTTACGAGGGCAAGCAAATCCTTGGAAGAAAATTCACGAGTTGCAGAATTCGTTGTTTGAACACTATCACTAGGTCGTTGAATTAGTGGAGATGGACGCGGAGCTGTAACCGCTCGATGCTGATTCGGTCCAGGCACCTCTTCGATTTGTGTATCTTGAACTACTCTAACTCCATTATCGGCGAGTAGGTTTCATTCGTACTCATCAAAAATTCTTCTCATATGTTCATCACTTATTTCGGAATCGTCCATGTAACCTATGCATCAGTAAAATAACTGGATTAACTAGAAGTATGAAGTATTGCTGATAACGAATATTGCCTTCCTGATAACGAATATTACCTTTCAAATTGTAATTGTGTGGTAATTTACTTATGAGTTAATACAGCATGAAACTGGGACATATAAATAGATCTTCAAAGCCTATAGTGTCTAGTTACATCAATAATTATATCACTGCCGACATATGCTTTGATGTGTAGTGAATAGTGTACAGTGTATAGTGTTCTGTGGATAGGGTGGATTCCTTCTACTTGGAATTTGGCGTTACTTTATCTTTATGTCACTTTATTACAAAGTTTGTTTCTATCACTTTCACCTTTCTGTCACTTTATCACGTTTGTCCAGCGAATGGACCATTCAGTATTGGAATTTTAAACGATAAAGTTTACAAATTTAACACTACAACGTTGAATGGTAAACGGATTCCCATAGTAGACAAGTCCGTATTAGGAATTGCAACATTTCATATTTACTCCCTATGTTGGCCCTATAAATATATACGGTTACTACGTTGTTGTTAGCTGGAACCAAACTTTTTACCAAAATAAAAAAATGTCTTCATGGTCATGGCCATCGTCAATGGATTCGAACTATGATCAAAACTTTCCAGAGCGTCCTCCTTCAAGTCCAAGAACAGATATTGATTGGAATATTGAGTACCAAGAGCGGCACTATGAGGAATTGCGTCAAGTCTACCCGGAGTTCATCCGCATGACAATTCGTCCACCAGTTGCACCTGTTCCAGAGGTAGGTCAACAAGTAGTCCAAACTGTAACTGAAGAACGCTTACAAGCGTCTACAGTCCCTCGTACTACAACTGCACCAGATGTAGGTCATCAAGAGGTAAGACGAGTTTCAGTTAACCAGGCTCCTAATGAGCATGAAGTTAACTCCTATCCCATTTGTTGCCACTGTGGTTACGCGGTAGAGGTGGTAGTCCGAGCGGATGGAGAGAATATAGGTCGCAGGATCCATTTATGCTCGCTATGGCCTAACGGATGCAATTATTTTGAGTGGATAGACGAGCGTTTCCCTCAAAGGGCAATTTCTTACGCCAACGAGTTAGAGCAAGAGAATAGGTGACTTCAAACCGCTTTGAATGAGCGTAACAATTAATGTGTTTGCGTATTGAATCTACTACCGTTACCTGTTGTGTCTTTACAAGCTTTTGTATCTTTACGCTTATTGTTGAATGTATCGGTGTTCTATCCTTAAGTTTATTGTTTGATCTATTTGTGTTATTATTAAAAATAAACAATACGAGTAATCTTAATAACAGGATACGTTACCAAGTACAACAGAAAGAGACATGAAGATAACGATACTATACAACCACTAAACCCAAACTAGATGCTTTTTACACACATACAACTACAATACAACCATCACAGTCTAACAAATAAGATAACAACCAGATCGCACATACTACATAAAATTACAACTACAACACACTAAAGGATAACGTACGAGTACATATAGCAATACTAACATATCACGCAAACTAAATCTAAGGTATATCACCAAATATCCATGAATCATCCGCAAGAGGTGCTGCTTCTCCACTATAGCCATGGTCATCGTCATCATCATCATCGTCATCTACTCGTCGTACAGGATGATATAGCTCGTCATCCGTAGCAGTTAGCTCGATAATGCGAGCCGTCAACTCATCAACTGCGCGCTTATGCTCTCTATACATCGTATCTCGAAGACCAACATGCATACGATATAGTTCCTCGCAGGGAAGAACAACGGGATCTGGAAACCGTGTGACAGTAGGCCGTGAAATATCAACATACGTGTCTAGACCAGATGTCCCAGGAATGCCCACGGTCCAACCATAACTCGTTGTCGTAGTCGAGTAAGGTGGCTGAGGAGGGTGTTGACGAGGAGGCTGAGGGGGCTGAGGAGGCTGATGACGAGGAGCCTGAGGGGGCTGAGGAGGCCTATACATAGTAAGGGTACTCTGAGACATGTCGCGTCAAACACCTGGATCACCAAAAGGAGTGTATGCGGAAGGTCAAACAAAATCAACTCCGGCGGCATGTACAAACGTTGCCATATTAGTAGGCTCATAAACAGATCCCCAAAAAGTAATGTAATCTCTACCGGTAATGATAAATCTATCAGCTGACCACCAGTCACCGGCATACTGCTGTAAATCAGCACTGGAATAAACCCGTAAATGACCTGTATCAGGGTGGGGATCATTGGGAACAACGTCGACATCGCGTAACTGTCACCAACAGCGCTCACCCAAGTACCAGTAACATCCTAAACCAGGTGGGGCCGATACCAGAGGAAATCGTCTACCAGACAGAAATAGAGCGTGCTGCTGCGCTGGGCCTAGCAAGAACGGGGAATCGACAAAAGGACGCCACATAACTGACTCTCGTGTGGTCCTCATCTCTATCTGAGTACGAGCCACTGCAAATACATGACGACAATCACCTCCTGGTACAACCCGCCGGTTATCGGGCGACCAAGCTTTCACACGAGGGTAGAAAAGTGATAGTGTAGGATCCAATATCGGAAATGTCATGTTATGAAAGTACCCAAAATACCAATACTGCAGAACCTCCCAAAAACCTATAATCGACGACCCATGAGTCCTAATAGTGCACTGCTGGTCCAAACCCCTATACAAATGAGCTAAAATCGGCGTACCCCAGTCATATGAAATAGGAGTACTGTCGAACGACATGCCGGCAACAACAGCTACATATCGACATGGCAATGTGTTTGATGAATTCGTGAAGAATAAATTACCCATCATATATAATACAAACAATCTAAGAATCTCTAAGTGGTGATCTGCAGGCTGACGTTCTACTAAGTCCATTACGGCTTGCTTCATGAAAGAGGTTCTGATATGATGATTGTTTGTTAAGCCTCCCCCTCGTAAGTTCAAATGTGGAAATATACTAGCCAATAAATCATACTGTTGATATAGCTCATCATATGGTAAAGTGGCACCCTGACAAATTGGTATGCCAGTAAGCATGGTAAAATCCAGTGGCGTAATACCCATCTCTCCAAAACTAAAGTGAAATGTATGTGTCGTTTTCCACCAACACATGGCTAAAGCACCACATAATTGAACATCGTTATTGTACAGGTTTTCAATACCTAAGGATGCAAATTAAAAATATTAAAATCAAGAAAATATATTTCATTTTCTAACATATGTAATATGTAAGTGGGTTCATCAAAAATACGTACTCTAGAAATCTCCAAAACCAATACTTCTAAGATATCCTGCAATAATTCTGTCTGTGTCGTACGCATGAATCGTCTTATACAAACGGACGATACTAATCCACGATCCTCATGTACGATCATTACGAGCCTAAAACATAAAAAAAAATAACTAATGTTTGTACGACACACTTCTTGATCAAATACCGACTAATACACTAACCAGTTTAAGAAGTTATACCTCAAAATACGACTTCAAGTTATCGGTAAGGTGTCTTTCCCCTTCAGGCAGTTCGCGAAAATCAGCCAACTTTTTCTCTACAGACAAATTAACATCGATGTGTGGATCCAATGCAGCATAAACACCGGCTTTAGCAACCCGTCTTCTCCGAACAGGTTTTGAACGACGAGTGTCGGCTGGACTAGAGTCTTCAACCGGTTCATTCTCCCCTTGTGCATTGTTGTTGGAGGCATTACGACTTCCAGAACCAAATATAGCTTTACCTAATCTTCTCATTGTTTTTTAGAGGATTGGAGCTTTCGGCGGAGGAAGAAGGAAGAAGGGAGTGGCGGCTGCGAAGGGTTTTTTGAAGGCAATTAAATACAGGTGCGGAATAGGGGAGAGGGGACCCGACACGCGGTTAAGGGGTAAAACCCTTAACCGGTGTTGAGAAAGCCGGTTAACATTAACCGGCTTTCTCAATGCCGGCCAAGGGTTTTACCCCTTGGCCGCGTTGGGGGGGGGGGGGTTTCTTGTGTTAACCTCCTCGAATGACCACGAGCAACCCCTCTGTTGGGGATGCTCTAAATCTCAGTAATTTATACCCTTAGTGTGTTGATCGTGACTTATCGTGGTATATACATTTTAATCACCCTTTTGCTGTGTCAACTAAATGTATTGGATGAACTGTATTCCAGAATTTGTTTTTCATATTTTAAATGTCGGCTTCGATCTCTAAATTGAATTTGGAAACTTGTAGTTGCTGATTGTTCATGACATGTCAGCAAATCAAGGTTTATGATGGTTGAATCCAATTGTAACTCCCATGTACATTGTGTTTCAATAATCAACTCTTTGACCTTTTATGCAATGATTGATGAGCAAAGTTTTTTATAAATTTCCTTGGTATTATCTTGAATTTTGAATTGTTGCTCAAGTTGGAAACAGTCTGGTTGAACTTTTACTTAAAAATTTGAATCCGGTATGTTGATGATTATTGTGGATCCAATGTAATGATGCTCGTGCTAATTATCTTGTTGCAATCCTCATCGTTGATATATGAGTTATGTTGTCGGTGCATCACCTATTGCTTGTTTTTGTCGTTGTTAATATTAGGCTGGTCTTTATAGCTCAAGAATTAAGTCACGGAATGATCCATCCTCCTAGAGTTAGCAGGTGACACCAAGCTTCAAGTCATTGAACGACCTGGGTCTCTCGGACGTTGAACGACCCGAGACTCTGGGTCGTTGAATGACCTGAGGCTCTGGATCGTTGAACGACCTGAGTTTTTGGGTTGTTGATCGAACTAGGTTTTCGACGTTCAAATGCACTCTTTTCGTTCATGACATTCAAGCAACCTCCATGTGACTTCGACCCATACTTTTTAACTTGTGATTGAAATGTGGTTTTTGTCCTGTCGTCTATCTCACAACAACAAGAACAAACACTTGCATAATTTTGGACTTATACTCTGCTATCGGTCATCCTCATCGATAACAAATTAGTTAACCTTTAGAAATGGACTGTAATGAATTTTATGAGAACGACGAGCTTATACATAACCATTTTGTTTAACTGTTTATGATTCATTAAACGTTGTCTGCATAAATACGACATTCTAATCCGAATTTGCAATAACGCTTGAGATTTGCTGAGTGCTATACATACATCGACTACAAATTTCGAACTTCGCTTTTTTTAATGACTAGTGTAATGTTGTACGACAGTTCATGGTTTATGAAACATATACCTTTTATTTGTCAAAAAATGAAAATCCGTGTGCAGAGTAAACACCAGGCAGAAGACTAATTATCGTTCTGAAAAGGAGATCACTTTTGCTTATACTGGAGCTTCAATTTGAATTTCTGAGGCTAGAGTGACTGCAAAGCTTCTGAATTGTAAACGAGTCGATCATTGGCTAATCCTCGTCTTCCCAATAATCCACCAGAGAGATGTCTTTCCGTGCTCACTCAATATGTTTTTTTAGTCAAGCGCACATTCAGTTTGACATTCGCGAATTTGACGCAAAATTGTTAGGAAAAGAGTAACTTGCTGATCGTCCACCTTATGACTTTGTTGCAGTAGCTTTGTGGTACTGTTGTCTCTTCCAACAATGTATAATATCGTGGATCATCCCGAGCTATATAGAGATTTGAATTTCAACTTCACAGCGGCTTGCTCGATGCATTGCTTATTGCTCAATCTTCTTTTTATAACTCATATTGATACCGATGATGGTTATTAACTTCAATTTTTTTGGAAAGTGTTACTGCTTTATTGGATTCGAGCTATGCCATATTTACATAGTCGCCTTTTAGGCATCGCTTATCCTCAAGTTTGAAGTAGAATACAATTGGGTTTTTTTGAGTTATTTACGACTGGAGCTTTGCACACAAGGAAGCTTGAGATCTGAAAGGTTCTGATTGGGTTTCCAAGGTTGATTTTCATTGTTGCAGTGAGTTTTATCGACATATTGGGCATATCGATTTTGTCGAAATTTTCAAACTCCCCGTTTTTTGAAAGCAAAATCATTTTTTCCAAGCTTTTCCAAGGTGAGATTTCATGTTTATTGCACTCCAACTCACTTATTTCCAAGTGTATTGGATTCTTTGTCGAGTGTTAGTTTTTGGCTTATCTCGATGCCGTGATGGACCGGTGGTATGTTTTCGAAAAATTATCCAATCCTTATGTGGTTGTGTTCCCCCCATACCATGGGTCATCACAGCTGCAAAAGCTTGATGTGATCAACTTGTTGAGTTTCCTTGATCTTGGTTGACGTGCTAGAAGTTTCAACTTTGTCAGCGAGAGCTATTTAAACTTGCCAACATGCGTGGAGCCTCTGAGCTTTGTCAATACAATAAGAATCCTGACTTTAGTGGCAGGTTCGGTGCTTCTACTTGGAGAAGTTTATATATCTTTCTGCCCCCGCTCGAGGAGGACTTTGGATTTTGTTCCCCCGTTTGGGGAGGTCTTTGTATTTTGTGCCCAAGCTTGGTGAGGACTTTGGATTTTAGCCCAACATTCGTTTCATCTGAGATGATCAGGTGCTATGCGAATTAATTGGACACCTCCAAAGAGGTTATTAAAGCCCAACGCTCGTTTCATCATATTTGAGATGATCAGACACAACGTGCGTTTAATGGATGCCTCCGAAGAGGTCATTAAAGCCCAACACTCATTTCATCATATCTGAGATGATCAAACACAACGCGAGTTGAATGGACACCCCCTTAGAGGTCATTAAATCCCAACACTCGTTTCATCGCATCTGAGATGATCAAACACAATGCGAGTTGATGGATGCCTGCGAAGAGGTCATTAAAGCCCAGCACTCATTTCATCGCATCTGAGATGATCAGACATAAGTGAGTTGATGGACGCCTCCTAAGAGGTCATCAAAGCCCAACACTCATTTTATCGCATTTGAAATGAATAAACACAACACGAGTTGATGGACGCCTCTGAAGAGGTCATTAAAGCCCAACATTCGTTTCATCGCATTTGAGATGATCAGACACAACGGAGTTCATGGATGCCTCTGAAGAGGTCATTAAAGCCCAACACTCATTTCATCGCATCTGAGGTGATCAAACACAACGCAAGTTGAATGGACTCCTCCGAAGAGGTCATTAAAGCCCAACACTCATTTCAACACATCTAAGTTGATCAAACCCAACACGAATTGAGTGGACGCCTCAAAAGAGGTTATTAAAGCTACCCAAATGTTTATCGTAATCGGGTCAGCTATTCCCTTACACTGATGATCTCATCGGGTCCCCAATGTTTGTTGTAATTGGGTCAAGTTTTCCCTGACACTGATGATCTCGTTGGGTCCCCAATGTTTATCGTAATCGGGTCAGATACTTCCTGACACTAACGATCTCATTGGGTGCTTCTCTTCTGCTGAGATCTCTGTAGGCTTCATTATGAGAGGCTTTTTGCTGTTTTATTATTCCATGTGGCAGATGCCAATTCCTTCACCGGGCGCTTGACTTGGCTAGCTATCTCAGTTAAAGAACAATGGCCTTGGACCTTTCATTTTGGGAGGTGCCCCCCCTTAGGTGAAACTTACAACTCCTGCGTTTATTTATTGCAGCACTTGTTCATCATTTGACTTTGTGCGACTCTTTTTATTCACTTTTCAAAGCAGTGCTCTATATCTTCGAACTTGTGCATATTTACGTTTATAGCACTCAACACTTGAGATAGTGTTGTTGGGGTCGTAGCGTCATGTGGGACTTTAAAGGAACAAGCGCTCGTCGGATAACCTAAAATATAAAATCATCTTTAAACAAATTTTGAATTAACGAAAATTTTGCAAATAAGAGATTAATTCAGGCAGGCATGCTCTTATTCATAGGGCTAGTGTTCTGTACAATGTATATAAAATGTTACAGGCTTTTTACAAGAGAGTTTGAACATAGCACTAAGTAAAGTAGCAACGAAAATGATTATTATTCCCAAGCTTTGGAGTTGGAGTGCCGCCAATAATTGTCAGTTAATCACGAGCCTGGCATTAATCTGCGTTGGAGCCTTGTTACTTGGACCAGATTGACTAGTTGGTGCACTTTGCCCCTGAAGAGCTGAAGCAGAGTTTGAGACTTGCGGATCCTTCACATACTGTTGGAGCCCGTTCTTTCGAATCAATTCCTCAATCAAGCTTTTCAAATGTCTGCACTCATTTGTATTGTGACCAGGTTGATTGTGGAAGTGGAAAAACCTTCCAAAGTTTACTTGGCTATCACTTATCCTTTGCGGTTCCGGTGCTGGATAATCCTCGGTGTCTTTAGTGGCCACAAAGATATTCTTTGGGTTTCTTTTAGAGGAGTCAATTCAGAATTATTGAAAAAGCGAAGTCTCTTACCGTTTTGATCAACCTTCCCATTATTTCCTCTCTTTTGACCTCCGACATTCTTCTGATTGACTTGAACATCATTATCCTTCCTTTCAAGCGCAGCAATGCTTCCAGCATGATCAGGATCTTCCTCCACACTGTTGAACTCTTCTGCTTTTGTATAGAATCTCTCCAGGGTATTTGTCTTCTTTATCTTTATCTACCTTCCAAACTATGACTTCTTGTTTATAGCCCAATTTGTGCCATCAAGACTAACCGAGGGTATGGATTTCCACCTCTGTTGCAGCAACATTAAATAGAGTAAGAAAGGCCATGATCGATTCTCCCGGTTTTTTCTCCTAGTCATTTAACGACATTACATCTTTAACTTTGGTGGTTTGTATCCTAAACTGCTCCCCAAATTTCTTTTCCAAGTCAAAAAAGTTTCCATGGACTTTGGTGGGAGCTGGGTGAACAAGAGTGGTGCCACTTCCTCCAAATAGATAGGGAAGTGTAAGCATTTAATCTCATATATGGCCCATGCACCAGTCATGTGCTGATCGTATTTGTATAAGAACACATTAAGATCACCAGTCCCACTATAAGCTGAAATTGTTGGTGGAGTAAACTTTTCTGGGAACTTGGCCTTACGAACTCTTTCAGTGAGTGGAGTCTTACTAGGAGCAAAGTCCACTCTTCCTCATCGTCATTTATTTCCATGTTCTCCTTCTTGATCTTATCCCAACGATCCATATATACTTCATTAGCTACCCAAACAACAACTTGCACATAGTGGTCGATCCATCTCATATTGTACGAATGATCTATCATATAATATACTGATTATATAACCGTGTTTTAATAACGGGGTTAACATACAGTACTTCTCTCTCTCTCTCTCTCTCTCTGTTCTCTACAATCTCCCGATAAATCTCTCTCTCTCTCTCAAATATCTTCGAATTCTCACTAGTAGCGGAGATTATTGAACTTGATCTTCAATAATTGAGTTTGGTGATGATCTTCGATGATTTCTCGATGAGAATGATGATGGGGATCTTTGTATGATGCTTGAAGAAGCTTTGATGGAGTTATAGAAGCTTGAATGTTGTTGGAGATAAAAAATGGCAGCCCTTTAGGAGGAAAATCTATCACTTTTTATGTGTGAGGCGGTCCGGTATTTATAGGCGAAATTTATAGTGGATTGGAATGGGAAATATAGTGCATGCCACCTCCTTGGATCAGCGGGAGATCCATCCAATGGATCATGAGTGATCCATTGGTCCTCGGCGATGCATCTACTTCATTTTGGATCATGCGATCCATGCTTTATAGCTCTTCACCGATCCATGCTCCGGTCATGTGAGCACGATCCCTTGGATCAATTGAATTTGCCGTGCGCCCCACTCTATTGCAAACGATCTAAAGCCATCCAATCCATCCTCATTATCTTATGACCAATCCATGCTTTGGTCATATTTCCTGAAACATGGAGCTTGCGGACCGAACCCGTTTGTAATGGTCCATCGATAAATCATTTCATAGTAACCCATCACATTTTACACTACAATCTATTTTCGTGTGCTCCATACACTTATACCTAGTCGATCCTTTTTTGATGATTCAAGCTTATATACTCCATTATTGTTTCTTCTGCATTCGATCCATGGGCTGTCGAACGATAGACACTGATCCGTCACTTATTTCTTGACCGGCCCGGTCCATGATACTTCGAAATGTTTTACACATACACCTGATCCATTGTATAAACGACTAAATGCATCATCTAGGAATCGTGTTTTTTAACAGGATTAATAGCAAGAATTCAAGTTTCAAGTCATTTGGATTTATTTTGTGTTACTGCGCAATTTAAAAGTGCATCGATTCACATTGTGACATTATAAAGGAAATTTTTTCAAAGGACCTTGGAATTCAGTGAAACCTGTTCCATCATGTCCGGAATGTTTAAATATGCTACGGTGTCAATTTTCATCGCAAATGGAGGTCGTCTGACGTGGGATTTGCTTGAAGCTTACAGCGTAAGTTTCATATGTATTAAAATAATAATTTATTTATCCTATAAATATCTAACCCTTGTTTTCAACTGCGTAAACCAAGCCCGCATGGTCAAAAGCTGCTATCAGCTGCTACCTAAACAACCAACGTCCAGAATTCACCCATCTTCTTCCTCTTCGATATTCAAATCCACCAATCCATTCGGGAAACTCCAAACTACTAAATTGCTCAGCTCACCAATATCTTTCAATTCAATGTCCATGATCGGAGATAGGTGGGCGAGCTGACTGGTAATGGCTTCGAAAGGGGTGGCGGTTGTGCCATAATCACATGTGATGGGGGTCATGGTTCCGTCGAGTCTCAGGTCGGTGATGAAGCAAGGAGGGGTGCAGGTCGTGGCAATCTCAGATCATGATCCGGTCAACCCTAAGGTGACGTGTGGTGGAAGGAATCGGTCGACAGTGTGGTTTGGAGTACCTGAAGTGAATAGAATGAAGTACATGAATCTGGTTCGGTTATGGGTTAACGAAGAAATTCGCACAATAATTATTTAATTATGCACTGGTTACATCATTTATATTAAAAAAAACTTCTTACTGTATTGTGTCAGGGTTCACGAATGAGGGTAGTCAGTGTGAGTGGATGAATTGGTACGTGAATTAATCTAGACTTGAACAAAGCGGTATATGTGATGGGAAGAAGGAATTTGTCCCATATTATCGCTAAGGATTAGTTGGCCTGTATCATCTAAAAAAGGTAATTAAATAAGCTAATAAATTTGTATATTAAGGTTTACTATTTATTTAAAATTATATATACTTATATTGTGTGTGTTATGGCGTTCATGTAGGAACGAGATACAACAGTGAACGCATGGTATCGGGATAAGCATTGAACGAAGACAGAGAATTGTATCGGCTAACTGAAACTAATAATCAAGTAATTAAAAACATTAATGGTTTTAATTAAGGAAAATTAATGATTTTCATTTCAATAGTATGATTATAATATTATAATTTGTGCGTATGTGGACAGAATCCAAAAAAACAAAAGGACATTAGAACCACATCAATGAACACTACATGCTGGAACAGTCTCGAAAGATCTGGAATCATCTGAAAATTTTAATTAAATTAAACACTAGTTTAATTTAACTAAAACAAATCGCTTTAGCAACAAATGAAAATCAATGTGATGATAACTCACTTAGTTTATCCCACTTATATTTTATATAAGTCAGGTTAAATTTTTGTGTGATATGGTTGTTTATTATTGAATGATTGCTGATTATATATTCATATATTGACTGACTGATTAAATTAAATGTTTGTTTAATTTAATTGAAATACAATCGTTATTTCAATGATTATTTCCAACTGAGGTAACTTACCTTGTTGGTTATGTTTATAAAAGTACAAACGTATTAAATTTATAGTTGGATGCTGATTGTTGAAATTACCGATTGAACTGGTTTTTTCGTCTATCAATGATAAATATATTATCGTATTTAATTGAAATGATTATTTTGAGCTTACCTATTTGGATGTTGGGAAAGACAGGTTGGAGAGATCGAACAGGGTTCCTCGATTATGTTGGTAATGTTTTTCATATTTATTGGATATGTTTATTTGGATGTATAATTGAATTAAAGAAACCCCTATTTCACGATTATAACTATATTTCAAACCAAATTATAACTATATTTCAAACAATGTCAAAATTTACATTTAACTAGTTGACGATCTTTATACAAAAAACGAATCTATATCACTACCATATTCAATAAATTAAAATTTTCAATATATGAATGGACTTCCAAGAGTAGTTAATCCATTTTATATATTGTTAGTTCATATTAATTTCAAATTTCAATATAAATAAATTATCAAACACAAGTCATTATCTATATACAACCATTGAGAACCAATTCTCAATAAATAAAGCTAAGTTCATATCTTAACAATCTATGACATATAACATTAATTTTGATATTTAAACCAACATTGTTCGAAATCACATTAAATTTAATATTTCAAATTGTCGCAAAATCTCGGGATATTACATATCCCCTAAGCAAAATTAACCCGGTGTAGTAGAGGTCTAAGGTGGCATAGTGCGAAGTGGGTTGCCCTACACCTTCCAAGCTGAGCGGTTTTACGTAGTCTTTGGTGACTTTTCATTATATATATATATATATATATATATATATATATATATATATATTCAAAAAGGCTGCCTTATATAGGTCTTAATGCCATATATAAAATGGTAAACACTCTTTATTCTCCTTCCTTCATCCGATCCTATGATCCTCAAATTTTCTGGCCTGATTTTTTAGTTCATACCCCATAGCTTGCTCAACATTTTCGCATTCAATAAAAATGAGAATACTATTTTGCACCCATGGCCTTATCCTATTGATTTTATAATGACGTATATGGGTTTTTCACTTCCTAAGAAAAGTCCATTTTAACCCTAATCTTGCTGTTACTCATTCACCTCATCATTCATCGTTTTTGTGATCCTAAACTTATTTTGATTCCTCTGATATTCACTTTTTATGTTAACCCTGCGCGCTTTTTCCCATTTATACAAATTAATTCATCACCACAAAACACAAGCTATTTGCATGATTAAGTTACTCACGCCGCCTCTTATTTTTTTTGTAAAGATATGTACACAACCACTATTATACCTAATACTTTCAATTTGTGAAGAGGTCGTGTACTATGCATGCTATAAAAAGGCTTTTTATATAAATTGTCACAACAATATTCCAGCCAGTAATGCACACACACACACACACACACACACACACACACATATATATATATATATATATGTGTGTGTGTGTGTGTGTGTGTCCTTATAATATTAAACTACTTATAGGTTAACATTTATCCTCGATATCTTAGAGCTGCATGATTATGTTCAAAGGGTAAGACCCATTCATACGTGCAATTAATGCATATTGGTTGTGTCATTTACTTAGTTAATTCTATAGATATATTCAATTTTAGAGCTGTGTGATAAGTTTTAAAGGGCAATACCAATTCATACATGAAAGAAATGCATATATTCAATCTTAGAGCTGCATGATAGATTTTAAAAGGTATTACCAATCCATACATGTGACAAGTGCACGAGTATGTATGTATGTTTATGTGTGTGTCTATATATATAATCTTAGAGTTCACTATAAGTTATAGAGGGTAAGACCAATTCAGACATGCAATAAATATGGGATTATTTCTAAAATAATAATGTAAAGGACATTTTGAGAAGTTCATGTCTATACCAGAAAGTGTGACATCAAAGGTATTAATACACCTAGTCCATAAGATAAAGATCTTTAAATTAGGTATAAAATAGATTGATATGGAGAAGAGGTAATGGATTTAATGTGGAAGATGAAAAAAATAGCATGATATTCGATATAGGAGCTATGCGATAAGTTTTGAAGGGCAATATCAATTCATCCATGCAATGGATATTGAATTATTTTGAAAGGATGAATTATAAGTGATTATTTACTTGGTAAAGAGAGAGATTAATGCATGAAATTAATGTGTATGGATTCAATTGTTTACTCTGTTATATATAGACACGCACACACACACGCAAGCACACACACCACACATAAATATATATTCAGTGTTATAGCTGCATGATATGTTTTAAAGGGCATTTACAATTCATGGTTACAATAATTGCTAGATTATTTTTAAAGAGTGATTCATGCATGATTATTTACAAGGTAAAGGGAAAGATTCGTAGATGTAATTAGTGCATATTGATTGGATTATTTACGTAGTTAATTTTTATGAATATATTCAAATTTTGAACCAGAAGATAAAATTTAAAATGCAAGACCAATTCATGCATATAATAAATGTAAAGTTAATTTTAAAATAACATTGTAAATGAAATTTTGAGAAGTCCACATATACACCCAAAAAAAGCATGACAACAAATTACTACATCTATTATTAGTGGGAAAAGTAGAAGATTAGTGCATGTAATTAGTGTGTATTGATTGAATTATTTACTCAGTTAATTTATATGCATATATTTAATTTTGTAATTGCAAGATAATTTTAAAAGTTAAGACCGAACCATGTATATGGGATTATTTTAACCAAACCATTAAGTATTCATATTTTGACACATTTTGAAATGACCCAAAACTTGCCCTTACGGGAAAGCCCGAATTGAGTTGAGAATACGACAAATCAGAACACAAATAGAAGAACATTTCATTTCTTATTACAACAATTTACATCAGAATATAAGAATATAATAGAGTATGAATAAATATTACACATTAGACAAATATCATAGATTTAAATTACAATGCAGCGGAAAAATAATACATAACACAACTGAAAGAAATACATGGATACAGAGCTTTCCGAGTAAAGTTTCAGCTGCAAATCCAGGATCCTATGAATATAATATCTGCAAAACCAAAACTACTAGCTGCTCGTGTGGAAAATAGGGGCACCCAGAGTTTAGGTTAAAACAATAAACTCCAGGTCAGTCATGGGGCTGGTGTGAGAACTAAAACAATTATTAAATCTTTACTTTAGAAATAAAGTAAATCAAGGGACCACGCTATATAGCACAGAACGGGTTTCCTCCCAAGAATACTAGTGCATATAACAAACAACGCAATGCTTTTTGAAAAATGAAGCTATTATAAGACTCAGGACCCATCACACAATGCAACGCAAGCCGGAGGATAGAGTTTTATCATATAATGGCCAAACATGCTTGGTACGTGAAATTTTTATTTTATTATTACTATAACTGAAGAAATCAACTTCAAATACAAATGTATCAACCATAGATGGCATAGTATCCCATGCTACTATGTCGCCATACTAGGCTCTACAATCAAAACCGAAATGTCATGTAAAGGAAATTGGATTTTCGTCATGAGTCGAGGCAAGGGATTTACTCCTCGCTGGCTTCGAGACATTCTAGCAAATGCCTCGGGGTTACACACTCTGGGCAACCCCTGGATCCTGCAGGCCGGTCCCCTCTTACGTTTGAGGATTGGCAATTCCTGAACACACGTTTCCCGGTCCTATAGGACCTATCCATCGACTCCGTAGTAACTGATATATCCGAGGTGCCTTGCAATCCATCATCCACATAGGTAAAATAAATAAATGTCTGGTCTCCATACCATGACACCACCCATAGCTAGAAGGAAACGTCATGTCCTCCCTGCGTCCCTTATCCCGTTTTTGACTCATATCGAGGTGTGAGGCTCGCGAACTGACGCTATACACAAAGCTATACCGTTTAAAGTCGTTCTTTGATCATTAACCACAAGACTCTGCTTTTCAATAGAAGCCTTGATCATTTGCATCTCAGCATGCCACATTGACATTCCACGCCATGCGACTGATGTCTATCGATATATAACCTCTAAGCTCATACGTCTTAGAGAATGGTGTTAAGCAAGAGAATAAATTCTCCACCACCAAGCAGATATATATTTAATAAAGATCAATCAACACAGAAAAAAATCCAATGTCAGACACACATCCATTTACAAGTTCGTTCTGGGTCAGAACGAAACCGGAGGCACCTTATTCCTTGTCCCATATGTACAATACAGAAGAGAGGTCCTCGCATATTCGGTCGATCTCTAGGTACGTCTGTAATCATCCAAATGATGTAACCACTTATTCCTTGTAACCACTTATTACCTTGTCTTGGGTGTACAGCCCAATCAAGACATCAGTAATTTTCCAAATGATGTGAAGACCTCCGGTCTTCAACCACTGTCTTCATCGTCGACTTATCATCTAATCGTTATTCTGAATGGGTATAAACTCGGCCTTTCTGAATAACTTGCGTATTTTATAAACAAAAGCTATAAAAACACAACATACGCCTCATTCCAATTCTGAATATTCTTTTATTCAAATATTCACATCATTAGGGACAGGTTCCCATTAATTTTATCAAAGATAAATTATTTTAAATTTATTCTTTAATCTTCCTTTGGATATCAATTCGAAACCAAATTAACGTTTATCAACTAGTCGGGATTAGCAAACCTTACCAAAGTAATCATTTATTATATTTCCCAATCCCAACCTATCCATCCCATTGAGAAAAACTGGTAATACTTCATATCTAACACCATGGTGTTATCGGTAAATTTAATTACCATTTCACGTTCAAATCTAATTAAAGATTTGACTATCGCTTGGAACAAAACTGGTGATACTCGATTCTCGATCATTTCCCAAATTTGATAATTAAAATTATCACATTCAAATTTCAATCTAATTAAAGATTCATTAAAACTCCACTTAGTTTCTTCCCAAAAATCAATATTAATGATTATTTAACTTTGGAAACACAAACAAACCACATCGACAATCTACACCGTACCATTGATTTCTGTCGATATATAACCTCTTAGCTCGTACGTCTTAGAGAAGGGTGTTAAGAAAGAAAATAAATTCTTTGCCACTAAACAGATATATATTTAGCAGATATTAACAATACAGTTCGTAATACAATGTTAGACATGAAATCCTGTCTTTAACAGGGTTAAAGAGCCAATGTCATTTAAAACACAGTTCACGAAAAACCCAAAATCACATTCCATTAATAATGGAATCTTCACGGAAAATAGATCAATATATATAATCAATATCAATTTCCATATCCGACTAATAATATAAATGTAATAACGACCAAGCCTTTTAAATTCCATATATATTACCAGTCTTCCTCCACAGAAGTTCACTTCGATTATTACTAAATCGAACTCCGTTCAATTCCAATTTACTTTACTAAATAGAAAACTTTACTTTGTAAAAATTCCATTAAATCTTAGAATAAAGATTTATGAATTCCAAACCTTAACTTTGCTGTTAATCGGGTTTAAGAACGAGTTTTGTTTATAACACCGTTCACGATAAACCCAAAAATCCAATTCTTAATTCGTTTCCAATTAAATATTAATTAATTAGTCAACTTTTCTAAATCTTAATTAAAAGATTTAATTTTTTTTCAACTAGGTTTAAGAATAGTGTTAGTAAAGACACCGTTCACGACAAACCCAAAATCCCATTTGATATTAAATACAAGGCTTTGAATAAAAATTATATCGGCTTATATTTGATATCAAATTTGAAACGACCCGAACTTCCCCGGTCTCCGAAGAGAAGAGAAAGAACGGATTGTTTTGAGAACACAACAAAATAGAATGCAGACGGAAGAATATTTCATTGTATATTACAACAATTCCATCAGAATACAAGAATATACAGAGTATGAATTAAATATTACAGTTCATAAAATATCAGAGATTACAATAAATTACATAGTAGCGGAAAATAAAACAATACACAACTAGAAGAGATATACGGATACAAAGCTTTCCGGATATCATTCCAGCTGTAAACCAGGATCCTGTGAATATAAATCTACAAAACCAAAACTACTAGCTGCCCGTGTCAAAATAAGGGCACCTAGAGTTTAGGTCAAGACAATAAACTCCAGGTCAGTCATGGGACTGGTGTGAGAACTAAATCATTTATATATCTTTATTTTAAAGTTAGGTAAATCAAGGGACCACGCCGCTAACGCGGAACGGGTTTTCTCCCAAGAATACCAGTGCATAAAACAACAACGCAATGCTAAATAAAGAACAATGAAGCTATTATAAGACCCAGTTCCCATCACACAATGCAACGCAAGCCGGAGGATAGGGTTTTTACCTTATAATAGCCAAGAATGATTGATACGTTTAAATTAAATCATTTGATACAATTATAAGTGCATAGTGTATAAAACAACTTCAAATCATAAGTATCAATCATAGACGGCATAAGCGCCCCATCCCACTTTGTCGCCATACTAGGCTCTACAAATAAAACCACAAATGTCACGTATTTGGAAATTGGATTTCCATCTATGAACCGAGGCAAAAGATAGTCCTCAACCAATTCGAGACTCTCTAGCCCGAGCCTCAGGCAAGTACTCGGTCAAGCCTTTGGATCGTCAGGGCCGGTCCACCGATGTGGATTAAAATGCCTGAACAATGCGTTTCCCCGCCCTATAGGGCGTAGGTGAGCCAACTAAATGACTCCATCGGACCTGGATCGTCCGATCAAACCGAGGCGCCTCGCAACAGCAACAACCACATAAGTCAAACTCGTCAGGGCGTGTAAAACCACTGACGCCACTTCTAACTAGAAAGAAACGCATGCCCTCCCTGAGGTCCTTCTCCCGTTTTTGGTTCATACCGGGTGTGAAACCCGCGAAGTAAACGTTACACAAAGCTACGCCACAATCGCCGTTCTTCGATCATCAACCACAAGGCTTTGCTTTTCAACAGAAGCCTTGATCATTCGCCACTTAGGCATGCCACACAGGCAATTCACTCTATGCGTTAGATATCCATCAGTATATAACCCCTGAGCTCGTACGTCTCAGAGAAGGGCGTTAAGCAAGAGAATAAATTCTCTGCCGCCAAACAGATATATATTTAATAGAAATCAATCACACAGACTAAAATCCAATGTCAGACACACAGTCCATTTACAAGTCCGTTCTGGGTCTGAACGAAACCGGAGGCACCTAGTACCCCGCATATCCATCGATCTCCAAATACGTCTGGACGATCACCAACTATTTCCATCTTCTTAGGTGTACATCCCAATCAAGATCATCAGTAATCACCCAAACGACGTGAAGACCTCCGTCTTCATCTTCGACTTATCGTCGTATCAGTTATTCAGAATGGGATAAACCCGGTCTTTCCTAATAACTCGCGTATATTATAAACAAGTGTTACACAAACATAACATATGCCTCATTCCAATTCATCAGTCACTAACCGTAAATTAACAAGAGAATAATTCCCCAAATATTAACCCCGAAGGCCAAAACCAACATCAGATCAATATCCAGAAAACCATTCTGCTTAGCTAACCGACAGTTAGTTTCTAAATTTCACATTCATAGGGAAAGGTTCCCATTAATTTTATCAAAGATAAATTCCTTGAATTTATTCTTTAATCTTCTTTTGAATTTCGATTCAACTAGTCGGGATTAACGAACCTTACCGAAGTAATCATTTATTTTAATTTCCCAATCCCAACCTATTCATCCCATGAAGTAAAACGGGTTATACTTCATATCTAACACCACGGTGTTATCGGTAAATTCAATTACCATTTCACGTTCATATCTAATTAAAGATTTAACTATCTCCTGGAGCAAAACTGGTGATACTCCATTCTCGATCCTTTCAATCTAATTAAAGATTCATTAAAACTCCACTTAGTTTTAATCTGTGACTGGGTTAAACAATCAGTGTCATTTAAAACACGGTTCACGATAAACCCAAAATCACATCGCATTTCAATCAGTCCCTAACCGTAAATTAATCAAGTGAGCAATTCCCTAAGTATTAACCCCGAAGGCCGAAACCAACATCAGATCAATACCCCGAAAATCGTTCAACTTAACTAATCTCCGGTTAGTTTCCGATTTTCTTAACTCCTTTGGGTCTAAGAACAGTATTATTGAAGATACCGTTCACGACAACCCAAAATCACATTTCATTAATTATCGGGTTAAATAACAAGTGTTATTTTAAATACTGTTCACGATAAACCCAAAAATCAATACCAATTCAATTCCAATTAAGTATCATTTAATTGGTACACTTCATTAAATCTAAATAAAAAGATTTAATCTTTTTCTCAACTGGGTTCAAGAACAGTGTTAATGAAGACACCATTCACGACAAACCCAAATCACATTTGATATTAAATACAAGGCTCTGAATAGAAAATATATCGACTTATATTCAATATCAAATTCTACGACCAACAAATATCGTATTGGAAATAACGATATATAAATATCTTTCAAATTTCCATAACAATATCTGTATAATCACGAAATCCAACATCGAAATAATCCAAAGGCAATTTCGATTCAAATCCATTCCAATGCAATTATTGGAAATTCTGGTTATTTTCAAAACCATTTCTAATCCAATTTATTTATTTTAAAAATAAACAAACTATTATCCTAGTTCAAAACTAGTTCATTTCGATAAAAATCTATTTTTATCTTTTCAAATATGGATTTTTTCATCCCAATTCTTCCCAAATCATTTCTTATGATTTTACACCAATTATTACTATTTTTAATAATTTTATCAAGGCCCGTACAGTCGATTTCCATCAACGGCCATCAAACTGCACTTACAACGACCTTTTCCAAATTTGATTTGGACATAATTCCAAATCCAACCATTAGATTTCTAATTTCTAATATTCGTTAGAAAGCTCTTTTCGATACGAACCCAAGGTTCCGGTTTTAGGAGAATCCGACGGTCGGATCTCCCGTAATATCCATTCGAAGTCAATAGTCGAAATTCACGAACTACCGCGGCGCGGCGCGTTCTATTCAGGCCATTAAATTATATATATAATATATACTTCATCGATTTCCTTTTAAAATGTATTTTATAAATCATTTTAAATTCGTTTTCAAAACAATTTCAACTTCTATTTCAAATTCAAATCAAAATCGAATTTTTCAATCGTAAATTCATTTTAATTTCATTTCAAATCGATTAAATTCAAATTGATTTCTAATTCAATTTCAGTTCGTTTTCAATTCAATTCAATTTCAATTCGAATTCATTTCTATTCAATTTCAATTTGAATTTCAATTCTTTTCAAAATATCAGATTTTGAAATCACTTTCGATATTCATTATAAAATGAATAAAATCGATATAAATATCGTTCACGTCAAAATGGCGTCAATCTAATCAACACGACTTCATATATTTCTATTTTCAAATATTCTATTCAAATATTTCTATTTCAAATATTCTATTCAAATATTTCTATTTCAAATATTCTATTCAAATATTTCTTTTTCAAATATGGAATGAGGCCCAATCAATTACCATATAATGTTAATTATATGGATTTTCTACCACACGTGTATACAATAACAACGATGAATAATCAACCATCATCCAAAGTGCATTTTACACTGTATAAGCATCGAATATAAATATTTAACGCTTATAACAGTTTGTCAATCAATAGATCGACATACAACTAACTATTGGGATTAGTGTATGTCATATATCACCCCAATACCCGTGTGGGGTTTTCAAACAATCAAACACAAATTTTATTTGTGTAGTTGGGCGATGTGTAAAATTTATCGTCCCAATCAATATCAGTCAAATGTGTGTATATAAACAAATCGTCCGATTTGTTTATTTTTATTTCATTTCATATACACATTAAAAATTCTATTTTTAACTATAAAATATTTTTAACTATATAAATATTGTATTTCATTTCACAACACATCACACAAACAACTATACATCAAAATCAAACACACAAGCATACAAGCCGTCCATGGTCTGTAGACGACGGGTGTCAGGTGCTACTAAACACCGTCTGCATCCTAGTATATATTTATAACTAGAGAAATAAAATTAAAGGTGAGAAGTTCTCACAGATTAGCTAATCCAATCCTACGACTCTTCTTTGTAGAAATCTTCGCCGTTCTAGCCTCTTGTCACTTTCGTTGCCCGTAGCCACTACATATATAAAAATCACATTTTTATATTCTTGCTATGTATATAAAAATTATATTTTTACTTTGCTATTCAATATATAAAAATCGAATTTTTACTTCGCTATTCAATATATAAAAATCGAATTTTTACTTCGCTATTCAATATATAAAAATCGAATTTTTACTTTACTATTCAATATATAAAAATCGAATTTTTACTTCGCTATTCAATATATAAAAATCGAATTTTTACTTCGCTATTCAATATATAAAAATCGAATTTTTACTTTGCTATTCAATATATAAAAATCGAATTTTTACTTTGCTATTTAAATCACCTTTCCACTTCAACGTATATAGAATAAAAATCATATTTTTATTTCGCTACATATATAAAGATAATACTTTTATATTCTTTATTATATAAAAATCATGTTTTTAATACTTCTACTTTATAAAAATTATATTTTTATATTTTACATATGATAAAAATCATATTTTTATTTTCAAACTATATAGATAAGGATCATATTCTTATTCTAACGCTTTGTATGTAAAGATCAGAATTTTATTATGCTCTTCGTTTTAAAACTGAAAAATAAATACATTTAAATCAAAATAAAGCAAAATAAAAACTTACTGTCTTCGTGCATTGGAGAGAGGGGGGTGGAGCTTTGACCGGCGGCTTCAGGGTAGGGTTCGGGGTGGCGCGGTAGCTCGGTGGCGCGCTGTGATTGGGGGGGGGGGCTCGATTGGGTCTCGCAGTCAAGGAAGAAGAAGGGTAGGAGGAAGGAGAGGGCGGGACGCGAGGGGGGGCTGGCCAGCGACGGTGGCGCCTGGCGAGGGGAGGCCGACGGAAATCGGGGGGGGTGGGGGGGTGGGGGGGGGGGTACAGAGCGGTTTTTCTCTTTTTTTTATTCTTCTGATTTCGATTTTAATGTAGAGAGGGGAGAGGTGAGGTAGGAGAGATTATATAATAATATATTTTAAAATTTTAATTTAACCCCAAAAAGCAACTTTTTATTTCGACCTCAAAACGAGACCCACCGCCTGTCGTCTATAGCTAATTACCCTCATTCCGAACACAATGGGATATGTATCGTAGGCTGACTTGATCGTTTCGATCAGTTTTCGTCAAAATCAAAATATAACTCTATATATTGATTTTGAACAGGCATTTCAATTTACTGTGGTCACATACGAACTCGAAAAATTCCCAAAAAATATTTTCTAGCTTCGTATTGAAGATACGCACCTAACAAAACTAGTTTCGTCGATTTCTGAGACCGTTTGAAAAATGGCCAATTTCCAGTCGATTAAAATCAAATAAAACTGGTCAAACGCGTTTTCCTTTGCCACGCTCACATATTGATTCGAAAAATTATGAAATTTGGAATCTAGCAATAACCTTACATCCCGGATCCAACAAAAGTGGTTTTGTCGAAATCCGAGGTCATTTGCAAAATTTCCATTTTTAAGGGCCTGAATTCTATAGCGACTATTCAGAATTTTCAACTGGACATATCTTTTGATTCCCTCTATGAAATTTCGATTTTTCGGATTCGTTGGAAAGATATTCCCAAATAGATTCTATTATTTTTGGTTTCACTAAAATCCGGTTTATTGTGCACTCGGTATATTCATTTGAAGTTTGAAATCGAATTATCGAACTACTGCGCCATTTTCAATTCCTTTTATAAATTAAAATAAATATTTATATTCGAACGACGATCTATATAATATATACGTTCGAATTCTATTCAAAATAAATTTCTCGTCGTTATTATTTAAAATAATTCATTTTAAATATTCAAAATTCGCTAAAATTACCAAAATAAAAAATTTAAATTGGCCCAGATTTCCGGGTTATTACAATCTCCCCCACTTAAAACTTTTCGTCCCCGAAAAGGAACAAAGCCGAAAGTTGTTTAATTAATCAACTCAACTTTCGTTATTTTCATTACGGCTTAAGTTCTTCAACTTTTCAGTTTCTAAGAACGTTTCAAATTTTTCAAAAATTTGGCTAACACCCTAAATTTTCGAAAAATTTCGCCATATCCTCCCCTGCACCGGGAGCACGGGAAAATCCTGAAATTGCCATACAGGCCTTCTGATCTCAAAAAGAAAAAGAAAAAGCCAAGCGGCTAGCCAATAGGCTCATAAAATCATCATCACCCAAACAAAACAGTAAATTATGATAAACACGTACCTATTTGTCGAGCAAACAAATTTTATTCTCTGCTCTAGCCTCCTTGCTATGACCTGTTCAATGTAAGTACACGTATATGCAAGTAAATGCGACTAATTTTCAATACAGTTCAATATTTGATTCAATTTGGCTATATGGTTCAACATTTAATTAATCAAAGAATAATCAAACAACACAACCATCAATCAATTAGTTGATTAACGTTTCAAATTCATAATTTTGATATATAGTCAAAAATCAGATTTTTGATGCCAAATCACAACAATAAGCCTTATATAATTTCGGCTCTCACACCAGTCAATTGGAAATATATAGAAATCTCACTTTCTTTACTCGAAAATAAATACTGGCGATGGTGCCCCGTCACCAGAATTATCCCCGGGCACTAGAGGGATTCTATATCTACCCAGTATATTAAAACTTCGAAAACACGTTTGCAAGACATATATGGAAAATCTCTATATATTGGATTGTCCAAATTCATATATAATAAATGATCAAATACGAATAAGTGATTAAAATTTTCAAAACAAAACTTTGTTTTCATTTTAAAAATATACTCTTCACACTCGTTCTAGGATACTACTGATCCCATCTCTGACGAGTCATTCTAATTGGATATTACTAATCCAATATCTGATGAATTCTTTCATATGGTTCTAGTGTGTCCTGTTCTCTGAGCTTTGTAAACCAAAGCTCTGATACCACGCTGAAACGACCCGAACTTCCCCGGTCTCCGAAGAGAAGAGAAAGAACAGATTGTTTTGAGAACACGACAAAATAGAACGCAGACGGAAGAACATTTCATTGTATGTTACAACAATTCCATCAGAATACAAGAATATACAGAGTATGAATTAAATATTACAGTTCATAAAATATCAGAGATTACAATAAATTACATAGCAGCGGAAAATAAAACAATACACAACTAGAAGA
The DNA here is from genome assembly GCA_030737875.1 of Allium sativum. Classification (NCBI taxonomy): domain Eukaryota; kingdom Viridiplantae; phylum Streptophyta; class Magnoliopsida; order Asparagales; family Amaryllidaceae; genus Allium; species Allium sativum. The sequence continues at coordinate 582,470,866 of CM060923.1, read as the reverse complement.
GATATACGGATACAAAGCTTTCCGGATATCATTCCAGCTGTAAACCAGGATCCTGTGAATATAAATCTGCAAAACCAAAACTACTAGCTGCCCGTGTCAAAATAAGGCCACCCAGAGTTTAGGTCAAGACAATAAACTCCAGGTCAGTCATGGGACTGGTGTGAGAACTAAAACAGTTATAAATCTTTATTTTAAAGTTAGGTAAATCAAGGGACCATGCCGCTAACGCGGAACGGGTTTCCTCCCAAGAATACCAGTGCATAAAACAACAGCGCAATGCTAAATAAAGAACAATGAAGCTATTATAAGACCCAGTTCCCATCACACAATGCAACGCAAGCCGGAGGATAGGGTTTTTACCTTATAATAGCCAAGAATGCTTGATACGTTTTAATTAAATCATTTGATACTATTATAAGTGCATAGTGTATAAAACAACTTTAAATCATAAGTATCAATCATAGACGGCATAAGCGCCCCATCCCACTATGTCGCCATACTAGGCTCTACAAATAAAACCGCAAATGTCACGTATTTGGAAATTGGATTTCCATCTATGAACCGAGGCAAAAGATAGTCCTCAACCGATTCGAGACTCTTTAGACCGAGCCTCAGGCAAGTACTCAGTCAAGCCTTTGGATCGTCAGGGCCGATCCACCGATGTGGATTAAAATGCCTGAACAATGAATTTCCCCGCCCTATGGGGCGTAGGTGAGCCAACTAAAAGACTCCATCGGACCCGGATCGTCTGATCAAACCGAGGCGCCTCGCAACAGCAACAACCACATAAGTCAAACTCGTCAGGGCGTGTAAAACCACTGACGCCACTTCTAACTAGAAAGAAACGCATGTCCTCCCTAAGGTCCTTCTCCCGTTTTTGGTTCATACCGGGTGTGAAATCCGCGAAGTAAACGTTACACAAAGCTACGCCACAAAGGCCGTGCTTTGATCATCAACCACCAGACTTTGCTTTTCAACAGAAGCCTCAATCATTCGCCACTTAGGCATGCCACACAGGCAATTCACTCTATGCGCTTGATATCCATCAGTATATAACCCCTGAGCTCGTACGTCTCAGAGAAGGGCGTTAAGCAAGAGAATAAATTCTCCGCCGCCAAATAGATATATATTTAATAGAAATCAATCACACAGACTAAAATCCAATGTCAGACACACAGTCCATTTACAAGTCCGTTCTGGGTCTGAACGAAACTGGAGGCTCCTAGTACCCCGCATATCCATCGATCTCCAAATACGTCTGGACGATCACCAACTATTTCCATCTTCTTAGGTGTACATCCCAATCAAGATCATCAGTAATCACCCAAACGACGTGAAGACCTCCGGTCTTCGACCACCGTCTTCATCTTCGACTTATCGTCGTATCAGTTATTCAGAATGGGATAAACCCGGTCTTTCCGAATAACTCGCGTATATTATAAACAAGTGTTACACAAACACAACATATGCCTCATTCCAATTCATCAGTCACTAACCGTAAATTAACAAGAGAATAATTCCCCAAATATTAACCCCGAAGGCCGAAACCAACATCAGATCAATATCCAGAAAACCATTCTGCTTAGCTAACCGACAGTTAGTTCTAAATTTCACATTCATAGGGAAAGGTTCCCATTAATTTTATCAAAGATAAATTCCTTGAATTTATTCTTTAATCTTCCTTTGAATTTCGATTCAAATTGTCGGGATTAACGAACCTTACCGAAGTAATCATTTATTTTAATTTCTAATCCCAACCTATTCATCCCATGAAGTAAAACTGGTTATACTTCATATCTAACACCACAGTGTTATCGGTAAATTCAATTACCATTTCATGTTCAAATCTAATTAAAGATTTAACTATCGCCTGGAGCAAAACTGGTGATACTCCATTCTCGATCCTTTCAACCTAATTAAAGATTCATTAAAACTCCACTTAGTTTTAATCTGTGCCTGGGTTAAAGAATCAGTGTCTTTTAAAACACGGTTCACGATAAACCCAAAATCACATCGCATTTCAATCAGTCCCTGACCGTAACCCCGAAGGCCGAAACCAACATCAGATCAATACCCCAGAAATCGTTCAACTTAACTAATCTCCGGTTAGTTTCTGATTTTCTTAACTCCTTTGGCTCTAAGAACAGTATTATTGAAGATACCGTTCACGACAACCCAAATTCACATTTCATTAATTATCGGGTTAAAGAACAAGTGTTATTTTAAATACTGTTCACGATAAACCCAAAAATCAATACCAATTCAATTCCAATTAAGTATCATTTAATTGGTACACTTCATTAAATCTAAATAAAAAGATTTTATCTTTTTCTCAACTGGGTTCAAGAACAGTGTTAATGAAGACACCATTCACGACAAACCCAAATCACATTTGATATTAAATACAAGGCTCTGAATAGAAAATATATCGGCTTATATTCAATATCAAATTCTACGACCAACAAATATCGTATTGGAAATAACGATATATAAATATCTTTCAAATTTCCATAACAATATCTGTATAATCACGAAATCCAACATCGAAATAATCCAAAGGCAATTTCGATTCAAATCCATTCCAATGCAATTATTGGAAATTCTGGTTATTTTCAAAACCATTTCTAATCCAATTTATTTATTTTAAAAATAAACAAATTATTATCCTAGTTCAAAAATAGTTCATTTCGATAAAAATCTATTTATATCTTTTCAAATATGGAGTTTTTCATCCCAATTCTTCCCAAATCATTTCTTATGATTTTACACCAATTATTACTATTTTTAATAATTTTATCAAGGCCCGTACAGTCGATTTCCATTAACGGCCATCGAACTGCACTTACAACGACCTTTTCCAAATTTGATTTGGACATAATTCCAAATCCAACCGTTAGATTACTAATTTCTAATATTCGTTAGAAAGCTCTTTTCGATACGAACCCAACGGTTCCAGTTTTAGGAGAATCCGACGGTCGGATCTCCCGTAATATCCATTCGAAGTCGATAGTCGAAATTCGCGAACTGCCGCGGCGCGACGCGTTCTATTCAGGCCATTAAATTATATATAATATATACTTCGTCGATTTCCTTTTAAAACGTATTTTATAAATCATTTTAAATTCGTTTTCAAAACAATTTCAACTTCTATTTCAAATTCAAATCAAAATCGAATTTTTCAATCATAAATTCATTTTAATTTCATTTCAAATCGATTAAATTCAAATTGATTTCTAATTCAATTTCAGTTCGTTTTCAATTCAATTCAATTTCAATTCGAATTCATTTCTATTCAGTTTCAATTCGAAATTCAATTCTTTTCAAAAAATCAGATTTTGAAATCACTTTCGATATTCATTATAAAATGAATAAAATCGATATAAATATCGTTCACGTCAAAATGGCGTCAATCTAATCAACACGGCTTCATATATTTCTATTTTCAAATATTCTATTCAAATATTTCTATTTCAAATATTCTATTCAAATATTTCTATTTCAAATATTCTATTCAAATATTTCTTTTTCAAATATGGAATGAGGCCCAATCAATTACCATATAATGTTAATTATATGGATTTTCTACCATACGTGTATACAATAACAACGATGAATAATCAACCATCATCCAAAGTGCATTCTACACTGTATAAGCATCGAATATAAATATTTAATGCTTATAACAGTCTGTCAATCAATCGATCGACATACAACTAACTATTGGGATTAGTGTATGTCATATATCACCCCAATACCCGTGTGGGGTTTTCAAACAATCAAACACTGATTTTATTTGTGCAGTTGGGCGATGTGTAAAATTTGTCGTCCCAATCAATATCAGTCAAATGTGTGTATATAAACAAATCGTCTGATTTGTTTATTTTTATTTCATTTCATATACACATTAAAAAATTCTATTTTTAACTATAAAATATTTTTAACTATATAAATATTGTATTTCATTTCACAACACATCACACAAACAACTACACATCAAAATCAAACACACAAGCATACAAGCCGTCCATGGTCTGTGGACGACGGGTGTCGGGTGCTACTAAACACCGTCTGCATCCTAGTATATATTTATAACTAGAAAAACAAAATTAAAGGTGAGAAGTTCTCACAGATTAGCTAATCCAACCCCACGACTCTTCTTTGTAGAAATCTTCGCCGTTCTAGCCTCTTGTCACTTTCGTTGCCCGTAGCCACTACATATATAAAAATCACATTTTTATATTCTTGCTATGTATATAAAAATTATATTTTTACTTTGCTATTCAATATATAAAAATCGAAATTTTACTTCGCTATTCAATATATAAAAATCGAATTTTTACTTCGCTATTCAATATATAAAAATCGAATTTTTACTTCGCTATTCAATATATAAAAATTGAATTTTTACTTTGCTATTTAATATATAAAAATCGAATTTTTACTTTGCTATTCAATATATAAAAATTCGAATTTTTACTTTGCTATATAAATCACCTTTCCACTTCAACGTATATAGAATAAAAATCAGATTTTTATTTCGCTACATATATAAGATAATATTTTTATATTCTCTATTATATAAAAATCATGTTTTTATTACTTCTACTTTATAAAAATTATATTTTTATATTTCACATATGATAAAAATCATATTTTTATTTTCAAACTATATAGATAAGGATCATATTCTTATTCTAACGCTTTGTATGTAAAGATCAGAATTTTATTATGCTCTTCGTTTTAAAACTGAAAAATAAATACATTTAAATCAAAATAAAGTAAAATAAAAACTTACTGTCTTCGTGTATTGGGGAGAGGGGGGTGGAGCTCTGACCGGCGGCTTCAGGGTGGGGTTCGGGGTGGCGCGGTAGCACGGTGGCGCGCTGTGATGGGGGGGGGGGGGGGCTCGATTGGGTCTCGCGGTCAAGGAAGAAGAAGGGGAGGAGGAAAGAGAGGGCGGGACGCGGGGGGAGGGGGGGTGGGGGGGCTGGCCCGCGGCGGTGGCGCCTGGCGAGGGGAGGCCGACGGAAATGGGGGGGGGGTGCTGAGCGGTTTTTCTCTTTTTTTTTTTTATTCTTCTGATTTCGATTTTAATGTAGAGAGGGGAGAGGTGAGGTAGGAGAGATTATATAATAATATATTTTAATATTTTAATTTAACCCCAAAAAGCAACTTTTTATTTCGACCTCAAAACGAGACCCACCGCCTGTCGTCTATAGCTAATTACCCCCATTCCTAACACAATGGGATATGTATCGTAGGCTGATTTGATCGTTTCGATCAGTTTTCGTCAAAATCAAAATATAACTCTATATATTGATTTTGATCAGGCATTTCAATTTACTGGGGATACGGTCCTAACAAAACTAGTTTCGTCGAATTCTGAGACCGTTTGAAAAATGGCCAATTTCCAGTCGATTAAAATCAACTGAAACTGGTCAAACGCGTTTTCCTTTGCCACGCTCACATATTGATTCGAAAAATTATGAAATTTGGAATCTAGCAATAACCTTATATCCCGGATCGAACAAAAGTGGTTTCGTCGAAATCCGAGGTCGTTTGCAAAATTTCCATTTTAAGGGCCTGAATTCTATAGCGACTATTCAGAATTTTCAACTGGACATATCTTTTGATTCCCGCTATGAAATTTCGATTTTTCGGATTCGTTGGAAAGATATTCCCAATTAGATTCTATTATTTTTGGTTTCACTAAAATCCGGTTTATTATGCACCCGGTACATTCATTTGAAGTTTGAAATCGAATTATCGAACTACCGCGCCATTTTCAATTCCTTTTATAAATTAAAATAAATATTTATATTCTAACGATGATCTATATAATATATACGTTCGAATTCTATTCAAAATAAATTTCTCGTTGTTATTATTTAAAATAATTCATTTTATATATCCAAAATTCGCTAAAATTGCCAAAATAAAAATTTTAAATTGGCCCAGATTTCCGGGTTATTACAAAATTCTGAAACCAACAAATATCGTATTAGAAACAACGATATATATATATATCTTCCAAATTTCCATAACAATATCGGTATAATCATGGAATCCAATATCAAAATATTCCGAAGATTATTTCCATTCCAAATCAATTCCAATTTTTTCGCTGGAAATTTTTGGTTATATTAAAACCGTTCACAAATCTATTTTTTTTAAATTTAAAAGTATTGGATTATTATTCCAGTTAATAACTAGTTCATTTTGAAAAAAAAATATTTTTATCTTCACAAATGTGGAATTTTTCATCCAAATTCTTTCTAAATCATTTATTATGATTTTACACAAATTATTAATATTTTTAATAATTTTATTAAGGCTCTTTCAGTCGATTTCCATAAATGGTCATAGAACTGCACTTACATCGACCTTTTATAAATTTGATTTAGACATAATTCCAAATCCAACCGTTAGATTTCAAATCTCTTATATTTGTTGGAAAGCTCTTTTCGATATGAACCTAACGGTTCCGATTTTAGGAGAATCCGACGGTCGGATCTCCCATAATGTCAATTCGAAGTCAATGGTCGAAATTCGCGAATGGTCGCGGTGCAACACGTTTATTCAGGCCATTAAATATATATAATATATATATATTATATATATATTTCGTCGATTTCCATTTAAAATGCATTTTATAAATTCGTTTTAAAATGATTCCTACTTTCCTTTCAATTTTAAATCAAAATTGAATCTTCATTATCATTATAATATTTAAATGATAATATTTTCAAAAATCCTGATTTTGAAATCATTTCCTTTTCGATATTCATTATAAAAATAAATAAAATCGATATAAATATCGTTCGCGTTAAAATGGCGCAAATCTAATCAACACGGCATCATATATTTCAATATTTTCGTGTCCATCCCAAATCGGACATCAAAATCATATTTTAATCCTTTACTGAATATTATTTTAAAATATTCATTATTCGTTATTTTAAAATATTTGTTATTTTAAAATAACCGTTCTTTCTGAATTTGAATTAGATACAGTCAATTACCATATAATGTTATTTATATGGATTTCATACACATATGTACACAACAATAATTATACACTGTCAACCATCATCCAGAGTGCATTACACAACTGCATAAGCATTACATATAAATAATTAATGCTTACAATAGTCTGTCAACCAATCGATTGACATCCAACTAAACAATTGGGATTAGTGTACGTCAAATATCATCCCAATACCCGTGTGGGGTTTCGACCATCAAATAATAATAATTATTTGTGCATTTGGGCAATGTGTAAAAATAATCGTCCCAATCGATATTACAAAAATAAGCGAGCATAAACAAGTCGTCCGACTTGTAAATGGATGTGTGAGCTTATTTTTAACTATCCAACAACCATTTTATTTATCATTGTTATAAGCTAAAAATAATATTTTCAACTAATTTAATTTTTCTAGCACTTTTTAGAAAATTCGAGCAGCATAACGACACAATACTAGAACCGGAATAAGGTCTAGCCTTATCCCTCGCCTAATACTGGCTTGCGCCATACACAAACCAATTTCAATCCAATTCACATCCAAATCAAATCCAAACAAATAAATCATTTTTCACAACCATAATTAAATCACGTAGAACATCCAAATAAATAAATACTCAACTACCCCAATGCCATTTACGGTGCCATAAGTGGCTTTTCGCGGAGTATGGAATCCATGTGTCGGTAATATCCATACATCGCTTTCAATTTATGTGATTGTGCGAATTCTAGTGTTGAACTCCATATAATTGAAATCAAACAACATGGTTTTTACAATAAATAGTGTCGGGAGTTTCTAAGCCCCGTCTGCATCCTAGAATATTTTTAATTGTAAAATAAATAGAGTGAGAAGGATTTCTCACCTTTGGTTTCTACTCCATTAGTCTTTAATTTAACGGTTTGGATTTGGATTTGTTCCTGTGCGTCATGTTCTTCTCCATGATTTCAACGCAATCTGTTTCATGCAGTTTATATTTAAAAATCACATTTTTAATAACGCTTCATATATTTAAGAATCATATTTTTAATACAATGCTATATATATATATATATATATATATAAATCAGATTTTTATTCAATGTTATATATATTGAAATTTTTATTTTTATATCGCTTTATATATATTAAAAATATTATTTTTATTCTATGCTAATATATATAAAAATCACATTTTTATTTCAATTATTATATATATATATAAATCAATTTTTATATTGTTACTACATATATAAAAGTCAAATTTTTATAATGCTATTATATATATATAAAAATCACATTTTTACTTCATGACCTTTCATATAAAAATTACATTTTTATAACAATGCTATTTATATAAAAATCGCGTTTTAAAACAAGGTTATTTCATATAAAAATCATATTTTTATTCTATATTATTTATATTGAAAAATCATATTTTAAAACAACTCTATAATTAACATTAACTAATAAATTAATTTAAATTACCTTTTCTTTGTAGGGGGCCCCATGGTGGTGTTGAGCGGCGGAGGAGGCTCGCTGGGGGTGGCTAATTGTGCGGGGGGTGGTGATGGAGGGCGGCGGCGGCGGAATGGGGTCTGCGGTGGTGATTTGGGTGGAAGGGGGGTTTGGATGTGGTTTCAATGGAGAAAAGGGGAGAGACATGGCAGATGGAGGAGGAGGGGGAGGCCGGTGGCGACTGCGCGCGGCGGGGTTTGGGGGGGGGGATCGCTAATGTCGGCTCGCTGGAGAGAGGGGGCGGCTTTGAAAAAAAAGAGCGATGGGTTTAATTTTTGGGGGCACGATTTTCTTGAGGGAGAGAATTAGGGTTATACCCTTATATAAATAATTTATTTAATTATTTCGTTAATTTCAAAAAGTTAATTTTTAATTCTAACTCCAAATCGAATCCTACGACTATCACCTCAAACTATATACCCCTATTCCGAACACAATGGGATATGTCCCCTAAGAGAATTCGACCGTTACGATCAGTTTTCATCAAAATTAAAATATAAATTAATATAATGTTCAAAATTGATTTCAACGCACATTTTAATTTACCAGGGCCACACACTAACTCCAAAAATTACCGAAAAATAAATCTAGCTATGTTTTGAAGATACGGTCCTAAAAAACCTAATTTTGTCGAATTTGGAGACCATTTGAAAAATGGTCATTTTCCAGTCGATTAAATTCAAATTGAAATTACCAAATGCTTTTTAATTCACCACGCTCACATATTAATTGCAAAAATTATGAAAAATAGAATCTAGTAATAACTTGATATTCCGAATCCAATAAAAGTGGTTTCATCGGAAATGGAGGTCGTTTGCAAAACGTCTATTTTTAAGGGCTATATATTATATAAAAAATATATAAATTCCATAGCGACTATTTTAAATTTTAAACTGGACATAACTTTCAATTCTCGTTATGAAATCTGGATTTTTCACATTCACTAGAAAGATAAAATTAAACAGATTCAAATATTTCTAGTTTTATTGAAATTCGATGTATTTTGAATCCTGTACATTCATTTGAAATTTGAAATCAAATTTTCAAACTACCGCGCCATTTCCAGTTCGTTTTATAATTAAAATAAACTTATTCATTCTAACTTCGATAAAAATTAGTTTTTAGTCACTATTATTTAAAATAAACCATTTTAAATTCTTAAAATTCATTAAAATAGCAAATTTTTTTTACGTTGGTTATGAAAATCTGGGTTGTTACAATCTCCCCCACTTAAAGTCTTTTCATCCTCGAAAAGGAAGGGAGCTGAAAGTTGTTTAACTAACTAACTCAACTTTCATTCTTCAACTTTTCAGTTTCTAAGAATTTTCCAATTCTTCAGAAATTAGGCTAACACCCTAAATTTTCGAAAATTTTCGCCATAACCTCCTTTGTACGGGGAGACCTTTAAAACCGCAACTTGCCTCACAGGGCCCTCACCAATCCAAAAGAAAAAGCCAAGCAGCTCACAAAATCATCAAAAATCCAATATATACAATAAACATGCACCTATTTGTCGGGCATACAATTTTATTCCTCTTCTTAGTTTCCCTGCTATGACCTGTTCACACATATATATGTATACATGTGCAATTTCAATCAATTTTCAATTCAGTTCAATATTTTGATTTGATTTCGCTAAATTTACTTTTCATTCACATATTGGTTCAATAATTTTATTAGTTAAACTAATAATCAAACAACACAACTAGCAATCAATTAGTTGATTAGCTTTTCAAATATATAATTTTATACATATAGTCAAAAAAAATCATATTTTTAGTGCCAAATCACAATAATAAACCCTATCTAGTTTTGGTTCTCACACCAATCGATTGGAAATATATAGATATCACACCTTCGAAACTCGAACATAAATACTGATGATGGGGCCTCATCATCAGAATCGTCTCCGAGCGACTAGAATGCGATTCTATATCCATCCAGTATATTTGAGACTTCAAAAACACGTGGATCAGACGTATATAAAGATCTACATATACTCGATAGTCCAAATTAATTTAAAATGTAATACTCACATACGTATAATAAGTTATAAATTTCAAAACTAAATTTGTTTCATCTTTATTTTTAATAAATAATACTCTTCCAACTCATTCTAGGATTCTACTGATCCCATCTCTAACGAGTCATTCTCATTGGATATTACTAATCTAATCTCTGATGAATTCTTTCATTTGGTTCCAATGTGTCTTGTTCCCGAGCTCTGTAAACCAAAGCTCTAATACAAGCTGAAACGACCCAAATTAGCCCTTACGGGAAAGCCCAGATTGATTTGAGAACACGACAAATCAGAACACAAATAGAAGAATATTTCATTGCTTATTACAACAATTTACACTAGAGTACAAGAATATAACATATTATGAATAAATGTTACACATTAGACAAATATCAGAGATTTAAATTACAATGCAGTGGAAAAATAATACATAACGCGACTGAAAGAAATACACGGATATAGAGCTTTCCGAGTATAGTTCCAGCTATAAATCCAAGATCCTGTGAATATAATATCTTCAAAACTAAAACTATAGCGGCCCGTGTGGAAAATAGGGGCACCTAGAGTTTAGGTTAAAACAATAAATTCTGGGTCAGTCATGGGACTAGTGTGAGAACTAAAATAGTTATTAAATCTTTACTTTAGAAATAAAGTAAATCAAGGGACCACCCCATATAACACGGAACGGGTTTCCTCTAAAGAATACCAGTGCAAATAATAAACAGTGCAATGCTTTTTGAAAAATGAAGCTATTATAAAACTCAGGTCCCATCACATAATGCAACGCAAGCCGGAGGATAGAGTTTTACCTTATAATAGTTAAACATGCTTGGTACGTGAAATTTTATATTTTATTATTACTATAAGTGAAGAAATCAACTTCAAATATAAATCTATCAATCATGGACATCCCATGCTACTTTGTCGCCATACTAGGCTCTACAATCAAAATGAAATGTCACATATTGGAAATTGGTTTTCCTTCATGAGTCGAGGCAAGGGATGTACTCCTCGCCGGCTTCGAGACACTCTAGCAAATGCCTTGGGGTTACACACTCTGGGCAACCCCTAGATCCTGCAGGGCTGGTCCTCTCTTACATTTGAGGATTGGAAATTCTTGAACACACGTTTCCCGGTCCTATTGGACCTATCCATCGGCTCCATAGTAACTGATATATCTGAGGCGCCTCACAATCCATCATCCTCATAGATAAAAATAAATAAATGTCTGGACTCCATACCATGACACCACCCATAGCTAGAAGGAAATGTCATGTCCTCCCTGCGTCCCTTATCCCGTTTTTGACTCATACCAAGGTGTAAGGATCGCGAATTAATGCTATACACAGAGCTATGTCATTTAAAGTCGTGTTTTGATCTTCAACCACAACACTCAGCTTTTCAACAGAAGCCTTGATCATTTGCATCTCAGCATGCCACATTGACATTCCACGCCATGCGACTGATGTTTATCGATATATAACCTCTAAGCTCGTATGTCTTAGAGAAGGGTGTTAAGCAAGAGAATAAATTCTCCGCCACCAAATAGATATATATTTAATAGAGATCAATCAACATAGAACAAAATCCAAAGTTAGACACATATCCATTTACTAGTTCGTTCTGGGTCTGAACGAAACCGGAGGCGCCTTATTCCCCATCCCATATGTCCAATACAGGAGAAAGGTCCTCGCATATACGGTCGATCTGCAAGTACGAATGGACGATCACCACTTATTACCATGTCTTGGGTGTACAGCCCAATCAAGACATCAGTAATCATCCAAACGATGTGAAGACCTCCGGTCTTCAACCACCATCTTCGTCGTCGACTTATCATTGAATCAGATATTCAGAATCGATATAAACTCGGCCTTTCTGAATAACTCACGTATTTTATAAACAACTGCTATTAAAACACAACATATGCCTCATTCCAATTCTGAATATTCTTTTATTCAAATATTCACATTGTTAGGGAAAGGTTCCCACTAATTTTATCAAAGACAAATTCTTTTAACTTTATTCATTAATCTTCCTTTGGATATCAATTCGAAACCAAATTAAGGTTTATCAACTAGTCGGGATTAGCGAACCTTACCGAAGTAATCATTTGTTATATTTCCCAATCCCAACCTACTCATCCCATGGAGCAAAACTGATAATACTCCATAACTAACACCATAGAGTTATCGGTTAATTTAATTACCATTTCACGTTCAAATCTAATTAAAAAATTAACAATCGCTTGGAGCAAAACTGGAGATACTCCATTCTCGATCATTTCCTAAATTTGATAATTTAAATTATCACATTCAAATTTCAATCTAAATAAAGATTCATTAAAACTCTACTCAGTTTTAATCTTCCCAAAAATCAATATTAATGATTATTTAACTTTGGAAACACAACATGCCACATCGACAATCTACACCATACCATTGATTTCTGTCGATATATAACCTCTAAGCTCGTACGTCTTAGAGAATGGTGTTAAGCAAGAGAATAAATTCTCCGCCACTAAACAGATATATATTTAGCAGAGATCAATAATACATTTCGAAATATAATGTTAGACATGAAATCCTCTCTTTAACTGGTTCAAAGTGCCAATGTCATTTAAAACTAAGTTCATGATAAACCAAAAATCACATTCCATTAATAATGGAATCTTAACAGAAAACAGATCAATATATAAAATCGTTATCAATTTTCGTATCCGACTAATAATATAAATGGAACAACGACCAAGCCTTTTAAATTCCAAATATATTACCAGTCTTCCTCCATAGAAGTTCACTTCGATTATTACCAAATCGAATTCCATTCAACTCCAATTTATTTTATTAAATTGGAAAACTTTACTACGGAAAATTTCCATTAAATCTTAGAATAAAGATTTATGAATTCCAAACCTTAACTTCACTGTTAGTCGGGTTAAAGAACAAGTGTTATTTAAAACACCGTTCACGATAAACCCAAAAATAGAATTCTTAATTCAATTCCAAGTAAATATTAATGAGTTGGTAAACTTCCCTAAATCTTAATTAATAGATTTATTCTTTTCTCAACAGGGTGTAAGAATAATGTTAGTAAATACATCGTTCACGACAAACCCAAAATCCCATTTTATATTATATACAAGGCTCTGAATAGAAATTATATCAGCTTATACTCAATATCAAATTCTAAAACCAATAATTATCATATTGGAAATAACGATATATATATATATATACATCTCTTCCAAATTTCCGTAACAATATTTGTATAATCATGGAATCCAATATCGAAATATTCCGAAGATTATTTCCATTCCAAATCCTTTCCAATTTGTTCATTGGAAATTTCTGGTTATATTAAAACTATTCACAAATCCAATTTATTTAATTTAGAAATATTGAATTATTATTCTAGTTAATACTTAGTTCACTTTGACAAAAATATATTTTTATCTTCAGAAATGTGGAATTTTTCATCCAAATTCTTTCCAAATCATTTATTATGTTTTTACACAAATTATTAATATTTTAAATAATTTTATTACGGCCCTTTCAGTCGATTTCCATAAACGGTCATCGAACTTCACTTGCAACGACCTTTTCCAAATTTGATTCGGGTATAATTCCAAATCCAACTGTTATATTTCAAATCTCTTATATTCGTTCAAAATCTCTTTTCGACACGAACCCAATGGTTCCGGTTTTAGGAGAATCTGACGGTCTGATCTCCCGTAATGTCAATTCGAAGTCAATGGTCGAAATTCGTGAATGGTGGCGACGCGGCACGTTCTCAGGCCATTAAATATATATTATATATATTTCGTTGATTTCCATTTAAAACGTATTTTATAAATTCGTTTTAAAACGTTTCCCACTTACTTTTTAATTTTAAATCAAAATTGAATCTTCCTTTTCATTATAATATTTAAATGATAATATTTTCAAAACATCTGATTTTAAAATCATTTCCTTTTCGATATTCATTATAAAAATGAATAAAATATCATTTGCGTTAAAATGGCGCAAATCTAATCAACACAACTTCATATATCTCAATATTTTCGTGTCCATCCCAAATCAGACATCAAAATCATATTTTAATCCTTTGAATATTATTTTAAAATATTCATTATTTTGAACTGTTCGTTATTTTAAAATAACTGTTCTTTCTGAATTGGAATCAGAACAGTCAATTACCATATAATGTTATTTATATGGATTTCATACACATATGTACACAACAATAATTATACACTGTCAACCATTATCCAGAGTGCATTACACAACTGCATAAGCATTACATATAAATAATTAATGCTTACACCGGTCTGTCAACCAATCGATTGACATACAACTAAACAATTGGGATTAGTGTACGTCAAATATCGTCCCAATACCCATGTGGGGTTTCAACCATCAAATAATTATTATTATTTGTGCACTTGGGCGATATGTAAAAATTATCATCCCAATTGATATTACAAAAATAAGCGAGCCTAAACAAGTCATCCGACTTGTAAATGGATGTGTGAACTTATTTTTATTTATCCAATAATTATTTTATTTATCGCCGTTATAAGCTAAAAATAATGTTTTCAACTAACTAAATTTTTCTAACACTTTTTAGAAAATTTCGGCATCATAACGACGCGATACTAGAAGCGGAATAAGGTCTAGTCTTATCCCTCGCCTAATACCAGCTCGCGCCATACACAAACCAATTTCAATCCAATTCACATCCAAACCAAATCCAAACAAATAAATCAATTTTCACAACCATAATCAAATCACGCAGAACATCCAAATAAATAAATACTCAACTATCCCAATGCCATTTACAGCGCCATAAGTGGCTATTCACGGAGTATGAAATCTGTATGTCGGTAATATCCATACATCGCTTTCAATTTATGTGATTATGCGAATTCAAGTGTTGAACTCTGTATAATTCAAATCAAACAATATGGTTTGTACAATAAATAGTGTCAGGGGGCTTCTAAGCCTCGTCTGCATTCTAGAATATTTTTAATTGTAAAATAAATTGAAACACCACACCCTTCATTAAGGTCACTCACAAGGGACTGCCTTAACTTTGATGGAGGTTTGTAAGTAAAAGTCACTGATAAAACACAAGACAGATATAAACACATATATATAAGCAACGGAAACAAATAGACTTTTATTTCATAAAATACTTGTTCATACAAAACATTTCCATAATTGTCTCATAACAACTTCCAAAACATTACAACATCATTTTTGTCTTGGTTATTAAATAAAGAAGCATAAAACATGATTTAAACTGCATAAATCCCCATGATTGTGTCCAACCGCCATAGCCAAGGAGAGAGAGTCTGAACCGTACATCAACTATCTTGAAGCTTGCAAAGAGTTTGACTAAGCTGAGTTGTTTCCTCACTGTGGACCTGGGGGGGGGGGGGGGGTGGGAATGGAAGAAAAGAAGATGAAAGAAAATAGGGTCATAAATAAAGCCTGGTAAGTCTAGTGACTCTTCAGTATGAGAATAAGAATAAGGGTATGATAAGTATAAACTAGAAATAGGAGGGTGTCATAAACTAAGAAAAGTAGTTTGAACCGAATATACTATCACACCCTATACTATATCTCTGCACCTACTTGTATTGTCTTAATTGGCACCCCATGCTGGAGGTAGAGTGATCCCCTTTTTCTAAAGATCGGCTCCTGCTCGCAAAATCATCTGTGTCTTACGACCCCAAAGATTGTAGATACCTATGCTGGCCCCACCATGGGGTGTATAAAGTCTCATGGTGGCGACCCGACACAAAACTAGAAATGCATAGGTTATACTACTGGTGCCCCCAGTGCCCTGTTTGTCTGCTCCGAAGTGTGTGCACGCCCACACTCCGTTAGAACCCACACTGTTGCACCCACCACCGTCGCTTTTGACCGCTTACAATCAGCCCAGTAATCGTGCCCCACCCTGCCTATTTTCAGGGTACCATGATACCTAATTGGGTTACTGCTGAAATGGGTCCCCGTTACTAGGGTTTTCTAGTCAAACATGTTAAGTGGTTAAGTATCTGTATTCACCAAACCCCACGCATCAATTTCATTAACATGTTGAATTGGTTAAGTGTTTTTGTTAACTTAACCCTACCATCCTGACTTTTCTGTCGTTAGCTTCTTAAAGCACCGACCACTCACATTAGACAGATATTGTTACGGTTACTGGATGTGTCGGTCGGTTCCAGGCAGATTTACACTGTAACTCAGTCTAACCTCGAGTCCTTGTTGGGCTTCATGCTTAACCACCCACATTGGATAGGTATTGTTGTGACTACTGGACAGCCGGCCGGGTCCGGGCAGGTTTACATCACAACTCAATCCAACCTCTTGTTGAGCATATTCATATTTTCTAAATTTACATATTTGTCTTTAATTACTTAATATATGTAAATTTGTCAATAATTAAATGTTGTGGCCCACTTTCCAAGTTTAACCTTTTTGGTATAAGAATTTATACCATTCAAGTGCCACCAATTTTGGCATGTGACAAACATGCCAATTTCATATATTTTCTTATGTCAAGTTTTACTAATATTCCCAACGTTACCCCGTTTAAACATTAGGCTAACAATCTTAGCCTAATCTTCGTTCGCATAGTTTTTAACATATAATATTAGGCTAAAAACTTAGCCTAATTTAGCGCACACAAATAGGCATAAGGGAATTCATAAACATAAACATGACATAGGTGTAAACTTGGCATTTTTGGCATAGTCAATATGAACATCATAGGTGTGAACTTGCAAAATAGTCAACATGAGTGTGAACTTGCAACACAACCTAAATCAATATATATATGAACTTGCATTGAAATATGTATCTAACCAAATTGGTGTCACATAAATTAGCATATGATTTAGATAACATAAGCCTAAACTTGTTTTTGGATCTAGGCATAACATCGAACATATCTAGTGTATGACAAGAATATGATAATTTCATAATTTTATGACAAGGATGTGAACTAGATCCAATCATATGTCTAATTACAACATGAAACACATATTAAATTGGATCTTGACATGGATCTAATTTTGGAGCTTGCAACTTTCTTACAAACATACTAGCATGTAAGTGAACATAATCCTTTAGGCATAAAGGTTCTAGCATATATATATATATACATGAAATCTTAATCACATACAACCTACATAATCACATGAACATATAGGTGTCGATTACAATATGAACTATACAACTTGCATGTGATTCTATATGTACAATAGGATCAATATCAACTCAACTATACCACAAACATCACAATATCACAATCATTTCAATACATAGATGTGAATTAACATCGTTGTTACATAGTAACACAATTCCATTTCCATTTTACATCGCATCAAATCCAAACTTTTATTCACATCGGAAAAATCACTATAATTACAACAAACGACGGTCTTGTTTTATGATTTCAGAATTCAGAATTTGAATTGCTTTCCTTTGGGAAGACTAACGTTGTTTTGATTATTGATTTAACTTTGATTTTGGCTTGTCTCTAAGCTTTCTACAAGTGGAGGCTCCTCCTACTTTTCACCCGACAGCATGGCGGCTACGTCTCTAATTTCTTATGTGAATTTAGGTTAGAGTGTTGAGTTATATTTATAGAATTTCAGATTGATTTGAGCCGTTAGATGATCACAAACGAATCTAGACCATTCACTTCGAAAGGAGCCAACCAAAATGCGACAAGTCAGCCCTAGTGACACAGCAAGCCCCAGAAATCGACCAGAACCCGACCAGGCCAGCCAGGGCCAAACCAGGTCGACTGGACAGGCAGGGCCGACTTGAGGAGGAGGGTTGCCCAAGACGGGCTAGCAAAGCAATCACAAAATCGGCAGCTTGTAATTCAAGAAAAAAAAGAAGCAAAACTAGCAGGAAGCAGCAAAAGAACTAGAAAACAGTGGATGAAACAGAAGCAGGAAACAGGCAAAAGAAGTAGAAAACAGTAGATGAATGAGAAGAAATAGCAAAACAACAGGAAACAGGCAAAAGAAGTAGAAAACAGTAGATGAATGAGAAGAAATAGAAAAACAACATGAAGTCAATACGACTTGAACACCTGACCTCACTAGAGGAAGAGAACACACAACCAACTGAGCCATAAATGCTTTACTATCAAGGAGCGGTTACCACATTTTAGAATAAATCGTCTGGTCACAATCACCACAACAGCCACCACCACCTCCGCCGTTTCCCTCCAGTGGTGGGTTGCCCTCTTCGTCTGCCTAGGTAGCCTAGCCCTTAAACCGGGCATGTGGACAGGTCGACCCTATGGTCGACCTGGTCACCCAGGTCGACTCCCAGGTCGACCTGGTCACCCAGGTCGACTCCCAGGTCGACCTGGTGCCTGGGCGGGAATTTTCCCGCCCAGTCCAGTTTGGGTCTGAATTCAAATTTTGAACTATTTGAATTTTTAATTGAATTCTGAAACTTCGGGAGGTCATAACTCCTTCATACGAAGTCTGATTCACGCAAACTCAGACTCTATCTCAAGCAGAATTCCGAGACGAACGCAATGGCGTAACCCGTTTCCCTTAATTCTTTCATCTAGAATTAATTATACTTAAATTTGTTAATTTACAGTTAACAGAAAATTCGGGGTGTTACATAAATAGAGTGAGAAGGAGTTCTCACCTTTGGTTTCCACTCCACTAGTCTTTAATTTAATGGTTTGGATTTGAATTTGTTCCAGTGCATCGTGTTCTTCTCCATGATTTCCACTACAACAAATATACCATATTACAACGGTGCAAAAACGTTATAAAAAGTTTTTACAACGGTGGAGCCACCGTCGTGTATTGAGAAGTTGTAATATACTTATATCTTTTACAACGTTTCTATACAGTTGCAACACCGTTGTGAAATAGGGTATTTAACAACTTTTACTCACCGTTGTAATAAAGTTTATTACAACTTTTATTCCTTGTTGTTGTATATTCTGTTATAACATCAGAGCATAGGTATAACAACTTTTACCACCATTGTAATAAACTTTATTACAAATTTTTTGTTGTTGTTGTAACTCATATACACCTTACTAATATAAAGAATTCATATATATTAATAATAATATGATTCATATTTCAATGCAACAAATATAATTATACAGAATCATTTATATATATTAATTAACATAATATTCGATCAACATACACATAGTACATCATCAACTAAGCCCATCACAAAAAACGTAACCATTTCAAAATACATACATCGATCTAACACAAAAGATGCATAAGCATACCTACAAAAGCACTCTAGCTAAAGATAACATAATTTTTATTCCAAGCCACAGTTGATCCAACAGCTTCTCCAATGGTAGTCATTTCGGAATTCAGCTTCCACAAGAAACCCTCTGAAACCTATGAAACCTATAAAGTTGAATTATGCATACAAATAAATATCTTGGTATTTTTATTCAACAAGAATCAAAGCAAAAAAAATGTCGAAAGAGTATGTAGACAAATGTGGCCGTGTGAGAGAAGATATGAATCCGTATTGCTAAGGCATGACATCCTATATATCTAGCTAAGATTTTTTTCTCCTGTTAAGAAATACAAAAGGAGAAGACGAAAAAGAAGGGGTCCAATTAATATTTTGATGGGAATGCAAGATAGCAAAATAAAAGATAAGAGTTGACAGAGCAATAATGTACATAGACAAAATTATGAATATAGTGCTAAATTTTGAATATTCAAAATGGCTAGAGCCTCTCAATGCATCAAATTCACACAAAATATAGGGAGAGGTTCGATAAAATACCTGTTCAAGAAACAACTTCAACCTAAACCCCAGATCAATGGAATTAACTAATATAGTAACTTTTTTTTGAACAAGTTCATATTTCAGTAGGCAAAGGATGTAAAGTAGCTTGTCACGAGCACTGCAAGAGAGCCAAAACTGCTGAACATTTTTCAGAATAATTTCATGTTTGAGGTTTTGGACTTCAAACAGGGTCAGTATAAACAGATTGTGCAAAACAAGTTTCTTCAACTTATCAACATCAGGACTTGAAGTAGCGGACAATAGAAGACACTGACAATGCCAATAATTTAGCCAACATCTTCAAAAACAGCTAGCATACTTTATGCTGGTTTGACCTGCAAAAGATAATAATATAAGTGCTCTGAGACTAGTATTTAGAGAGAAATCACATGCACTTCTTTAATTGACCAAGATCTTATAAACAAACTGATTGTCATATTCATCAATAATTAAGTGGAAGTAAATATGAAGATAATAGGGTCAAGTGAAATATATTTTTATATACCATGCAGGGGCCGCTGAGTAAAAAAGTTAGAAATTACACATATATTTTTATATACCATGCATATATAAGCGTGTTTCAAGTAATTGCAAAGAATTGGAAGGGTCAATGCAGTGGAACAGTGCAGGCATAGGTAAATGTACATTTATAGAGTAGCTGCATTAAAATTAAGATCAGTATGAACATGTCATCGCTAGTGAGTACACCAGGAAGACACAGCAGGTATACAAACTAGAGTGGATGTCTCAAAGGATCCACAAGTTCATGACCGACCATATACAGGTGGTTTAAGTTTTACAAAATGTGTTTTCATAGCATTCAAGAAGGCTGAAACACATATATACCCATAGCATAGTTTATAGCGGGCCATAATAATGCATGTTTTGGTGTGAATCAAGCAAATATGGTGTGAATCAGGCAAAGCAAAAATGCAGGCATGCATTATCAATTTAAAAAAAATCATTTTTTCCTTTCAATGTACCATTATAGTGAGCACATGTGTGGTCATACCTGGGTTCCTTAGTAATACTGACCTGAAAGGAATATTAATTAATCTTTTCTAAATTTATAGTGCCAATCTCAATATAAATTGTTCTAAGTTTCTTGATTTACATATTCCAACATGAATGTGTATGTATCAGTCAAGCATACCCATGTGTATTCCCATTCAATATTACAATAGTAACCAGTACCTACTTCATCATAATACCCCGATGTAGATACATTAAAGGATACATTAAGCTCAATAACTAAATTAGAGTATATCATGTGATTACTGGAAACAGCTCATATAGGGTACATGGTTTAGTTCAAAATTTAGTTTGGCATTTTTCTGAGGCACTACAGCTTACTCTTAGCACCAAATACTTCAGCAGCTTATAAACTTTCGGATGTTTAACAATCCAATGATGTTCATAGAAATAGAGTGTGTAGGTGCACATTTATTAACTTAACATGAAAGGTTTTGTGCAACTAAATTCAGTAATAGATACAACCAGGCTATCAGAATTTGTGATGTAGCAAACAGGGTGGCTATTTATCCATTAAGGCAAATCGCAAATTGAAAAGGATAATTGTTACAGGAACTAGGTAACCATCCAAACTTATAGTACCCTTTTACACGAGTAAAGTGCAATATCAAATTTTCTGAAAAACATCAAATGCTCAACGACGTTGCCATTAGGTTTAGTTTCAACTGCAAAGAAATTTAGAACATAGATTGTCTATGATTATTTTACTAGCACATGTTGGTTTACCCTTATTTCATATGCAAAAAGCTTGTTGATGCTAAAAGAATCATTTTGTCAGAACTTTAGATGGATAAACAACACGCAAATAAGTTGGAACTGCTCCTAATGTGGCTATAATCAGATGGTAGAATGACACTGCTAGTTCATACTCAAGGGTATACATACCTCTAACACACACGGATTTTCACTCCATCTAAAATGAGTGACAAAACAAAACTCCTGAAATGATTACACTGTCATAAGAAAATCGCATGTGAAATACTTACCAGGTAATTATCTACACAGCAAATATTTATCTAACTGATCCTACTCATTACACCATCTATCAACAATAAATTAAACACCTTTTATATCACTTTGGTGATGCAATGACTTTTTATAAGTAAAGGATTTATCATTACAGTACGTTTCACTCATATGTTTTTGTTAAAATCCTATATGTATCTTACAACCGGACTATATGTTGATAAAAGGACCTGATAGAAACAACTAAAACGAAAGGGTGAGGAGTGTGATTTGTTCTTTGTGCTTGCCATACTTTTGTAATTGTTACCAGTAGCTAAATGTTTTGATAATTAGAAAACTTGCCACCCTTTTTTGGATACTCACAGAAGATCGTGATAAACAAGCATTTACACCTAAATTGGAAATTCTATCATCGATATTAAAGTAAATAACGAAAAAACGTAGTATAATTGTGCTGATTCCATTAAACATTATAAATAACAGTAAAATTGTTGTACCCATTCTGTCCAGCTAGTGCAATACGTATGAAATGGAAACAAGATATCATCCTCAAGAAAATCGAAGCAGGGCCAGACATCGCTGCAGTCAGTGCCTCCCTCCTCCTATGACCAGACAACGCCTCCCACCCCAGTTGTTCCTCTGCCGCCTCTGATTGATGAAGATAGTTTTTAAGTTGTAACCTCAGCACAGAAAAATAGATCTACATAGCAACAACGTCAACAATTTTGGGTTTCCACTAATTCTTAAGGCCAGAATCAGGCCATGAAGCATGACAACATGCAGTGGCCAGCCCAATCAAGTCACAGCTGCGATGGGAAGAAATCGGTTGGTAATTCTGCATTAAGAGAACAAAAGTTTCGATCTTTACTGAGTGAAAAAGTGTTGACAACAATAGCGATTGATACCAGGATCGAGGAGGCTGAAGAAAGAGAAGCAACCTAAACAAAAGCAAGCAACGAAACAGGAAATGGATTTGATGTGTAAATACGATGAGTTTTGGGCTACTTGTGGTCTGGAATTTGGAGGAAAGGAGGGAAATTGATTCATCGATATAGGCAGATGGATGATTGAGAGTTCGAGAATATTAGGGTTTCTAAAAAATTAGTCTGTAGGCGGTGAACGAAAAGTAGAAGCGGGAATTGAAAATTAAGGTTGTAGGAATTTGATTTGTAATAAGACGAGGAGGTGGGAAGTTTAAACAATTTCTTATAAGACCAAGTTGTGGGATTGTTTAACGTCACGCTTGAAAAAAGAGGGAACTAAAAAAATATTATCATAAGTTATTAGTTATTATTTATTATTTATTAATTATAAATAATTTATGAATAATCATTTGTTATAGTAAATTATAAATGACTAATTATGCAGTTTATCATTTTATAACTACAAGTTATAAAGTACAAGTTATAAAGTATTATTTATTATTTATTAAATAACCAATGTTAATTATTAACATTTAATTGTGAATTATTTATAAATTATATATTACTAATTAAATATTAAGTTTTCAAAATTTATTTATTTATTATTGAAAATCAATTGATTATTAATTACTAATTATTTATTTTAATTGATTCATAATTGATTATTAATTATTACTTATTTCTAATTAGTTATAATCGAGTAGTAATTATTAAAAGCGTATAATATATATGTTACTTATTATTAATTAATAAGTAATTAACATTAACTATTAAAAATAAAATACTACTTATTAACTATTAATTATTTAATAATAATTAATAAATATTATTGATTCCTAAGCTTATTATTAATTGTAAATTATTATTAAATATTAATATAATTAGTTATTAAATATATATATTATAAACTTGAAGTTTGTAATAGGCATCTATTACAACTAATAGAATGAAAAGTTGTTAAAAAAATATTTATTACTACTTTAGGGAATTAACAGTTGTAAAAAACACTTATCAGAAATTAATTATGAGAAATTAATTAGTATATATTAGTTATTACAACAGACAAAAAAGAAAAGTTGTGATATATATTTATTACAACAGTGAGTATTTCACAGTTGTAAAAAACATTTATTACAACAGCGCATTTTGCACAGTTGTAAAAAACGTTTATTACAACTATGCTTTTCGCACAGTTGTAAAATTAAAGTTGTAATATGGTGTTTTTGTCGTAGTGTTCAACGCACTCTGTTTCACACAGCTTATATTAAAAATCACATTTTTAATAACACCTCATATATTTAAAAATCACATTTTTAATAACGCTTCATATATTTAAAAATCACATTTTTAATACAATGCTATATATATAAAAATCAGATTTTTATTCAATGTTATATATATATTAAAATTTTCATTTTTAAGTCGCTTTACATATATTAAAAATCCTATTTTTATTCTATGCTAATATATATGAAAATCACAATTTTATTTCAATTATTATATATATAAAAATCAAAATTTTATAATGCTATTACATATATAAACATCAAATTTTTATAATGCTACTACATATATAAAAATCAATTTTTTATAATTCTATTATTTATATAATAATCATATTTTTATTTCATGACCTTTCATATAAAAATTACATTTTTATAACAATGCTTTTTATATAAAAATCACGTTTTTAAAACAAGGTTATTTCATATAAAAATCATACTTTTATTCCATGTTATTTATATTAAAAAAATCATATTTTTAAAACAACTCTATAATTAACATTAACTGATAAATTAATAATTCAATTTAAATTACCTTTTTCTTTTTAGGGGCCCTATGGTGGTGCTGAGTGGCGGAGGAGGCTCGCTGGGGGTGGCTAGTGGTGCGGGGGTGGTGATGGAGGATAGCGGCAACGGAATGGGGTCTGCGGTGGTGATTTGGATGGAAAGGGGGTTCGGATGCGGGTTTCAACGGAAAAAGGGGAGAGACATGATGGAGGGAGGAGGAAGGGAAGGCCGGTTGCGATGCGCGCGGTGAGGGGGGATCACCAGCGGCAACTCGTTGGAGTGAGGGGGCGGCTCTGAAAAAAAGGGCGATGGTTTTAATTTTTAGGGGGCACTGTAACAACCCGGAAAATCAGAACCAATTTAAAAAATTTATTTTAAGAAATTTTAACATAATGTGTTAGAATTCAAAATATTCCATTTTTAAATAATAATAAAGCTATTAAAAATAGCCATTTTGCAAACGATCTCCGTTTTCGATGAACCCATTTTTGTTTGATCTGGAATGTTAAAGTATTGCTAGGTTTAAATTTCCATAATTTTTGGAATTAATATGTGAGCGTGGTAAATTAAAACGCGTTTGGTAATTTTTGTTGAATTGGATCGACCATTAAAAAGGGTCATTTTTCAAATGGTTTCCAAATTCAACGAAATTAATTTAGTAAGACCGTATCGTCAAATCATAGCTAGGTTTATTTTTCGAGAATTTTTGGAGTCAGCATGTGGCCTTGGTAAATTAAAATGTATGTTCAAATTTAATATTAAATATTTTTTATTTTAATTTAAAGAAAAATAGGCTAAAATGGTCAAATGAGCTTACAAAACTTGGTCCATTATGTCCGGAATAGGGGTATTTGGCTAGGGCGATAGTCGTTGGGTTTAATTTGGAGTTAGTATCAATTAACGAGCCTTTTAGGGTTAAAGAATTAAATAGTATAATATTATAAATACACTAATATTATCAAAACCCTAACCCTATCATAGTCGCTGCCCCCTTCATCGATTAATGGCCAGAATCAACAGAAATTTCCTCCATTAAAATCACTCAATCCTCTCAGTAAAATCATTCCATCCTTTGGACAATATTGTAGTACTCTTCTAGCTCTTCTTATCCATACGGACGTCGCCTCCTATCGTTGAGTATCCTTCGATATCCAGACCCCCGAAGTATGACCGCATCAACCGCCGCCCTGCCACCATATCCTGATCGAGTTCGTCGTCGTAGGGTCCACCCTGTGCGCCGTTCCTCCCCCTACGTCGTGGCGCCTCCTGATCGTCACGAAGTTGAGTGTGTTGATCGTAAAACTCTGACCTAGTTTTGAACCCGAAAGAGAAGTCGTTGGCCTTGTTAGTGAAGATAGGAGAAGGTATTATTTTTAATTTAGTTAATTTACTAATAAAATTTAAATACTATGAACCTTTAAAAAAAATCATAACTTGTTCATACGATGTCAGAATCACATGAAACAGGGACCGTTGGGATCGTGGCAGGGTATACTACATTTTAGAAGTGACTAGGGAAATTTTAGAACGATCTACAATTTTGGAGAATTCAAAACCAATGTGAGATCTCTAATTTAAAATTAAAATTAATTGTGATTGCGATGTGAAATTTATTTATATATATACATATATATACGTTATTAAAATTCATATGTGTGTTTTACGAGATTTGAGTTGATTGATTTTGATTGCAATGATCCGTTGGATTGAATTGGGTAGCAAAATTTGTCATAATTGTTTATACAACAAAAATTTCCTTTTTATTGTATATATGAATCACAGAATTTGTCATAATTGTTTGTACAACAAAAATTTCCTTTTTATTGTATATATGAATCATAGAATTTGTCATAATTGTTTGTACAATAAAAATTTCCTTTTTATTGTATATATGAATCAAAGAATTTGTCATAATTGTTTATACAATAAAAATTTCCTTTTTATTGTATATATGAATCATAGAATTTGTCATAATTGTTTATACAATAAAAATTTCCTTTTTATTGTATATATGAATCATACAATTTGTCATAATTGTTTATACAATAAAAATTTCCTTTTTACTGTATATATGAATCATAGAATTTGTCATAATTGTTTGTACAACAAAATTTTCCTTTTTATTGTATATATGAATCACAGAATGTCATAATTGTTTGTACAATATAAATTTCCTTTTTATTGTATATATGAATCAGAGAATTTGTCATAATTGTTTATATAATAAAAATTTCCTTTTTATTGTATATATGAATCAAAGAATTTGTCATGATTGTTTATACAATAAAAATTTCCTTTTTATTGTATATATGAATCATAGAATTTATCATAATTGTTTATACAATAAAAATTTCCTTTTTATTGTATATATGAATCAAAGAATTTGTCATAATTGTTTGTACAACAAAAATTTCCTTTTTATTGTATATATGAATCACAGAATTTGTCATAATTGTTTGTACAATAAAAATTTCCTTTTTATTGTATATATGAATCACAGAATTTGTCATAATTGTTTATACAATAAAAATTTCTTTTTTATTGTATATATGAATCAAAGAATTTGTCATAATTGTTTATACAATAAAAATTTCCTTTTTATTGTATATATGAATCATAGAATTCGTCATAATTGTTTATACAACAAAAATTTCCTTTTTATTGTATGTATGAATCATAGAATTTGTCATAATGGTTTATACAATAAAAATTTCCTTTTTATTGTATGTATGAATCATAGAATTTGTCGTAATTGTTTATACAATAAAATTTACCTTTTTATTGTATATGTGTATCATAGAAATTGTCATGATGGAAATAACTGTTTATACAATAAAAATTACTTTTTATTGTATATATATGAATCACAAATTTATCATGTTTTAGAGAAAAATAGTTAAACATTAAAAATAAACATTTTTAATGTATGTTTTGATTCATTATTAAAAAGAATAATGTTTTAGAGAAAAATACTTAAACATTAAAATTAACATTTTTAATGTATGTTTTGATACATTATTAAAAAGAATCATGTTTTAGAGAAAAATGGTTAAACATTAAAGATAACATTTTTAATGTATGCTTTGTGTAACACCCCGTGTATTCTATAACAGTGAAATTCTCAAATTAAAGTATAATTAATTTCAAATCAAAGAATTAAGGGGAACGAGATACGCCATTGCGTTCATCTCGGAATTCTGCTTGAGATAGAGTCCGAGTTTGTGTAAAACGGACTCCGTATGAAGAAGATATGGCCTCTGGAAGTTTCAGAATTCAGTTTAAAATCCAAACAGACCGAAACAGCTTAGAAACTAAGTTTAAAATTCAAAAATCGGGCCCAATTGGCCAGGGCTGGAAAATTCCCGCCCAAGTCACCCAGGTCGACTTGGCAGTCGACCTGGGGCTATCCAGGTCGACTGGGCAGTCGACCTGGGTCACCCGTGTCCACTGCCAAGTCGACACGGTGTCGACTACTAAGTCGACACGGTGTCGACTGGGGTGTCGACCTGGCCCCTGAGCCAGGTCGAACCCAGCCCACCCTGGCTGGCCTGGTCTGTGTTTGGTCGATTTTCTGAGCCTTGCCTTGTCACTAGGGCTAGGTGTCAGCCCCTGGTTGGTCCCTCCTTTGAACGAACGGCTATTATTAAACCAGGCTTCATCGACGGTCTAAATCAACTCACAAACTCTATAAAAAGGACCTAAGACTAACCCTAATTCACACAAACTAAAATGGAGATGAGACCATCATGCTGCTGAGGAGAGACTAAGGATAGCCGTCAGAAATTGGGAGACAATTAGGAGATAAATCAAAAGCTTAAAGCAACGTTAATTGAATCAAAGCAACGCCTACAACAAAGGATAGCATCTCCAAATTCAGAATTCAGATTCCTGAATTGAAGATTCGTCATAGGTTGTAAGTAGAGTGCTATTCCGATGTGAATAATTAATTGTGTTTGATTTGTGTAAAATGCGAAATGGAATTGTGGCGATAATAATCTATATTTGTATGTTATTTTGATTCTAAACGATTTGGGAATGTTATAGTATACGATTGGACATATGCAAGTATGTGATTTGCGTCGGAAATTAACAAAGAAATGGGATTATCTATTCTTGTATGTTATTTTGATTCTAAACGATTTGGAAATGTTATGGTATATGATTGGATTCATACAAGTATATGATTTATGTTGACAACCATATGTTGTGGAATTTTAATTGGAATTCATGAAAGTATATGATTCGTTATTATGCTAATAAAATGTACATACTTTTATGATCACTTTTAGTGTGAAATTGGACTAGGCTAAGTACTATGATTTATATGAATCTATGTTGAAATTGGCAAATCATACTTTTGTATTAGAAACAAAAGTAAGCACCTTTATGAACATGACTAAACTATGTTTGGTATTATGCCTAGTTGAAACATGTTTTAGGCCTAAGTTGTTATCAAAACCATATGGTGATATATGTGACACAATTAAGTTAGATTTACATTCCAATTGCAAGTTTACATGAATAAAATGATTCATGTTTGAGTATTATTTATGCCATGATTACATGAAAAATATGATTCATGTTTAAGTATTATTTATGCCATGATTATATGAATAGAATGATTAATGTTTAGGTATCGTTTATGCCATAATCATATGAATAGAATGATTCATGTTTAAGTATTGTTTATACCATGATTATATGAATAGAATGATTCATGTTTAAGTATTGTTTATGCCATAGTTATATGCTGTTACAATTGCAAGTTCACATGTGCCTACTTTATGTTAATCGAATCGTTCGTTGCAAGTTCATGCGTTCACACTCCCCGTTTTCATGTTACCTTATAAACACCATGTTATAAGCCTCCCCTTTTCATATGGTTAAATTGGGTTTAATTATTAAACCCAACACACCTTACATTGTAGCGAACGTGTAAAACGGGGGTAATGACGTTTGGGTTAAAATATAGAACATATGTGTTGGCATGTTTGACGCATGCCAACAACCTTGAAAAACAATTAAGTGGCATAAATAAATTCTAATCAATAAAGATGAATTTGAATAATGGGCCGCAAATATTTACATATAAAAAGAAAAGAGACAAAATATGTAAATGTAGAAAATACGATATGTTTAACCCGAGGTTGGATTGAGTTGTGATGTAAACCTGCCCGGAACCACCCGGCTGTCCAGTAGTCACAACAATACCTATCCAATGTGGGTGGTTAAACATGGAGCCCAATAAGGACCCGAGGTTAGACTGAGTTGTGGCGTAAGACTGCCCGGACCCAACCGGCAACAGGCAGCCACAACAATACCTGTCTAATGTGAGAGGTAGAGGCTTTAATAAGACAATTAAGGCTGAGTCAGGATTGATAGGATTAAGTAAATTATATTAATACTTAATCAAAATGGAACATGCTAAACTAAACAGACTGATTGGGGGTTAGGTTTATAAAACAATTAACCAACTTAGCATATTGGCTAGAAATAGAAAACCTAGTAGCGGGGGACCCTTTTCAGCAGTAACCCTACAAGGTGTATCAGGATACCCTGAACTAGGCAGGGTAGGGCACGATTACTGGGCTGACTGTAAGAGGTCAAATCGACGGCGGTGGTGCAGCAGTGTAGGTTCTAACGGGGTGCGGGCGTGCACACACGCCGGCGTAGAAAAATAAGGCACTGGGCACCAGTAGCATACCTGTGCATTCTAGAACTGTGTCGGGCCGCCACCATGGGACTTGATACACCCCATGGTGGGACTAGCATGGGTAACTACAACAACGGGGGCCGTAAGACACATGTAACTATGCGAGTAGGAGCCGATCATCAGAAAATGGATCACTTCCCCCTGATTATGGGGTGCCAGTTGGGAACTAGTTTATACGGGTACAGAGATTAATATGGGGTACGATAGTATTCGACCGTAGACAACTTAACTTAGTTTATGATGCTTTCCCATTTCCAGTTTATGCTTATCATACCCAGTTCTTTATTCATAGACTGAATAGTCCTAGACTTACTCAGGCTTTATGTCTGACTCTACTTTTCTTTCGCCTTCTTTTCTTTCGTTTCCCACTCCCCAGGTCCACAAGGAGTGAATACCGCAGCTTGACCGGCTTTCACATCCAGCTTGAAGACAAAGAATGTATTGCCTGGATCTTTTCCGTTTTGGACTATGGCTTTGGGCAGCAATTATGGGACTTGTGCAGTTTATTTATGTTTTCTTTATGCTTCTTTAATAATGTAATCAAGACAGTTATGAAGATGTTATGTTTTTGGGAGAATTGTAAGACAAGTATGGCATGTTTTTGTGAACACGTATTTTAATGAAATAAAAGATGTTGTTGTTTTCCGCTGTTCAAACATATGAGTTCTTATATCTGTCTTGTATATCTGTGACTTATACTTACAAACCTCCACCAAAATTAGGGCATTCCCTTTGAGAGTGACCCTAATGGAGGTGGGGTGTTTCACTTGGTATCAGAGCATAGGTTTACCAGATAAGATAAAAAGTTTTGAAAATTTATTTTCAAAAGGAAATTTAAGGAAGCATTTTTAAAAGATAAAATAATATTATATTTTAAAAAAGGCATAGTCCCCCAAAGCCATAAGTACTATCTCTTATCCTTCGTTTTGAATCTATCCTTTTTGTTTCAGCATGTCCGAAGAACTTAACTTGCCAGAGGGTGTACCAATACCTGGTTGGTTTAGACGGTTCTTAGAAGCAAGGGCCACTCAGCCAGGTCCTACCGTTCCTCCTCCCCCAGCTGCAGGAAATCATCCAGCTGCAGCAGCACCTCTTCCTCCACCTCCTCCGCGGGGAAACACTTTTGCTAAGATATGTAAAGATTTTAAAGCTATGGGAGGAAAAGATTTTCATGGAACTGAGTCCTTCGTGGCATCTAGAAATTGGCTGAAAGAAACCGAGGACTTATTCGTCATCTTTGAGGTAGAAGATAGGCAGAAAGTACAACTGGCAGTATGGCTAATAAAAGGTGAGGCTTCCTACTGGTGGGAAGTCACGAATGCCGAAAGACCAGTGGAAACATGGGAGGACTTTAGGGCAAGGTTTGAGGCTAAATTTCTCTCAGACGCAGAAAGGGGTTTGCAGTTGGAAAAATTCTTATTTCTTAAGCAAGGGAATAAGACAGTCAAAGAGTATGTTAATCAGTTTGATGAGCTGGCTAGGTTCGGACTGGACCTAGTCAATACCCCGCACAAGAAGGCTCTCCGTTTTGTCAAAGGATTGAATGAGCCATTACACAGTTTGGCCATGACCCATATACCCATGGGAGCTACATATGAAAGGTTGGTACAGATGGAATTGTTGAACGAAGAGGATAAGGGCAAGAAGGAGACAAAGGCAGAAAGCTCTCAAGGGAAGAAAGAGGGTTTACAGCCTAAGAAGACAGATTTTAAGAAGGGCGGGAAAGACAACAAAGAGAAGAGGAAGTGTAATTTCTGTAGCAAAGTGGGGCACTTAGTGAAAGATTGCCAGAAAAAGAAGGCCAAGATGAATGGCGGGTGCTTTTCTTGCGGTGAGACAGGCCACATGGTAAAGGACTGCCCAAAGAAACGAGGACAGGGGCAGAGGGCTGGATCCACCTCAGGGGCACAGGTTCATATGCTAGAAGCGCCACCTCTACAACAACGAGGTATAAATACTTCTGTAGAAAGTGTAGTTTATCTTTATGATCACCCCGTTCGCACTTTATTTGATTCTGGCACATCACACTCCTTTATCTCGTCTGCTTTAGTAGAATCTCTTCACCTAAAAACTAGTATGGTAGAGGACCCCTTAATTGTTTCAAACCCAATTGGGGGCCCAGCTCATTTGTCTATGATCTGTTTGGGATTGAAAATTTCTATTCTAAGCGTAGAATTTAAATGTAGTACCTTTGTTTTGGGCTTCTCGGGATATGGTTTGATTTTGGGCATGGATTGGCTATCTAGTAATGGGGCCATCCTTGATTGTGAGAAAAGGGTTGTTAGGCTCCTGACCCAGCTCGGTAACACTTTGGAAATTTCTGGTAATCCCTCGTATGCGGTTATGCTTAGTTATCTTGAATCGCTAGATACCTCTGTTGAAAATTTGCAATCAGTTAGAGTGGTCCGGGAATATCCGGATGTCTTCGAAGAGGTGAAGGGCTTGCCTCCGAAGCGGGAGATAGACTTCCGCATATATCTTGTAGATAATGCAGAGCCCGTTGCGTTGCCCGTTAGACACATGGCTCCACGGGAAAGGAAAGAGCTCAGTAAACAGATTAAAGAGCTTCTAGAGAAGGGGTTCATTAGGAGGAGCATTTCAGAATGGGGTGCTCCAGTGGTGTTTGCTACAAAGGCGGATGGTTCACTCCGTCTATGTGTTGACTATAGGGAGCTCAACAAGCTAACGAAAAAGAATAGGCACCCTCTTCCCAGAATTGACGATCTGTTTGATCAGCTTGTAGGAGCGTCTATTTTCTCCCAACTCGATTGAGCGACTGGTATTCATCAGCTAAGGGTGGTTGAAGGTAGCATCGATAAAACGGCATTCAGAACCCCAAACGGCTTCTTTGAATGGCTTGTCATGCCTTTTGGCTTGACAAATGCACCTGCTTACTTCGTGGACCTGATGAGTAGGGTATTCAGAGATTTCCTCAATAAGTTCGTAGTGGTCTTCGTAGACGATATCCTTATCTTCTCAAAAAGTGAAGAGGAACATGCTCATCACTTAAGGGCAATCATGGAAACTCTGCGAGTCCATCAGCTAAAAGCCAAATTCTCCAAATTCCACTTTTGGAGAGAAGAAGTGAGGTTCCTTGGGCACATAGTATCCAAACAAGGGTTAGCTGTGGACCCTGCTAAGGTAGTGGCGGTACAGGATTGGAAGACACCAAGGAATGCAATTGAGGTCCGAAGTTTTCTAGGACTAGCAGGTTTCTATCGAAAGTTCATAAGGGATTTTGCGAAAATCTCAGCTCCGCTCACAAAGTTGACCAAGAAGAATCTAGTGATCAATTGGGACTTGGATTGCGAGTTTGCTTTCCAGCGACTGAAAAGGGCTCTTACAACAGCCCCAGTTTTAACGTTGCCAGATGGAAGCAAGATGTTCACAGTTTATACAGATGCATGTGGGACAGGGCTAGGCGCTGTCTTAATGCAAGAAGGAAGGGTAGTAGCTTATGGCGGGAGGCAGTTGAAAGTACACGAAAAGAACTACCCGACCCACGATCTTGAGTTAGCTGCCATCGTCTTTGCACTCAAGTCTTGGAGACACAATCTCCTAGGTGAGAAGTTCGAACTTTACACTGACCATAAATCACTGAAATACCTTTTCTCGCAGAAGGACCTTAACTTGAGGCAACATAGATGGATGGAGTTTCTTGCCTCGTACGATTTCGAGATCTCCGATACTCCTAGCAAAGGCAACGTAGTGGCAGACGCGTTGAGCAGAAAGAAACTGACCCTAAGCCCGCTGTTTGTTGAAAGACAAAGCCTAGAGTTTATAGCCAACTTTGACTTTAGGCCTTCCTCCGAATTTGTACCAGGCTTGCTAGCATCTCTCGAAGTACGCCCGACTTTAGTGGACTCAATAGGGACAGCACAACGCGAAGACCCTCAGCTTGTGGAAATGATTGATAGACTGATTAGGGGTGAGACTTCAAGTCACCTCAACAGATACTCCATCGACAATAAGGGTTGGCTAAGGCGAGACGGAAGACTATGCGTCCCACAGACAAGGGATTTGGTAAAGAAGGTTCTCGAGGAAGCACATCACTCCAAGATGACGATACACCCAAGCGGGGATAAAATGTACAAGGACATGAAGAGAACTTTCTTTTGGAACGGCATGAAGAAGGATGTGTCAGATTTCGTTTCTAAGTGTATGGTGTGCCAACAGGTTAAAGCGAAACAGAAAAAGCCTTGCGGTCTGCTCCATCCTCTAGAGGTCCCGCAGTGGAAGTGGCATAGCATCTCAATGGACTTCATTGATGGGCTGCCTAGGTCTAGGAGATGCAACACTAGCATTTGGGTAATAGTGGATAGGCTTACTAAAAGAGCCCACTTTTTACCTGTCAAAAGTAAAAGAACTGCCTCATCCCTAGCATCTCTTTACCTCAAGGAAATCGTTCGACTCCATGGAATACCCTCCAGCATTGTTAGTGACCGAGACCCTATCTTCACAAGTGAGTTTTGGCGGAGTCTGCAAGAAGCGGTAGGCACACAGTTATGCTTGGGTACAGCCTATCATCCCCAAACCGACGGCCAAACAGAACGAGTGAACAGAGTTTTGGAGGACCTTTTAAGACTGTGCGTCCTTGACTTCGGAGGGACATGGGAAGACCATCTTCCTTTGGTGGAATTTGCCTACAACAACAGCTATCAAGCAACCATCGGAATGGCGCCCTTCGAAGCTTTATATGGAAGACCGTGCCGATCACCCACTTGTTGGTGGGAGTCTGCTGATAAGCTCATACTTGGACCAGATATGATCCGAGAGACTTCAGAGAAAGTAGACTTAATACGAAGAAGGATGAAGACGGCCCAAGACAGACAAAAGTCCTATGCCGACAAGAGGAGGACCGACCTTGAATTTGAGGTTGGGGACAGAGTTTTTCTTAAGGTATCTCCGCTAAGGAACGTTATTCGTTTTGGAACCACAGGAAAGCTAGCACCAAGGTTCGTAGGGCCATTCCCTATCATCGAGAAGATTGGGAAAATGGCCTATAGATTAGAGCTACCCGAAAGATTGGCCGGAGTTCACAACGTCTTTCACGTTTCACATCTCCGAAAATGTCTACATGAGTCTGCTGAAGTGGCAGAGCCAAATATCCTAGAAGAAGCTGAAGTGGAACGCGAAGCAACCATAAGGAAAGTTCCAATCCGCATATTAGGAACAGAAGTGAAGAAGCTACGCAACCGCGAAGTCAAACTCGTCAAAGTTCAGTGGAGCGACGCCGAAGAAGATGCAACTTGGGAAACTGAAGCTAGAATACGCGCAGCCTACCCTTTTCTTTTCGAGGGTACATCTTTGATCTTTCCTTTTTCCTTAAGTTGCGCTTTTATCTATCTTTTTTTAGGCATATCTCCTCGACCTTATCTTTTAGGAAGAAACCCTTTGGATGGAAACATGTAATTGAAATATGTTATGGATGATGGTTGCGAGTGGTTGCAAGTGATTGCTAATGGTTGCTCGTGGTTGCATATACACACACAATCTAGGTTTTAGATCGGCTCAGTCACTTCATATTGCATATGCATATATGTTTGCATTCGTATATAGTTGAACTTTAATGTGTTGTCATATGGATGTTGCATTTGTATGAATGATTGTGCACTCATGTAGAATCATGAATAGGGAAAATTTGCATACATAATGGATTCATGGCACTTACATAATTCGCATTAAGGAGGTCAACTGAATCAGTAGACCGCCTGATTTTGCATTAGATAAGTACATGTACACACACACACTTCGCATATGATCATGAAGCATTAGAAGTCTTTTAAGGACAATGGATTCTCGTGTTTGATGGATGAGTAGATGGATGTTTGGATGTTAAGATATACATTCTTCCTAAACTTGAAGATTTCGGGGACGAAATCCTTTTAAGTGGGGGAGAATGTAACACCCCGTGTATTCTATAACAGTGAAATTCTCAAATTAAAGTATAATTTATTTCAAATCAAAGAATTAAGGGGAACAGGATACGCCATTGCGTTCGTCTCGGAATTCTGCTTGAGATAGAGTCCGAGTTTGCGTAAAACGGACTCCGTATGAAGAAGATATGGCCTCTGGAAGTTTCAGAATTCAGTTTAAAATCCAAACAGACCGAAACAGCTTAGAAACTAAGTTTAAAATTCAAAAATCGGGCCCAATTGGCCAGGGCGGGAAAATTCCCACCCAAGTCACCCAGGTCGACTTGGCAGTCGACCTGGGGCTATCCAGGTCGACTGGGCAGTCGACCTGGGTCACCCGTGTCTACTGCTAAGTCGACACGGTGTCGACTGGGGTGTCGACCTGGCCCCTGAGCCAGATCGAACCCAGCCCACCCTAGCTTGCCTGGTTTATGTTTGGTCGATTTTCTGAGCCTTGCCTTGTCACTAGGGCTAGGTGTCAGCTCCTAGTTGGTCCGTCCTTTGAACGAACGACTTTTATTAAACCAGGCTTCATCGACGGTCTAAATCAACTCACAAACTCTATAAAAAGGACCTAAGACTAACCCTAATTCACACAAACTAAAATGGAGATGAGACCGTCATGCTGCTGAGGAAAGACTAAGGATAGCCGTCAGAAATTGGGAGACAATTAGGAGATAAATCAAAAGCTTAAAGCAACGTTAATTGAATCAAAGCAACGCCTACAACAAAGGATAGCATCTCCAAATTCAGAATTCAGAATTCAGATTCCTGAATTGAAGATTCGTCATACGTTGTAAGTAGAGTGCTATTCCGGTGTGAATAATTAATTGCGTTTGATTTGTGTAAAATGCGAAATGGAATTGTGGCGATAATAATCTATATTTGTATGTTATTTTGATTCTAAACAATTTGGGAATGTTATGGTATACGATTGGACGTATGCAAGTATGTGATTTGCGTTGGAAATTAACAACGAAATGGGATTATCTATACTTGTATGTTATTTTGATTCTAAACGATTTGGAAATGTTATGGTATACGATTGGATTCATACAAGTATATGATTTATGTTGACAACCATATGTTGTGGAATTTTAATTGGAATTCATGCAAGTATATGATTCGTTATTATGCTAATAAGATGTACATACTTTTATGATCACTTTTAGTGTGAAATAGGACTAGGCTAAGTACTATGATTTATAAGAATCTATGTTGAAATTGGCAAATCATACTTTTGTATTAGAAACAAAAGTAAGCACCTTTATGAACATGACTAAACTATGTTTGGTATTATGCCTAGTTGAAACATGTTTTAGGCCTAAGTTGTTATCAAAACCATATGGTGATATATGTGACACAATTAAGTTAGATTTACATTCCAATTGCAAGTTTACATGAATAAAATGATTCATGTTTAAGTATTATTTATGCCATGATTACATGAATAAAATGATTCATGTTTAAGTATTATTTATGCCATGATTATATGAATAGAATGATTCATGTTTAGGTATCGTTTATGCCATAATCATATGAATAGAATGATTCATGTTTAAGTATTGTTTATACCATGATTATATGAATAGAATGATTCATGTTTAAGTATTGTTTATGCCATAGTTATATGCTGTTACAATTGCAAGTTCACATGTGCCTACTTTATGTTAATCGAATCGTTTGTTGCAAGTTCATGCGTTCACACTCCCCTTTTTCATGTTACCTTATAAACACCATGTTATAAGCCTCCCCTTTTCATATGGCTAAATTAGGTTTAATTATTAAACCCAACACACCTTACATTGTAGCGAATGTGTAAAACGGGGGTAATGACGTTTGGGTTAAAATATAGAACATATGTGTTGGCATGTTTGACGCATGCCAACAACCTTGAAAAACAATTAAGTGGCATAAATAAATTCTAATCAATAAAGATGAATTTGAATAATGGGCCGCAAATATTTACATATAAAAAGAAAAGAGACAAAATATGTAAATGTAGAAAATACGTTGTGTTTAACCCGAGGTTGGATTGAGTTGTGATGTAAACCT
The DNA here is from genome assembly GCA_030737875.1 of Allium sativum. NCBI lineage: Eukaryota > Viridiplantae > Streptophyta > Magnoliopsida > Asparagales > Amaryllidaceae > Allium > Allium sativum. The sequence goes on along the minus strand of CM060923.1, from coordinate 582,432,112 downwards.
GCCCGTAACCGCCCGGCTGTCCAGTAGTCACAACAATACCTATCCAATGTGGGTGGTTAAACACGGAGCCCAATAAGGACCCGAGGTTAGACTGAGTTGTGGCATAAGACTGCCCGGACCCAACCGGCAACAGGCAGCCACAACAATACCTGTCTAATGTGAGAGGTCGAGGCTTTAATAAGACAATTAACGCTGAGTCAGGATTGATAGGATTAAGTAAATTATATTAATACTTAATCAAAATGGAACATGCTAAACTAAACAAACTGATTGGGGGTTAGGTTTATAAAACACTTAACCAACTTAGCATGTTGGCTAGAAATAGAAAACCTAGTTGTGGGGGACCCTTTTCCGCAGTAACCCTACAAGGTGTATCAGGATACCCTGAACTAGGCAGGGTGGGGCACGATTACTAGGTTGACTGTAAGAGGTCAAATCGACGGCGGTGGTGCAGCGGTGTAGGTTCTAACGAGGTGTGGGCGTGTACACACTCCGGCGCAGAAAAATAAGGCACTGGGCACCAGTAGCTACCTGTGCATTCTAGAACTGTGTCGGGCCGCCACCATGGGACTTGATACACCCCATGGTGGGACCAACATGGGTAACTACAACAACGGGGGCCGTAAGACACATGTAACTATGCGAGTAGGAGCCGATCATCAGAAAATGGATCACTTCACCCTGATTATGGGGTGCCAGTTGGGAACTAGTTTATACGGGTACAGAGATTAATATGGGGTACGATAGTATTCGGTCCTGGACAACTTAACTTAGTTTATGATGCTTTCCCATTTCCAGTTTAGGCTTATCATACCCAGTTCTTTATTCATAGACTGAATAGTCCTAGACTTACTCAGGCTTTATGTCTGACTCTACTTTTCTTTCATTCCCCCCCTAGGTCCACAGGGAGGGAATACCGCAGCTTGATCAGCTTTCACATCCAGCTTGAAGACAAAGAATGTATTGCTTGGATCTTTTCCGTTTTGGACTATGGCTTTGGGCAGCAATTATGGGACTTGTGCAGTTTATTTATGTTTTCTTTATGCTTCTTTAATAATGTAATCAAGACAATTATGAAGATGTTATGTTTTTGGGAGAATTGTAAGACAAGTATGGCATGTTTTTGTGAACACGTATTTTAATGAAATAAAAGATGTTGTTGTTTTCCGCTGTTCAAACATATGAGTTCTTATATATGTCTTGTATATCTGTGACTTATACTTATAAACCTCCACCAAAATGAGGGCATTCCCTTTGAGAGTGACCCTAACGGAGGTGGGGTGTTTCACTTTGATTCATTACTAAAAAGAATCATGTTTTAGAGAAAAATGGTTAAACATTAAAAATAACATTTTAATGTATGGTTTGATTCATTACAAAAAAGAATCATGTTTTAGAGAGAAATGGTTAAACATTAAAAATAACATTTTAATGTATATTTTGATTCATTATTAAAAAGAGTCATGTTATGTAGAAAATTATTTAAATATTAAAAATGACATTTTTAGTGTATGTTAGTTTCATTATAAAGTGACATGTTTTAAATAAATTGTTTAAAAATTAAAAATGACATTTTTAGTGTACGCTTGTTTCATTAAAAAGTAACATGCTTTAAATAAACTGTTTAAACATTAAAAATGACATTTTTAGTTTATGTTAGATTCATTAAAAAGTGACATGTTTTAAATAAATTGTTTAAACACTAAAAATGGCATTTTTAGTGTATGATAGATTCAATAAAAAGAATCATGTTTTAAATAAAATGTTTTATACATTAAAACCAACATGTTTGGTGTATGTTTGATTCAATGAAAAGAATCATGTTTTAAAATAAAAAAGATTAGACAATAAAAATTATATTTTTTTATGTTCGATTCATTAAAGAGGTTTTGCTAAAGAAAAATGTAACCGTTTACATGTTAGTGATAAAGGAAAATGATCACTTGGTAATACAAGCTTTGTTTATCAAAACATTATTATTTGCATGTTAGCGAAGTAGGAAAAACAATAATGTGTATTGATTCTTTAGAATAATGCCATTCACATATTAGCGAAGTAGAATAAAAATAAAAACATGCTAATACATTTTTTTATCATTTAAAAGGACATTTTGTTATGTTAGATTAGAATAAAAATTAAAATAACATGCTAATACATGTTTTGCCATTAATATGTGACATTTTGTTATGTTAGATTAGAATAAAAAAAAACATGTTAATACTTGTTTTACCATTTAAAAGGACATTTTATTAAGTTAGATTAGAATAAAAAGAAAAACATGTTAATACATATTTTGTCATTAGAAAGGACATTTTATCATGTTAGGTAGAATAAAAAAGGAACTTATGTTAAACATGTTGTGTCATTAAAAATGACATTTTTAATATGTTATTTTAAAATAAAAAGGAATTTATGTAAAACATGTTTGTCATGAAAAATGACATTTTTAACATATTAGTTAGAATAAAATAATTACATGTTAATATACATGTTTTGTTAGTTAAAAATATAAATTTTAGCATGTTAGTTAGTATAAAATAATTACATGTTTGAAATATATATTTTGTTTGTTAAAAGCATCACTTTTAACATGTATAGGAAGTGTATAAAAAAAATATACATAGTTTTTGACATGAATGTGAGTTGTACAAAATTTAAAGGTAATAAAACGAATGGTGTTGAAATCTCGAACGATTTATATTTATATATATAATATATAAATATAAATTAATATAAAACGAATTGCGCGTGGTGGTTCGTGTTTCAGAATCGTAACTTTAAACGATTATACAGAAAGATCCGACCGTCGGATTTTTCCAAAACTGGAACCGTTAGGTTCGCATTGGAAAGATCTTTCCAACAATATCAAATTGGTTAAGATCCAACGGTTAGATTTTGGGAAACGTGTAATTCAAATTTGGGTAAAAACAACGCCAGGGCCACGTAATGACCTGAAGCGTCGTTCGAATTAAATGGGCTATTTTTATATAAATAAAAATAGCCATAAATCATTATAGAATATTATTAACGATATGAAATGATTTGAATTATATATATAAGAGAATTATTTGAAAAGACCGAGTTCAGTCTAATTTCAAATAATTATACGACGATTTAAAATCGAAGAAATTGAAGATGGTGGTTGAAGACCGACGATCTTCACATCGAATGGACGACTACTGGTGCCCTGGATTGGTTTGCTCCCAGGAAAGGGTTAAAGTGTTAGTTGTCTGGACGTACTTGTTGATTTTCCGGATATGCGAGAACCTCTCTTTCATATTGGACATACGGGACGAGGAATAATGTAACAACCCAGAAAATCAGAACCAATTTAAAATTTTTATTTTGGCAGTTTTAATGAATTTCGAATATTTAAAATGAATTAGTTTAAATAATAATGATGAGAAATTTATTTTGAATAGAATTAGAACGTGTATATTTATTTAAATCGAAGTTGGAATATAAATATTTATTTTAATTTTAAAAGGAAATGGAAATGGCGCGGTAGTTTGAAAATTCAATTTCAAATGAATGTACAAGATTCAAAATAAACTGGATTTTAGTAAAACCAGAAATATTTGAATCTGTTTGAAAATATCTTTCCAACGAATCTGAAAAATTGAAATTTCATAGCGGGAATAAAAAGTTATGCCCAGTTGAAAATTTAGAATAGTCGCAATGGAAATATAGCCCTTAAAAATAGCAATTTTGCAAACGACCTCCATTTTCAACGAAACCACTTTTGTTGGATCCGAGATGTAAAATTATTGCTAGATTCCAAATTCATAATTTTTGGGATTAATATGTGAGGGTGGCATAGGAAAACATGTTTTAACAGTTTTAGTCAATTTGGATCGACCAGAAAATGGCCATTTTTCAAACGATCTTCAAATTTGACGAAATTAGTTTTGTTAGGACCATATCGTCAATACGAAGCTAGAAACAATTTTTCTGTAATTTTCAGAGTCAGTATGTGGGCCTAGTAAATTAAAATGAACATTCAAATTCAATATATACTTATTTATATTTTGAATTTGGTAGAAACTGATTGTAATGGCCGAATTGGGTTACAAAGCATATTCCATTGTGTTCGAAATGGGGGTAATTAGCTAGGGACGACAGTCGGTGGGTTTAATTTGGGGTTTGAATTTAAGGGTTACTTTTTTGGGGATAATTAAATAATATAAATAAATTTTCATAAAACCCTAACCCTCCACCCTTTTACCCCGTTGATAAGAAAAATAGAAAAATAAAATAAATGCACAGCCGCCACCACACATTCCCGCACTCCATGCGCCGATGACCTGCAACCCCACACCAACCAACCCTCCACGTCAATCCACTTGTGGGCCCTCCTTCCCTCAAAACTCAAATACAGAGTGAGTTTTCCTTTTTTTTCCCTGATTTGTTTATTTCTTATAGCTTAGAAAAATATGATTTTTATTTGTAGATACGAGATATAAAAACGTGATTTTTATGTTGTTAGTAATAAAAAGGATTATATTTTTAAATGCGAAAAGTTATGATTTTTAAATATGAAAAGGTTATATTTTTTACTTAGAAAAATATAGATTTTTATATATGGAATGTTTAGATTTTTCATAATATAAAGATTTGATTTTTATAATGTCTTCATGAAGATAAAGATTTGATTTTTATAATGTTTTCATTGTAATAAAAGGGATGAATATGATTTTTATCAAATAAAAGAATATATTTTTAGTAGTATAAAAATATAATTTTATCAATACGAAGTGGCATTAAAAATTGGAATTTTATTGTATGAAGAGCATTATAAAAATATGATTTTTATGTATGTAGCTTCGTTTTAGAAATGTAGTTTTTAAATAAAAGACATAGAATAAAAATACGATTTTTATATACATAGCAGCAATATAAAACTGTGATTTTTATATGTAAAGCATAATGATAAAAATGCAGTTTTTAATATCAACTGCGTGAAACAGATGACAATGGAACGTACTGAAATCAAAATGGAATCGAAACCGTCCTTTAAAGAATGATGGAGTGGAAACCAAAGGTGAGAAATTCTCACTTTAATTTTATTTTCTAGTTAAAATATATACTAGGATGCAGACGCTGCTTAGCAGTACCCGACACCAGTCGTCCACAAACCATGGATGACTTGTTTGATTATGATGTGTTGTGAAAATTGATTGTGATGTGGAATGATAGAATATATTCGTGTGTTGAATAAAATAAATTATTCATGTGTTGAAATAAAATAAATATTCATTTACAAATCAGACGATTTGTTAATGTACACCCATTTTATTGGTATTGATTGGGACGATAAATTTTACACGTCGCCCAACTGCACAAATAAAACCTGTGTTTGATTGTTTAAAACCCCACACGGGCATTGAGATAATATATAACATACACTAGTCCCAATAATTAGCTGTATGTCAATCGATTGGTTGACAGGCTGTTATAAGCGTTAAATATTTGTATTTAATGCTTATGCAGTGTAGAATGCACTCTGGATAATAGTTGATTGTTTATCACTGTTGTTGTATACATGTGTGTTGTGAAATTCATATAATCAACACTATATGGTAATTGACTGTGTCTAATTCCAGTTCAGAAAGAATGAATATTTTAAAATAACGAATATTTCAAAATAATATTCAGTAAAAGATCAAAATCTGATTTTGATGTTTGATTTGGGATGGACACGAAATTATTTAAATATGTAAAGTTGTGTTGTTTAGATTTGCGCCATTTTGATGAGAACGATATTTATATCGATTTTATTCATTTTTATAATGAATATCGAAAAGTAATTGATTTCGAAATCTATAGATTCAAAATATTATCATTTATATATATTAATGATATGGAATATTCAATTTTGATTTAAAATTGAATATGAAGTTGAAATCGTTTTGAAAACTAATTTAAAACGATTTATAATATACGTTTTAAATGGAAATCGACTATATATATATATATAATATATAATATAATGGCCTGAATAGAACATGTCGCGCTGCGGCAGTTCGCGAATTTCGACCATTGACTTCGAATGGACATTACGGGAGATCCGACCGTCGAATTCTCCTAAGACTGGAACCGTTGGATTTGAATCGAAAAGAGCTTTCTAATGAATATTAGAGATTTGAAATGTAACAGCTGGATTTGGAATTATGTCCAAATGAAATTTGGAAAAGGTCATTGTAAGTGCAGTTCAATGGCCGTTTTTGGAAATTGACAGTACGGGCCTTGATAAAATTATAAAAAATATCAATAATTAGTGTAAAATCATAAGAAATAATTTGGAAAGAACAGGGATGAAAAATTCCATATTTGAAAAGATAGAAATATAGTTTTATCGAAATGAACTAGTTATGAACTAGAATTATAATCCAATACTTTTAAATAAATAAATTGGATTTGAAATGGTTTTAAAAATAACCAGAATTTCCAATATATGAATTGGAATGGATTTTAATTGAAATTATCTTTGGAATATTTCGATATTGGACTCCGTGATTATACAGACATTATGCTGGAGGAGTTTGGAAGATATATATATATATATATATATATATATATATATATCGTTATTCCAATACGATGTTTGTTGAGTTCAAAATTTGATATTGAATATAAGCCGATATATTTTCTATTCAGAGCCTGGTACTTAATATCAAATGGGATTTTGGGTTTGTCGTGAACAGTGTCTTCACTAACACTGTTCTTAAGCCCAGTTGAGAAAAGATTAAATCTTTTTAGTAAAATTTAATGTAGTTTACCAATTAATGAACATTTAATTAGGGTTGAAAGGGAATGTAAATCAGGTTTATTGTGAACTGTGTTTTAACGACATTCATTCTTTAACCCGAATTGCAGTGAAATGTGATTTGGAATTCATAAATCTTCATTCAAAGATTTAATGGAATTTCCAAAGTAAAGTTTTCCAATTAAATAAAATAAATTGGAATGGAATGGGATTCTATTTGATAATAATCGGAATGAACTTCTATGGAGGAAGACTAATAATATATATGGAATTTAAAAGGCTTTGCCGTTGTTCCATCTATAATTTTAGTCGGATACGGAAATTGATATTGATTATATATTGGTTCGTTTTTCTATGAAAATTCCATGATGAATGGAATGTGATGTTGGGTTTATCATGAACTGTGTTTTAAAAGACATTAACTCTTTAACCCAGTTAAAGACAGGATTTATTTCCTGAATTGGAAAAATCATTAAGTAATGATTGTTGGAAATTAAAACTGAATTAGAGTTTTAATGAATCTTTAAATAGATTGAAAGGTGAATTTGATAACTAAAATTATCAAATCCAAGAAATGATTGAGAATGGAGTATCACCAGTTTTGCTCCAAGCGTTAATTAAATCTTTAATTAGATTTGAGCGTGAAATGGTAATCAATTTTACCGATAACACCGTGGTGTTAGATATGAAGTAGTACCAGTTTTGCTTCATGGGATGAATAGGTTGGGATAAGGAAATTAAACAAATGATTACTTCGGTAAGGTGCGCTAATCCCGACTAGCTTGGGAAACCTTAATATGGTTTGAAATGATATCCAAAGAAAGATTAAATAATAAATTTAAAGAATTTATCTTTGATAAAATTAATGGGAACCTTTCCCAAAGGATATGAATACTTAAATAAAAGAATATTCAGAATTGGAATGAGGCTTATGTTGTGTTTTTATAGCACTTGTTTATTATATATGCGAGTTATTTAGAAAGACCAAGTTTATCTCATTCTGAATAACTGAATCGGCGATGAGTCGACGATGAAAATGGTGTTGAAGACCGAAGGTCTTCACATCTTTTGGATGATTACTGATGTCTTGATTGGGCTGTACACCCAAGACAAGGTAATAAGTGGTGAACGTTCCTGAAACACCCCACCTCCGTTAGGGTCACTCTCAAAGGGAATGCCCTAATTTTGGTGGAGGTTTATAAGTATAAGTCACAGATATACAAGACAGATATAAGAACACATATTTTTGAGCAGCGAAAAACAACAACATCTTTTATTTCAACAAAATACGTGTTCACAAAAACATGCCATACTTGTCTTACAATTCTTCCAAAGACATAACAACTTCATAACTGTCTTGATTACATTATTAAAGAAGCATAAAGAAAACATAAATAAACTGCAAAAGTCCCATGATTGCTGTCCAAAGCCATAGTCCAAAACGGAAAAGATCCAAGCAATACATTCTTTCTCTTCAAGCTGGATGTGAAATCTGGTCAAGCTGCGGTATTCCCTCCCTGTGGACCTAGGGGGGGACGAAAGAAAAGAAGGCGAAAGAAAAGTAGAGTCAGACATAAAGCCTGAGTAAGTCTAGGACTATTCAGTCTATGAATAAAGAACTGGGTATGATAAGTATAAACTGGGAATGGGAAAGCACCATAAACTAAGTTAAGTTGTCTAGGGTCGGATAAACTATCGTACCCCATATTAATCTCTGTACCCATATAAACTAGTTCCCAACAGGCACCCCATAATCAGGGTGAAGTGATCCATTTTATGATGATCGGCTCCTACTCGCATAGTTACATGTGTCTTACGGCCCCCGATGTTGTAGTTACCTATGCTGGTCCCACCATGGGGTGTATCAAGTCCCATGGTGGCGGCCCGACACAACTCTAGAATGCACAGGTATGCTACTGGTGCCCAGTGCCTTATTTTTCTGCGTCGGAGTGTGTGCACGCCCGCAACCCGTTAGAACCCACACTGCTGCACCACCGCCGTCGATTTGACCTCTTACAGTCAGCCCAGTAATCGTGCCCCACCCTGCCTAGTTTAGGGTATCCTGATACACCTTGTAGGGTTACTGCTGAAAAGGGTCCCCTGCTACTAGGTTTTGTATTTCTAGCCAACATGCTAAGTTGGTTAAGTGTTTAATAAACCTAACCCCCAATCAGTTTGTTTAGTTTAGTATGTTCCATTTTGATTAAGTATTAATATAATTTACTTAATCCTATCAATCCTGACTCAGCCTTAATTGTCTTATTAAAGCCTTGACCTCTCACATTAGACAGGTATTGTTGTGGCTGCCTGTTGCCGGTTGGGTCCGGGCAGTCTTACGCCACAACTCAGTCTAACCTCGGGTCCTTATTGGGCTCCGTGTTTAACCACCCACATTGGATAGGTATTGTTGTGACTACTGGAAAGTCGGGCGGTTCCGGGCTGGTTTACATCACAACTCAATCCAACCTCGGGTTAAACACATCGTATTTTCTACATTTACATATTTTGTCTCTTTTCTTTTTATATGTAAATATTTGCGGCCTATTATTCAAATTCATGATTAAAATTTATTTATGCCACTTAATTGCTTTTCAAGATTGTTGGCATGCGTCAAACATGCCAATACATATGTTCTATATTTTAGCCCAAACGTCATTACCCCCGTTTTACACGTTCGCTCCAATGTAAGGTGTGTTGGGTTTAATACTTAAACCCAATTTAGCCAAATGAAAAAGGGGAGGCTAATAACATGGTGTTTATAAGGTAACATGAAAAAAAGGGGAGTGTGAACGCATGAACTTGCAACGAACGATTCAATTAACATAAAGTGGCACATGTGAACTTGCAGTTGTAACAGCGTATAATTATGGCATAAACAATACTTAAACATGAATCATTCTATTCATATAATCATGGCATAAACAATACTTTAACATGAATCATTTTATTCATATGATTATGGCATAAACAATACTTAAACATGAATCGTTCTATTCATATAATTATGGCATAAATAATAATTAAACATGAATCATTCTATTCATGTAATCATGGCATAAAACATACCTAAACTTAAATCATGGTTTTTATTCTATCTATGTAAACTTGCAAGTGGAATGTAATTCTAATATAATTCTAATGTAACTTATGTGTCACATATATTATCATATGATTATGATAACAACATAAGCCTAAAAACATGTTTTCAACTAGGCATAATAACAAACATAGTTTAGTCATGTTCATAAAATTAATACAAGTTCACAAAGATGCTTGCTTTTGTCACTATCACAAAAGCATGATTTTTATACTTGAACTATGATGCCAATTCCAACATAACTTCATATGAATCATAATACTCAAATGGATCAAATTACACTAAAGATGACCATAAAATTATACGTCATGTTGGCATAACGGTAAATCATATACTTGCATGAATCTCAAATAAACTATTACAACATATAGTTGTTACTTTCAACATGAATCATATACTTGCAATTATCAAATGGGTGTTGTAAATAACTGTAATGTCCCGCATTTTTACCGGTTCGTAATTGAATATTTAAATCAGTTTAAATATTGAATTCATAATATAAATGGGTTTATATATTAATTAAAACGAAGTTGAACGTATAAAAATATATATTAAATAAAATTGAGCTCATAACGACGTTGCAGTTCGTAATTTAACGTTCTGAACTTCAACTGAGTGTACAGGAACCAGTTTAAATCGGATTTCTGCAAAACAAGAAATATTGGAATCTGTTAAACTGTATCTTTCTGACAGAAGTGAAATATTGAGATTTCGTCGGGTAGATTGCAAGATATGTCAAAATCAAATATTCAGAAAGTCGCTATGAAATCGTATATCGACCATAACGGTTTATTTGAAATAACTTGATATCGGTTTCAAATTTTGACAAGGTTCTTTTGAGGCGTAGTGATAATTTAATTTTTAGAATTTTACTGTAATTTTTAATTAATTAAATACGCAACTTTTTATTTGAAGTATTTCGCACCCTGTATCGATATTTTTGGGGTTTCAAAATATGAGTTAATCTACCGGTATTATTATATTTTTTGGGTCGTGACATCTCGTTGGACACAACCGTAATCTTACTTCTGTCTGTAGCAGCTCGGACATAAAGAAAATCTTAGTGTAACTGCCGACCAAACCATCCCCAAACCCACTTCTTCCCGGGTTCCCCACTTTCTCGTTTCTCCATGTTTTCTAAAACTGAGACCGCTGTTAACTTTAACATGCCTGAAGGATATCAGGGGCCATTCCTTAACATGTGTATAAGGTATCAACGTCATGCCTTAACATGCCTTTTGTCTTGCCTTTCAATGTTACTGTAATAAACTACCTTGCCACTGACATAAACGCATTTCTTCCCATGCACCCTACTGCATCATGTCTCAATATGGCGGACAATCCTTTTCTTTCGCCCATGGTAACAAGTCACTTGGATCTTTGCTTTGTTTTCCTTTCCTAGCTAACAGTATGTAGCCTATATCTATATATGTATAAAATATATAGGATGCAAGAAAACTGCACTTCAGACGATATGCAAACCTTCCAACCCAAGAACTGACTCATCCAACCGGCTAGTCAACACATAAATATATGTAAGCTCAAATCCCAAGCTTGGTATATATCCTATACAGTGTACCACAAAGTGAATTTTCACTACCCTTGCCGACAAAGAAATGAATTCCACATGCCTACTGTATGCTATAATTGATAGCTACATATATTATCAAATCATAATCTTTCTTTATACGCCTAAGGTGTGTATATTTTCTACCTCAATATATAAGGCTGTTCCTTTTCCTTGGTAGCTTTGCACATGGACCATACCTGCTGATTATCTTCGTACGTACTGTAAGGAAGAGATATGTATGTGAATTTCAAAACATACAATATATTTCCAGATCCTTGCCCGTATTTTCACATCACCAACCTAAATACCTTCACTGCTAAGCTACTGTATTTCGTGGATGACCCGTACCTAATACTTCATCCTTTCCACCCAACAAATAGACAAAATAATGGACTACTGAAAGGAACACACACGCCTTTTCACACATACAACTCATGCAGCCTAAAACATAGCAGTGCAGTGAAGTCCTATACGTCCTTTCTCTAATGTCTAATACTTCATACCGAAGTAAACAGGCAAACCTATTCTTTTAGAGTGGTAGGTGCTATTCCTTGGCCATCAAGGAGTTTAACGGTATAAATACACTAAAGTTTCTTCATTTTCCTCTGGACTTCAGGAGATAAAAACCGCATGTAAATGGCGGCTAAAAGGGAATAAAGCAAAACAAAAACCATACAATCAAATAATGGTTTAATGAAACTCCTGCCATAACCGACCGTATGTATATTCGAATCACTTGTTTCTCACGGAAAAGCAAGAAGAAGCGACGGTGTACGATATTGGGTGGGTTTCATTCGTAAGTGGGGAAGAATGGTCATTCAAAGTGGCGCAAGCTGTACGTTGTGTTCACGGGAGCGAGGCGTGGTGAGTACTGGTTGAACGGTAAAGAAGATAGAGGGATTAGTACAGATGTATGACGGGTTGATGCAGTTTAACGGAAGCCTGTACATGCCGTTTTAGGGATGGTGGGGTGATGCGTGATAATGGACTATTACTGTGTGAGCAATAGGAGGTTGGTAGGACGTGGTTCCGGTTTATGGTGGAGGTGTAGAGGAATGGAAGTGGAGAAGAATGGTGGTTGTTTTGTGCATAACTGTGGTGCATGTGTTCGGATATACAATATTGTTTACATTTAAGAAGATGGAGTTGGACAAATACTGGACTAGTGAGGAGAGATGGTGGCACTTTTAGCATGCGCAGGACATGGAAATGGGAGACGTGCAAGTGTCTCTCCTGGAAGTGGAGAATTGGACACGGCTGCAGTGAGATGTGGAGGAGAGTACAAGGCAAAAAGGGAAGTTTCCTGGACGTTGAACAGTACATGCGAGAAGCTTGTACTGAGTATATAGTATTTCTGGTGAAGATGTGCAGTAGTGATGTTCGGATTGGGTTCATCAGCGACGATGGCGGTATTGTTGGTCGGAAGTGTTTGGATCGAGGAGGTAATCGTGACTGTTATTGGCAGTTGAAATTGGAGACTCTGTGCACAAAGAGATCACGTCCTTGCAGCGTGAAGACCTGGCCGAAGTGAGGGACTGTGTATGGCGATCGAGTGCCATGAGCGAGTGACGGTGTGATTCAGTTTTGAAAAGAAGCGTAAGCGGGCTTGGACGTGCGATACTGGACTGACGCAAATCGTTATTTAACGGTTAACGCGCCAAGGTGAGTAAATTCACTAACTTTGTTTTATTTAAAATATTTTAATTATATTTTGAATAATGATTGAATGCTGTGTGATGGTTGGTTAGATAAATTACAGTTAAATGGGTTGAAATAAATATATGTCATTGCATATGCACACATCATTGGTTGGATACTGATTTGAATAACACCTATGGATGCGGAAATCGGTTGGAGGAATTCAACCGGATTCCTAAATAATTATATGTACTGTTTGTGCACTAGTTGAACCATGTTGAATGGAAATTCAACGTTATTTCGATAAACGATATCGATTAATTAAGGAAGTGACAGCAACCGACATAAATCCATCGTTGGGTCGAGAAATTGAGTTGCCGATAGGCGGATCGCCGAAGTTGGTTATAAGAATTATATTTTTATAATTAAAGCGAAATTTTAAATTATAATAGACGTTCTATTATAAACTGACATTTTATGGTTCGTTTTATAAAGTAGATAAAACTGATTATTTGATGAGTTATGAAACTGTAATTATTCGGCAAGTAAATCTTGAATAATTATTTTAATACAAATCGGTTAGGGAATATTATTGGATTATATTAATCAAACAAGGAGAAGTAATTAAATCAGTTAACGAATTAACTGGTGAATTGAAGTTGATCAAATCAACTGTTTTATTAGAAATTGTTTATTTAAATAATTTCGATTAATCTATGCTAATGACTTAGCGAGAAATTGATCAAAATTAATAAGATTTATTATTAATTACTTTTCAATTAATGAAGTATAAATGATTATTGAACTGAGCACAATTAGTTATTATTTATTTAGGCAACTAATATGTTATGAAGAAAATTGTTTACTTCAGCAATGATAATTACTATTTAATTATGTTAATTAAAGCAAGTGTTTCTTAAATGGAGTACATTTAAGATGTTATTGAGTTGGGAAAGAGATATCAAGATTTTTGTAATGGAAAGGGATGTCAAGAATTTGTAACGGCGAGAGGTGTTGCGATTAATTATAAAGTGGGATATAGTAGCATATTGCAAGTCCCAGAACTATAGCGATAAAGTAACGCTGTTGACTAGGCTTAAGCGTGACTGTTATGTCAAGATTAGTTATAAAGGGATATAGCAGCGTATAGCTAGTTTGAACTGTAACGATAAATGAAACGCTGTTAACCAAACTTAAGCGTGATGTTATATACAGTAGCACTTCCTAGGCAAGGAAAACAGTTTGGTTTGAAATTTGCTTATTCAAAAGAAACAAGTAATGACGTTTGTCCAAAGAAATGTAAGAACGAATGTTAAATAGAAAGTGTCGGTGATTTGTGTGATATTGGTTGTACATTGAATGGATGTTGTTTTTACTTCGATAGTTAAACAACCAACTATCGAAGTGTTTTGACCATCGTTGTCGATACGGAGAGACCGGTTGGATTTGATACCCGAGAACCACTCCGTATAGGCATAGGCGTTGCGAATTAGATTATGCTGAAGATAATCGAAGACGGAGTGAAAATTCAAGAACTGTTATGTTTGTTCAGTCCCAGGACAACTTGTATGGACGAATGTCTGACAGAGTACTCCTAACGGTCACACAAGACGTTCTTTTCATGATATTACGTCTGGTGGCGGAGAAATTCGTTTCTCTTGGCTTTTATACCCGTAATATTTTTGGGAAGATCAACTAGTGATTTGACGGGTTTGACGATGTGGCATTTAAAGTGTATGGTGGCCAGATGTTCTAAAAGGTAGACGTAACCTCAAGCTTCACAACCGGGAAATGACAAAAATCGGGCAGGCAGCATGGCTATGTGGGTCGCTCCCATTAGGGTGTATAATCACCTATCTAGAGAAATTCCTTTTGTTTCTAAATCTATCGATTCTGCCCATTCGGGAACGGTGGTTTGAGCCCAACCGTTGGTGATATACATTCGATACACTCAAGCGAAATGAGTGGTCGGTCATGTGTGGGCCGGGTTGCAAGACGTTCTTGTTGAACCCAGGTGTATTCGCCTCTAGAGATACATTTTCGGCAGGTGGTCCCATACCTTGTCATAGTTGGAATCCAATCTCCAATAAGCGCCCTGCGGTTTTTGATTTTATACTATATATGTAGAGCGTGAGATGCAAACGTTCTACTATTTGGTTATTTACTTGATTAGACATTATGATAATATCACTGGATTTTGATATCAAAATATTTTGGGTTATAGTAAGGTAAAAACCGTCCATGTTTATGTGTGGGCTGGTCTTACTATTATCCTTTTTGTTTCAAAAAGGATTTTCAAAGTTAAGCCATATGGTTGGAATTTACTCACACCAGTCCCATGACTGACCCAGAGTTTATTTTGTTTGTTTTCCCTAAACTCTTGGGTGCCCAAATTTGTACGGGCAGTCAAGTGTTTCAGGCTTTTACAGATACGCTTGAAGGAGATAAAAGCAGAAGACTTCACCGTTAGTATTTAGAGACTATTTCCGCTGTGATATGATATATTGTACTCTGATAATGGTATGTATATACAATACAGTTTTGTATTTCAAAGTTATGTTATATAATATATTTTATTCGTTCCGCTGTGAGATTCGTGTTTACTCTGATTCTGCTCAGTTGTGTTCTTCTTCTTCTTCTTCTTCTTCTTCTATTCTATTAGTTCTATCTTTTCTATCTCACCCTCTAATTTCTTTCTATTAATGATCCGGTATTTTCGATGTCTGAACAGTCGACGCTGGGTTTTGTGTCGATTTTCGGAGTCGAAAATCCCTGGGTCGTTACAATAACTACCACAAACATGTAGTTTTCAATATGAATCATATGCTTGCGAATATCAAATCGTATACCACAACATTCCCAAATCGTTTAGAGTCAAAGCAACATACAAATATAGATTATTATCGCCACAATTCCATTTCTTACTTTACACAAATCAACACAATTATTTAATTCACATCGGAATAGCACTCTACTTACAACGTTTGATGAATCTTCAATTCAGGAATCTGAATTCTGAATTTGGAGATGCTATCCTTTGTTGTAGGCGTTGCTTTGATTTGATTAACGTTGCTTTAAGCTTTTGATTTATCTCCTAATTGTCTCTCTATTTCTGACGGCCATCCTTAGTCTCTCCTCAGCAGCATGACGGTCTCATCTCCATTTTAGTTTGTGTGAATTAGGTTTAGTCTTAGGTCCTTTTTATAGAGTTTGTGAGTTAATTTAGACCGTCGATGGAGCTTGGTTCAATAATAGCCGTTCGTTTGAAGGGGAGACCAACCAGGAGCTGACACCTAGCCCTAGTGACAAGGCAAGGCTCAGAAAATCGACCAAACTCAGACTCGGCCAGCCAAGACCTGACCAGTAGGTCATTCTGACCTGGGCACACTTGGCAGGTGCGCCAGGCTAAAAAATGTACTGGCGCACTTTCCAAGTGCGCCAGTTCATTTTTGTTCTGGCGCACTTCCCAAGTGCGCCAGTGCATTCTGATCCGTTTACTGGTTTTTCGCCCAATTTCGTTCGTCCATATCTTCTTCATACGATACCCATTTTTCGCATACTCGGACTCTATCTCAAGCAGAATTCCGAGACGAGCGCAATGTCGTATCCCGTTTCTCTTAATTCTTTGATTTGAAATTAGTTATACTTTAATTTGTGAATCTCACTGTTATAGAATACACGGGGTGTTACATTCTCCCCCATTTAAAGAATTTCGTCTCCGAAATCTTCAAGTTCAGGAAGAATGTACATCCTAACATCCAAGCATCCATCTACTCATCCATCAAACACGAGCATCCATTGTCCTTAAAAGACTTCTAATGCTTCATGATCATATGCGAAGTGTGTGTGTACATGTACTTATCTAATGCAAAATCAGGCGGTCTACTGATTCAGTTGACCTCCTTAATGTGAATTATGTAAGTGCCATGAATCCATTATGTATGCAAATTTTCCTATTCATGATTCTATATGGGTGCGCAATCATTCATACAAATGCAACATCCATATGACAACACATTAAAGTTCAACCATATACGAATGCAAACATATATGCATATGCAATATGAAGTGACTGAGCCGATCTAAAACCTAGATTGTGTGTGTATATGCAACCACGAGCAACCACTAGCAATCACTTGCAACCACTTGCAACCATCATCCATAACATGTTTCAATTACATGTTTCCATCCAAAGGGTTTCTTCCTAAAAGATAAGGTTGAGGAGATATACCTAAAAAGATAGATAAAAGCGCAACCTAAGGAAAAAGGAAATATCAAAGATGTACCCTCGAAAAGAAAAGGGTAGGCTGCGCGTATTCTAGCTTCAGTTTCCCAAGTTGCATCTTCTTCGGCGTTGCTCAACTGAACTTTGACGAGCTTGACTTCGCGGTTGCGTAGCTTCTTCACTTCCGTTCCTAATATGCGGGTTGGAACTTTCCTTACGGTTGCTTCACGTTCCACTTCAGCTTCTTCTAGGATATTTGGCTCTACCACTTCAGCAGACTCATGTAGACATTTTCGGAGATGTGAAACGTGAAAAACGTTGTGAACTCCGGTCAATTTTTCGGGTAGCTCTAATCTATAGGCCATTTTCCCAATTTTCTCGACAATAGGGAATGGCCCTACGAACCTTGGTGCTAGCTTTCCTGTGGTTCCAAAATGAAAAACGTTCCTTAGCGGAGATACCTTAAGAAAAACTATGTCTCCAACCTCAAATTCAAGGTCGGTCCTTCTCTTGTCGGCGTAGGACTTTTGTCTGTCTTGGGCCGTCTTCATCCTTCTTCGTATTAAGTCTACTTTCTCTGAAGTCTCTCGGATCATATCTGGTCCAAGTATGAGCTTATCAGTAGACTACCACCAACAAGTGGGCGATCGGCATGGTCTTCCATATAAAGCTTCGAAGGGCGCCATTCCGATGGTTGCTTGATAGCTATTGTTGTAGGCAAATTCCACCAAAGGAAGATGGTCTTCCCATGTCCCTCCGAAATCAAGGACGCACCGTCTTAAAAGGTCCTCCAAAACTCTGTTCACTCTTTCCGTTTGGCCGTCAGTTTGGGAATGATAGGCTGTGCTCAAGCATAACTGTGTGCCTACAGCTTCTTGCAGACTCCGCCAAAACTCACTTGTGAAGATAGGGTCTCGGTCACTAACAATGCTGGAGGGTATTCTATGGAGTCGAACAATTTCCTTGAGGTAAAGGGATGCTAGAGATGAGGCAGTTCTTTTACTTTTGATAGGTAAAAAGTGGGCGCTTTTAGTAAGCCTATCCACTATTACCCAAATACTAGTGTTGCCTCTCCTAGACCTAGGCAGCCCATCGATGAAGTCCATTGAGATGCTATCCCACTTCCACTGCGGGACCTCTAGAGGATGTAGGAGACCGCCAGGCTTTTTCTGTTTCGCCTTAACCTGTTGGCACACCATACACTTAGAAACGAAATCTGCCATGTCCTTCTTCATGCCGTTCCAAAAGAAAGTCTCTTTATGTCCTCGTACATTTTATCTCCGCCTGGGTGTATCGTCATCTTGGAGTGATGTGCTTCCTCGAGAACCTTCATTACTAAATCCCTTGTCTGTGGGACGCATAGTCTTCCGTCTCGCCTTAGCCAACCCTTATCGTCGATGGAGTATCTGTTGAGGTGACTTGAAGTCTCACCCCTAATTAGTCTATCAATCGTCTCCACAAGCTGAGGGTCCTCGCGTTGTGCTGTCCCTATCGAGTCCACTAAAGTCGGGCGTACTTCGAGAGATGCTAGCAAGCCTGGTACAAAATCGGAGGAGGGCCTAAAGTCAAAGCTGGCTATAAACTCTAGGCTTTGTCTTTCAACAAACAACGGGCTTAGGGTTAGTTTCTTTCAGCTCAACGCATCTGCCACTACGTTGCCTTTGCCCGGAGTGTAGGAGATCTCGAAATCATACGAGGCAAGAAACTCCATCCATCTCTGTTGCCTCAAGTTAAGGTCCTTCTACGAGAAAAGGTATTTCAATGATTTATGGTTAGTGTAAAGTTCGAACATCTCACCTAGGAGATAGTGTCGCCAAGACTTGAGGGCAAAGACGATGGCAGCTAACTCAAGATCGTGGGTCGGGTAGTTCTTTTCGGGCACTTTCAATTGTCTCCCGCCATAAGCTACTACCCTTCCTTCTTGCATTAAGACGGCACCTAGCCCTGTCCCACATGCATC
Organism: Allium sativum; assembly: GCA_030737875.1. NCBI lineage: Eukaryota > Viridiplantae > Streptophyta > Magnoliopsida > Asparagales > Amaryllidaceae > Allium > Allium sativum. The sequence continues at coordinate 582,412,856 of CM060923.1, read as the reverse complement.
TGTATAAACTGTGAACATCTTGCTTCCATCTGGCAACGTTAAAACTGGGGCTGTTGTAAGAGCCTTTTTCAGTCGTTGGAAAGCAAACTCGCAATCCAAGTCCCAATTGAACATGAGATTCTTCTTGGTCAACTTTGTAAGCGGAGCTGATATCTTTGCAAAATCTCTGATGAATTTCCGATAGAAGCCTGCTAGCCCGAGAAAGCTTCGGACCTCTGTTGCGTTCTTTGGTGTCTTCCAATCCTGCACCGCTACTACCTTAGCCGGGTCTACTGCTAATCCTTCCTTGGATACTATGTGCCCAATAAATCTTACTTCCTCTCTCCAAAAGTGGCATTTGGAGAATTTGGCTTTTAGCTGATGGACTCGCAGAGTTTCCATGATTGCCCTTAGGTGTTGAGCATGTTCCTCTTCACTCTTTGAGAAGATAAGGATATCGTCTACGAAGACCACTACGAACTTATTGAGGAAATCTCTGAACACCCTACTCATTAGGTCCACGAAGTAAGCAGGTGCGTTTGTCAAGCCGAAAGGCATGACAAGCCATTCAAAGAAGCCGTCTAGGGTTCTAAATGCCGTTTTATCGATGCTATCTTCAGCCACCATTAGCTGATGAAAACCGGTCCCTAAATCAAGTTGGGAGAAAACAGACGCAACTACAAGCTGATCAAACAGATCGTCAATTCTGGGGAGAGGGTGCCTATTCTTTTTCGTTAGCTTGTTGAGCTCCCTATAGTCAACACATAGACGGAGTGAGCCATCCGCCTTTGTAGCGAACACCACTGGAGCGCCCCATTCTGAAATGCTCCTCCTAATGAACCCCTTCTCTAGAAGCTCTTTAATCTGTTTACTGAGCTCTTTCCTTTCACGTGGAGCCATGTGTCTAACGGGCAACGCAACGGGCTTTGCATTATCTACAAGATATATGCGGAAGTCTATCTCCCGCTTCGGAGGCAAGCCCTTAACCTCTTCGAAGACATCCGGATATTCCCGGACCACTCTAACTGATTGCAAATTTTCAACAGAGGCATCTAGCGATTCAAGATAACTAATCATAACCGCATACGAGGGATTACAAGAAATTTCCAAAGTGTTACCGAGCTGGGTTAGGAGCCTAACAACCCTTTTCTCACAATCAAGGATGGCCCCATTACTGGATAGCCAATCCATGCCCAAAATCAAACCATATCCCGAAAAGCCCAAAACAAAGGCACTACATCTAAATTCTACGCTTAGAATAGAAATTTTCAATCCCACACAGATCATAGACAAATGAGCCGGGCCCCCAATTGGGTTTGAAACAATTAATGGGTCCTCTACTATACTATTTTTTAGGTGCAGAGCTTCTACTAAAGCAGACGAGATAGAGTGTGATGCACTGGAATCAAATAAAGTGCGAACGGGGTGATCATAAAGATAAGCTACACTTTCTACAGAAGTATTTATACCTCGCTGTTGCAGAGGTGGCGCTTCTAGCACACGAACCTGCGCCCTCGAGGTGGATCTAGCCCTCTGCCCCTGTGTCCTCGTTTCTTTGGGCAGTCCTTAGCCATGTGGCCTGTCTCACCGCAAGAAAAGCACCCACCATTCATCTTGGCCTTCTTTTTCCGGCAATCTTTCACTAAGTGTCCCACTTTGCCACAGAAATTACACTTCCTCTTCTCTTTATTGTCTTTCCCGCCCTTCTTGAAGTCTGTCTTCTTAGGATGCAAACCCTCTTTCTTCCCTTGAGAGCTTTCTGCCTTTGTCTCCTTCTTGCCCTTATCCTCTTCGTTCAGCAATACCATCTGTACCAACCTTTCATATGTAACTCCCATGGGTATATGGGTCATGGCCAAACTGTGTAATGGCTCATTCAACCCTTTGACAAAACGAAGAGCCTTCTTGTGCGGGGTGTTGACTAGGTCCATTCCGAACCTAGCCAGCTCATCGAATTGATTAACGTACTCCTTGACTATTTTGTTCCCTTGCTTAAGAAATAAGAATTTTTCCAACTGCAAACTCCTTTCCGCGTCTGAGAGAAATTTAGCCTCAAACCTTGCCCTAAAGTCCTCCCATGTTTCCATTGGTCTTTCGGCATTCGTGACTTCCCACCAGTAGGAAGCCTCACCTTTTAGTAGCCATACTGCCAGTTGTACTTTCTGTCTATCTTCTATCTCAAAGATGACGAATAAGTCCTCGGTTTCTTTCAGCCAATTTCTAGCTGCCACGAAGGACTCAGTTCCATGAAAATCCTTTCCTCCCATAGCTTTAAAATCTTTACATATCTTAGAAAAAGTGTTTCCCCGTGGAGGAGGTGGAGGACGAGGTGCTGCTGCAGCCGGATGATTCCCTGCAGCTGGGGGAGGAGGAACGGTAGGGCCTGGCTGAGTGGCCCTTGCTTCTAAGAATCGTCTAAACCAACCAGGTATTGGTACACCCTCTGGCAAGTTAAGTTCTTCGGACATGCTGAAACAAAAAGGATAGATTCAAAACGAAGGATAAGAGATAGTACCTATGGCTTTGGGAGACTTTGCCTTTTTAAAATAAAATAATATTTTATCTTTTAAAAATGCTTCTTTAAATTTTCTTTTGAAAATAAATTTTCAAAACTTTTTATCTTATCTGGTAAACCTATGCTCTGATACCAAGTGAAACACCCCACCTTCGTTAGGGTCACTCTCAAAGGGAATGCCCTAATTTTGGTGGAGGTTTATAAGTATAAGTCACAGATATACAAGACATATATAAGAACACATATTTTTGAGCAGCGAAAAACAAAAACATCTTCTATTCAACAAAATACGTGTTCACAAAAACATGCCATACTTGTCTTACAATTCTTCCAAAGACATAACAACTTCATAACTATCTTGATTACATTATTAAAGAAGCATAAAGAAAACATAAATAAACTGCAAAGGTCCCATGATTGCTGTCCAAAACCATAGTCCAAAACGGAAAAGATCCAAGCAATACATTCTTTCTCTTCAAGCTGGATGTGAAATCTGGTCAAGCTGCGGTATTCCCTCCCTGTGGACCTGGGGGGGAAAACGAAAGAAAAGAAGGCGAAAGAAAAGTAGAGTCAGACATAAAGACTTAGTAAGTCTAGGACTATTCAGTCTATGAATAAAGAACTGGGTATGATAAGTATAAACTGGAAATGGGAAAGCACCATAAACTAAGTTAAGTTGTCTAGTGTCGAATATACTATCGTACCCCATATTAATCTCTGTACCCATATAAACTAGTTCCCAACAGGCACCCCATAATCAAGGTGAAGTGATCCATTTTATGATGATCGGCTCCTACTCGCATAGTTACATGTGTCTTACGGCCCCCGATGTGGTAGTTACCTATGCTGGTCCCACCATAGGGTGTATCAAGTCCCATGGTGGCGGCCCGACACAACTCTAGAATGCACAGGTATGCTACTGGTGCCCAGTACCTTATTTTTCTGCGCCGGAGTGTGTGCACGCCCGCACCCCGTTAGAACCTACACTGTTGCACCACCGCCGTCGATTTGACCTCTTACAGTCAGCCTAGTAATCGTGCCCCACCCTGCCTAGTTCAGGGTATCCTGATACACCTTGTAGGGTTACTGCTGGAAAGGGTCCCCCGCTACTAGGTTTTCTATTTCTAGCCAACATGCTAAGTTGGTTAAGTGTTTAATAAACCAAACCCCCAATCAGTCTGTTTAGTTTAGCATGTTCCATTTTGATTAAGTATTAATATAATTACTTAATCCTATCAATCCTGACTCAGCCTTAATTGTCTTATTAAAGCCTTGACCTCTCACATTAGACAGGTATTCTTGTGGCTGCCTGTTGCCGGTTGGGTCCGGGCTGTCTTACGCCACAACTCAGTCTAACCTCGGGTCCTTATTGGGCTCCGTGTTTAACCACCCACAATGGATAGGTATTGTTGTGACTACTGGACAGCCGGGCGGTTCCGGGCAGGTTTACATCACAACTCAATCCAACCTCGGGTTCAGCACATTGTATTTTCTACATTTACATATTTTGTCTCTTTTCTTTTTATATGTAAATATTTGTGGCCCATTATTCAAATTCATCTTTATTGATTAAAATTTATTTATGCCACTTAATTGCTTTTCAAGATTGTTGGCATGCGTCAAACATGGCAATACATATGTTCTATATTTTAGCCCAAACGTCATTACCCCTGTTTTACACGTTCGCTCCAATGTAAGGTGTGTTGGGTTTAATACTTAAACCCAATTTAGCCAAATGAAAAAGGGGAGGCTTATAACATGGTGTTTATAAGGTAACATGAAAAAAAAGGGAGTGTGAACGCATGAACTTGCAACGAACGATTCAATTAACATAAAGTGGCACATGTGAACTTGCAATTGTAACAACATATAATTATGGCATAAACAATACTTAAACATGAATCATTCTATTCATATAATCATGGCATAAACTATACTTTAACATGAATCATTTTATTCATATGATTATGGCATAAACAGTACTTAAACATGAATCGTTCTATTCATATAATCGTGGCATAAATAATAATTAAACATGAATCATTCTATTCATGTAATCATGGCATAAAACATACCTAAACTTAAATCATGGTTTTTATTCTATCTATGTAAACTTGCAAGTGGAATGTAATTCTAATGTAATTCTAATGTAACTTATGTGTCACATATATTATCATATGATTATGATAACAACATAAGCCTAAAAACATGTTTTCAACTAGGCATAATAACAAACATAGTTTAGTCATGTTCATAAAATTAATACAAGTTCACAAAGATGCTTGCTTTTGTCACTATCACAAAAGCATGATTTTTATACTTGAACTATGATGCCAATTCCAACATAACTTCATATGAATCATAATACTCAAATGGATCAAATTACACTAAAGATGACCATAAAATTATACGTCATGTTGGCATAACGGTAAATCATATACTTGCATGAATCTCAAATAAACTATTACAACATATAGTTGTTACTTTCAACATGAATCATATACTTGCAATTATCAAATGGGTGTTGTAAATAACTACCACAAACATGTAGTTTTCAATATGAATCATATGCTTGCGAATATCAAATCGTATACCACAACATTCCCAAATCGTTTAGAGTCAAAGCAACATACAAATATATAATATTATCGCCACAATTCCATTTCTTACTTTACACAAATCAACACAATTATTTAATTCACATCGGAATAGCACTCTACTTACAATGTGTGACGAATCTTCAATTTAGGAATCTGAATTCTGAATTTGGAGATGCTATCCTTTGTTTATAGGAGTTGCTTTGATTTGATTAACGTTGCTTTAAGATTTTGATTTATCTCCTAATTGTCTCTCTATTTCTGACGGCTATCCTTAGTCTCTCCTCAGCAGCATGACGGTCTCATCTCCATTTTAGTTTATGTGAATTAGGGTTAGTCTTAGGTCCTTTTTATAGAGTTTGTGAGTTAATTTAGACCGTCGATGGAGCTTGGTTCAATAATAGCCGTTCGTTTGAAGGGGAGACCAACCAGGAGCTAACACCTAGCCCTAGTGACAAGGCAAGGCTCAGAAAATCGACCAAACTCAGACTAGGCCAGCCAAGACCTGACCAGCAGGTCATTCTGACCTAGGCGCACTTGGCAGGTGCGCCAGGCTAAAAAATGTACTGGCGCACTTCCCAAGTGCGCCAGTTCATTTTTGTTCTGGCGCACTTCCCAAGTGCGCCAGTGCATTCTAATCCGTTTTCTGGTTTTCCGCCCAATTTCGTTCGTCCATATCTTCTTCATACGATACCTGTTTTACGCAAACTCGGACTCTATCTCAAGAAGAATTCCAAGACGAACGCAATGGCGTATCCCGTTTCTCTTAATTTTTTGATTTGAAATTAGTTATACTTTAACTTGTGAATCTCACTGTTATAGAATACATGGGGTGTTACAGTTCCAGACGTACTTGGAGATCGACCGGATATGCAAGGACCTCTCTCCTGTATTGGACATACGGGACGAGGAATAAGGTGCCTCCGGTTTCGTTCAGACCCAAAATGAACTTATAAACGGATGTGTGTCTGACGTTGGATTTCATTCTGTGTGATTGATAGACATCGACTGCATAGCGTGAATTGCCTGTGTGGCATGCTGAGATGCAATTGATCAAGGCTTCTATTGAAAAGCAGAGTCTTGTGGTTGATGATCAAAGCACGACTTTAATATAGCATAGCTTTGTATAGCATTAATTTGCGAGCCTCACACCCCGGTGTGAACCAGTTACGGGAGAGGACACCAGGGAGGGCATGCGTTTCCTTCTAGCTGGGAGTGGTTTATGGGTTTGCACGCCCAGGCGTTTTACTTATGTGGATGATGGATAGCAAGGCGCCTCGGTCATGTTGGCAATGCGGGGCCGATGAATGATATGGTCTTTATACAGACTTGAGTTATGCCCCCATAGGGCGGGGAAACGCATGTTCAGGCATTTTAATTCACCCTTTGCACTTCGGGTGGACCGACCCTGACGGTCCAAGGCTTGTCTGCGCGCTTGCCTGAGGCTCGGGCTAGAGAGCCTCTATAACACCCCGTAATTCTGTAACATTAAGTTTTGCAAATTAAAGTAAAATACACTTAGCCAATTTAACATGTTAACTAGACTAGAAGGTGGAGTTAAGTAAACTTAGAACACTTAGCCATCACAGTGTGCCAAATGAACAAGGCTAAGTTAAAACATGAAAGGACAATACTTAACCATTAGGACATGTGAATTAAACAGATGTTAGGGTTAAGTTAACTAAGAGGATACTTAACCGTTATAACGTGTTAGCTAAACAGATGTGCAGGGTTAAGTTAAAAGGAACACTTAACCAATATAAGATGAAGGGGTGGGGTTAAGTAATAAGAAATACTTAACCAATATAACTTGATTTGTGGTAGGGTTAAGTCAACATGAACTACTGATAACACTTAACCAGTTTAACATGACAAATGAATGGGTTAAGTTAACTTGAATTGACTAAGGACACTTGACCAATCCAACTTGACGAGAAAGAGAACTAAATAGTAAACCTTAGTTAAGAGGACTAAGTTGTAAACCTTAGTTAAACAAACGATGGTTCAGGAAACTAAGTAGTAAACCTTAGTTAAGGGAACTAAGTAGTAAACCTTAGTAGAACACGAGAAGGAGCGAACGTCCATCTGATCTTAAAGAAGGCTCTGACAAACTGGGTTACGATGCACGCGACTTCGAGGGGACGTGAGGGTACTCTTGGTATCCCACTGTGAGGCTGCAGATGATCTGCCTGGGCTCACAGAAGTTAAGGTCTGCGTTAGAAGAACCAAGGGTATTCCTTGGTTGCAATATAAGGCAACCTAAAGACTAGGATGGACCAGCGTGATTCGGCGAGACCAGTAGCCCTGTGATAGCAACTTGTCGTCTACCTAACATCTTGAGTCAGTCGAGATACATACAGCAGAAAGGCAGAGAACTCCAAAAGACCATATACTTGCTATCTAGTTATGGGTGTGGATGGCCATAGGTTAGTGGGGCATAGAGGGCCTGCGTATAGTTCTCATTTTTCAAGGTGTGCCTTTCATTAGTTGAGGAAGGGGTCAAGTGGGAACATAGCCACTGGAAAAACAGACCTTAGCATCTGCATCGGCAGACATCTGAAAGCTCCCGACCGAGTTCAATGTTTCTTGATTTGCCCTTCCACGAGACTCGGGTCGCACATATAGAGGACATGTGCATCTAGACAGCGATAACGATCCACGACATGGGGAAAGTCTAGGAACATATACCACTCTGGGTAGTGTGTCCTAGATTAGGGCGTCGTTCGATAGGTAGCATAATCCCTAGTTGGACCTAGGTCGCGTAAACCCTAAAATCCGAGAAACGTTCAATAGGTAGCATAAACCCTAGTAGCCCTGGGTAGCATAAACCCTGGTTGGATCTAGAATGCGCTCGATAGAAAACCCTAGATTAGATCTTGGTAATAAATAATAGATGTACACCTGAAACAACCACAATTGCCGGAATTGGAACCACGTATCTGTTCTTATCAGTTTATATAGATTACTAGTTAGGTGGTGCAGAGATATAGAAATTAGAATAACAAGGTAGTAGCGAAGCAGAGAAAGTATAGAAGTGCATCCAGTTTAACTTACCTTATCATATCTTGTGCTAACCTTATGATTCCCGTCATCATGGTGTTGTCTTGTATTTTGTTAAATTCATGTCATGTTGCTTTTACCTGTTCACATGCTGAAAGTTACTGAACTTACCAGACTTTATGTCTGACTCTGTTTTCTTTCGCTTTCTTGTCTTCTGTCCCCCCCAAGGTTCGCAGGGAGGGAATATTACTACTTAATCCAGTTTTCTATCCAAGGTAAAGATTAGTCGAAGTTTTGATAGGATTCTCTTTTCCATTTCTATGGCTGGCTCACGCTACATTGGGGAATATAAATGTTATTTTACACTTCTTTATTTTGTAAGACAGATATTCTGGTATTGGAAAACAATTGTTGTACAAACTATTTTATCAATAAAGTAAAGTCCTATTTTCCGCTATTTTAATTTTGTCTGTCTTGTAATTTATCTATATCTTTTACCTATAACTCTCCACCGAAGTTAAGGCATTCCCCTTGTGAGTGACCTTAATGGATGTGGAGTGTTACAGTCTCTAAGCGGTAAGGACGATCCCTTGCCTTGGTTCACAGGCGGAAATCTAACTTCCAATACGACATTTTGCGGTTTTGATTATAGAGCCTAGTATGGCAACATAGTGGGATGGGGCACTCATGCCGTCTATGATTGATACATTTATATTTGAAATTGTTTTGACACTATACACTTATAGTAATAGTAAACTATGAAATTTCACATTCCAAGCATTTTTGGCTATTATAAGGTAAAAACTCTATCCTCCGACTTGAATTGCATTGTGCGATGGGACCTGATTCTTATAATAGCTTCATTGTTCTTTATTTAGCGTTGTGCCGTTTGTTTTATGCACTGGTATTCTTGGGGGTAAACTCGTTTTGTGTTATATGGCGTGGTCCCTTGATTTACCTAACTTTAAAATCAAATTAATAACTATTTTAATTCTCACACCAATACATGACTGGCCTGGAGTTTATTCTTTTAACCTAAAATTTGGGTGCCCCTATTTTCCATAGGGCAGCTAGTAGTTTTGGTTTTGCAGATTTATATTCATAGGATCCTGGTTTACAGCTGGAACGATATTCGGAAAGCTCTGTATCCGTTTATCTCTTTCAGTTGTGTTTTGTATTATTTTCCACTGCATTGTAATTTGTAAATCTCTGATATTTATCTAATGCAATTTATTCATTCATACTCGGTAATATTCTTGTATTCTGATATAAATTGTTGTAATAAATAATGAAATGTTCTTCGGTTTATGTTCTGTTTTGTCGTGTTCTCAACTCAATCCGGGCTTTCCTTCACGGGGAAGTTCGTGTAACGACCCGTATTTTTACGGTATTATAATTAATTAATTTAATTATATAAATAATGATTTAGAGATTTAAATGGTCATTGAATTAAATAATAGTGAATATTTAATTAATATAATAATTAAATAATATATTTAATTATGAAATAGTCGAAAATAGTGAATTGACAATATAATGTGAACTGGACAATTTGTAATATATATAATTTAGTATAGAGTTGAATTATATTAACGAATATATTATATAAACGAAGTTTGAACGTATAATTATATTATAATTAAAATCGAGCTTGAAAGGGCGCGGTAGTTCGTTAATTGGCGATTCGAACTTTAAACGAATGTACAAAAGCCATTTTAAATCGGATTTCTGTGTCTGATGGAAGAGAAAAATCGGGATGTCATCGTGTAGATTTTGATTTATGTCCAAATCAAATTTTAGAAGAGTTGCTATAGAATCGTTTATCGACCATAACGGTTTATTTGATATAACTAGATACCTGTTTTGAATTTAGACAAGATTCTTTTGAGATGTAGAGATAATTCAATTTATAGAATTTTACTGTAATTTATAACTAATTAAATAAGCAACTTTTTATTTAGAGTATTTTGCACCTTGTATCAATATTTTGGGGTTCACAATATTAGTTAACCTACCGATATTAATATATTTTTGTAACGGTGACACATTGCTCGTTACGATGGCATATTTATTTTTGTCCGTAGTGGCTTGTACACGAACAGAGTTCTACGAAAAACAGGGTACCGTTAAAACTCTAATATTATATATATATATAAACAAAAGATACATAGAGATCCACGTCATCTCAAAAAGAACCTACGGTCTCTCTTCTTCCACATCTTCAAGGTTTTAACTGCATCTTCAAAATCATTCATCCAACTTAATGCCGTATAAAATAACCTCTACAAACATTTTAATCCAAACCTGTTTACAATTCTCGCTTTAGCTATTTTAAAGCCGCCACAGTTTCCTTAATAAAATATGAGGAACCTTATTCAAGAAAAATCAAAATCAAAACAAAGAGAATTCCTAAAAATCAAATGATAATGTCTATGAGTTGCTGTGTTGGAGAGCTCTATCCTGGTACTCTCAGAATTTAGTGCGATGCAAATCTTTGGAGCTCCATGTTTTGGCAGCGAGGCTAGGAAGACCGGTTGACATCGACATAGAGAACCGAAGGGTTTATCGAGGGTGGGGTCGAGTTGCTGGCGTCAAGGCGCAACCGAGGGTGTCGAAAAAAGGAACTCCGGTGGTGTATGTCGGAGTGCGACGTCTGGATTCATGGGAGGAGGCATTGCATGCAGCAAGTCGGAAATCGGTAGGGGGTGCCGAAGGTGAAATCGAAGGCGTAGTTGGACTCAGCGAGGCAAGGGGAGTTTAATGGTGGCGCTTTGATGTCGGATGGTGGCGGGAGGTGAAGTGCGTAAATTTCCTGTAAAGGATTCATTAGTTCGATCAGAATCTGGCGTAGTGGACCAGAGATGACGTAGTGGTGCCTGGAAGGTCTGGGTTGGGATGAGAAGTTTGGTGATGCGCTTGGATTTGGGGTTCAATAAAAGGTTGGGTGTATCATTGTTGAAGGATGCACGGTTGAATGGGTTCTGTGCACATTAGGGAAGGAGACGCGAAAATGAGGATGGGGAAGGAAGGTTGCAGGTCACGGGTGAAAAGGGGTGAGGATATTTTATTTTAAATTAATTAGTAACCATATTTAAAATCTTGTTATAACTTGTTAAACCCGTATCTAGCTCATACGAAGTCCAATTGACGAACCGTCAGTTGCGTTGGGATTGTGAGCGAAGATACTGCGCATTGGGTGTTAATCGGAGCTCGTTACAATTTATAGCAAAATAAATTGTCCAGCTGAATCAAGCGATGGTCATCGTTATTAATGATGATTTTCCAATGTGAGTAAAACTCACCATCTCTGAACAGTTTGAAAAGTCCGAGTGTATACGACTTGTGCAGGATCTATAATATGGCTATGCGGAATGTATGTGATAACTTAAGCTATTCAATAGTTACGCAGGTAAAAATTCGCAAACAAGAAATATATCACTAACAAATATAAATGTTTAGATAAAGTAAAGTAGAGTAACGACACCAGGATTTTTATACTGGTTCGGACCTCCCGTCCTATGTCCAGTCCCGAAGCTCCTCTTCGGCTTTTCACTAAACAACACCCTCGCTTCACCCGGAGGAACAGGTTCACAACACTACTTGATTTGCGGGCTACAAGTTTACCCACTTGATTTCACGGGCTACAAGCTTACCCACTTGATTTCACGGTCTACAAGCGTACCCACAAGACGATTACAAGAGTTTGACCTTGAATGTGTTCTTTCTTCAACACTGATTAGTCAATGATTGAGTATAACCTTCCTATAATCTTATCCTCAAATATATATTGATGTTTGCAAAGATTTGGAAGTGTATTATCGAGTTGAATCACAAGTGTGTTAAATATGCTTGGAGATTCAAACGATAATTGAATGCTTTTGAGTGCTTTTAGAATGCTAAGAATAATACAATATAGATCAGAGAATGGAGAGAAAATTCGGTGTTTTTATTGATTGAAAACTGATGTATTTATAGTAATTGAGAAGTTGCAATTGTTGGTGAAAAGTTACAATCAAAAGAAATGATTTAAATGAAGAGAAATGGACGCAACTTTTCAAGAAAGAAGATGACTCTTCATGAAATTCAAAAATAGGTTGACAGGAAAAATTAATAGGTTGACAGGTTTTTGACCGTTATTTCAAAAAGCTGTTGACCTGTTAATTTTAACAGGTTGATCTGTTATATTTAAAAATAGGTTGACCAGTTATTTTTAACAGGTTGACCTGTTTTTGTCAATATACAGTAAAAACGAGTTTTTATGCATAATTTTGAAAACAATGAGAAGTATGATTATTTGATGATAGATTTTAACATAAAATACTCTAAATAACCAACTTCTAACCTATGAAACCATTGAATCTTCTTTTTGTCGATCATGAAGCTTCTTCTCGTCATTAATCAAAACGATCATTAAAAGTCCTTGACTCAACATTCTCCCCCTTTTTGATTGATGACAACATAGCTTTTAAATTATGATCTCCATTGCTATCTCCCCCTGTATATATGGTCTAACTCCCCCTGAGTATATGATCTCCCTGGACAAAAAATAACTAAATCTCTGCAAAAAGAAGGTTAGTTATCATTCTCTCCCCCTTTGTCATCGACAAAAAGGGTATATGAAACACCTTTAAAGATCAACAACATTGAACACCATACGTAGAGTGTTTTACATATTAAAGATTATAACAAAACAAAACGACCTTAGTAGCAACCTTACCTAATTAAACATAGCACCAATCACATACAAGTACTAATAGAGTGTTTTAACATAAAACAGAATATAAAAGGATAGATCGAATCACTGAGGTGGCACATCTGAATCAGTCTCGTCTACTTCTTCTTCGTCTGATTCCTCTTCTTCATCTTGTTCCTCTTCCTCATCATTTCCTTCCTCAATGTATGAAGTACCACGTCCACGACCAACATAGGCACTCGCTCCAGAACTAGTGCTTTCCTCCGAAGTAGACCATGTAAAAGTAGGAGGCATTGGACGTTTTCCCGGATTCTGAACATGTGTGGCTGAAGATGAAGGTCCGCAAGAAATTGCATCCCAAAGAATGCCAAAGAAAGACTTAAGCTTGTTAAAACGTTTATCCATTTTGGTGTCTAACCGATCGAGCTTGGTATCGGTTCGCTTGAGTCTTGCTTCTAACAGAAATTGATTTCTTGCTGTTTGTTCAAGAGAATCCTTTGTTGTAGAATTTGGCGAAGGAATCTTAACGTCTTCTGGTCTTGGAGTAGGAGCTTGTGATGAAGATGCTTCAGGAGGACCTCTATGTTTATATTGCTCAAATGGAATAATGGTCAAGCATGGATCCGGAAGTTTCTTTCTCTTCTTTGATATTTTATCAATACACTTAGGTGTTGAAATCTTGGATTCCGGAGATTTTATTCCGCAATTCATGAGGAGACGCATTATATATTCATTGTAAAATAAATGTTTGCGAGAACGTTCATTTACCAACGATATCTCATCAAAAATCATATCAATCCAGTTGATATTGTTATCACCATATATAGAATATAACACCTTAAAATTTTCTTTGTAGATGGCATCAAAATTACCGGTTCGTGGCAAGAGAGAATGAGTAATACAATGATGGAGAATTCTAGCCGTAGGTCTCAAATTTATTCCTTTAGCACTTGACTTGTGATCTTCAATGAATAAATGGCTAATTTTGTCTCTAATATGAATGGGACAGGAATCAGAAGAAAATTTTGTACCATTATCTGAAGATTTAATAACTTCTTCCATTCGGGACTTGGAGATGAATACTTGTTGATCACATACAACTGACCATAAGCAATTTGATGAATTTGCTGGCTTGTACTTCTCCAAATTGAGATTAGCATAGAATAATTTTATCATAATGTGATTAATCTCAACATTATTGTCCTCAAAACTAAGAACAGATGCTATTTTTTGCTTTGGTTGCAATTTCTTTAACATCATAGAGGAGAAAATCGAAATATTTGATAAACATCCCTTCATGAATGGTATAATCTTTCATCTTATTCCATCTTGTTATAGAAATCGGATCCTTAAGCCAATGTTTGATTTGAGCATCTATGGGTTGTTATTGAGAAGTAGAAGAAGAAGTTTTTGATTTCTTTGATTTTGGAGCCATTGAAGAGAAGGTAATGGAGTTTGAGGAGTTAGGATTTGAAGAAAAGTGTTGATTTGAGTAATGAAGAGGTTAAAAACGAAATAGTGTGTTGATATTGGTGGTTGAACCGACTATTGGATGTTTAAAAACAGTATAACACGAAAACGGTCGACCTAAAATAGTATACCGGTCGACCTAATTAGTTTCTGGTTTGAAATCGAAGAAAAAATGCTAAAGTCGGTCGACATAAAATTGTAACCGATCGACCGGATTCTATGGTGTTGAATTTGAAAACTTTAAAAGCCCGGTCGACCTGTGCAAAAATTTCGGTCGACACTTTTTTTCATATTTTGCTGAAACTTTTTCGGTCGACATAAAATTTGTGACCGGTCGACCGTGAAAACTCTCTGGAAATTTTTGTGTCTTAAAAACCGGTCGACCTATCGTGTTTCAAGAAATCGGTCGACATCTTTTTTTCAACCGGTCGACCTAGATAATTCTCTGGAAATTAAAAGTGTACAAACCGGTCAACCGAAAATTATCTACCGGTCGACCGTTTTTTGATGGAAATGATTTTTCAGCCTTTTGTTGATCGAATTCAAAGCCAAACAAAGTATTATTATAAAAATATATAACAAATACATGAAGTAAGAAATAAAAACATTAATAAAAACATTATAAAGCATCTCCTTTGATCCGATATAAAGAACTCATTTTCTTGGTTTCCACGGAGAGTATTTCCCACTAGCGCCTTCATTTTTGTTGAAATTTTTATCCCACGAGTTCGGTGTTCTTGTTGATGATGATGGCATTTGCGTGGGTTCATGAACATTATTCTTGTTTGAACCACAGAAAAGTGAAGCTATCTGTTCGAGATACGTTAAGCGAGAAGAAGTTAATCTCTGCTCGTAGTACATCTCCCTTTGGAGATCGACTTGGTGTTTTTGATAGTGGTGTATCTCGTCAATTTTTTCTTTGGTTCGTGGGGAACAGAAAAGAGCCTTCTTGCATCGATTTGATGTTGGAGTATTTACAGGTGTACGAGAATTCTAATGAAAACCAGGAGGGTGTTCCGGTGTCTTAGGGGAGTAGTGTTCTTCGGACTCGGAACTTGTTATGGTGATGTGCGATTTTCGTGCACATTCATCACAGATATGAGCTATGATAATACGTTGTTTAATGGAGATTAGAGAGAAAAGTTGTCTGAGAGCACTCAAAAAAAATTATAAAAAAACATATATATGGAAGGAATTTTCTATTTGGAGAAAGAAAAGAGATGGTTCGTATTTGTTTAACCATAAAAAAATTCTCTTCTAAATATAGTAAAAAAAAGACATTGGTTTCTGAAAAAAACAATGTACGAACTCTTGATATATGTTAAAAAGATTTTTACTCTTCGAGTTCTTTTCTTGAAACCAACCCTAGCTCTCTACGTAAGTTGACAAAACTTGATTCTAGTAGAGGCTTTGTAAATATATCAGCTAGTTGATTTTCCGTATTTACGTATTCGAGATTTATATTACCCTTTTCAATGTTATCTCTCAGAAAATGATGTCGAATATCGATGTGTTTAGTCCGAGAGTGGTTAACTGGGTTTTTGGATAAATTTATCGTACTCGTGTTATCACAATATATAATAGAATTCGATAAGTTTATACCGAAGTCTTTAAGTGTTTGTTGCATATATATAACTTGTGTACATGCTAGTGCCGCTGATATATATTCCGCTTCACACGTCGAAAGTGAAACACAATTTTGTTTCTTACTAAACCAAGAGATAAGTGATTTTCCAATAAAATGGCACGTACCACTTGTGCTCTTTCTATCCGTTCGTGATCCTCCGAAATCAGCATCACTATATGATACTAATTCAAATGTACATTCTTTTGGATAGAAAAGACCGAAAACTTTGGTTTTATTAAGATAGCGAATTATACGTTTCACTGCTCGTAAGTGTGATTCTTTAGGATCGGCTTGAAAACGTGCACACAAACAAACACTCATCATAATGTCAGGACGACTAGCTGTTAAATATAATAGAGAACCTATCATACTACGATATAACTTATGGTAAACATTCTTTCCAAATTCATCTTTTTCAAGATGTGTGGTCGTACTCATAGGAGTTGGTTTACCAGAGGTATTTTCTAGTCCGAAGCGGTTAACTAGATTTCCGCAGTATTTTTCTTGATTGATAAACATACCAATTGAAAGCTATTTGATTTGAAGACCGAGGAAATATGATAGTTCTCCCATATGTGACATTTCAAATTCTTTGGTCATAATATTTGCAAATTCTTTGCAAAGTTCATCGTTTGTTTAACCAAAGATAATGTCGTCTACATATATTTGGATAACTAATATATCTTTTCGAGAATGTTTAATGAATAAAGTTTGATCAACTTTTCCAATTTGAAATCCAGAATCTATGAGATAGCTTCTTAATCGTTCATACCAAGCACGAGGTGCTTGTTTCAATCCATATAAAGCTTTTTTAAGTTTATATACATGATCCGGATATTTCTCATGTACGAACAAAGGAGGTTGTTCGACATATACATTCTCTTTGATAAACCCATTTAAAAAAGCACTTTTGACATCCATTTGATAAAGTTTGAAATCATGATGACCAGCAAAGGATAGTAAGATTCGAATTGCTTCTAATCGAGCTACGGGAGCAAAGGTTTCTTCATAATCGATACCTTCTTCCTGATTATATCCTTGTGCTACTAATCTTGCTTTATTTCTAGTAATGTTCCCTTGTTCATCGGCCTTATTTTTATATACCCATTCAGTTCCTATAACTGATTGATCAGTCGGCCTTTGAACAAGTTCCCATACATCATTGCGCTCGAACTGGTTTAGTTCTTCTTGCATGGCAATGATCTAGTATTCATCAGTAGCAGCTTCCTTAGGATTTTTAGGTTCGATATTTGAGAAAAACGCAACATGACCCATTTGATTAAGTTGACTACTTGTTCTAATTTGTGATGTTACTTCTCCAATAACATTTTGAACTGGTTGATCTCTTAGAATTTTCGAAGGAGATCTAAATCTTAGTGGAGAAGGTACAATAACAGGTTGAGGAATATTCTCAATAATTTCTGAGTCAGAATCATTATTTGTGATGGTAGGATTATCAGTGACTATAGCTTCTTCGTCATCCGATATATTATGAGACGGTTTATAGAATTCGTCAAAAGATACATGAAGTGATTCTTCAATATTTTTAGTTCTCTTATTGAATACACGATAAGCCTTGCTTTGATCCGAATAACCAATAAAGATTCCTTCATCAGCTTTTGAATCAAATTTACCAAGATGATCTTTCGTGTTTAAAATAAAGCATTTTGAACCAAAAACTTTGAAGTATGAAATATTTGGCTTTCTTTCATTAAATAATTCATAGGGTGTATTTTTAGTAAGAGGTCGAATGGATACACGATTCAAAACATAACATGCAGTTGCTATAGCTTCTACCCAAAAATGTTTTGGTAAAGTACTTCCATTTAATAATGTCCTTGCACATTCTTGTAATGTTCGATTTTTCCGTTCTACAACTCCATTTTGTTGTGGAGTTCGAGGAAATGAAAAATTATGATTAATACCTTTCTTTGTACAAAAATGTTCAAATTCATTATTTTCGAATTCTCCGCCATGATCACTTCTTATATTTTTAACCTTAAGTCCTTTTGACTTTTGAATTTTCTTGACGAAGGAATTGAAATGAGTAAACGTGTCACTTTTACTTTTCAAGAAAATCACCCATGTATAACGAGAATAGTCATCAACAATTACAAACACATATCGACTATGATTTATGGATTGTATTTGAGTAGGTCCAAATAAATCCATATGCAATAACTCAAGTGGTTGTAATGTTGATATTACCTAGATTTAAATGATGATTTTGTCAATTTTCCTACTTGGCATGCGTCACAAAGATTGTCAACTTTAAAGCTAAGTGTGGGTAAACCTTTAACTAGTTCGTTCTTGGCTAGCTTGTCAATAGTTTTGAAGTTTATATGACAGAAACGTTTGTGTCACAGCCATGGATCATTATCATTTGCTACAAGACACATATCTGAATTATGATTGATATTCATATTCAGAATATAGATGTTTCTATCTCTATGTCCTTCAAAAGCTATATTTTGATCTTTATCTAAAATACTACATGTATTATCCGAAAAGGAAATAATAAAACCTTTGTCGCACAATTGACTGATACTTAATAAATTATGTTTCAAATTCTTAACTAACATGGCATTTGTAATAAGAGGTAAGTTAGATGTACCAAAATTGCTTACATCGCCTTTGCCGATGATATAGCCTTTTGAATTATCTCCAAAAGTGACTGAACCACCATCCGAATACGTGATATTTGTTAATAATCTCTTGTCTCCAGTCATATGCTTTGAGCAACCACTGTCCAGTATCCACTTTCCTCTTTTCTTAAGTGGTACCTGCAAAAAATAAAGTTAAGTCCATGGTACCCACTTTTTATAGGGTCCTAAGAGTTAGGTCTTAGGAGTCCAAACCCATACGGGTCCGGTATCCCCTTTATACAAATAATTTGGATTATGATGCACAATACTCAAAAAGTTTTGAATGTACTTGTTTCTAATAAAACTATTATTTGTTTTAGGAACCCATACTTTTATAGATTTGGCATTCTTCTTTTGAGATTTCACAATGGGTTTGGTTTGGAATATAATAAACTAAGATTTTTCCTAGCTTCAATTTCTTGTACTACCTTATTTTTCCTTTTTCTTTTACCAAGATGTTTCTTGATAACTTGTTTCTTATATCCCAACCCTTGCTTATTTGTAGCTGATTGTGAACTCTCAATTATTTTTGTCAAATTTTCTCGACCTTTGTTAAAGTTAGAAACATTTTTAGTAATATCGTCTAACTTTGTTTGTAAACTAGCTTTTTCAAGATCTAGAGATTTAACTTTTGCTTTAAGCTCATGATTCTCAGTAGTAAGAGTATCATTCTTCTCTTTTTGAACTTCAATTTCTTGAGTCAAAAGAGATAGTTGAGAGTCAATATTAGATGATGATTCTTGAGCCTTTTCAAGTTCTTCTTCTAATATTTTCTTTTCATCTTTTAACATATCTCGTTCAAATTCTACTCTACTTAAATCAGCTTGAGCTTGTTTGCATTGTCGTTTCATATCTTTAAATTTATATATCAACTCAGCATTTATATCAAGAACTTCAAAAGAAGGAATTTGTACCTCATCTTCTTTAGCCATAAAGCATATATTTGCTTGTTCATTATCTGAGTCGCTTTCACTTTCGGATGAAGATGAATCTGAATCATCCCAAGTTACTGAGAATGCCCGTTTCTTTGACTTGTCCTTTTTGTGTTTGAACTTGTCATTTTGCATATGTCCCTTCTTATGACAGTTAAAGCATTCTACATTTGATGATGATGGTTTGTTTGATCCGAACTTCTTCCTGTTGTATCGACTAGCTTTTCGTTGCTTTAAGAATTTTTTGAATCCTTTTGCAATGAATGCTAGGTCCTCATCTTCGGAATCTGAGATGTCTTCATCAGCATGAAAAGATACATTTTTCTTTTCTTCTTTTTGTTCTTTTCGAGCCTGCAAGTTAGCTTCATAGGACATAAGATTTCCTATCAATTCATCTGGCTTCATGGTGGAAAGATCATTAGCTTCTTCTATGGCTAATACTTTTCCTTCCCATTCATTAGTCAGTGAATGTAGGACTGTTGAAACTACATCAAAGTCAGAATATTTTGGCCCTAACCAGATAAGAGCATGATGAATAGTTTGAAACCTTGAATACATCTCATTGATTGTTTCATTTGGCTTCATTTTAAAATTTTGAAATTGACTTTTCAACAAAGCTATTTTTGCTTGTTTAACCTTGTTAGTACCTTCATGAGTGGTCTTTAGTGTTTGCCAAATTTGATAAGCAGTGGTATAAATACTAACACGGTTATACTCATTTTGGTCTAATGCACAAAACAACATATTTATTGCTTTTGCATTTACAGCTGCTGCTGTTTTCTCAGCGGAAGTCCATTCTGCATACTCAGTTGTTGGATTAACTATTTCTTTCTGAGTAGCATTCCAAGCGTCATAACTTGTTGATTGCATATAAAAAGACATATGTGTTGCCCAATAGCTATAGTTTAGGCCATTAAAGAAAGGAGGTCTTTGTGTCGATTGACCTTCAGTGTAAGTGGTGTTACTCGTACTTGCGTTATTTGCCATATTACTAGAATATATCAAATAACTGTGTTACGATTATATGAGTTTTTAAAAATTATAGAATATATATGCATTATACACTAACATTTTGTTACAGGGAAACAAATGGTAAGTACTTTTACCTATGCACTAACAAAATGTTGCAGAGAAGCTTTATATTCAGGGGTAGATAAATGTATGCTTGCATATATTTATCTACCCCTGAATATAAAGCTTCTCTGCAACATTTTGTTAGTGCATAGGTGAAAGTACTTACCATTTGTTTCCCTGTAACAAAATGTTAGTGTATAATGCATATATATTCTATAATTTTTCTCCCCCTTTGTCATCGATTAAAAAGAATATATAACATGATAAAGCAGTAATCGAGAACAAGTAAGAGAAAACAAGCATATATAGTTTTCAAAGAGCGTACGAGAATATTTATTATACGTCCATAGAGATACCGAAATAGTCTTCTCTTTATTGTGGTGTACCTGCAAAAAAAATATGATGTATATACTTTGGTACCTACTTGTTTCGATTGGGTCCAGGAGTTAGATAGAAGGTAACAATACCCAAATGGGTTTAATGGAACCTTTAAAGATAAAATTTTCATTATTAACTACTAAATCAAAATAATCGTCAATATATTTTTCTCTATTTCTCCAATCTACAGGAACCCAAATACTTAAGTGGTTTCTATTGATATTTCTTTTCGTACTTCTAGATGTCATAGAAGTATTCGAATAATAATTGGATCTAGGATGTGTATTAGTACTAGCAGTGCTATTCTTATTGTACATAAAAGCGTGTCTAGGACTATTTCTATGATTGGTTTTATTATATCCTAACCACTTTTGTCATGTAAAGTTCGAGATCTAGATAAAATTATATTTAAATCATTTTGACCTTTATTAAATTTCGCGAACTTATTTGTACATTTTTCAAATTTTACTCCAAAGTTGCGATTGGTATTTTCAAAAAAAAAAATTGGTAGTTTTTACGATATCAATTTCCTTATTGAATTCAGAATTCTCCCTTTTTAAGATTTCATTCTCATTTTTGAGATAAAAAACTTGAGATTCTGAATTATCTAAAGAAGATTGTAATTTTTTAGAACTTTCTTTTGTGTCAAAATTTTCATTTTGCAAAATATTATTGTTCACCTTTAAAATCTCATATTCTTTAGATAATTCTAAATTCTTTTCAGTTAAAGCTCCATTCTCTTTTTCAAGAGACGAAATTAAAGAACTAGAATTATTTAAAGAATCTTCTAATGATATATTATGCAAAAGATCGATTTCCTTTAAAAGAACATTGTTTTTATCTTCTAGTCGCTCATTTTCTTTTTGAAGGAAATCTTTTGGAGAAACAAGCTCTTCTAAGGTATTTTCAAAACATTTGGCTTGTTTTACCAAACGATTATTTTCTTCTTTTAATTTGAAATTTTCTTGCTTGTAATTTTTTGACATAGCTAAAACGACTGTATTGAGTTTCAATAATTTTTCATGGTCTAACAAAAGATCTTTATATAATGAATCTGTACATACTGATTGTGATCTGACTTTAGCCATGAGACACTTGTTTCCTTGCTCTCCTGATTCTGCTTTGTTGCTCTTCCATTTTCTAATTCCCTGACTAGATTTCTTCATAGCCATTTGTTCTAGGATGTTGATACGATCTCTAGAACGCCAGGCTCTGAACAGTTTGAAAAGTCCGAGTGTATACGACTTGTGCAGGATCTATAATATGGCTATGCGGAATGTATGTGATAACTTAATCTATTCAATAGTTACGTAGGTAAAAATTCGCTAACAAGAAATATATCACTAACAAATATAAATGCTGTAGATAAAGTAAAGTACAGTAACGACACCAGGATTTTTATACTGGTTCGGACCTCCCGTCCTACGTCCAGTCCCGAAGCTCCTCTTCGGCTTTTCACTAAACAACACCCTCGCTTCACCCGGAGGAACAGGTTCACAACATTACTTGATTTGCGGGCTACAAGTTTACCGACTTGATTTCACGGGCTACAAGCTTACCCACTTGATTTCACGGGCTACAAGCTTACCCACAAGACGATTACAAGAGTTTGACCTTGAATGTGTTCTTTCTTCAACACTGATTAGTCAATGATTGAGTACAACCTTCCTATAATCTTATCCTCAAATATATATTGATGTTTGCAAAGATTTGGAAGTGTATTATCGAGTTGAATCACAAGTGTGTTAAATATGCTTGGAGATTCAAACGATAATTGAATGCTTTTGAGTGCTTTTAGAATGCTAAGAATAATACAATATAGATCAGAGAATGGAGAGAAAATTCGGTGTTTTTATTGATTGAAAACTGATGTATTTATAGTAATTGAGAAGTTGCAATTGTTGGTGAAAAGTTACAATCAAAAGAAATGATTTAAATGAAGAGAAATGGATGCAACTTTTCAAGAAAGAAGATGACTCTTCATGAAATTCAAAAATAGGTTGACAGGAAAAATTAATAGGTTGATAGGTTTTTGACCGTTATTTCAAAAAGCTGTTGACATGTTAATTTTAACAGGTTGACTTGTTTTATTTAAAAATAGGTTGACCTGTTATTTTTAACAGGTTGACCTGTTTTTGTCAATATACAGTAAAAACGAGTTTTCATGCATAATTTTGAAAACAATGAGAAGTATGATTATTTGAGGATAGATTTTAACATAAAGTACTCTAAATAACCAACTTCTAACCTATGAAACAATTGAATCTTCTTTTTGTCGATCATGAAGCTTCTTCTCGTCATTAATCAAAACGATCATTAAAAGTCCTTGACTCAACAAAGTTATATTTCTATAACGTATTCTTAGAACAGGTAATTATCTGTTGATTGCTGTGTGTTAACTGTTTGGTTGAATTGCTTATGTATTGGTTGAAATTGTAGATAACGATATATATAAATCGTTAATCAAATATTGATTATGTTTAGCAGAATATTTCATAGTGAAATGAAATCGATGTTAATTATATTGTTTAACATCTGTGATGCAGGGAAACAGGTTGGAGGGACCCAACTGGGTTCCTCAATATATAAAATACTGTTTTGTTTCATATATTGTGATATATGATGTGATATATAATCTGTTGTTGATTATGTGTGTTTGAATGATATCGATCGCTGTTGTTTGGTATTTTAAATACCGTAAGAAAACCCTGGGATGAAAAAGGAAAATTTCAATAACTATATTGAAATAATATATTATATAAAATTGAAAGATTTTATATAGAAGGAAAATTTCAAACTATATATTGGAATAGAATATTTATAAAATCAAAGGATTTTATATAAAGGAATATTTATAAAATCAAGGGATTTTATAAAGGAAATTATTTGTAAAACAAATATAAAGGAAAATATTTGTAAAACAAATATAAAAGGAAAATATTTGTAAAATAAAATAGAAAGAGAAATATTTGTAAAACATTTACAAATAAAATAGAAAGAGAAATATTTGTAAAACATTTACAAATAAAACAAAAATAGAAATATTTGTAAAACATTTACAAATAAAACAGAAAGAGAAATATTGGTAAAACAAATAAATAGAGTTATAAAAAGGAAATATTTATTTAGAAAATAAATAGAGTTATAAAAAGGAAATGTTTAGAAAATAAATAGAGTTATAAAAGGGATTTATTGGGAAATGAAAAGGAATGTCATATAAGGAAATATTTGGCAAATGAATAGAATTTTACATCAGGCAAGTTTAGACCCGTGCTTCGCACACGGGTATAACATGATATGGGTTTAAAGCAAAGATTTTAAATAGAACTTGTTGTAACCAATAGATTGAGAAGATTACTTTATAAATAATATTTTATAAATTAAATAAATTATTTATCATTGGATAAATAGAATATATAAGTCAGGGCTTATATAGAGAATTAAGAATCGATTTCAACATCGATATTTGAAACTGAATATGGATGTAGAGTTAATCAATGGAGCTAATCAAAATGTGTTAATCAAAATGAGTTAGAGGAGTTAATCGATTAGAGTTGGATTTAATTGTTTAGAGTTAGAGTTAACCAGTTAGAGTTAACCAGTTAGAGTTATTCGAATAGAGTTAATCGAACAAGAGTTTGTCGAATATTTGTTATTCGAATAGAGTTAATTGAATTAGAGTTAGTCGGACTAGAGTTATTCGAATATAGTTTATTTGAAGAAAGAGTTATCGAATAAGGTTATTAAAATAATAGAATTAATCAAATATAGTTCATTCGAATAGAGAAAGAAATTATCGAATATTAGTTATTCGAAGAAATTATCAAATATTGGTTATTCGACAGGAGTTATCTAATATTAATTATTCGGAAGGAGTTAAATCAAATATTAGTTATCTGAAAAGAGTTATCGAATATTAGTTATTCGAAATGAGTTAAATCGAATATTAGTTATTCGAAAGGAGTTATCGAATATTAGTTATTCGAAAGGAGTTAAATCGAATAGTTATTTGAAAGGAGTTAATCGAATATAGTTTATTCGAAAGGAGTTAATTGATAAGAGTAAATTGGTTAGAGTTAATTGAATAGAGTTAATCCAGTAAGGTAAATCAAATAGAGTTAATCCAGTAGAGTTAATCAAATAGAGTTAATAGGATTGAGTTAATCAAATAGAGCTAACTGATAAGAGTAAATCGATTAGAGTTAATCGAATATTGTTAACTGAACAGAGTTATTCGAGTATAGGTTATTCGAAGAAGAGAGATTATCGAATATAGTTTATTCGAAGGAAAGAGATATCGAATAGAGATTTATTCGAAAGAGAGTTATGTAAGGAAGTTTGTTAAAGATTTAAAAGATAAACTTTGACTATTTCGAAGTTAAAACGTTGTTCAGTTAAGGTCTGAGAGGTAATTATACCCCAACTTGATTGACTTCCTTCTTAACTAAGGACTGGTAAGGTTTGATAGTGAAGGATGGATAAGTGAATTTGGTTAATGAGTGAAATGTTTTGAGTTGGCATGACGATGTTTGATTTAAACATCCGTTTAAATCCAGTGAAGGGGTTTTGGAAATGTTTTCCAAATAAGAATTAGAAATGTTTTCTGATAATAGAAAATCAAAATTTAGAATATATGGAAACAGGAGATATGTAAATTAATGAACTAAAGAGAAAAATGTTGAATGTTGATTGATCGATAAAATTCCATTTGGAAATAATATCGTTGTTTGCACACGAGTTTTCTTTGATAGTTAGTTCACAGGCTATCAAAGTTTTAACCACTTTTCTGTCGTCAATATGGGGAGACAGGTTGGATTCTTATCCAAAAGAACCACTCCGTATTGGCATAAGCATTGCAGAATCATATATGCCAAAAATAATTGAAGACGGAGTAAAGTGCAAGGGCTGTTATATAAGTCCTAGGAAGAGATTGCCTAGGATGGATGTACGGAATAGTCCCTTCGGTTTGTCCAGTCTCAGGACAACCTGTATGGAAGAATGTTTGACACAGTATATCTAGTGGATCACGTGAGTTGATCGTTACAAACGTATTTACGTTGGTGGCGGAGGAATTCATTTCTCTTAGCTTATACCCGTGGTATTTTTTAGGAAATCAATTTGTGATTTGACGGGAACGACGATGTGGCATTCGAAGTAAATGGAGGAGTGATCTGTTAAAAGATACGTTTTGACCTCGAGCCTCATCAACTGGGAAATGAAAGAAATCGGGCAGGCTCGCAACCAAGTAGGGTATATTGTCACCATCTAAAGAATATTCATAATTGTTACTTCTTTCAATTCTGTATCTCCTGGAAATGGTTATGTTGGTTTACCACTGTGAGGTGACAATATATTCGATACACTCAAGCAAAATGAGTGGTCGGTCATGTGTGGCCGAGTTGCAAGATGTTCTTGTTGTACTCCAGTGTATCACTTCTAGAGTACACTGAGCGAAAGGTGGATCCATACCTTGTCATAGTTGGAATCCATTCCCCAAATAAGAGCCAGCGGTTTTGATTGTATATTATATATGTGGAACGTTAGATGCAAGCGTTTCTACTAGATTGATATTAATTGTGTTAGACGTTATTGTAATATTAGAATAATATTGTTTTACTAATGATTTGGGTTATCGTAAGGTAAAAACCATCCATGTTTATGTGTGGATCGGTCTTATGATTATCCTTTGTTTCAAAAGGATTTTGAAAGTTAAATCAAATAATTTGAGTTTACTCACACCAGTCACATGACTGTGTGTTCTAAGTGTTGTACTTTGGAAATGATATATATTCAAGTACAGATTTATATTTCAAAGTTATGTTATGTAATATATTTATTCGTTCCGCTGTGAGATTCGTGTTTACTGTGATGTTGTATGTTCTTCTTCTTCTTCTATTCTTAGTTTCTATCTTATCTATCCTCACCCTCTAATTTCTTTCATGGACTATCCGGTATTTCCGATGCTTGATTAGTCGACATTGTATTTGGTGTCGATAACCAAGGTCGCGATTTATTGGGTCGTTACAGTGGTATCAGAGCTTAAGGTTAAGTAATTACCTTGGTTCTGTGGCGTGACTTAGTAGAGATGGGGTTAGTAATTGCCTAGATTGAGTTGAGTGTATATATACAAGTGAACGTATTTGTACTAGATATAAAAATTGTTTTATATTGTGTAGATTTATTGGTTGAGTTGTTTATAGGTTCTGGTCGACCAGTTTGATCCACTGTATCGGTAGGAGTTTATAAACACTCGAATACAATGAACCGACATGGTATGTTTTGAAAAGAGGGTAAATGAAATAATTTTACCCAAATTATATTTTTTTGATATAAAGGAATTACATTGAAATAATTATAATATATTGGATATATTGGTTGTTATTATATTCGAGTAAGATTATAAAAAAAGAAGTGAAATGGTTATGTAAATAACCAATCAGAATTCAGATAAGTGTAATGAATTGAATTAAATCTGAAATTTAAATCAGAATTGAAATTAAACCCTGGAAAATTGGAAAGGTGTTTGTAAATGGATTTGGATTAAATATATGAGACTTTTAAAATCCTGGGAGATTTTAAATTGTTTTACAAGCCGTGTGAATGGTATTTTGAAATGGATTCCAAAACGGAAGTGTTTAAATATGGTTTTGAAAGTGATGTATTATCGAACTCACTTCGATAACTGGAAATAGATTCTGATGATGATCATGACATCATCGATGTTCATTTTCGAGTGGTAAGTGACGGATTACTACCAAAGATTTTGTGTTGAATTATTTTGAGGAAAACAAGTTGTTTTGAATCCTAAAAAGGATAGTTTGATTTTTAAGAAAAACAAAGCTGTTTAAAACTCCCAGGAAGGGATTGTTCGAATTTAAAACAAATATAAATAGAAATTTGTGAAACCTAGCTGGAATTAAACTGAAATCAGTTAAGTGGTAAATTAAAATTGGATTCGATTAGAGTGATATCGAATACAATTGTATTGGGAGATAGGAATTTGGTTTGGATATAAGCGAATAGCTGTGTTGAACAGATATTGATTGAAAATTGATTGGGATGATATTGGTATATGTTGAATTGGCAGCAGATGGAAATGAGATAATGATATGCCCGACAAAAAGGTACAAGGTTATATTTCTATTTGATATGAGATGTATGAGCCGAATTGGCAAGCCGCTTGGATGTTTGATTTTCTTTTGGGTTGGAGAAGTCCCAGAGAGGCGAGTTGGAGTTTGAGCTATTGACCAGTACAAAGGAGGTGCTGGTGAAATTTTTCGAAAAGTTAAGGTGTTAGGAAATTTTCAGGATTTTTGAAAATTTTCGTTAATAGAAATAAATTAATATTTTAATTGAAATTAATTGGTTTAGTGAAACTGAAGTTAAGAAGTGAACAAATAAGTTCTAACAAGTCAATAGGGTTTGTTTTCCACCTTAGCAATTTCGAGGACGAAATTATTTTAAGGGGGAAGAATGTAACGATCCGTATTTTTACGGTATTATAATTAATTAATTTAATTGTATAAATAATCATTTAGAGATTTAAATGGTCGTTAAATTAAATAATAGTGAATATTTAATTAATATAATAATTAAATAATATATTTAATTCCGAAATAGTCGAAAATAGTGAATTGACAATATAATGTGAACTGGACAATTTGTAATATATATAATCCAGTATAGAGTTGAATTATATTAACAAATATATTATATAAACGAAGTTTGAATGTATAATTATATTATAATTAAAATCGAGCTTGAAATGGAGCGGTAGTTCGTTAATTGGCGATTCAAACTTTAAACGAATGTACATAAGCCATTTTAAATCGGATTTGTGTGAAACAAGAAATGTTCGGAGCAAGTGAAGTATATTTTTCTGATGGAAGAGAAAAATCAGGATTTCATCATGTAAATTTTGATTTATGTCCAAGTCAAATTTTAGAAAAGTCGTTATAGAATCGTTTATTGACCGTAACGGATTATTCGATATAACTAGATACCGGTTTCGAATTTAGACAAGATTCTTTTGAGACGTAGTGATAATTTAATTTACAGAATTTTACTGTAATTTTTAATTAATTAAATAAGCAACTTTTTATTTGGAGTATTTTGCACACTATATCAATATTTTGGGGTTCACAATATTAGTTAACCTACCGATATTAATACATTTTTGTAACGGTGACACATTGCTCGTTATGATGGCATATTTATTTTTGTCCATAGTGGCTTGTACGCAAACAAAGTTCTACGAAAAACAAGGTGCCATTAAAACTCTAATATTATATATATATATATAAACAAAAGATACATAGAGATCCACGTCATCTCTATAAGAACCTACGGTCTCTCTTCTTCCACATCTTCAAGGTTTAACCGCATCTTCGAAATCATTCATCCAACTTAATGCCATATAAAATAACCTCTACAAACATTTTAATCTAAACCTATTCACAATTCTCGCTTCAACTATTTTGAAGCTGCCACAATTTCCTCAGTAAAACGTGAGGAACCTTATTCAAGAAAAATCAAAATCAAAACAAAGAAAATTCCTAAAAATCAAATGATAATGTCTATGATTACTGTGTTGGAGAGCTCCATGCTGGTACTCTCAGAATTTAGAGCGATGCAAATCTTTGGAGCTCCATGTTATAGCAGCGAGGCTAGGAAGACAGGTTGACGTCGACATAGAGAACCGAAGGGTTTATCGAGGGTGGGATCGAGTTGCTGGCATCAAGGCGCAGCTGAGGGTGTCGAAAGGAGGAACTCCGGTGGTGTATGTCGGAGTGCGATGTCTGGATTCGTGGGAGGAGGCATTGCATGCAACAAGTCAGAAATCGGTAGGGGGCGCCGAAGGTGAAATCGAAGGCATAGTTGGACTTAGCAAGGCAAAGGGAGTTTAATGGTGGCGCTTTGACGTCGGATGGTGGTGGGAGGTGAAGTGCGTAAATGGCCTGTGAAGGATTCACTAGTTCGGTCGGAATCTGACGTAGTGGACTGAAGATGACATGGTGGTGCCTGGAAGGTCCGTGTAACGAACTGGGATTTTCGACTCCGAAAATCAACATCAAACTACCGTGTTGACCATTCAGACATCGAACATTCCAGATCATTAATAGAAAGAAGTTAGAGGATGAGAATAGATAAGGTAGAAATATTGAATAGAAGAAGAAGAAGAAACACCACACAACACAGAGTCTCACATCGCAGCGGAACAAAATATAATACAGAAATAAATCTTTATTGAGAGCTTTGAAAATACTTACAGTATCAGAGTACATCATACCATGGGACAGTTATAATAGCCTGTTCCCATATACAACACACAACGGAATAGTAGTAATATCATACGTCTGAACATCTCCAGCTCGTCTCTGGACTTCACAGCATTCGATAACCTGAACCTGTACACTTCGGGCTAACCCGAGCATTTACAAAACACCGGGTCAGTCTGGTGAACCAGAGTGAGATAAACTCGCACAGTATTAAGGGTAAATCATTCAATCATGATTTTAAAGTTCAAAATCTTTTCAAAAGAAAAGGATAATCGTAAGACCAAATCCACACATAAACACGGACGGTTTTTACCTTACGATAACCCAAAACAGTTTTGAAAACAATATCTTTTCTGATATTATAATAATGTCTAAATACAAGTAAATAGCAATCTAGTGGAACACTTGCATCTCATGCTCCACATATATAATATACAATCAAAACCGCGGGCGCTTATTGAAGATTGGATTCCAACTATGACAAGGTATGGGACCACCTGCCGATAGTGTATCTCTAGAGACGAATACACTGGGTTCAACAAGAACGTCTTGCAACCCGGCCCTCACATGACCGACCACTCATTTCGCTTGAGTGTATCGAATGTATATCACCGACGGTTGGGATCAGCAACCGTCTCCCGACAAGGGACAGCATCAAAATAGATAAAGAATGAAATGAATCTCTAGATAGGTGATTATACACCCTAATGGGAGCGACCCACATAGCCATGCTGCCTGCCCGATTTTTGTCATTTCCCGGTTGATGAGGCTTGAGGCCAGAATTAACTTCTGATCATCTGGTCACCATTCACTTTGAATGCCACATCGTCAGATCCGTCAGATATCACTAAATGACGTCCACAAAAATACTCTAGCTGGAAGCTAAGAGAATGGCGATTCTCCGCCAACACTATAGCACGTTTGAAGAAATCAACGTACGTGATCCTTTGGAAATACTCTGTCAGACATCCGTCCATACAGGTCATCCAGGAACAGGATGAACCGAAGGCACTCCCCTACCACATCCATATAGGAATCACCCCATGGATCAGTAGCGAGAAGTCCCTGCAACCCGTAGATTCCAATCACGACAGAATCACAGCTTTACTCTGCTTGCCAGGCAGAGAAGATTAGTGGTTCTTCCGTTTATGAAATCCACGGTCTTCAATGCTCCATCTCGATCATCTTCTGAGATCTTCACGTATTTGTTGGTCGGAATGGTTTTCGAATATAAATTCGATCCCGGTCTTTCCATACCAACAATCGTATTGGACAGATTTGATAGTCTGTGTTTTAACTATCAAAATATTCAGTGTTTCAATCATGACACTCCAATGAGTTCACTGATTCAGTAATCAGCATCACTTGGCCTTTTTATTTAATTTACTTTACTTTGGACTTCTTGTTATATATATTCTCCAAATCTCCAAATTTACACCAAACGTTATACTATTATTCCGCTAATGGAAATAATAAATCATCACTAACATATCTTACGATTACCAACTAATACCATCTTCAGATAATCCTGATGTTATTCAAGTTGGGGTATTTTAATTAGCTCTCAGACCTTGATCAACAACGTTCTTACCCTCAGATAAGTATAAGTTGTAATCAAAACCAATATTCCATTCAAATCTTAAACAAGTTCCATTATAAACTGGATTTGGTTATACAACCCTATGACCCACTTCTTTAACCAGATTCACTTATTTCCAATCTCCTTTCAAACTATTCGACCATTTCCCCACTTTGGAAATCTTATTTAAATTTTCCCCTTTTCTACTTGATCTCATTTTCAAATAACGTTAATTCAATATCAACACTTTATATTTTGAAAACTCATTTATATATTCTGGTTTATCTTAAACCCTTTTCGTAATCTCCTTTCGCTTAATTCAATAATTAAGTAACGTTTATTTCCTTCCACCATTCAATTGGATTACATCTCACATTCGGTCACTTTTTAAATGAATTCCTATTTAAAAAGTAATTTCCAAATTATCATTTATTTACAATAATAACTTATTTCAATCATTAACTACTTTAGCAGTTAATTCCTTTATTAACTAAATTAAATGGTAAATCCCCTTTAAAACGTTATTTAAATTTTAACAATATTCATTTAACTTTTTAATCAAAACACATTAATTTGATAAGCAACTCCAATTCAAACTGGTCAATTTTATTAACTCAAAAACTCGATTCTCTCATTAATCGATTCCAATTAATCCGCACTTTAAATTAATTAAAAATATAATTAATTTAAATAAATCCTATTTAAATGTTTCTCAACGAACCAGTTATCCAAATTTAACTACGCAACTTTATTTCTTCTCTTGTACTTATAAATCTGATTTACATCAGAATTTACTTAATAAAATCAATTAAAAATAAATCAAAGTCTTAAATAAATAAAATATTTATTTATTTCTCTTTAATACTTTGATTCAAAATAATATATTCAAAATCCAACTCCAGTTATAAAATAAATTTTATAACTTCATCTTTATCGATTCACCTGACGGTGAATTAATATTTGTAATACGATTGATTTTATAGGCCATACGCTGTCAAATACCCAACCAATATCATCCATTGGTTTAAACTAGCAGATGTTGAACATTCATTAATCAACCATTAAATCAATCACACCAAACATGACTGTTCATATATGATAATATGAAAACAATTAATATATTTGAGGAATCCGGTTGGATCCCTCCAACCTGTTCTGCTCTGTATTCAAATGGTTATCTCAAATCAGACTGTTCGGTTTTGTTTAACTGATAAACTGAATAACGACCATTTAACATCAACCACAAGCAATTCAAATAATTCAACCATTTAAACACGTTTACAAATAAACGTGACCAACCAAGGTGAGTCACCTTTATTGGAACCAATCGTTAAAAATAACGATTTGGTATTTCACTGAAATTAAACATAGTTTAATTTCATTGGTTAAATCAACAGATAAATATCTAACTGGCAAATCAGTCAATCATTGGCAAGCAGAGCACACAAAATAAAACCCAATTTATATAAAATATAAACGGGAAAACTGAGTGAGTTTAACTCACCTTGATTTCCGTTGGAACAGTTCGGTTACAGTTAAATTAAACAGTTGTTTAATTTAACTGTAAGTTCCTGCCGTTTTCATTTCTGCCCAAATGAATTCGATACTGTTCTGGTCGTCAAGACGATTCTGATGACACCTTGTTCGTCCAATTTTTGAGTTAAAAGAAATCCAACCGACTACTTTGCATTTGGAAAAACACGGTTTGACTAATTCCTTACTCCACTGTCCTCCTTCCAACCTACTTTATAGTGTAAATCTAACTGACCGGGCCACAAGGCTGATCCCTTTTCATTTGATTTCCCAAATCCGTAGGCTTGACCTTCTTGCCCATGGGATGCTTCTGTGTTGGCAAACTAAAGTAAATTAATTACTTATTAACTCTACATTAACTTAAAACAAATCACCATTTTAATTGCTTAATTACTACTTAAACAAACGGCCGATTCTTGGAGCTGACTTCTTCGTTCGTTCCTCACCATATTCCCAAAATCCGTCCATTTCCCTTGTCCATCCATTTACACCATTCGCTTTGTTCACGTTAAAATGGTTTTGCCACCCTTTTTCTTCTCAACAGCACCTTCACCCTCACACGTTAACACAGTAGCCACGCAACTCGTCCCCACTACATGTTCCACACATCCTTGCCCTCCCCCATGCTGTCCAGTTTTCACGGTTGCCTCATTTACTTCTTTTTTTTCTATTTGGTGAAAGGCTTCACGTATTGGTTAAAAATTTTGCTCAGACAGGAAATGAACTTGCAGTGTATTTATAGTAAAAGAAACGTAGTGGCTACGGTTGGTTTTGTATTATATAAATTCATGTTTAGGTTTGCAGACACATAGATTGGACAAGGGGTAGGCTTTTGTTTAATACCTTGCATGTTTCCAACATAGTGATGTACACAATAGGGTAAGATTTTCTAGCTGTTGTTTGAAATGTCATTTCTGTAGCCTACGAGATTTACAAAGGAGAAGTTGTAGCATGTGTTGTTTTTGGTTAAGTATAGAATAGCTGAAACACTTCTCAGATAGGCTAGCTGTGTGAAGTGAGGTCGGTTTCCAATATCAACATGAGTGTAAGATCGAATTTCCTTTTCAAGCTGTAGGGTAGCTGAAAAGAATAGTAGGCAGAGCTAGGACTTAGGGAGGAACAGCACGTCGGAAATGAAAGGAGAAACAAATTGTCACTTCTTTTAATCAAAGATATGTATTGTTGCCATATATATATATTATTTTCGAACATCACACATTACGTATGAATTTCCAGGCTACTTGACAAACGTTGAAGCGGCTTACATCCCCATGTAGTAGTACAGCTAGGCTTGTTTAGAGTTTAAGAGATGGATAGGTGTGTACGTGGATTACTTCTTAAGTTTTCGTACCACTTATTTTGTTATGGTGTTAAAATTCACCGCTAAGTATCGTGTTAAAATTACCACAATGATTTCTATTTACTGATAAAAAAGCTTTTCTTAATGTAAAACGATATTCCGGACCCAATGGGACAAGTTTCGTCGCAATCCGAGGTCGTATGAAAAAATTTCCTTTATAAAACCAGAAATACACACGCGTTTAATTTTTCCACGGTCACTAGATAAATCAAATCAACTTGAAACCTTGATACCCTAAAATAATTTTTCAATACGAACCCAACGGCACTAGTTTCGTCGCATTCTGAGACTGTTTGCCCGATAGGTTGTTTTTACCCAGAACCGCCCTACCCTTTTTAACGCCAAATTTCTCGATCTCTAAAAATAACAAACTATATACCTATCCTGACTCTAATCGACGATACGAACTCAACGGAACTAGTTTCGTGGTCTAATTCAATCGTCCGCTCAAGTTACGCCCAAATACTCCTTATATTTATTTGAATGCGCGCTATAGAATTTGAACGGGAGTTTATGGTTGCTGTGGTCACATACGACATCTGTTTGCCACGCTGTTTGACTTTCTGACAATAATTTAGCGATACGGTCTCAATGAAACTAATTTCATCGAAAACAGAGTCCGTTTGCAAAACGGCTATTTTAACGGCCGATAACGATTTCCACAGCGTTTTTTCCAAAATTTGATTTAGCCATAACTCGCAACCAATAACACGGAATCTGGATTTTTCACTTTCATATGAAAATTATCGTCAATACGGTTCCAACGTTTCTTGTTTCACAGAAATCCGACTTATATCGGACTCTGTATATCCAGTTGAAGTTCAAACTCGAATTTTCAAACTGCAGCGCTATATTTCAAGCTCTATTTATAAATATACAAATATATAACGTCGAACTTTGTTTAAATAGCGAATTAGATATTAATTCCATCGATATTCCAAATATAATATTTAAATTGAATAAATTAAATTACATATTCGAGTGCCAAAAACACGGGTCGTTACATTCTTCCCCCCTTAAAATAATTTCGTCCTCGAAATTGCTAAGGTAAGAAAGAACGTTATAAACTCATTAATTTCAAATATAATTTTATATTAAATTAGAAACCAATTCAATATTGTAAATAAATATTTTCAAAAATATCGAAAATTTTCTAACACTTTAAATTTTCGAAAAATTTCGCCAGCACCTCCTCTGTATGGCTCAATCGGTACAACCCCAACTCGCCTCTCTGGGCCTTTTCCAATTCAAAAGAAAATAAAACAGCCAAGTGGCTTGCCAAATCGGCTCACAAATCTCCAAATCCATGTAAAAATAAACATGTACCTATTTTCGGCATATCCTTATATCCCTTCCGTCTGCTATCTTGTTAGCATATACAAATGCATTCCCAAACAAAATTCCAATTTTATCCTCAAAACCAAATCCTTCACATGTCCAAACCAAATCCCATTCTTAACACAACTTCCATCCATTATCAATTTTCGGCTCTTAACTTACCAGTCCAACACCATTTCAGATTCCTGTCTCCCAATTCAAAATCTGATTCGACTTGATATATTATATCCCAATTCAATTTCCACTTAGTTGGTTTCAATTCAATTCATATTTGTTTTTTACAAATTTCTATTTAATTTTTCCTTTTGTTCAAACAATCTCCCTGGGAGTTTTTAAATAGTTTAGTTCTTTCAAAAATCAAATATTTCTTTTCAGGATTCAAAACAACCTGTTTTTCTCAAAACAATTCAAACAAGATTTTTGGTAGTAATTCGTCACTTACAACTCGAAAATGAACACCGAAAATGGCGCGCACATCATCGGAATCTATTTTCCAGCTGTCGAAGTGAGTTCAATACTATACCACTTTCAAAACCATTTCTAAACACTTCCATTTTGAAATCAATTCAAAATATCCTTTGCAAGGCTTGTAAAACAATTTAAAAACCTCCCAGGATTTTAAAATTCTCATATATTCAATTCAAGTTCATTTGCAATCATCTTTCCCACTTTAAGGAATTTTAATTCCAATTCTGATTTAGATTTCAGATTTAATTCATCTGATTCCATATTATACGAATTCTAATTGGTTATTATTTATATAACCATTTCAATTATAATCAACCAACACATCCAATATACTATAATACTTCAAATATATATCATTCTTTTATATTAAAATATAATTTGGGTAAAATTATTTCATTTACCCTCTTTCAAAACATACTGTGTCGGTTTATCGTACTTGAGTGTTTAGAAACCCCTATCGATACAGTGGATCGAACTGATCGACCAAAACTCATAAACAACTCAACCAATAAATCTCCACAATATAAAACATTTTTTATAAAATCTACAAATACGTTCACTCGTATATATATACTCAAACTCAATCTAGGGTATTGCTAACCCCATCTCTACTGAGTCACACCACAGAGCCAAGGTAATCACTTAACCTTCAGCTCTGATACCACTGCAACGAACTGGGATTTTCGACTCCGAAAATCAACATCAAACTACCGTGTTGACCATTCAGACATCGAACATTCCAGATCATTAATAGAAAGAAGTTAGAGGATGAGAATAGATAAGGTAGAAATATTGAATATAAGAAGAAGAAGAAACACCACACAACACAGAGTCTCACATCGCAGCGGAACAAAATATAATACAGAAATAAATCTTTATTGAGAGCTTTGAAAATACTTACAGTATCAGAGTACATCATACCATGGGACAGTTATAATAGCCTGTTCCCATATACAACACACAGCGGAATAGTAGTAATATCATACGTCTGAACATCTCCAGCTCGTCTCTGGACTTCACAGCATTCGATAACCTGAACCTGTACACTCCGGGCTAACCCGAGCATTTACAAAACACCGGGTCAGTCTGGTGAACCAGAGTGAGATAAACTCGCACAGTATTAAGGGTAAATCATCCAATCATGATTTTAAAGTTCAAAATCTTTTCAAAAGAAAAGGAAAATCGTAAGACCAAATCCACACATAAACACGGACGGTTTTTACCTTACGATAACCCAAAACAGTTTTGAAAACAATATCTTTTCTGATATTATAATAATGTCTAAATACAAGTAAATAGCAATCTAGTGGAACACTTGCATCTCATGCTCCACATATATAATATACAATCAAAACCGCGGGCGCTTATTGAAGATTGGATTCCAACTATGACAAGGTATGGGACCACCTGCCGATAGTGTATCTCTAGAGACGAATACACTGGGTTCAACAAGAACGTCTTGCAACCTGGCCCTCACATGACCGACCACTCATTTCGCTTGAGTGTATCGAATGTATATCACCGACGGTTGGGATCAGCAACCGTCTCCCGACAAGGGACAGCATCAAAATAGATAAAGAATGAAATGAATCTCTAGATAGGTGATTATACACCCTAATGGGAGCAACCCACATAGCCATGCTGCCTGCCCGATTTTTGTCATTTCCCGGTTGATGAGGCTTGAGGCCAGAATTAACTTCTGATCATCTGGTCACCATTCACTTTGAATGCCACATCGTCAGATCCGTCAGATATCACTAATTGACATCCACAAAAATACTCTAGCTGGAAGCTAAGAGAATGGCGATTCTCCGCCAACACTATAGCACGTTTGAAGAAATCAACGTACGTGATCCTTTGGAAATACTCTGTCAGACATCCGTCCATACAGGTCATCCAGGAACAGGATGAACCGAAGGCACTCCCCTACCACATCCATATAGGAATCACCCCATGGATCAGTAGCGAGAAGTCCCTGCAACCCGTAGATTCCAATCACGATAGAATCACAGCTTTACTCTGCTTGCCAGGCAGAGAAGATTAGTGGTTCTTCCGTTTATGAAATCCACGGTCTTCAATGCTCCATCTCGATCATCTTCTGAGATCTTCACGTATTTGTTGGTCGGAATGGTTTTCGAATATAAATTTGATCCCGGTCTTTCCATACCAACAATCGTATTGGACAGATTTGATAGTCTGTGTTTCAACTATCAAAATATTCAGTGTTTCAATCATGACACTCCAATGAGTTCACTGATTCAGTAATCAGCATCACTTGGCCTTTTTATTTAATTTACTTTACTTTGGACTTCTTGTTATATATATTCTCCAAATCTCCAAATTTACACCAAACGTTATACTATTATTCCGCTAATGGAAATAATAAATCATCACTAACATATCTTACGATTACCAACTAATACCATCTTCAGATAATCCTGATGTTATTCAAGTTGGGGTATTTTAATTAGCTCTCAGACCTTGATCAACAACGTTCTTACCCTCAGATAAGTATAAGTTGTAATCAAAACCAATATTCCATTCAAATCTTAAACAAGTTCCATTATAAACTGGATTTGGTTATACAACCCTATGACCCACTTCTTTAACCAGATTCACTTATTTCCAATCTCCTTTCAAACTATTCGACCATTTCCCCACTTTGGAAATCTTATTTAAATTTTCCCCTTTTCTACTTGATCTCATTTTCAAATAACGTTAATTCAATATCAACACTTTATATTTTGAAAACTCATTTATATATTCTGGTTTATCTTAAACCCTTTTCGTAATCTCCTTTCGCTTAATTCAATAATTAAGTAACGTTTATTTCCTTCCACCATTCAATTGGATTACATCTCACATTCGGTCACTTTTTAAATGAATTCCTATTTAAAAAGTAATTTCCAAATTATCATTTATTTACAATAATAACTTATTTCAATCATTAACTACTTTAGCAGTTAATTCCTTTATTAACTAAATTAAATGGTAAATCCCCTTTAAAACGTTATTTAAATTTTAACAATATTCATTTAACTTTTTAATCAAAACACATTAATTTGATAAGCAACTCCAATTCAAACTGGTCAATTTTATTAACTCAAAAACTCGATTCTCTCATTAATCGATTCCAATTAATCCGCACTTTAAATTAATTAAAAATATAATTAATTTAAATAAATCCTATTTAAATGTTTCTCAACGAACCAGTTATCCAAATTTAACTACGCAACTTTATTTCTTCTCTTGTACTTATAAATCTGATTTACATCAGAATTTACTTAATAAAATCAATTAAAAATAAATCAAAGTCTTAAATAAATAAAATATTTATTTATTTCTCTTTAATACTTTGATTCAAAATAATATATTCAAAATCCAACTCCAGTTATAATATAAATTTTATAACTTCATCTTTATCGATTCACCTGACGGTGAATTAATATTTGTAATACGATTGATTTTATAGGCCATACGCTGCCAAATACCCAACCAATATCATCCATTGGTTTAAACTAGCAGATGTTGAACATTCATTAATCAACCATTAAATCAATCACACCAAACATGACTGTTCATATATGATAATATGAAAACAATTAATATATTTGAGGAATCCGGTTGGATCCCTCCAACCTGTTCTGCCTTGTATTCAAATGGTTATCTCAAATAAGACTGTTCGGTTTTGTTTAACTGATAAACTGAATAACGACCATTTAACATCAACCACAAGCAATTCAAATAATTCAACCATTTAAACACGTTTATAAATAAACGTGACCAACCAAGGTGAGTCACCTTTATTGGAACCAATCGTTAAAAATAACGATTTGGTATTTCACTGAAATTAAACACAGTTTAATTTCATTGGTTAAATCAACAGATAAATACCTAACTGGCAAATCAGTTAATCATTGGCAAGCAGAGCACACAAAATAAAACCCAATTTATATAAAATATAAACGGGAAAACTGAGTGAGTTTA
Source organism: Allium sativum (assembly GCA_030737875.1). NCBI lineage: Eukaryota > Viridiplantae > Streptophyta > Magnoliopsida > Asparagales > Amaryllidaceae > Allium > Allium sativum. The sequence goes on along the minus strand of CM060923.1, from coordinate 582,372,403 downwards.
ACTCACCTTGATTTCCGTTGGAACAGTTCGGTTACAGTTAAATTAAACAGTCGTTTAATTTAACTGTAAGTTCCTGCCGTTTTCATTTCTGCCCAGATGAATTCGATACTGTTCTGGTCGTCAAGACGATTCTGATGACACCTTGTTCGTCCAATTTTTGAGTTAAAAGAAATCCAACCGACTACTTTGCATTTGGAAAAACACGGTTTGACTAATTCCTTACTCCACTGTCCTCCTTCCAACCTACTTTATAGTGTAATTCTAACTGACCGGGCCACAAGGCTGATCCCTTTTCATTTGATTTCCCAAATCCGTAGGCTTGACCTTCTTGCCCCTGGGATGCTTCTGTGTTGGCAAACTAAAGTAAATTAATTACTTATTAACTCTACATTAACTTAAAACAAATCACCATTTTAATTGCTTAATTACTGCTTAAACAAACGGCCGATTCTTGGAGCTGACTTCTTCGTTCGTTCCTCACCATATTCCCAAAATCCGTCCATTTCCCTTGTCCATCCATTTACACCATTCGCTTTGTTCACGTTAAAATGGTTTTGCCACCCTTTTTCTTCTCAACAGCACCTTCACCCTCACACGTTAACACAGTAGCCACGCAACTCGTCCCCACTACATGTTCCACACATCCTTGCCCTCCCCCATGCTGTCCAGTTTTCACGGTTGCCTCATTTTTTTTTTTTCTATTTGGTGAAAGGCTTCACGTATTGGTTAAAAAATTTGCTCAGACAGGAAATGAACTTGCAGTGTATTTATAGTAAAAGAAACGTAGTGGCCACGGTTGGTTTTGTATTATATAAATTCACGTTTAGGTTTGCAGACACATAGATTGGACAAGGGGTAGGCATTTGTTTAATACCTTGCATGTTTCCAACACAGTGATGTACACAATAGGGTAAGATTTTCTAGCTGTTGTTTGAAATGTCATTTCTGTAGCCTACGAGATTTACAAAGGAGAAGTTGTAGCATGTGTTGTTTTTGGTTAAGTATAGAATAGCTGAAACGCTTCTCAGATAGGCAAGCTGTGTGAAGTGAGGTCGGTTTCCAATATCAACATGAGTGTAAGATCGAATTTCCTTTTCAAGCTGTAGGGTAGTTGAAAAGAATAGTAGGCAGAGCTAGGACTTAGGGAGGAACAACACGTCGGAAATGAAAGGAGAAACAAATTGTCACTTCTTTTAATCAAAGATATGTATTGTTGCCATATATATACATTATTTTCGAACATCACATATTACATATGAATTTCCAGGCTACTTGACAAACGTTGAAGCAGCTTACATCCCCATGTAGTAGTACAGCTAGGCTTGTTTAGAGTTTAAGAGATGGATAGGTGTGTACGTGGATTACTTCTTAAGTTTTCGTACCACTTATTTTGTTATGGTGTTAAAATTCACCGCTAAGTATCGTGTTAAAATTACCACAATGATTTCTATTTACTGATAAAAAAGCTTTTCTTAATGTAAAACGATATTCCGGACCCAATGGGACAAGTTTCGTCGCAATCCGAGGTCGTATGAAAAAATTTCCTTTATAAAACCAGAAATACACACGCGTTTAATTTTTCCACGGTCACTAGATAAATCAAATCAACTTGAAACCTTGATACCCTAAAATAATTTTTCAATACGAACCCAACGGCACTAGTTTCGTCGCATTCTGAGACTGTTTACCCGATAGGTTGTTTTTACCCCGAACCGCCCTACCCTTTTTAACGCCAAATTTCTCGATCTCTAAAAATAACAAACTATATACCTATCCTGACTCTAATCGACGATACGAACTCAACGGAACTAGTTTCATGGTCTAATTCAATCGTCCGCTCAAGTTACGCCCAAATACTCCTTATATTTATTTGAATGCGCGCTATAGAATTTGAACGGGAGTTTACGGTTGCTGTGGTCACATACGACATCTGTTTGCCACGCTGTTTGACTTTCTGACAATAATTTAGCGATACGGTCTCAATGAAACTAATTTCATCGAAAACAGAGTCCGTTTGCAAAACGGCTATTTTAACGGCCGATAACGATTTCCACAGCGTTTTTTCCAAAATTTGATTTAGCCATAACTCGCAACCAATAACACGAAATCTGGATTTTTCACTTTCATATGAAAATTATCGTCAATACGGTTCCAACGTTTCTTGTTTCACAGAAATCCGACTTATATCGGACTCTGTATATCCAGTTGAAGTTCAAACTCGAATTTTCAAACTGCAGCGCTATATTTCAAGCTCTATTTATAATTATACAAATATATAACGTCGAACTTTGTTTAAATAGCGAATTAGATATTAATTCCATCGATATTCCAAATATAATATTTAAATTGAATAAATTAAATTACATATTCGAGTGCCAAAAACACGGGTCGTTACAGTCCGGGTTAGGATGAGAAGTTTGGTGATGCGCTTGGATTTGGGATTCGATAAAAGGTTGGGTATATCATTGTTGAAGGATGCACGGTTGAATGGGTTCTGTGCACATCAGGGAAGGAGACGCGGAAATGAGGATGGGGAAGGAAGGTTGCAGGTCACGTGTGAAAAGGGGTGAGGAGATTTTATTTTAAATTAATTAGTAATCGTATATTAAATTTTGTTATAACTTGTTAAACCCGTATCTGGCTCATACGAAGTCCAATTGACGAACCGTAAGTTGTGTTGGGATCGTGAGGGAAGATACTACGCATTTGGAGTGATTCAGAGCTTGTTACAATTTATAGCAAAATAAATTGTCCGGCTGAATCAAGCGATGGTTATCGTTATTAACGATGATCGTCCATTGTGAGTAAAACTCACCTACTCTGAACAGTTATATTTCTATAACGTATTCTTATAACTGATAATTATATGTTGATTGCTATGTGTTAACTGTTTGGTTGAATTGCTTATGTCTTGGTTGAAATTAGAGATAATGATATATATATATATATATATAAATCGTTAATCAAATATTGATTCTGTTTAGCAGAATATTTCATAGTGAAATGAAATCGGTGTTAATTATATTGTTTAACATCTGTGATGCAGGAAAACAGGTTGGAGGGACTCAACTGGGTTCCTCAATATATAAAATACTGCTTTGTTTCATATATTGTGATATATGATGCGATATATAATCTGTTGTTGATTATGTGTGTTTGAATGATATCGATCACTATTGTTTGGTATTTTAAATACCGTAAGAAAACCCTGGGATAAAAAAGGAAAATTTCAATAACTATATTGAAATAAAATATTATATAAAATCGAAAGATTTAAACTGCATATTGGAATAGAATATTTATAAAATCAAAGGATTTTATATAAAGGAATATTTATAAAATCAAGGGATTTTATAAAGGAAATTATTTGTAAAACGAATATAAAGGAAAATATTTGTAAAACAAATTTAAAAGGAAAATATTTATAAAATAAAATGGAAAGAGAAATATTTGTAAACCACTTACAAATAAAATAGAAAGAGAAATATTTGTAAAACATTTACAAATAAAACAGAAAGAAAAATATTTGTAAAACATTTACAAATAAAACAGAAAGAGAAATATTGGTAAAACAAATAAATAGAGTTATAAAATGGAAATGTTTATTTAGAAAATAAATAGAGTTATAAAAAGGAAATGTTTATTTAGAAAATAAATAGAGTTATAAAAGGGATTTATTGGGAAATGAAAAAGAATGTCATATAAGGAAATATTTGGCAAATGAATAGAATTTTACATCAGGAAAGTTTAGACCCGTGCTTCGCACATGGGTATAACATGATACGGGTTTAAAGCAAAGATTTTAAATAGAATCTTTTGTAACTAATAGATTGGGAAGATTAATTTATAAATAATATTTTATAAACAAAATAAAATATTTATCATTGGATAAATAGAATATATAAGTCGGGGCGTATATAGAGAAGTAAGAATCGATTTCAACATCGATATTTGAAACTGAATATGGACGTAGAGTTAATCAAAGGAGTTAATCAAAGGAGTTAATCAAAATGTGTTAATCAAAATGAGTTAGAGGAGTTAATCGATTAGAGTTAGAGTTAATCGATTAGAGTTAGAGTTAACCAGTTAGAGTTAATCAGTTAAAGTTAATCGTTAGAGTTAAATCGAACTAGAGCTATTCGAATAGAGTTAATTGAACAAGAGTTAGTCGAATATTTGTTATTCGAATAGAGTTAATTGAATTACAGTTAGTCGGATTAGAGTTATTTGAATATAGTTTATTCGAAGAAAGAGTTATCGAATAAGGTTATTCGAATAAGGGAATTAATCGAATATAGTTTATTCGAATAGAGAAAGAAATTATCGAATATTAGTTATTCGAAGAAATTATCGAATATTAGTTATTCAAAAGGAGTTATCGAATATTAGTTATTCTAAAGGAGTTAAATCAAATATTAGTTATTCGAAAGGAGTTATCGAATATTAGTTATTTGAAAGGAGTTAAATCGAATATTAGTTATTCGGAAGGAGTTATCAAATATTAGTTATTCGAAAGGAGTTAAATCGAACATTAGTTATTCGAAAGGAGTTAATCGAATATAGTTTATTCGAAAGGAGTTAATTGATAAGAGTAAATTAGTTAGAGTTAATTGAATAGAGTTAATGCAGTAGGGTAAATCAAATAGAGTTAACCCAAAAGAGTTAATCAAATAGAGTTAATAGAATTGAGTTAATCAAATAGAGCTAACTGATAAGAGTAAATCAATTAGAGTTAACCGAATAGTGTTAATTGAATAGAGTTATTCGAGTATAGGTTATTCGAAGAAGAGAGATTATCGAATATAGTTTATATGAAGGAAAGAGTTATCGAATAGAGATTTATTCGAAAGAGAGTTACGTAAGGAAGTTTGCTAAAGATTTAAAAGATAAACTTTGACCATTTCGAAGTTAAAACGTTGTTCAGTTAAGGTCTGAGAGGTAACTATACCCCAACTTGATTGAATTCCTTCTTAACTAAGGAATGGTAAGGTTTGATAGTGAAGGATGGATAAGTGAATTTGGTTAATGAGTGAAATGGTTTGAGTTGGCATGGCGATGTTTGACTTAAACATCAGTTTAAATCCAGTGAAGGGGTTTTGGAAATGTTTTCCAAATAAGAATCAGAAATGTTTTCTGATAATAGAAAATCAGAATTTAGAATATATGGAAACAGGAGATAAGTAAATTAATGAACTAAAGAGAAAAATGTTGAATGTTGATTGATCGATAAAATTTCCATTTGGAAATAATATCATTGTTTGCAGAGGAGTTTTATTTGATAGTTAAATCACAGGCTATTAAAGTTTTGACCATTTTTCTGTTGTCAATACGGGGAGACCGGTTGGATTCCTATCCAAAAGAACCACTCCGTTTGGCATAAGCATTGTGGAATCATATATGCCAAAGATAATTGAAGATGGAGTAAAGTGCAAGGGATGTTGTATAAGTCCTAGGTAGAGATTGCCTAGGATGGACGTACGGAATAGTGCCTTTAGTTTGTCCAGTCCCAGGACAACCTGTATGGAAGAATGTTTGACATAGTATATCTGATGGATCACGTGAGTTGATCGTTTCAAACGTATTTACGTTGGTGGCGGAGGAATTCGTTTTTCTTAGCTTATACCCATGGTATTTTTGGGGAAATCAGCTTATGATTTGACGGGTATTACGATGTGGCATTTGAAGTAAATGGAGGAGTGATCTATTAAAAGATAAGTTTTGACCTCGAGCCTCATCAACTGGGAAGTGACAGAAATCGGGCAGGCAGCATGGCTAAGTGGTTCGCAACCAAATAGGGTATATTGTCACCATCTAGAGAATATTCATAATTGTTACTTCTTTCAATTCTGTATCTCCCGGGAACGGTTATGTTGGTTTACCAACTGTAAGGTAAAAATATATTTGATACACTCAAGAAAAATGAGTGGTCGGTCATGTGTGGCTGAGTTGCAAGATGTTCTTGTTGAACTCCAGTGTATCGCTTTTAGAGTACACTGAGCGGAAGGTGGATCCATACCTTGTCATAGTTGGAATCCACTCCCCAAATAAGAACCCGCGGTTTTGGTTGTATATTATATATGTAGAATGTTAGATGCAAGCGTTTCTACTAGATTGTTATTACTTGTGTTAGACATTATTATAATATCAGAATAATATTGTTTAACTAATGATTTGGGTTATCGTAAGGTAAAAACCATCCATGTTTATATGTGGATCGGTCTTATGATTATCCTTTGTTTCAAAAGGATTTTGAAAGTTAAATTAAATAATTTGAGTTTACTCACACCAGTCACATGACTGACCCGGATTTTATTTTGTTTTGTTTTCCTTAAACTCTTGGGTGCCTAATTTTGTATGGGCAGTCAAGTAGTCGGGATTTACAGATACTTGAAGAGCTGGATCAGGAGGCTTCAGAATATTATTGCTATGGTTTCTCCGCTGTGTTGTAAGTGTTGTGCTTTGGAAATGATATATATTTTAAAGTACAGATCTATATTTCAAAGTTATGTTATGAAATATATTTATTTGCTCCGCTGTGAGATTCGTGTTTACTCTGATGTTGTATGTTCTTCTTCTTCTATTATAAGTTTCTATCTTATCTATCCTCACCCTCTAATTTCTTTCATGGACTATTCGGTATTTCTGATGCTTGATTAGTCGACATCGTGTTTGGTGTCGATAACCAAGGTCGCGATTTACCGGGTCATTATAGTTCGGGTCGTTTTAAATAAGGTGTCTCCGGTATCGTTCAGACCCGGAACGGACTTGTAAATGGATGTGTGTCTGACACTGGATTTCGTTTTGTGTTAATTGATTTCTATTAAATATATATCTATTTGGTGGCGGAGAATTTATTCTCTTGCTTAACACCCTTCTCTGAGACATACGAGCTTAGAGGTTATATATTGATAGACATCAGTCGCATGGCGTGGATTGTCAATGTGGCAAGCCAAGATGCAAACGATCATGGCTTTTGTTGAAAAGCAGACCCTTTTGGTTGATGATCAAAGCACAACTTTATTTAGTATAGATTTGTGTATCGCGTTACTTCGCGAGCCTCACACCTCGATATGAGTCAAAAATGGAATGAGGACCGTAGGGAGGACTTGCGTTTCTTTCTAGCTAAAAGTGATGCCATGGTATGGAGCCCAGAAAATTTTAATCATGTGGATGATGGATTGTGAGAGCCCTCGGATATTGGTCGCTACTGGCCGAGTGATAGGTCCAATAGGACAGGAAAACGTATCGTTCAAGAACAACTAATCCACTAAAATATTTGTGGACTGACCCTACCGCTAACCAGGGCTCGCCAGCATCCAAGTCCTGAGGCATTTGCTAGAGTGTCTCGAAATCAGTGAGGATGATTCCTAGCCTCGACTCATGATGGAAACCCAATTTCCAATATGACATTACAGATTTGATTGTAAACCTATATATGGCGACATAGTAGGATGGGGTACTATGCCGTCTAGGATTGATACATTTATTTTGAAAGTGTTTTAAACTGATTAGACACTAGTACTAGTATCAAACGATTATTGTTTTATACATATCAATCATGTTTGATCATTACAAGATAAAACTCTATCCTCCGATTTGCATTGCATTGTGTGATGGGACTTGAATCTTATAACGGTTTCATTTTTCTAAAACGCATTGCATTGTTTTAAAAGATTTACTTATTTTATGCATTGGCAATCCAATGGAGTAAACCTGTTCTGCGTTAGCGGCATGGTCCTGTGATTAGCCTTATTATTAGGTAAGTTAAGTAAGATTTCTCATACCTGTCCCATGACTGACTTGTAGTTTGTTTTCACTTGCAAATTCGGGTGCCCTTATTTTTACACAGGCAGCCAAGTAAACAGGTAACATGCTTATTTTGGATATGCACGGCAACATGGTGTGCTCTTTGGGCAGAAGACGAAGACTATCTTTATATTTTATCTCTATTTTGGACATTTCGACATCACTTTATCTATGATGTATTTGATGATGCCCTAGACTTATTTTCTATTTGTTGGAACCTCTTATGTACTAAGTAGTATCCTGTGTCTGTGCAACAGTGATGTTGATGACATTTATGCTTCCACTGCTATGATGATGAGTATTATTCTATGATTTCATGTGTTATGCAATTTATTTGTAATTTGCTGATGTGATAAATGTGTTATATTCCAATGATTATCCTTGCTTTCGTGGCACGTGAGTTTGGGGTTGTCACAGTTAGTATTAGAGCTTAGGTTAACCTTAGCTCTGGAGTATAACATATTTAAAAAGATTTGTCAAAATAGAATCAGTAGTATTCTAGGGCGAGTAGCTCATTAGAGATATGATTAGTAATGTCCTAGAATGAGCACAGCAGAATAGCACATAATAATCAGTCACTACATCATCATTTGTCCATATGTCCTTCTACTTTTACCATTCCTTAAAAATTATCATTTCTGTTGGTCTGACTCTTTCGTTGATGGTACAGAACTGACTAAGATGAGTACGAGGGCTAGAGCTAGAGGTAGAGCAGGTAGAGGCCAGGAAAGGGGTGAAATACCCGCTGCTTAGAACCAAACTAATCTAAAGGCTATAGTGCCACCACCACCACCCCCGCAAACTTTCAATCAGGATAAAGTGGCTAAGAAATTCAAGAATTTGTGAGGCGTTCCATTCACTGGTCGTGAGACAGTGACCGAGGCTCAGGCTTGGCTAAAGACATGCGAAAAGATCTTCGTGGGCTTGGAGTTAGAGGATCATCGGAAGAGATTCATGACATCATGGCTACTAAAGGATGAGGCTTTAATATGGTGGGAGACCGCTACTATTGGCGATATTGATGCTGACATGACTTGGGCGAAGTTCAAAAAACTCTTTAATGAGAAGTTCATCCCTCGACAAGAAGTCAAGCATCTATATGATGAATTTGCTAATCTCCAGCAGTGGGATAGAACTATTAATGAGTATGTGAGAAGATTCAAAGAGCTCTCCCGATATGCACCTGAATTGATTCAAGAGCCGCTCCAGAAGAACAAGAGATTTATAAACGGCCTCTGGAGAAAGTATCACAACAGGGTGACGTCACATAATGAGCTCCCAACTACAAGAGTGATTGAGATTGCTTGTAGATACGAGGAGATTGACAAGAGAAATTCTCAGCAGGACCATGAAATAAATCAACCTAATAACATGAGGAAACATTCCGATAAGAAGCCCGAGGCGAGTAATGCTACAGCGGCCAAGCCTCAAGAGAATAAAAAGCCCAAGGTCAAATGCTTCAACTATCAAAAACTCAGACACAATAATTATGAATGCAGAGCTCCAAAGAGGCTAAGGTGGAGTGAATCAGGGCCTAGCCAGAATCCTCATGGTACCAAGGAGTGCTTCAATAGCCACAAGCCGGGGCATCTTATCAAGGACTGTCCATTGTTGAAGAAGTCCGAAGTGGCTCACGTGTATGATGGACCGAGTGCACCAGCTTCTTCCGAAGGAGCAGGTAACCAGATGTTTTGGGAGGTACCCTTACTATTAAGAATATTCCTGTTACGGTATTATTTGATACTGGTACATCACAAAGTTTCATTTCTAGTAACACAGTTAAAAAGTTAAAATTAAAACTTAAAGATCTTAAAGAATCGGTTAGCGTCCATAATCCAATAGGAGGTTCTCTTGTTCTCGGTTTATATTGTAGAGTGCCAATCTCTTATTCTCGTCACTAGTTTTCTTTCAATTTGATCGTGATTAACTTCTCTGAATTTGATATAATTCTTGGGCTGGATTGGCAAACGAATTATGAGGCTGAAGTATTATGTGCCGAAAGAATTGTTAAGGCTAAAAAAATTATGGGAATATTATTTCTATACCATGCCACAAATCAGAAAATGATAGAAAATAATTTTGGTCTTCTCTAGAAGTTACTCCTACTTCTATTGAGAATATTCCTGTAGTTAAAATTATGCGGATGTGTTTGAAGAAGTTGAAAGCTTACTCCCGCGAAGAGAAATTGACTTCAGGATCAACTTAGTTCCGAATGCAAGGACAGCTGTGCATGCTATTTGAAGAATAACATTGAAAGAGAAAGAAGAATTGACAAATCAAACTAAACAACTTTTTTGGAAAGATCTGATCAGGCCTAGCTTTTCAAATTGGGGTGCGGCAGTAGTGTTTGTTCCAAAGTCAATGAAACGATAAAGAATTTCGCTCGATCCGAATCGATCGCTAAACCGACCAAGACCGTTCGAAACCCCTGATTGTTTTGAGAACACGACAAATCAAAACGCAAACAGAAGAACATTTCATTGCTTATTACAAAAATTCCATCAGATTACAAGAATATACAGAGTATGAATAAATATTACACATTCAATAAATATCAGAGATTTAAATACATTACTGCAGCGGAAAAATAATACAATACGCAACTGTACGGATACAGAACTTTCCGGATATCATTCCAGGTGTAATCCAAGTTCCTATGAATATAAATCTGCAAAATCAAAACTAATAGCTTCCCGTTTCAAAATAAGGGCACCCAGAGTTTAGGTTAAAACAATAAACTCCAGGTCAGTCATGTGACTGGTGTGAGAACTAAAACAGTTATTAATCTTTATTTTAAAGTTAGGTAAATCAAGGGACTACGCCGTATAACACGGAACGGGTTTCCTCCCAAGAATACTAGTGCATAATACAACAGCGCAATGCTAAATAAACAATAATGAAGCTATTATAAGACCCAGATCCCATTACACAATGCAACACAAGCCGGAGGATAGGGTTTTACCTTATAATAGTCAAAAGAATGCTTGATACGCAAAATTTCATCTTTTATTATTACAATAAGCGAGGAAATCAATTTCAATCATAAGTATCATTCATAGGCAGCATGAATGCCCCATACCACTACGTCACCATATATAGGTGTGCAACTAAAATCGCAAAGCTCGTATTAGAAGTTGGATTTCCATCTGTGAACCGAGGTAACAGATAGTCCTCACCGATTCGAGACAATCTAGCCTGCTATGTCTCAGGATCAGAGCTCGAGTGACCCTTGGATCATCAAGGCCGGTCCATCGATGTGGATTAAAATGCCTGAACACTGCGTTTCCCTGCCCTTTAGGGTGCAAATGAGCCAAATGACTCCATTGGCTCCACAGAGTCACCGATATATCTGAGGCGCCTTGCAATCCAACAACCACATAAGTCAAACTCGTCAGGGCGTGTAAAACTATTGACGCCACTTCTAGCTAGAAAGAAACGCATGTCCTCCCTGAGGTTCTTCTCCCGTTTCTGGTTCACATCGGGGTGTGAGGCTCGTGAATCAACGCTACACAAAGCTATGCCACACAGGCCATGCTTTGATCATCAACCACAAGACTTTGCTTTTCAATAGAAGCCTTGATCATTTGCCACTTAGGCATGCCACACAGGCAATTCACTCCATGCGATTGATATCCATCAATATATAATCCCTGAGCTCGTACGTCTCAGAGAAGGGCGTTAACCAAGTGAATAAATTCTCCACCGCCAAACAGATATATATATATTTAATAGAAATCAATCACACAGAATAAAATCCAATGTCAGACACACAGTCCATTTACAAGTTCGTTCTGGGTCTGAACGAAACCGGAGGCACCTTGTACCTCGCATATCCCTCGATCTCCAAGTACGTCTGGACGATCACCAACTGATTCCCTCCTCTTGGGTGTACAATCCAATCAAGATCATCAGTAATCACCCAAATGATGTGAAGACCTCCTATCTTCGACCACCGTCTTCATCCTCAATACATTGTCGAATCTGTTATTCAGAATGGGATAAACCCGATCTTTCTAAATAACTCGCGTATATAATAAAAAAGTGTTACACAAACACAACATACGCCTCATTCCAATTCAGAATATTCTTTTATTCAAATATTCTCATACTTTGGGAAAGGTTCCCATTAATTTTATCAAAGATAAATTCTTTAAATTTATTCTTTAATCTTCTTTTGAATATCAATTCAAATTAGTCGGGATTAGCGAACCACACCGAAGTAATCATTTATTTTATTTCCCAATCCCAACCTGTTCATCCCATGAAGTAAAACTGATCATACTTCATATCTAACACCATGGTGTTATCGGTAAATTCAATTACCATTTCACGTTCAAATCTAATTAAAGATTTAACTATGCCTGGAGCAAAACTGGTGATACTCCATTCTCGATCATTTCAATCTAATTTAAGATTCATTAAAACTCCACTTGGTTTTAATCTTCTCGAAAATCAATATTAATGATTGTTTAACTTGGGAAACCAAATTCTGTCTTTAACTGGGTTAAAGAACTAATGTCTTTTAAAACACGGTTCACGATAAACCCAAAATCACATTCCATTCCATTCCAATTTATTTTATTAAATTGGAAAACTTTACTTTGGAAAACCTCCTTTAAATCTTAACAAAAGATTTATAAATTCCAAATCACATTTCACTGTAAATCAGGTTAAAGAACAAATGTCATTAAAACACAGTTCACGATAAGCCCAATTCCCATTTGATATTAAATATAAGGCTTTGAATAGAAAATATATCGGCTTATATTCAATATCAAATTCTACGACCAACAAATATCGTATTGGAAATAACGATATAAATATATTTCAAATTTCCATAACAATATATGTATATTCACGAAATCCAACATCGAAATATTCCAAAGACAATTTCGATTCAAATCCATTCCAATTCAATTATTCAAAATTCTGGTTACTTTTAAAACCCTTCAAATCCAATTTATTTAATTAAAAATAAATAAATTATTATTCTAGTTCAAAACTAGTTCATTTCGATAAAAAACTATTTTTATCTTTTTAAATTTGAAATTTTTCATCTCAATTCTTCACAAATCATTTCTTACGATTTTACAAAAATTATTACTATTTTTAATAATTTTATCAAGGCCCGTACAGTCGAATTCCATCAATGGCCATCGAACTGCACTTACAACGACCTTTTCCAAATTTGATTTGGACATAATTCCGAATCCAACTGTTAGATTTCAAATCTCTAATATTCGTTAGAAAACTCTTTTAGATACGAACCCAACGGTTCTAGTTTTAGGAGAATCCGACGGTCGAATCTCCCGTAATGTCCATTCGAAGACAATGGTCGAAATTTGCGAACGGCCGCAGCGCGGCGCGTTCTATTCAAGCCATTATATATATATAATATATATATAATATATATTTCTTCGATTCCCTTTTAAAACGTATTTTATAAATCGTTTTAAATTCGTTTTCAAAATGATTTCAACTTCATATTCAATTTGTAATCTAAATTGAATATTCCATATCATCGATATATATATATGATAATATTTTCAAAACTTTATATTTTGAAATCAATTACTTTTCGATATTCATTATAAAAATGAATAAAATCGATATAAATATCGTTCACGTCAAAATGGCGTCATCTAATCAACACGGCTTTTATTCAATACATGAATGTTTATTCTATTCAACACATGAATATTTATTTTGTTCAACACATGAATTTTGTATTTTATTCAATAGATGAATATTTATTTTATTCAACACATGAATATTTTATTCTATTCAACACATGAATATTTATTTTATTCAACACATGAATTTTCTATTTTATTCAACACATGAATATTTATTTTATTCAACACATGAATATTTTATTTTATTCAACACATGAATTTTCTATTTTTATTCAACACATGAATATTTATTTTATAATATTCCTTATTTTCCAAATTGGAATGAGGCCCAATCAATTACCATATAATGTTAAGTATATGGATTCCCTACAACACATGTATATAATAGCAATGGTAGATCATTAACCATCATCCAGAGTGCACCACACCACTGCATAAGCATTAAATATAAATGATTATTGCTTACACAGTCTGTCAACCTACCGATTGACATACAACTAAACAATCAGGATTAGTGTACGTCAAATATCATCCCTACACCGTATGGGGTTTCAAATCAACGAACACAGAATTTTATTCGTGAAGTTGGGTGATATGTAAAATTTATCGTCCCAATCAATATCAGTCAAATGGGTGTACATAAATAAATCGTCCGATTTGTTTATAAATATTTATTTTATATACACGTTAAAAATTATATTTTTAACTATAAAATATTTATTCATTCCACTTCACACAATAAAATTTCACAACACAACAATCAAACAAACAAGCCATCCATGGTCTGTGGACGATGGGTGTCGGGTGCTGCTAAGCACCATCTGCATCCTAGTATATAATTCAACTAGAAAATAAATTGAAAGTGAGGAGTTCTCACCTTGGGTTTCCACTCCACCTTGCTTTGTTGTCGCTCAGATTCGCTGTTCAGATTCCAATGCAATCTGTTTTACAAAATTTATATTAAAAATCATATTTTTTTTACTTTGCTCCAAAATCATATTTTTATAACACTTCTGTATATATAAAAATCATATTTTTATTATTTCTCCTTCAACATAAAAATCACATTTTTATACTGTTCTATATATTTTAAAAATCATATTTTTATACTGATCGTATTTTTATTATTTCTATATATTTTAAAAATCATGCTAACTTAGATTAAAAAAACAATATGATTTTCAATTTAAAAACAAGGTGATTTTCTATTTGAAAACAAGGTGATTTTTTATTTGAAGTATTTATATTTTTAAAATGATTTTATACTATGTTTATGTAAAAATCTAATCTTAAAACAATGTTGTAGTGAAATAAAAACAATTACCTTTAATCACTGTTTCTTCATCATTTAGAAGCCTAGTTGAATTCGAACCCAACCAGAAAACTAGGGTTTCCCCTTTGGCGCCGCCTGACATCCCCGTACCGAGATCCGACGTGCCCTCTCCATCCTCCTCCACATCGCCTTGCCACACGTCCCAACTCCGACGAGTTCGAAACCCCCCCAGCGGCCTCCAAATCCTATCGAACGGCTACACTTTGAGCATCGATTGCTCAGCAATCATCACACGAAAATGGATCTCATCCGTATGGTTTTGAAGCTGGTTGGATGCTCTACCATTTTCGCTTGAACGATTCCTTATTTTATTGATTGGATTCAAAGAAATTGAAGAGGAAAGAATGGAGAAATCGGGGCCTTCAATTCGTGAACCGCGGCTGAACGTGGGAGTTGACCATGGTTTTGAAGTGGGAGGGTTGATATAAAATATTTAATCATATCAAACAAACATCCATCAACAATAACTAGCAACCATAGCATACAAACATTTAACCCGCCTTATCATAAATCTAAGAGGGAGAACTGGGTGAGTTTAACTCACCTTGGTTAAATTCGTCGACTGAACGGATTGGCTTAATTAAATTAAAATATATGTTTAATTTAATTAAAACTCTAGCTGCTTCCAACGCCAGAATGTATTGCTCCCTAATATGGTTCCGATGCTCATGGTTTGACTCGATTCTTAGCCTTTGGAAGCCCAAAATAGACCAACACCAAGTTTAGCCGCTCACGTCCCTTATAATTTCTTCTCTTCCAACCGTATTTCCTTTCCCTCACCTTACTTTCTTCCTACCGGCATTCCCCTATCCTACCAGCCCCTTGCGTTTACCTTTTTCTTTTCATTTTTTTAATACCGGCCCAAGGCCTAACGATCTCGGCCCATCCCAACATATACCAAGAGCCGAATGTACAGACTCCTTCTCCAATATTTCCTGCTCTGTAACTCGCGAGTCTCCTATATGCATCGAACATTGATACCACGCAGCGAACTCCAAACCACCAAACTAATTACACCGAATGAATCTCCTCCCGATGCTTGACTCACCGAGCCCCTCAACACTCCCTCCGGTGAAACCTTGCGCTGACCTTCGTCGGCAAGCCCTGTCCAAGCGCGACCGTTTTTTGTCCTCAGTTTTTTTTTTACAAAAAAACACACCACTTGATCTTCTCTCGTCGCTGATCACAGATCTACATATGAATTCGAACAACGATGATTATACTGTAAGATACTTCATCCCTTAGCCATGACTGTTGAATTTGGAACTTCCAAAAAAAAATCGAGCTCAATAAAAATGGTGTCAACGTAAAGAGCAAATGTATACGAGCTCAACAATCGTGATTTTTGGCGCTGTGTGTGATTTTTAAAAATTGGAGGAAGTGTAAAAATGTACAAGAGGAACTGTGTGTGCTTATTTCTCTTCCAAAGCAACTGGTATCCATCAGTATTTATAATGTGGAATTCCTTGACTCGCACACATGAAGTTTTGGTGGCCATGACATTGTTTGTAGTCCTGCGAATTATAGGGATAGATAGCTGTGTGTCCTTTCTTTTTCATTAGCTGTATGAGTTGAGCTTGTAGGCGCATGGGTAGGTAGATGGTAGTATAGAGGCATGTGCAGACTATTTTAATGGATAGAAATGGTTTCAGCATATACATATATATATTAGGCTGGGCTCTTCTTTTAATATGTATAGGCCTCTATGTTTACTTTTGAGTTTAAACGTACTTTAGTAGGGCAGCTTGCACAGAATTTAGTATGTGCAATGCTTTAGTATGAAGTAAAGGGGACATAGCCCTATTCTTCAGCGTTTCAAAAGAAAAGATAGTATAGTTTTCGGCTACCCCATTTAAAATAAATGTGTTGTACCCTGTATGACTCTATACATGTAGAATTAAATGAAACTAATGTTTGTCCACTGAAATATGAATAGTTACGATCAAGGATGCGGAAGAGAGAATGCGGCAACAGAGGAAATGTATATTTATTTACTTGCTTGTCTAAGTTTTTTTTAAAAGCTACGTACCCCGCTACGTAAAAAATTTATCCATACACGAGCGGTACAGACTGAAATAAACATGCCCTTGTGATAAGCAATGTGCCACGATCCCAAAAATATAATAACATCGGTAATTCAACGCATATTGTGGAACCCCAAAATATCGATATATGGTGCAAAATACTCCAAAATAAAAAGGGATTATTTTCCAAAATAAAAATTACAGAAAAAATCTAAAAACTAAATTATTCCTACGCCTCAAATATCCTGTCTAAATTCAAAGCCAATATTTAATAAAAATAAATATATTGTTATGGTTTATAAACGATTTCACAACGACTATTTTAAATTTTTGATTTGGACATATCTTACAATCTATATGATGAAATCTCGATTTTTCTCTCCCATTAGAAAACTACAATCAATCCAGTTCTAACGTTTCTTGTTTCACAGAAATCAGATTTAAAATGAATTTGGTATATTCAATTGAAGTACAAAACTTAAATTAACGAACTACCGCGCAGTTACGAGCTCGTTTTATATTAATATAAATATAAACGTTTGATCGCCTTTAATTAAACAAATTCAATATTAAACCCATTAATATTCCTAATATTTAAAATCAATTTAAATATTCGAATACAAATAGCCAAAAAAATCCAGGTTGTTACAAAGATCTTTTCAAAGTGGACCCAACGGTTCCAGTTTTGGGAAAATCCGACGGTCGGATCTCCTGGTACAATCGTTTGAAGTTAGGATTTCAAAGTACGAACTATAGCATCGTTATTCGATTTATTTTAATTATATTTATATATATAATCCATTCTGGCGCTGTTTTAATTCAGATTTGAATTAAAAATTCTAGACAATCCAACCGTTGGATCTTTGTAAAGTCGGTATTGTTGGAAAGTTATTTCCAAAGCGAACCCAATGGTTTCGGTTTCGGTAAAATCCGATGGTCGGATCTCCCAGTACGATCATTTGAAATTACGGTTTCAAAATATGAACTGCAGCTTTGTTATTCAATTTATTTTAATTATATTTATATATATATAATTATAATTCATTCTTCGATTTCAAAAACCACTTCAACTCATATAGGTGATAAAAATAATATTTTTATCCAACAGATATTTCAGCACATGACTATTTTTAACAATTCATATATATAATAAAAATGTGATTTTTATTGTCAAAACAATTTACTTCAAACACGATTATTTTATATACTTCATATAGATGATAAAAATGTGATTTTTATTGTTAAAACAATTTATTTCAAAAACGAAGATTTTAAGCGATTTATATATATTATAAAAATGTGATTTTTATTTGTAAAACAATTAATTTCAAAATGAATATTTTTCTATACTTCGTACATACAATAAAAATGTTATTTTTACCGTTCTAATCATTTTATTTCATTCATTCGATAAAAATGTTATTTTTATCGTTCAAACCATTTTATTTCATTCATTCGATAAAAATGTTATTTTTATCGTTTAAATAATTTTATTTCATTCATTCGATAAAATTGTTATTTTTATCATTTAAACCATTTTATTTCATTCATTCGATAAAAAATTTATTTTTATCGTTTAAACCATTTTATTTCCATCACATTAATATATTTCAATACATGAATATAGATCAAACACAGAAGTATTTCAGAAAATTTCGGCTGCATAACGACAGGGTAGTTAAAACGGACACCGTCCCTAGTACAGCTCCTCGCTCTACCTTAAAGCCTCGCAGTTTTTGACAATGGGGATTTCAATATCTAGTTCGTACGCAGATGAATTTTCCTATATACTAATCCTATTGTGATTTCAACAACAATCAATCATTTCAAATCAACCATTCATGATATTCACCAATTTTCACATCAACCAAATCCAAACAATATCACAACCAATATATATCGTCATGGTCTGTGGATGAGGGGAGTGTATATATATATATATATATATACGTATATAAATATATATCGGTTTCAATTCATTCACTACAAGAAAGGGGCTTAAATTCGACGGCCCATATCGACGGTTTCCGACGGCTTTTTCCGACGGCTTTCGACGGGCCGTCGGCGGCCGTCGGAAACCGTCGATTATAAACGTATTATCTTCTTCCAGCCGAACAGAATTTTTCACCTCCCTCCTCAAACCCATTTCCAGCCGATTTTCCAACCCTTACACCATCAAAATCGCGATTTTCCACCTCCAAACACCAAAATTTTCACGTCCAGATCACTCCCGACTCCTCCTCAAGCTTCCAGCAACATCAATTTAAGGTATAATTCGTTTTTTGGTTAAAATTTCAATTTTTGACCTAAACCTAAATTTGGTAAAATTAGTAAATTAAGCATAATTGTTGATTGCAATTGGTTCCTATGGTGTTGTAGTATGTTATATCATCATATTATATGTGTGTTTCATTTGCTACACTGAAATTGAAAAAGTTATGTTAAATATTTGCATATTTGTGTATTTGACATCAAAATTTAGGCATGTTTTGGATATATTGTTGTTTGTAGTGGTCATAAAAAATTGTTTAAAATCCCAGATATTTACAAATTGGTTTAAGTGTGTGTATGTGTTTCAATTTAGATTGTTTATGTCGTTGTATAATTTAGGATATTTTTGTACATGTGTGCTGTTATGCGCTCGTCATTCTTGCACGTGTTATTTGACATACGAATAATTGAATGGATGAACTATGAAAAGTACATCGTGCAAATTTTGATTTATGCACAAAAACGCATGATTCTAAATTCTAGTTGTGTGCCTATTGAATCGACGGTAATAATATTGTTTTAAGTTGATTGAAATGTTAGCAGATGTGATAAAATATAAAATATTTTTTTGTTGCAGTAAAACGTACTTTATATTAATATGCGCACATATAATTGAGTAATATCCCCTAGAGTGTTTTCGGCCCCGTCCGACGAGTGTTGTACATGATCGTTATATAAATAGTTGTTTTTTTTAAATTAAAAAACGACCGTTTATATTCATCTGGTACAATATTTGTTGGATTTGTCCTTGTATTGGACAAGTTATAAACGCAATAAGCATCTACATTTTGTATACTACTTCGTTTCAAAAGATTCACAAAATTTTGGTTCCATTTTCCCTTTTGTTTCCTGCGTACATGTGTACAGTGCAGGAAACAAAAGGGAAATGCTGCCGAAATTTTGTTGAATCGTTTGAAACGAAGTAATATACAATTGTAAATGTTTACTGTGTTTATAATGGGAAGTAGGATGCCTGACCATGTAAAAGAATTGCATTAAAAAAAGTGTCAAATTTAACTGTGTTGGGTTATGGATATTTAAGATTATTTATTTTAAATAACAACGATTGATTTTTTGTTATTTAAGTTAGATTTTATAAATTAAAATAATTTATATTCCAAGACTAAAATGGCGGGGTGGTTTCAAAATTTAATTTTGAACTTTGGAAAATTATATAAAATTCATTTTAAATCGGATTTGGACGAAACAAGAAACGCTAGGACCGTTCTGAAATTTTTTTTCTAACGGATATAAGAATTTGAGATTATAATTCATAATTTGTAAGTTACGACAAAATCAAAATTTCAGAAAAACGCTATGGAATTAATATATAAAATACATATGGATCAAAACACTATAGAGAATTAATATATTTTTAATATTAAAAATATATTCCTTAAAAATGAAAATATTGCAATATACGTGCGTTTTATTACCATAAGTACAAGTTTTTTTTGTAATTTGAATTCTTAAATAAATATTAATTTTTGGACTTAATTATGACTGAATTTCTCAACTAGGAAAAATGATTGATTATTTTGTTGATCGGAGGAGTTGGATGTACCAAAGAAGAGGACAGAGAGGTTCAATAAAAGAAGATTTTTATAATGGTATAAATGTCCTTGTTGACTTTGCTTTAAGTAATAATGGAAGCGATCCTGAAATTCGTTGTCCGTGTAGCAAGTGTAAACATTTGAAATATTTGTTACCCGATGTTGTGAAAGTCCATTTGTGCAAAAACGGATTCGTACCCGAGTATTATTTTTGGGATCGTCATGGAGAAGTTGTATCAAATACTCCTGTTGAGACTGAGGTAGACAATCCTCTTGAAGAAAATGTTAGCACGACCCATATTGAAAATATGGTGGAAGATGCAGCTCGATCTATGTTTCCTATGATTGCAGCCGACGACGACAATGGAAATGATGAAGAACCGAATATTGAAGCTAAGAAAATTTATGATTTGCTGGATAATGCTAAGAAACCTATTTGGGATGGTTGTACAAGCGGCACTCAGCTATCGGTAATCGCGGAATACATTGCGATGAAATCTAAATACAACATCACTGAAGCTGGGTTCACAGCAATTGTACAAGCTGCAAAAAGGCACATGCCGCCGGATAATTTAATGTGTGAAAATCACTACGAAGTTAAAAAACTTATGTCGGCATTTGGTTTACCTTATCAAAAAATAGATACATGTGTAAAAGGATGTATGTTGTTTTGGAAAGATGACGTAAACCTTAGAAATTGTAAAATTTGTAATGAAGAAAGATATAAACCACGAAAAAAGAAGGGAAAGGAAGTTCCATATAAACGTATGCATTACTTACCTCTTACTCCAAGGCTTCAAAGATTATATGCATCTTCTACAACTGCATCTCATATGAGATGGCATAAGGTGAGATCGGAGCAAGAAGGTACGTTGACCCATCCAGCCGATGGGGAAGCATGGAAGCATTTCGATAAAACTTATCCCAATTTTGCAGCGGAGAGTCGTAATGTCAGACTAGGATTATGTACGGATGGGTTTTCACCATTTTCTCAGTTTGGTTCTAAATACTCATCATGGCCCATTATCATCACACCTTATAATTTACCTCCATGGATGTGTATGAAAACACAATATATGTTTCTTACTGTTATTGTTCCTGGGCCCGATGATCCAGCACAAGGAATTGATGTTTATTTACAACCGTTAATTGAAGAATTAAAAACATTGTGGAACGAAGGAGTAGAAACGTACGATGTTTCAAAGAAGAAAAATTTTCGCATGTTTGCTTCTTTGTTGTGGACTATAAGTGATTTTCCTGCATATGCAATGCTTTCAGGATGGAGTACTGCTGGTCGTCTATCATGTCCATATTGCATGGAAGAGACACGAGCGTTTTCCTTACCGCATGGTAGGAAAATTTCATGGTTTGACTGTCATCGATGTTTTCTCCATGTAAATCATGTTTTTAGAGCAGACAAGAAAAACTTTTTGGTTAATAGAGTAGAAACCAGACAACCTCCAACGTTATGGACTAGCGAAGAAATATATGAAATGGTTCGAAATCATCCAAAGATATATCAAACTGGAGTTCAAACAGAAATTGAAGGCAAATCGATTTATCATAATTGGTGCAAACAGTCTATTTTTTGGGAGTTGCCATATTGGAAACATCTTCTGCTTCGTCATAACATTGATGTGATGCATAATGAGAAAAATGTATTTGATAATGTGTTTAACACGATTTTGAATGTTAAAGGGAAAACTAAAGATGATTTGAAATCAAGGCGCGATATAGAAGAATTATGCAAACGTCCCGAGCTTCATATGAAACCTAATGACAGTAAAAAACCCAAAGCATGTTATGAATTAGATAATAATCAGGTTAACATTGTTTTAAAATGGGTTGAAGGGTTACAATTTCCTGATGGGATTTCCTCAAACCTTCGTAGGTATGTTGACTTCAAAAATGGTAAATTGAGCGGAATGAAAAGCCACGATTGTCATATTATGATGGAGCATCTATTCCCAGTTATGTTCAAAGAACTACTGCCGTTAAAAGTTTGGAAGGTAATAACGGAGCTTAGTTTGTTTTACAAAGAACTTTGTTCAACTACTTTGAAAGTGGAACGTTTACGTAAATTTGAGGTAGATATTCCAATATTGCTTTGCAAATTAGAGAAAATATTCCCACCAGGTTTTTTTAATGTAATGGAACATTTACCTGTTCACCTTCCAACTGAAGCACGATATCGAGGTCCTGTCCAATATGGATGGATGTATCCATTCGGGAGGTAAACATAGACATATTAACGATTAATTTAATTGAATTTAAAACTATTAAATAATGTAAATTAATATTGCATAGGTATCTGAATCATTTGAAGAAAAAAGTGAGACAAAAAGCACGAGTTGAAGGTTCGATATGTAAATCTTACATCGAAGAAGAAGCTTCGTTCTTTTTCTCTCATTATTTCAGTGATCATGTGAATATATCATTTGAAAGTGTTCCAAGAAACGACGAAGGAGACGAACAAGAATCGTCTCAAACAGTTTTGTCTATTTTTAGACAACATGGTCGACCTTCTGGAAAATGTGTTGACGTCTGGCTAAATGATAAAGATGTTCATGTAGCTCACACTTATATTCTTCTAAATTGTGCTGAAGTTGCACCATTCGTTAGGTAATCTGAAATATCAATTACTGCATTTTTATTTCTACATCTTTACGTGTGTATAATCTAATGCAAAACACTATTTCTATTTACAGCGTTTATGAACGTGAACATCCAAATGGAGATATCAGTAAAGAATTTTCTGCTTGGTTTACAAATTATGTTTATGAACCCAAAAATTGTGTTGCTGATGAAGGGTTGAAACATCTTGCAATGGGACCAAAAAGATTGGTTAAGACATATCCAATATATTTTGTTAATGGATATAAATTTAACACAAAAGAATACGGTGCTGAAAAATCAACGAACAATACTGGTGTATTCGTTAAAGGCAGTGACGATCCTGAGAATCACATCAAAGATTTTTATGGCGTTTTAACACAAATTTTGCAATTGACATATTTCTCACGACCCGCAGAGGAGGTGTTTCTATTTAAATGCGATTGGTTTAGCAATGTTCCGGGTTCTGGGATTAATGTACATAAGGATTATAATCTGATTGAAATAAAGCATACATCGCGTTATTACAAGTATGATCCTTTTGTACTAGCCAAACAAGCATTACAGGTTTATTATGCTCCTTACCCATCTCTAAAAAGAGATAAAGCAGATTGGTCGGCAGTTTTTAAAACAAAGGCCAGATTTACGTTTGATGGGAAGAATATTCCAGATGAAGGAGCCTATCAGGCAGAACTCGAACAGAACAATGAAATAATAATTGAAGATGATCATGCAGATTTCGGACCTCTAATCGATGAGGCAAATGCTTTGGTAGATGCGTTTGAGAGTGCGGAGGAAGATAGTATGCAATCTGAGGATGAATTTGAATCTGAAGAAGATGATGATTGATATAGATGATGATCGAGTACTATCTATCTATTGTAATGTAATTATGTAGTAAACCCAGCTTATTTTGCAATTCATGTAACTCCATTAAATTTTTAACTTTTATGATCGTTTTTTACATCTTTTGTGTCATATGCAGTTTTGCTTATTTATTTGTCTTAAATCTGCAATAATGTAAAAATGTTAATCTTTGGAATATGAGACCAAATCAAATACAGGTAAAAACAATTTCTCTTTTATGTCATTTTTTGCATCTTTTATGTCACTTATTTAGCAGCTTATATCGTTTGTTTAAGTTAGCTTAGATCTTTGAAATGATTTGTATGTGACAGGTATGTCATCTAGAGGAAATTCGTCAGGCGAGGGTTCTGGATCGCATCCCCACGTGCGTCCAGTCGTGTCCTTAGTTCCTACGAGTACTGGGTAAAAATTAAACTTTATTTAGCATGTTTATTATTTTATACAGCACACTTATATGTTTTTCACATTTAATGCAGGACTTTCGATTTTCAGCCTTCGAAGACTATTTTGACCGCTTCGACAGCAGCATATAAGGCAAGGATGTCGGGATTTGGGCCTAAGTGGGATTTGATACCACCTCACATTCAGGAGGTCATTTGGCAGGATGTGCTAGTAAGTATTTTCTTTTATATTTTTTGCAATATAATTTATGTTAATCGCTGAGATATACTGTACATATTTTACTACTGATGTTTGTTTAACGTGAAATACAGGCTGAGGTTGATATACAGACCGATGATTTGGCATTGGCTAAGACGTATTGGATGCAAAAGATGAGGAAAAACTATAAAGATGCCATATCAACAATGAAAAAAAATAGGAAAAAACCTACGTGGATGGGAGATAATGTTTGGAGTGGGTTTCTGAAGTATTGGGATAGTGATACAGCGAAGGTTAGTGTACTAATTTTTTTTTAAGAAATATTAAAATATTTAGACTGATAAATATAAAATTTTAAATGTGAAGGCAGAGTCACAAAGAAACAGCGCGAATAGGAATAAAAATCCAGTCACGCATAGAGGAGGATCCAAGTCATTCCAGCAGTATCGGCAGGAGTTGGTAATTTTTTTTAAATGCGACTTATTATGTTGTATATAGTTTTGAACATTTAATAATTGTGTTTAATAATCTAATTCAGGAGGCTGAGGGGCAGGGTCCAGTCTCCTATATGGATGTGTTCACACGTACGCATGCCATAGAGCATGTCGACTCAGACGGGAACATCACATACTCATGGCATGACGAGAAATCCAGGAAGAGTCACGTAAGATTTCATTTTATGTAGAAGTTTATGTAGTAATTGTTAAATTAATATAAAATACGATATCATGATATTAATTTTATATACATTCCTATTGGGCTTGCAGGAGAAGTTCATGGAGAAACGTCAGTTGCGTCTAGCTGAGACTGGAAAGGAGCAGCTTACTACAGACGAGGAGGACATTATCTTCCAGTCAGTGATGGATCCACAGACGCGTAACAGACGATATGGATTTGGAAATCAAGTGGTAAAACATTTTTAGTTTAGTTTAATTTTTATGCGTTATATTTTTATCTACAAAGCTTAAGCCTCAAGTTCTTTAATTTTGTGATAAATATATCTTTCATGATACCAATGTTGCATGCATTCAATGTTATCATTTGAGAGATCAATAATTATTGCTCTAAATTAACTCGATAAAGTGCATAGTTTACGGTATTAAATTATGCCATTTAAAGCATATCAAATTTCTTTAACATGTGATATCACACCTGTCATTAATTGTTGTTATAATTTAAAGCATATCAAATTTCTTTAACATTTGATACCAACAAGTAAGCATTAACTAAAATTTATAAAACGTTTTATAATCAGTGTTATGCGTTGGCTTGGAATAGGTTCATTTATGGTCTTATTTACCATAATAGTTGAAAGAGGATATAGAATGTAATGATATAGTCGATAACCTTTTTATGTCAACGAAGATTATAATGTATTACTCCGAACTCTTTAATTACATATTTTTACGCCATGCAGATTATTAAAATAATTGTAAATGAGTAAAAGAATTTTAAATAATTGTTACAGTCCACCAGTCAGCAGGCACGGGCCAGACATGCTAGAGAAGCTATGGATGCCGCAGAGATCGAGGACTTGAGAGCTAGGGTGGCACAACTTGAGGAACAGAATCGCCGCCAAGCCATTGAGATGACTCAGATAGTGGATCGACGCATAGCAGAGTTCGAGCGGCAGTATGGACGCTTTCCTTCATCAGCAGGCTCTGCAGAGGAGGACGACCAGTGATGTTGCTTATTAGGTATGTTTTTTTAGTTTGACATATGTACATATATGACTAGAGATGCGCTATATATATATGGGGGTGTATGACTGAACATTGGTTGACATTTCGTATGTATTTTGATGGTAGACAAGATGTGGTGGATTGATGTAGTAAATGTGATGTATTATATAGTGTGCAATCGTAGAAGTGTTATGTTTTATATGTTTTTTTATCGTTTTTATGAATTTTTGGTTGAATTGGTTTGGTTTTGATGATTTTTTGGTTGAAATGGTGTGGTTTTGATGGTTTGTGTATGAAATGTTGTGATGGAGTTAAAGACCGACGGTCTGAATTAATGAATTGAGTGGAATGTGGGTTTGATGGTTAAATAGCAGCTGTAATATAAAAAAAAGCAGCAGTATTTCCGACGGCTTCCGACGGCTTACTGGTTCAAATGTTTAAAACGGTTTTCGACGGCTTGCGACGGCTTCCAGGCAAACGTCTCTAACGGTTTCCGACGGTTTCCGACGGCCGTCGAAAGCCGTCGGAAATTGACGATATCCGTAGGAAAACGTAGGAAAAATATTCGACAACAGCCGTCGAAAACCGTCGGAAACACTGTGTACCGACGCCTTTAATTGCGACGGGGATTTCCGACGGCTTCCGACCATTTCCGACGGCCGCCGACGGTTTTCAGCCGTCGGAAATCCGTATTATTCTTGTAGTGATTTCAATTCTTCAACGCATATATAACTTATACATCGCACATACAACTTATACAACGCTTATACATAAGGTGTACAATGCTTATATAACTCATACATCGACCGAATAATTTATACATTGTAATTCCATATCGTTTATAATTCAGAAATCTCACATTGGGTTCCACACTTCCGAAAATGGTAGAAGGCTCAGGAAAATATCTGGTCTCTTCTGACGTCCACACGGATCCAACGTCTCTTATTTCACTGGATTTTGACAACATACGAAAAAGATATGATTTTTATTGTAAAATCAAAATTTGTAGCGCTTTGAAATGCTATAATCAGTTTAAAATAAATCAAGCCATTACCTTTCTATTTCGTTCAAAACTAGGTTATCCTTTTTCTCGAAATCGGTGTAGCTAGGGGTCGATCGGCCTACGCCACAGCGTAGAGCTAGGAGAGGCACGTGGATCGATGGGGGTGGCGGCCAGTTCGACAGCGGGACCAAGGCACGGCGGCACGACGAAGTTGCTAACTTTGTGGGCCCGGATCTCGACGCGGATGAGACGAGGGAGGGCGAGGCTAGGACGGATTTGAAGAGGAAGGAGAGGCCTTCAAAAAGCTTAACTGGGTCGAAGGCTATCGATGTGTGGTTTGGTCGGAAATTGGCCGGGAAGCTCTGAAGCGGTTTTCGCCTTTCGTCGTTGAAGAAGAGTCGGGGAGAGAGAATGAATTTGATTGGCCAATATTTATTTTTTATTTATATATGTTTAAAATCCAAAAATACCCCTTGCCACATACGAACTCCAATCCAAACCCAACGACTGTCGTCCCTAGCTAAATACCCCCATTCCGAACACAATGGGATATGTTTCGTAAGCCTATTCGGCTATTTCAGTCAGTTTTTGCTCAAATTAAAATATAAAACATTCAATATTTGATTTGAACGTACATTTCAATTTGCCGGGGCCACAAATTGATCTCAAAAATTCCAAAAAAATAAATCTAGCTATGTTTTGATGATATGGTCCTAACAAAACTGATTTCATAGAATTCTGAAACCGTTTGAAAAATTTCCCTTTACTCGATCCAATTTGACTATAATCAACCAAACATATTTTCCTTTGCCACGCTCACATATTAACTTCAAAAATTATGGAATTTGAAACCTAGCAATAATTTGACATCCCAGATCCAACAAAAGTGGTTTCATCGAAAACGGAGGTCGTTTGCAAAATGTCCATTTTCATGGGCTATATTAACTCCATAGCGACCTTTCTGAAAATTCATTTGGCCATAACTTTTGATTCCCACTACGAAATTTCAATTTTCAGATTCATTAGAAAGATAATCATAAACAGATTTAAATATTCTTAGTTTCACTTAAATCCGTTTTATTTTGCACCCGGTACAGTCAGTTAAAGTTCGAATTCAAATTTTCAAACTACCGCGCCATTTCAGGCCTTGTTTATAATTAAAATAAATATATTTATTTTCAAACATCGATTCAAATAGACTTTTCGTCGTTATTATTTAAAATAATTTATTTGAAATATTCAAAATTCACTAAAATCGCCAAATTAAAATTTTTAAATTGGTTCAGATTTTTCGGGTTGTTAAATAAATGACTGGTTAGCCGAGAGACATAATGAAGGAAAAGTGGCCAAATGTTTCATTCCCATTAAGCTGCAGCAAAGGGAATGTCGGGGTTAAGAGTAAGTAAGGATTTTAAAACTTAGTTGAAGGATTGGTTAATGGACATGTTGGCAGTAAATGGACAGCATAGCAGAGAGGATTCACCTCAAGTAAACAACAAAATTAAGGGAGGTTGATTATTTATTAATAAAGGTAATTATGTAAAATGGGGAAATATGAAGTTGAATACCATTTTTGGGATACAAATTTTTTTAGGATACAATTTTTTTTGGGATATCAAGTAAAATGGGTAATTAAGTAAAATGGGAAAGAAATATTAGAATAGAAGAAGATCAAAAATAACATTACAGAATCTCACATCGCAGCGGAATAAAAGATAATATATAGAACAACTTTTAGGATATAATATTTTTTTTTACTTTACATACACATACATATCATTTTAAGAGTACAATACAACACAGCGGAAAATAATTCTAGATAACTAATGCTGAAGCCTCCTGCTCTAAGCTCCTGCAAATATATCTGTAAATACCTGAACTACTTGACTGCCGGTACAAATTTGGGCACCCAAGAGTTTAGGGTAAAACAAAACAAAATAAACTTTGGGCAGTCATGGGACTGGTGTGAATAAACACCAAACACTTGGTTTAACTTTTAAAATTTTCTTCTCGAAAGAAAACATAATCGTAATACCGATCCACACATAAACATGGACAGTTTTTACCTTACGATAACCCAAAACATTTTGAAATCAATATTATTCTGATATTATAATAGTGTCTAAAACTAGTAAATATCAATCTAGCAGAACGCTTGCATCTCACGCTCTACATATATAGTATACAATCAAAACTACGGCCTCTTATTGGAGAATGGATTCCAATAGGCAAGGTATGGGACCACCTTCCGACAGTGTATCTCTAGAGAGGAATACACCGGTTTAACAAGAACATCTTGCAACCCAGGCTAAACATGACTGGTCCCTCACTTCGCTTGAGAGTACCGAATGTATTGTCACCAACAGTTGGGATCAGCAACTGTTTCCCGAAAGGGACAACATCGATAGATTTAAAAAGCGAAAGGAATTTCTCTAGATCAGGGGGCAATACACCCTACTTGGCAGCTAACCACTTAGCCATGCGACCTACCCGATTTTATATCATTTCCCGGTTGCGAGGCTTGAGGTTACGATTACTTGATAGCACCATCACTTTAAATGCCACATTATCAGATCCGTCAATCACTAATTGATTTGCACAAAGATATTCTGGATATTATGCTAAGAGAATAAATTCTCCGCCACCAGATGTATATTTGTACATACCAACATATGTGATCGCTGTAAATACTCTATCAGACATTCATACATACACGTTCGTTTTGGGATTAAACGAAACTGAAGGCACAATTTCCATTAATCTATCTTAGGCAATTTCTACCTAGGATTAACAAAAAAATCCCTTGCACTTCACTTCATCCTCGATTGTCTTCATATAATCTGATTCGTAACGCTACTGCCAATACGCAATGGTTCTCGGATAATAATCCAACCGTTCTCTCCATATTGACAACGATATTAACAAATGCTTCGATAGTCAGTTATTTAACTATCGAAGAAAACAAACATCCATTCAAATCATTAAACAATCACTAGGCCCATTAATTAATATTTCATTAATTAAATCACTTCTCCATTCATTATTGATATTTGTTAACACGATATTTCAAAAATCATCCTGCCCTCTTACGCTATTGGGAAAGCATTTCTCATATATCGTCTTATTCTATTTTCTCTATTTAGAAAATACCTTCTATTTATATTTGGAATTCATTTCCAATTACTTCCTTTCACAACCATTCATTTCCATCCTCAGGAAATATTTTTATTTTTATTTCCAAAATTCCACTTGTTTGGGTTAAAACGAATGTTGTTTAAAACATCGTTACAACAACCCAAATCACTGCATTCAACTAAATCTTATTTAAACATTGATCTTCGAGACTGAATCTTGTTATTTATCGATTGAAAATGAAATCAATCAAGTTAGGGTATAATTACCTCTCAGACCTTGATTGAATAACATCTTAACTTCAAAACAGACATGACCAGTTGCCTCGAATAATCAACAACGTAAATTCCAATTATTCATTTTCAAAATGTGTATAGTTTTCTCTTTTTATTTTTATCAGATTCAATTATAGATTTCCTTTTTTGTTTATAATATTCTATTTTAAATTCGTTTCCTTATCGAATTCAATATACGTTGATATATTGATTTTCTAGTTATCCAATTTTCTTAAAAATATTCTAACTCCTTAAATTTCTGGAAAATTTCGCCATAACCTCCTTTATACGTGTCACTCGGTACAACTACAAAACGCCTCTCTAGGCCCTTTCCATTCAAAAAGGAAATCAAAAAGCCAAGCGGCTTGCCGATTCGGTGCATAAAACCTCATATGGAATTTAAACATGTATCTTTTTGTCGGGCACTAAATTTATAAGCTTCATTCTCTTCATTCCATACTTGTTTAACACATATACGTTAATTTCTAGTTTATCCCAACTCAATCTGGTCATTTTAACTCAAATCGCTTATTTATTCTTTAATCAACTCTTTTGTCCATTTCACTTTTTATTTGGACATATCACGTTCATATATATTTTAATTACTTGTAAACTAATCGAATTCCCTTTTCAACTCAAGTTATATATTTGATTTCAAATATAAATTACAAAATCCTTTTTCTTATTCAAAGTCCAATCTCAATTCAAAATTCCATTTACTAATTATTCTTCAAATTAGTTAATTCTATTCAACAATTAAAAATCTGGTTTTTGTTTCAAAAATCAATTCATTACTCCACTTGAGTTCAGATATATTTTTTAACTCAAATCTGGATTTTTCTAACAGAAATTTGGATTTTATTTGTATAAAATCCTTTTATTTATCTAAATAAACCGTTATGGTTTTATAATGGTTATGGCGCTGTTTTTCCAAAAATTTGATTTTGACATAACTCAAAATCTTTATAACGAAATCCAGAATTTTCTTTTCCATTAGAAAACTATTATAAAATCAATCTTGACGATTCTTGTTTCAAATCATTCCGACTTAAATTTAGTTCTGTATACTCAATTGAAATTCGAAATGTCAATTTACGAACTACCGCACTGCGGCGAGTTCTTTTAATTATATTTAAATATAAAGGTTAAACATCGTTTATTTATTATATTCCAACTCCATTAATATTTAAATATAAGTCAAACCGGTTTTCTAAATCTAACTTAAACAATTCCAATTTTCCTAAACCATCAATTATTTCCTCCAACATTTAACTTAGTTATAACCTTAGTTACAATTTAAATTCTATGTTAACTTCCTATTTCTTTTGGAAACAAATTACTTTATGTAATTCGATGAAATCAAATTCCAATAATACACCCTTCGGATTTATTCCCATCAAGTTTATATCCCGAATTCTGAAACAAAATCTATCGTTCTCTTCTCGAAATGATTTCTGATTTCCCTTTTTAATTCATTCGTGAATTTAAACTTTTCAATTATCCAAACGATAATTACCTTGTTATATTTATAAACATTGTTTACGAATTTAGCTTCCTTGTGTATATATTAAAAACAAGCTCCATTTTAAAAATCAATTAACAAACCAAATCTTATTTGGAGTATTTTATTTATTATAACTTCTGTATAATATATAATCTATTTTTATATTTTACTTCAGTTTCAATTTAATACATTTTAAATACCCTTTCTGGAAATAATTTATTTCTGATAAATCCGACATAGTCAAAATTTAAACATAAATCCTACGGATTTATTCAATTTCATTTACATCCCGAATATCGGAATAAATTTCATCGTTTACTATTTAAAATGATTCTCAATTCTCATTTTAAATTCACATTTGAATTTAAATATTCACATCTTCAAATGATAAATTATTTCCCTTCATTTACAAACACTGTTAATTAATCCATTTTAATTTCCTGCATTATTCAATTTATAAACATCGTTTATAAATTCAATACTTGTTTTTATTTTACAAAACAAGTTAATATTTCCAGTCAATTAAAAATTCGAATTCTATTTTTGGAAAAATAGATTTCCCTTTTAAATCTCTAAATATCCTTATTACAATATTTTTATAAATCAATATTTAGGCTCAGTGATATTCAATCAATCAAAAACACGTAATTATAAACCACAGGTTTTCTACACATCATATATGATAATACATGAAAACAAACATATAATAATACTTTTGAGGAATCCAGTTGGATCCCTCCAACTTGTTTTCCTACATCCGCAGACATTAGCCAACATAAATAATACCCATCCTGCTTCGAGGCAGGATATCACGGTATAGAAGGTCATCCACTATAATAGCGTGGGGCGCATAGGGTCATCCGCTAATGATACTGCGGGCATCCGCAAATGGTACTGCGGGAACTATCTCATCACCAATATATATATAATAACCACAATCAACCAAGCCTAAATAACTAACATATATACATAGAGTAACCAAAAAAATATTTAAACGCATCCAAGCAATCGACAATTTATTTTAACGAAAAAAATAAATAAATTTAAATAACGTTCAGACTGAGAATTACGCACCATGATTTTTATTTCGATCCATTCTGATTTAATCCAATTTCACTGCAAAGTATTTTCCGATAAGATCTCAACACACTTAGTTTTCTTTGGATTCTAATCATGAATGAAACAAATATGTATTCTATAAGTTTCGACACAAATTTGAATAGTTTAAATGGCATCATTAACAAATTTAATTTTTGTTATTATTATTTTATAAGTTCCTATATATATAAATAAAATTTACTAATTAATTTAATTAATTACTAAATGAATGAATTATTTAATACATTTTTAAATTTGTAAATTTTATACCTTACTGCCACCAACTTTGCAAACCAGAAGCTGAAAATAATACATCCCCAGATCTTCCCTTTCCACTGCTCATTTCCTACCACATCAGTCATTGACCTGCAGGCCATTCTTCCCTAAACCCATGCAATAATTTTACTCCATCTTTGTCCAATATCGCAATTCAACTCAGAGCGTTGCCACAAGTGATTGGCTTTCCCTGCCTCGAAATCCCACACCAGATCTGTCAATGCTTACTCCTCTACACCAATTCACATCAAAAGAAATCAGACCCCAATGTGCAAACTTAACCTCAACCTTGCGCAATTACAGATCAAATTCAATGATCCAACACCTCACATAACAGATCCGAACATCTGCAATACTCCACTGTTGAATCCCTAGCTCACCGAACTTCCAATTTTCATCTCTGAGCTCGCTGGAAGTCACGCACTATGTTGTTCCACCATCGCGATCCCAGTTCTTGAACGACAGTGAATGTCGTGATCAGAAATAGAGCTTCACACTCATTATCGTGAATGTAACTTGTGAGCTCAAGCCCTAGATCATTGCGGCCTCCGCAGTATCTTCGAGCTTCAGGCGATCGAAGGATTTGGAATGACGACTAGCGATACGTATACTTTTTTTATGACTGAGAAACCGATTTCGATTTACTTTGGGGAGAAAAGAAACGAATTTCAACAAGGAATTGAATTGGAATTTCAAAAGGGCAGTTTCATTTTCGTTGTTTCTTTTTTTAAAGAAAGGGGCTCGGTTTAGATAGGAACGGAGGAAAGGAATTAAGTAAAAGGGGAGAGTTCTGTTTTATTTATAAGAGAAGAGCCTTGGAAGGGAAGGTAAGGGATGGATTCTTAGAGAGGCCATTCCATTATTAAATTAGTTTACTTAGGAAGGAAGGAAGACAAAAGTACACGTTCTTTTATTTGATTGATTTTGATCTTATCTTTTAATTAAACATCTCAGGGTCCATAATTACAAAATGCTATTTTAATGCAATGACCGACGTTTTAATGTTATAACGCTATTCTGGACATTCCGGAATATATTCTGAAATTTATTTCGAACGTATATATATAAAATAATAATATTAAATTGATATAATATAATTTAAATTCAGAAACAAATAAATTATCTGATAATAAAAATACTTTTTTATTGCCGTATATATTCAAATACAATTAATGTTGACCGTCTGAATTGAATTGATTCAGTTTTTAACTTCGATTCAATTATTTATTGTTTATGATAATTCAATATACTTGAATTAAATTATATTTGATTATCTGATATATTCCATATGAATATCCATTTATCATATCAACTCAACATTTAAAATCATATTAAATATTTAGAATAAATCGACCAAAAATTCGAGTCGTTACATTCTTCGCCCCTTAAAAGAATTTCGTCCTAAAATTACTAAGGTAGGAAAAATGATATATCCCATTGCTTTTTAAAAACTCACTTATTTGAAACTTAACTTTTCGTATCAACAAAATTTAGATCGACCAAAACTTTTGGTTTCCATTTACATTACACATCATCTATACACACAATTATTTAGTCTGAATGATTTATCACCGATTCATATTCCATTCAGTTTCATTCAAATTGATTCTGATCAATTTATTCACTTCGATCCATTTAACTTGCTTAAGTTAAATTTATATTCCAGAATTCAAACTCCCAGTTTTTTTTATTTCAATTCCTTCTGAAATCACATAAATATATATATATATATTTATGACTATTTCAAATTCAAAACATTTGAATTTTCCAAAACCTATTTTCTTTCAAATAAATTTCCATCAAAAACTTTCTAAGGTAGTAATCCATTACTTAGAAACTCGAAAATGAACACTGATGATGCTGCAGTCATCATCAAAATTATTTCTAAGCCACTGAAGTGAGTTCAGTGCTTTATCACTTTCAAAACCCATTCAAAATCCTTTTAAAACAGAGCTATATTGTTCTATTATACTTCAGAAAATATTTTCAAACTTCCCTGGATTTAAATTCCAAATTCTGGTTTGAATTCAATTTTAATTCATCTCATTTGTATGTTTGATTCATATAAAAATTCTGTTTTGGTTATATATAACCATTTCAATTTTATAACCTTATTTGATTATAATAATAACAACCAACACATCCATATAATAACTTCATAAAAATATTTCCTTCTATATCAAAATATAGTTTTGGGTAAAATTATTTCATTTACCCATTTTAAAACAATATTATGTCCAACCTTCTGTTCAAGTGTTTATAAACTCTTATCGACGTCGTGGCGTCCCATAATTCGACTAGAATTTATAAATCACTCAACTGATGAGCCAACACAATAAAAAACAACTTCTATATCAATTAACAAAATGCTCTCTCATATATATACACTCAATTCATTCTAAGGTACTACTAACCC
The DNA here is from genome assembly GCA_030737875.1 of Allium sativum. Classification (NCBI taxonomy): domain Eukaryota; kingdom Viridiplantae; phylum Streptophyta; class Magnoliopsida; order Asparagales; family Amaryllidaceae; genus Allium; species Allium sativum. The sequence continues at coordinate 582,336,314 of CM060923.1, read as the reverse complement.
CATCTCTAATGAGCATAATCCCACCAAAGCTTAGGTATTCGCTCAACCTAAGTCTTGATACCACTGTAAGGAACCGACATTTTTCCGATTCTGATTATCGATACAAATACCATATCGACAAACCAAACACCAGAGATTTACCAAATCGTCAATAGAAAGAATTTAGAGGATGAGAAATAGAAAGAAAGAAATATTAGAATAGAAGAAGATCAGAAATAACAATACAGAATCTCACATCGCAGCGGAATAAAATATAATACATAGAACAATTTTTTGGGATAATTTTTTTTTTACTGTACATACATATACATACCATTTTCAGAGTACAATACAAGACAGTGGAAAATAATACTAGATAACTAACACTGAAGCCTCCTGCTCCAAGCTCCACCAAATATATCTATAAATACCTGAACTACTTGAATGCCTGTACAAATTTAGGCACCCAAGAGTTTCGAGTAAAACAAAATAAACTCTGGGTCAGTCATGGGACTGGTGTGAGTAAACTCCAAACACTTGGTTTAACTTTTAAAAATTTCTTTTCGAAAGAAAAGATAATCGTAAGACCGATCCAAACATAAACATGGATGGTTTTTACCTTACGACACTACAACAAAATTACCTTTTAACAGCGTTTGAAAAATGCTTTTATAAGTTATCACAACGTTAGTATAAATGCTGTATAACAACATGCTGCCATTGATGGATAATTTCTAACAGCAAAATATAAACACTGTTAAAAAATATTTTCTACAGCGTTCAATACTCGTTGTTAATTCATTTTCTACTGCGTTTATATTTCGTTGTTTTAAAGTTAAAATAGCGTTTTTAGGTGGTTGTTAAAAATCATTTAAGATATAATTTTTATATTTTTATCAGCGTTTTAGATATGCTGTCCAAAGTCTATTCATTTTGGTTTCAACAACAGCCTATAAACGCTGTTATTAAGTTTTCATCAGCAATTTCAAAATGTTGTAGCTAGTAGCAATTTGTATTTTTGGAAATTTTGACAGCTTATTTTAAACGCTGTTGTTCATTCATGTTGTTTTTACAACACACTTTACATGCTGTGACTTTACAACATTCATATCACTAATTTGAATTGCATTCAATTATAACTTAATCCAAGAATATACATAATAAATACACATCAAACTAAAGATTATAAAATAAAAGAATAACTGTTAATCATTTCCATAAAATGTGTTGAACATGATGTACATGAACAAAGTTCACATCGACTCATAGAAAAAGATGAAATATATAAACCATGTTCATATAATATTGGACAAAGACACAAAAAGCAAGTTTGCATCAAATATTAATGACTAAACGTACAACCAAATTTTTTTCACATACTACATTATGCCATGCCAAAATGAGCCTAAAATACCTTCACCTACCTGTAAATATGAAATTTAAAAGTTCGTGATAAAATATAGATTTAACGAGGAAATCAAAAGGCTTATTAACAACAAATGCAGAAATGACACCTTTATGAATCAATTTTCTATATTATGCTAAACTTATATGGTATTGATTAGTTTTGTGTAAGCGCTACTTCAAATAACCGTCCCTTATAAAATATACTAGCTACATAGGCACGGGGGTACAAATATGTTGGTGGATTGGGATACTTCAAAATATCCAATAACTACTATATGTATATTCCAGGGATGTGTGTGTATGTGAATTCAATACAATAAAATGTTTCACACATACCTAGTAAATAAAAATAAATCATGCAGTACCAAGTAATGACCCACCTTCGAACAATTGACTGCAAAATATTATGTGATTTCCTTAGTAATTGACTAAACGGTAGAAACTTTTTCCTTTCTTTGCAAAATATTATGCTCCTTGAAAAGGTTTCCCTCCCATAGCCTTAAATTCCTTGCAAGTCTTAGCAAAAGTATCCGCGCGAGGAGGAGGAGGGGGAGGAAGATTGGGTGCAACTGGTGGTGGAGGAACATCTGCTGGACCCGAAGCGGCGGCCCTAGCCTCCATCAATCTCCTATACCATACTGGTATCGCTATACCCTCCGGAAAGTTAAGATCTTCAGCCATGCTGAAACGAAAAAGGTAAGATTCAAAACGGAGAATTCGAAAGATAAAGATATGGCTATCGGGGATTATGCTTTTCTTTCAAAAACTTTTCTCTCAAAGACATGTTTTTGAAAATACTTCTTCAAAAAATAGTTTTTCTAAAAAATTTATCTGTTCTGGTAACCTGGCTCTGATACCACGTGTAACACCCCACTTCCGCTAAGGTCACTCACTATGGGAATGCCTTAACTTCGGTGGAGTATTTTAAGTGAATATAGAACAGAAAAATTACAACAAGACAGATATAAGTAATACTTGAAATTTAAAACATCATTTCATTGCAGTAGAAGGTAAACATGTTTGGTTACATATCAAAAACCAACAAGAGTCAAGTACAAAATATCCATCTCGATAAAACATAAGTACATAATCCCACTACATACTAATAGCCATAATAGAAAAGATAAGCTGAGCTTTACATCAATGGTCGAAACTCCAAAAGAAAGATAAAGCAATCTGATCAAAGCCCACTAGTGCTAGGCCCAACCTGAGGACCTGAGGGGGGAAAAGATAAAAACAACGGGGTCAGACATAAGTCTGAGCGAGTCCTATAACTTTAACAATACAATCATTAAAGTAATTAGGGTATGATATAAACTTGGTACGGTAACGACTGGGGATAAATGACTACACTAAGCAGCCAACTAGACACCGGAAGAACGTAGATATCGGTAAAGACGCATCTACCCACCCAAGGGTAATTACTACACTGCACCACACCAGTCATTCCTACTTAAAGGTTGATCTCACCCATGGACTTAGAAAATTTAACTAGTAGTTTCGTGTACCCCTAGCTGACCACATAGGTGCCGTCTGCCCCTATCTCCACTAGATGTACCCACTACTCCCCAAGCGATCGGCTCCCTAACGTAGATACCCGTGCTGGCCCCACAGTGGGGTGTATCACTCCCCAAAGTGGCAACCCGATACAACCAACGGTGCACGGCTTATACCTACTCGATGCAACAACGTCTTACCTACCAGCCCGGGTCCACACACGCATATGAAACCCGTTGGACTTGCGTTGCCACTGCTAACCCGTTTTGGCCTCTTATAGTCAAGCCCAGTACGCGTGTCCCGTCCTCGACATGGGTCGAGCCCACAAAGATACATATGGGTTACTGGTTGAAATGGGCCCCCACAAGCTACCCACCTAAGCTTGTCCCTTTTCTAGTGCATCCCACTTAACCCTTTAATCATGTTTTAATTACATGTTTCCACTTGGTTAAGTATTCTAATCGTATTTTCTATTGCCACCCAAGGCAACCCACTAGATTTCCACATGCCACCCAAGGCACTTACTTGATTTCCACATGCCACCCAAGGCACCCACTTAACCCCTCATGCCCCACTACATGCTTATCTGGTTAAGTGTTTCTTAATTGATTAAGACCGTAACCTTTGTAAAGACCTCTCACATTAGACTGTCTTTTATGGCAGCTGGATTTGCCGGTCGGGTCCGGGCAACCTTACGCCATAACAGAGTCTAACCTCGTGTCTTTACACTTGTTACGTATTTAGTTTATGCCTAAGACCTCTCACATTGGGCCAATCATTTGTAGCCGTTGGATTTGCCGGTCGGGTCCGGGCAGTCTTATGCTACTAAAGGGTCCAACCTCGTGTTTTAGTCGATTAATTACACCTAATTAATCACCCCCATATTTTGAATTAATTTTCCCTAATTAATTCCAATTTAATGATGTACATAATTGACTCAATTATGTCCATCCACTTATGGTATGCAACATCATACCAATTTCACCACAATTTTGTTAACATGAATATTAACCCCACCGTTCCCCACGTAATACGCTAACATGACATACTTAAAAGGGAAGATTCATCATAAATACAATGGGTTCAACTTAGCATAACATTAGCCTCAACATGGGTTTTAAAGGTGTCAACTTGCATATATGACCATAGCATCAAACCCAACTAGCATAAATAATCAACCCAAACTTGCATGAATCACATATGTCATAAAGAGGGTAACTTGCATAGATGTTCATGTCATAGACCTATCATAAAGGGATAAACTTGCATACATGCCATAGGTCTAAAAAGGGATGAACTTGCATATGTTACTTCATATCATAAAAAGGGGTAAACATGCATATATATGCATGACATACAAAGGGGTAAACTTGCATATGCATGCATATCATACAAAGGTGTAAACTTGCACATGTTACTTGCATATAATCAAACACCAAACTTGCATAACATGTCATATATGAACTTGCATATAATCAAACACCAAACTTGCATAACATATCATATATGAACTTGCATATAATCAAACACCAAACTTGCATAACATGGTGTCATAATGGATCAATGTTTATCATAGTGATTTGCATAACTAGAATCATGAACATATAGCATAAAACTTGCATAACTAGCATCATGGACATATAGCATAAAACTTGCATAACTAACATCATGAGCACATAGCATATGATAACATAACTTGCATTGATCCACATTCATAACCATAACCTCATTATATCCTATCATAATTAGTTTAGCAATTGCTTGCTAAAGGCATAGAAACTCACAACTTGTTGATTAGCACTCCTATGAAGAAGATTAAGTTGCTAGAGTTGATTAGAAGTTGATTTGAGAAGCTATCTTCCTCTTTAATTTGTTGGTGGCTCCTTCTAGTTGCAATTTGACGGCATGATGACGTTGTATCCAATTTTAGTATGAATTAGGGTAGTCTTAGGGTGTATTTATAGATTAGTTAAGTGTTTTAGGCCACAGGATTAACCCTAGGATAGTTTAGAGCCATCAGATCTCGTCACAAGCCACCAAACACAGCCCAAACCTGACCAATCTCACTCAAATGGTGCACCAGGCAAAACTGCCCGGCCACCTGTGTCGACTCCCAAGTCGACAGGCAGTCGACTTGGGTCTAGCTGTGTCGACTCCCAAGTCGACTCCCCAGTCAACTTGGGGCGGCTGGCGGGAATTTTCCCGCCTAGCTCCATTTCTGCATTTGAAATCTGTTTTTCAAAATTTGAATTTTCTGAAAACATCTTCGGGCCTTAACTGGGTCATACGGACTCCGATTTTCGAAAACTCGGACTCTATTTCGCGTATTTTTCCGAGACGAACGCAATGGCATAGCCCGTTTCCCCTGATTCAGATCTTAAAATTTAATTCTGCCCTGATTTATATTATAACAAGTTATTCAACATACGGGGTGTCACATTCTCCCCTACTTAAAGGATTTCGTCCCCGAAATCTCTAAGTCAAGAAGAACGTATCCTACCAACCAAACAACCATCAACTAAACCATCAAACACTGGCATCCATTGTCCTTAAAGTTTCTAATGTTGTATGAACGTATGCAAAAAGTGTGTGTATATGTTCCCTGTCTAATGCAAAATCAGGCGGTCTACTGATTCAGTTGACCTCCTTAATGCAAACCATGATAGTGCCATGCATCCAATATGTATGCGAAAGAACTCTATCGACACATACTATCTCTACATGTGTGCACAACCATACACCAAAATGCATCATCCATATGATAACACAACCATTATACATCCATTAATATAACTACCTACACACAATTATATGCAATATGCAATATGAAGTGACTGAGCCGATCTAGTGTCTAAAGTGTGTGTATATGCATCCACGAGCAACCACTAGCAAACACTTGCATCCACATGCATCCATCAATCATAACATGTCTCAAACACTGTTTCAACCATAGGTTTACCCTATCTAAAGGTCAAAGGTACTAACGAGAGGACATACTAAAGATAAGATAAGTACTAGACAAACGATAAAGGAGAAGTTAAAAGACATACCCTCAAAAAGGAATGGGTACAGTGAACGCATCTTCGCTTCTGTCTCCCAAGTAGCGTTGCTCTCATCATCTCCCCATTGCACTTTGACTAGTTGAACCTCTCTGTTTCTCAATTTCCTAATCTCTGATCCAAGGATGCGGGTAGGAGCTCGTCGAATAGTCGCATCACGCTCTACCTCCACTTCTCTAAGCAAGCTCGGCTCTACCACCTCTGCGGTCTCATGTAGGCACTTCCTCAAATGTGACACATGGAATACGTCATGTACCCCACTAAGTCTCTCGGGCAAATCCACTCTATATGCCATCTGTCCGATCCTTTCCTTAATAGGAAACAGTCCTACAAACCTTGGTGCTAACTTCCCAACGGACCCAAAGCGAACAACATTCTGTAATGGAGATACTTTGACAAAGACCATGTCCCCAACATCAAACTCAAGATCTGTCCTCCTCTTATCCGCGTAAGATTTCTGCTTATCTTGCGCTGCTTTCATCCTTCTTCGAATCAAATCAATCTTTTCCGAAGTCTCTCTAACCATATCAGGCCCAAGCAAGATCTTATCCGTAGACTCCCACCAACATGTAGGTGATCGACAAGGCCTTCCATAAAGAGCTTCAAAAGGAGCCATACCAATACTAGACTAAAAGCTGTTATTATACGCGAACTCCACCAATGGAAGATGCTCTTCCCATGTACCTCCAAAATCTAAGATACATAGCCTCAAAAGGTCTTCTAGAATACGGTTCACCCTCTCGGTCTGGCCGTCCGTCTGAGGATGATATGCGGTGCTCAAACACAACTGAGTCCCTACCGCCTCTTGCAAACTCTTCCAAAACTCGCTAGTGAAGATGGGATCTCGATCACTCACTATGCTAGAAGGTACACCATGCAATCAAACTATCTCTCGAAGGTAAACTGAAGCTAGCCATGGAGCAGTCCTCTTACTCTTCACGGGTATGAAATGGGCTCTCTTAGTAAGTCTGTCTACCACAACCCAAATTCCCGTATTACCCTTCCTCGATCTCGGTAACCCATCAATAAAATCCATCGAGACGCTATCCCACTTCCATTGCGGAACTTCCAATGGGTGAAGCAACCCACCAGGTTTCTTTTGCTCCGCTTTCACTTGTTGGCACACCAAACATCTAGCGACATACTCGGCCACAACCTTCTTCATAGCGGCCCAAAAGAAAACTCGCTTCATGTCTTGGTACATCTTGTCCCCACCGGGATGAATGGTCATCTTCGAACGATGTGCATCATCAAGTATAGCCTTCCTCAAACCCTCATCTTGCGGTACACAGAGTCTACCGTCTCTACGCAACCACCCCTTACCATCCAGGGTGTACCTACTCAAATGGCTGGACGACTCCCCCCTTATGAGCCTCTCTACCAACACAACCAACTGTGGGTCGTCCCGCTGTGCCTCGCCAATCCGTCCCAAAAGAGTAGGTCTGACTTCTATGGATGCTAGCAAACCGGGTACAAAGTCAACGGAAGGTCTGAAGTCAAACATCGAGATAAATTCCAAGCTTCGTCGTTCCACGAACAATGGACTCAAGGACAACCTTTTTCTGCTTAAGGCGTCCGCCACCACGTTAGCTTTGCCAGGGGTATACGCTATCTCGAAATCATAGGATGCTAAGAACTCCATCCACCTTTGCTGTCTTAAGTTCAAATCCTTTTGAGAAAACAAGTACTTCAACTATTTGTGGTCAGTGAACAATTCGAACCTCTCGCCAAGAAGATAATGGCGCCAAGACTTAAGCGCAAAAACAATAGCGGCCAACTCTAGATCATGTGTAGGGTAATTTTTCTCATGCGCTCTCAACTGCCTTCCCCCATAGGCTATTACCCTTCCCTCTTGCATTAAGACAGCGCCTAGTCCTGTCCCACAAGCATCGGTATAAACAACAAATGGCTTACTCCCATCTGGCAACACTAAGACTGGAGTTGTGGTTAAAGCTCTCTTTAACCGTTCGAACGCATCATCACAATCTACGTCCCATGTGAAGACTAGATTCTTCTTCGTCAAGCGAGTTAATGGGGCTGATATCTTCGCGAAGTCCTTGATAAACTTCCTATAGTAGCCAGCCAACCCCAAGAAACTCCTCACCTCGGTAGCATTCTTCGGAACCTTCCAATCTTGGATGGACACTACCTTCGCGGGATCCACAGCTATCCCTTCCTTAGAGGCCATGTGTCCTAAGAACCGCACTTCCTTCCTCCAAAAGTGACATTTAGAGAATTTAGCTTTAAGGCTATGCGCTCGAAGAGTCTCCAACACTTCCCTAAGATGTAGGGCATGCTCTTCTTCACTCTTAGAAAAGACCAAGATGTCATCCACAAAGACCACCACGAACTTATTAAGGTACTCCCTGAACACCCTACTCATCAGATCAACAAAGTATGCGGGGGCGTTCGTCAAACCAAATGGCATCACCAGCCACTCATAGAAACCATGCAGAGTCCTAAAGGCAGTCTTCTCTATACTATCCTCAGCCACTCTCAACTGATGAAACCCCGTGGCTAAGTCCAACTGCGAAAACACCGAGGCGCCAACCAATTGATCAAAGAGATCATCAATCCTCGGCAATGGGTGTCTATTCTTCTTTGTAAGCTTGTTGAGTTCGCTATAGTATACACAAAGTCTGAGGGACCCATCCGCCTTCGTGGCAAAAACCACTGGAGCACCCCACTCCGATATACTTCGTCTTATGAACCCTTTCTCAAGCAACTCCCCTACTTGCTTATGGAGTTCCCTCCTCTCACGAGGAGCCATGTGGCGCACTGGCAAACATACTGGCTTAGCTTTGTCCACCAGATATATTCGGAAGTCTATCTCCCGCTTTGGAGGTAAGCCCTTCACCTCCTTAAACACATCCGAGTATTCCCGGACCACTCTAACAGATCGCAAACTCTCGACCGAAGCGTCAAGCGATTCAAGATAACTTAGCATAACAGAATTCATGGGATTACAAGAGATCTCGAGAGTGTTCCCTAAGCGGGTCATGAGCCTAACAACTCTCCTTTCACAATCAAGAACGGCACCATTACTGGATAACCAGTCCATGCCCAAAATTAACCCATAGCCCGTGAAGCCCAAAACAAAAGCATCACATCTAAACACAACGCTAAGTACAAAAATCTTCAAACCCAAACATATCATGGACAAACAAGTGGAGCCCCCAATTGGGTTTGAAACAACCAAGGGATCATCTACTAGACTGGTGTCTAAGTGCAGTGACTCAACTAATGATGATGAGATAAACGAATGCGATGCGCCAGAGTCGAACAAAGTACGGACAGGATGATCAAACAGAAAAACCAGACTTTCAACGGAAATAGTTCTACCTCTTTCCTGAATTGGTGGAACCGCGAGAGCCTGAACTTGCCCCCTTGCCTGACCTGGTGCCATAAGAGCCTGCACCTGTCCCCTTGAGGTAGAAACCGTCCTCTGCCCCTTCTTAGGGCAGTCCTTCACTAGATGCCCTGCTTCGCCACAGTGGAAGCAGCCAGTCTTCTTCTTCTTTCGACAATCTTTGCTTAGGTGGCCTGGTGTCCCACAATTGAAGCACTTCTTCTTCCCCTTGCCACCGTTGCCTTTCCCACCCTTGTTTTGCTGTTGCTGTTGAGGTCTCTTCTGATCTCCTTTCTTCTCGGGTGCCTTATTAGCATTGGGACCCTTCTCTTCCTCATGCATGAGTGCCATGTCTACTAGCTTCTCAAAGGTGGCCCCCATAGGGATGTGAGTCATAGCCAATCCATGCATCGGTTCATTCAAGCCTTTAACGAACCTCAGAGCCTTCTTTTCCGGTGTATTCACCATGTCTATGCCAAACCTTGCCAATTGATTAAACTTGTTGACATATTCCTTCACTGATAGGTTTCCTTGCTTTAGAGTCAAGAACCTTTCCATATACAGATTTTCTTCCGCCCTTGAGAGAAACTTTGCCACAAACCTTTGTCTGAAATCCGCCCAAGAGTCAACAAGGCGCTCTCCATTAGTGACCTCCCACCAGAACGAGGCCTCTCCCTTCATTAACCAAGCAGCTAACTTGACTTTCTTTCCTTCTTCCATCTCAAAGATGTCTATCAACTCTTCCGTTTCCTTAAGCCAATCCCTAGATTCCACAAAAGTTTCTGATCCTTGAAAAGGTTTCCCTCCCATAGCCTTAAATTCCTTGCAAGTCTTAGCAAAAGCATCCGCACGAGGAGGAGGAGGGGGAGGAAGATCGGGTGCAACTGGTGGTGGAGGAACATCTGTTGGACCCACAGCGGCGGCCCTAGCCTCCATCAATCTCCTATACCATACTGGTATCGCTACACCCTCCGGAAAGTTAAGATCTTTAGCCATGCTGAAACGAAAAAGGAAAGATTCAAAACGGAGAATTCGAAAGATAAAGATATGGCTATCGGGGATTATGCTTTTCTTTCAAAAACTTTTCTCTCAAAGACATGTTTTTGAAAGTACTTCTTCAAAAAATAGTTTTTCTAAAAAAATTATCTGTTCTGATAACCTGGCTCTGATACCACGTGTAACACCCCACTCCCGCTAAGGTCACTCACTATGGGAATGCCTTAACTTCGGTGGAGTATTTTAAGTGAATATAGAACAGAAAAATTACAACAAGACAGATATAAGTAATACTTGAAATTTAAAACATCATTTCATTGCAGCAGAAGGTAAACATGTTTGGTTACATATCAAAAACCAACAAGAGTCAAGTACAAAATATCCATCTCGATAAAACATAAGTACATAATCCCACTACATACTAATAGCCATAATAGAAAAGATAAGCTGAGCTTTACATCAACGGTCCAAGCTCCAAAAGATAGATAAAGCAATCTGATCAAAGCCCACTAGTGCTAGGCCCAACCTGAGGACCTGAGGGGGGGAAAAGATAAAAACAACGGGGTCAGACATATGTCTGAGCGAGTCCTATAACTTTAACAATACAATCATTAAAGTAATTAGGGTATGATATAAACTTGGTACGGTAACGACTGGGGATAAATGACTACACTAAGCAGCCAACTAGACACCGGAAGAACGAAGATATCGGTAAAGACGCATCTACCCACCCAAGGGTAATTACTACACTGCACCACACCAGTCATTCCTACTTAAAGGTTGATCCCACCCATGGACTTAGAAAATTTAACTAGTAGTTTCGTGTACCCCTAGCTGACCACATAGGTGCCGTCTGCCCCTATCTCCACTAGGTGTACCCACTACTCCCCAAGCGATCGGCTTCCTAACATAGATACCCGTGTTGGCCCCACAGTGGGGTGTATCACTCCCCAAAGTGGCAACCCGATACAACCAACGGTGCACGGCTTATACCTACTCGATGCAACAACGTCTTACCTACCAGCCCGGGTCCACACACGCATATGAAACCCGTTGGACTTGCGTTGCCACCGCTAACCCGTTTTGGCCTCTTATAGTCAAGCCCAGTACGCATGTCCCGTCCTCGACATGGGTCGAGCCCACAAAGATACATATGGGTTACTGGTTGAAATGGGCCCCCACAAGCTACCCACCTAAGCTTGTCCCTTTTCTAGTGCATCCCACTTAACCCTTTAATCATGTTTTAATTACATGTTTCCACTTGGTTAAGTATTCTAATCGTATTTTCTATTGCCACCCAAGGCAACCCACTAGATTTCCACATGCCACCCAAGGCACTTACTTGATTTCCACATGCCACCCAAGGCACCCACTTAACCCCTCATGCCCCACTACATGCTTATCTGGCTAAAAAGAGACTTAGTGTGAACGCGGTTCAAAAAGTAGTTTAGTGTGAAAATGGTTAATTAGGAAGATAGAAATATATATATAAATATAGATATATGTATAAAAATAAAATAAAATTCAACCTAAAATTTAAGAAAAAAATTCAAAACAACGGAAGCAGGAAGGCAAAACACCAAACCGACCTATTTTATGGGTCGACCTATATTGTGGGTCAACCCAAGACCCGCTGGGTCGACCACAGGGTCGACTCAGGAGATTTGGAATTGGTCCCGTCAGCCCTAAATGGTCTATGACGAAATTTTATGTTTTAGGGCTTAGGTGGCGATTTCTGGTTGGTCTGTTGACAACATTTCTTGGTTTCTAAGGCCTAGATGGATCCTAGAGTGATCTGACGGCTTAAATTAATTCAAAGCTCTATAAAAAGACCCATAGACTCAAACCCTAAATCAGAATTAAAACTAAAACTATGGCCGTCATGCTATCGTCTTGAACCCTAGAGTAGCCGCCACCAATTAGAGAGGAAGAACAGCAAATCAAATCAGTTCTATTCAACCCTAACAACGAATCTTCTTCAAAGTAAAGCTAATTCAACTTCAGAAATCAGAATTCAGAACTCAAGACTGCCTTTGAGTTGTGAGTTCGATAGTTTTAATAAAATAGTTAGTAATTTAATTGGATTAAGTTATGATGCAGATTGTATGGATGTGATGTGAATTATTGATCACATGTTGTAATTATGTTGTAGAATTGTGTTGAAATCTCTATGACGTTATGTTGTGATGCTATCATTTATGATGTAAAGTTATGTTGCTATCTTCTATGTTGTAATTTTATATATAACCAAATCATCATGTTCCATATGCTAGTTTGGTGATGTTGATTCATATGATAAATCATATGTGTGCAAGTTTATATTTTTATTTAAACATGAATCATATACAAGTTGGGTAAAATTATATGTGACCTTACATGGTTATGACATCTAGTTTATGTGAAAATTTGATTAAAAGTTAGGCTATGACATGGATGAGTTATATGCTAAATTCTACATGATATTTTACATATTAGATGCGAGTTTACACCATTGTTATGATGCATAAATCACATATGCAAGTTTCTATAAATATATGAGTTTGGGGTACGAATCATGTTATGCAAGTTTAGGGTTATTGCCTATGCAAGTTTACACCTTTAGATGTAGATCTATGACATACATGATTTATGCAAGTTCACACCTTTAGATTTGGATCCATGACATATGTTGTTTATGCAAGTTGTAACTTTGGCCTATGCAAGTTTTAGATGTAGAACATCATTCACATATGCAAGTTCATCCCTATGTTTAGATCTATGTTTTTATTATGTGTACATTGTGATGTTTTTTCTTTATTCCATGAGTTAGACTATTCGAGTCTAACGTATATTTTACGTTAAACGAACAAACGTACAACATGGGGTAAAGGGGATAATATTAAAAAGAATTAATTGGCATAAATGCCTTAAAAGGCATAAAATATAATTGTGGTGAAAATTGGTATGATTTTGCATACCATAAATGGATGGACATAATTGAATCAATTATGGACATCGTTAAATTTGGAATTGATTGATAATTTGAATAGGGAAAGTAATTCAAATTTGGGGAATGATTAATTAGGATAAATTGATCGTCTAAGACACGAGGTTAGGCTCTTTTATGGTGTAAGACTGCCCGGACCCGCCCGGCAAATCCAGCTGCTACAAATGCCAGTCTAATGTAAGAGGTCTTAGGCATAAATTAAATACGTAACAATTGTAAAGACACGAGGTTAGGCTCTTTTGTGGTGTAAGACTGCCCGGACCCGCTCGGCAAATCCAGCTGCCACAAATGCCAATCTAATGTGAGAGGTCTTTACAAGGTTACGGTCTTATGAATTAAGAAACACTTAACCAGATAAACATGTAGTGGACATGAGGGGTTAAGTGGGTGCCTTGGGTGGCATGTGGAATTTAGTGGGTGCCTTGGGAGGCATTTGGAAATACAATTAGAAACTCTTAACCAAAATTGAAACATGTAATTGAAACATGAATAAGAAGTGGTTAAGTGAAATGTACTAGAGGGGACCAGGCTTAGGTGGATAGCTTGTGTCAAGTGATGGGGGCCCATTTCAACCAGTAATCCATATGTATCTTTGTGGGCTCGACCCAAGTCAAGGACGGGACATGCATACTGGGCTTGACTGTAAGAGGCCAAAACGGGTTAGCGGTGGCAACGCAAGTCCAACGGGTTCATATGCGTGTGTGGACCCGGGCTGGTAGATAAGACGTTGTTGCATCATGAAGGTATAAGCCATGCATTGTTGGTTGTATCGGGTTGCCAATTTGGGGAGTGATACACCCCACTGTGGGGCCATCACGGGTATCTACGAGTTAGGGGTCCGATCGCTTGGGGGTAGTGGGTACACCTAGTGGAGATAGGGGCAGGCGGCACCTATGAAGGCAGCTAGGGGTGCATGAAACTACCAATATCATTATTAAGTTCTGTAGGCGGGATCAACCTTAGGGTGACTAGTGGTGGTGCATTATATTAGTGGTGGTGCAGTATAGCAATTATCCTATAGTGTTGGTGTAGTTTAGTAATTATCTTACAGTGGGTTAGGTGCGCTTTAACGATATCGTCGTTCATCTTGTTTCCTTATTTACTCTGCCATGTTCAATTGTTCATGGTCATTTCCTTATTTTCCAACTTATGCCTTAGCCTAGTTACTTTGTTAATTATATTGTTAAAATTATCGCACTCGCAAGACTTTATGTCTGACCCCCTTTGTTTCCTCCTCTTTCCTTCCCCCCCCCCCCCCAGGTGCTCAGGTTGGAACTAGCACCAGTGGAGCTTGATCTTGGACTGCTTTTAGAAGATTGCTTGGATCGCTGGAGTAAAGTTCAGCTTCTCTTTTATTTATGGCTATTTTGATGTTGGGGATTATGTCTTTCAGTTTATGTACTTTTGATAGTCAAGATGGATATTATGTATTTTGACTCTGGTTTTTGATGATGCAAGCAAACATATGTGTTTTCCGCTACAATGAAATAAAGTTTTAAATCTTTTAGTACTATTTATATCTGTCTTGTTGTTAAGTTTCTGTTCTATACTTACTTAAAATGCTCCATAGAAGTTAATGCATTCCCTTTGTGAGTGACATTAATGGACATGGGGTGTTACACATGGTATCAGAGCTGAAGGTTACCAGAACAGATATGAATTTTGAAAAAAAAAACTGTTTTTCAAAAGCATTTTTATAAAGAAGTTCCTTCAAAAGTTTGTTTTAAGGAAAGTATTTTCAAGAGAAAAGTATATTTTAGAAAGCATAACCCCAAGAGCCATATATCTTTCCCTCGGTTCTTTTATATTGAATCTTTCCTTTTTCGTTTCAGCATGTCTGAAGCATCTGAGATACCAGAGGGTGTTCATGTACCCGGTTGGTTTTGTCAGTATCTCGAGGCTAGGGCCACCACCGCAGGTCCAGCAAATGCTCCTCCTCCTCCCCCTCCTCATCGCGTTGATACTTTTTGTAACAACCCGTGTTTTTATAACGTGTAATAACCATAAATCAAGGCAGAATGAATTTTTGAAATAAGAATCAAGGGAAACGGGTTACGCCATTGCGTTCGTCTCGAAATTCTGCTTGGAAACGAGTCCGAGTTTTCAAAAATCGGAGTCCGTATGACCAAGTTATGACCATTCGAAATTTTCAAATTCAAAACAGACTCAATTCGAATTCAAAATTCGAATTTCAAACCTCCAAATGGACTGGGCGGGAAAAATACCGCCCAGGACCAGGTCGACCTGGGGGTCGACTATGTAGTCCACCTACCCAGGGCCAGGTCGACTATAGTGTCGACCTGGGGGTCGACCTGGTGCCCGAGCCCATTTCTGAAGGTAGATTCACTCTGATGTATGTGGCCTCATTTTTGTCCACATTCGTTGACATGACCCTATAAATACAGCCCCTAACACCAGTCTCTCTACACCAAATTTCTTTCTGACCTTATGCTGCTCTGATTCTGGTTGAAAAGTTTGAGAGAGGGACTGCTTCTACTACGTTGAGACTGCGTTAAAGGAATTGCTGATTAGGGGACTTCTATTCGGACTTGACTAAGCAACAAACGACTCTCTTTTTCTAATTCTCGAACCACGATCTGTAAGCCCCAGTTATTTTCAGATTTAAACTATAAATGTATTATGAACATGATGTAAAATTGAAATTGGACCTATGTATGATGACTGTTTACATTCATTCTTGTTCATCTTCGATCTTGACTCTTGAATATTACTATGACATCGATTTGGGGCCTATTCATGTTGTAAATCAAAAGGAGAAACCCCGCTTATTATCATGTTGAACCTGTTATTAGCCACATGTTTATGATTATCACCTTATGACAGTCGTACCGTGACTATACTATTATCTTATGACAATCGTTACTATGACTATACTATCACCTTATGACAGTCGTTACCATGACTATACTATCACCTTGTGATAACTGTTATTTTGACTAGTACCTTATCTTGCTAGATTTGGAATCTTTATGTTTGAGGCCAATATTTCATATGCCAGTAATGTTTTATTTCAAGTCATATCATGCTATGCTAGTAATCACTCTTCCCACCTTATACCCATTTCTTTTTATGTCACTCCCTAATTAGATTTATTTGTATCGATTCGAACCTTCGTGCGATGGGAATACGATTTGGGTAGATTAGGTAAAATATGAATTAGCTTTAAACTTGAACATGAACATTATTATGACTTGAACCTGAATATGGACATGAACTTGACACGATTTGACATAAAACATGACTTGAAAACTCGACATGAATCTAAACATGAAAACTTGAATGTGGGCACGACAGTTAGATAAACTTGAAAATGGCCAACTCGAGGTTAGGTTGAGTTTGCAGTGTAAATCTGCCCGGAACCGCCCGGTAAATCCAGTGGCTGCAAACAATAAGATCCAATGTGGATAGTTGGTCATATCGCACGTAAAAACTCGAGGTTAGACTATGTTGTGGTGTAAATCTGCCCGGAACCGCCCGGCAAATCCAGTAACCACAACAGTTAGTCTAATGTGAGAGGTTGGCATGAACTAATGAATTAATGCCATATGATAGGGTTAAGTCATGAACCACTTGAATATACTTAACCAACTTGACACGATGACTTGATAGGGTTAAGTCATGAACCGCTTGAACACACTTAACCAACTTGATACATGATCTGGATAGGGTTAAGTCACAAATTTGAATGACAACAATTAACCCATTAGAAACCCTAGTTACGCGGTCCTTTTCAGCAGTAACCCACTTAGATGTATCACGATACCCTGGGACTAGGCAGGGTGGGGCACGATTATTGGGCTGATTGTAAGCGAGCAGAACGACGGCTGAGTAGGTGCGCCATTGTAGGTTCAGGCGGGCTATGGTCGTGCACGTAGTCCGGAGTTGAAAAAGCAGGCATTGGGCACCCATAGATTTACACTGTGCATGCTTGATTCGTGTCGGTGGTTGGCACCATAGGACTTGATACACCCTATGGTGGACCTAGCACAGGTAACTACATTTCAGGATAGGGCCGTATGACACAGACACATGACGAGCTAGGACTTGTAGGGAGCCGATCGATTAGTAGATCGTACCATAGGACCCCGTAATGGGTCACTTCATGACACTGGGCTTAGGGATCATTTCATGGTTAATACTTGATATGGGTACAGTTGGTGCCGCGAACCTTGAACATGCGATGCCAGACTTGACTTATCTTGTTATCTTAATTATCCAACTAGTTCTGTTATCATCCTTATGTTTAATTCCAGTTTTCACATATCATGTTACCTTTACTAGTTTTCATACTGAATGTCACTAGGGCTTACCAGTCTTTATGACTGACCCTTTTTCTTTCACCCCTTTTTCTTTCGTCCCCCCTAGGTTCCCAAGGAGGAAACACTAGCTCTTAGCTTGGATTCAACTTGCTATCTGACAGCTCATGTACGGTTTGGTCTTGGGCTATGCTATGGTTGCTTCTGCTATTTATGGGGAATAATTTACTTTTGTTTTAAAGTTTATGCTTCTTTACAATGAACTTGATGTAATGGAATAATTTGTATCTTGGATATATGAGCCTTTGACTCTTTTCTTGGAAATAATAAAAAGTTGGTTTTTAATTTCTACCGTTGCTTTACTTATGTTCTACCTTGTGATATCTCTGTGCATGTTTACCTAGATAATACTCCACCAAAACTAGTGCATTCCCTTTGTGAGTGACCCTAGTGGAGGTGGGGTGTTACAATTTGGTATCAGAGCAGAAGGTTACCAGGCTGGGCAAAAGTTTTAAAAACCTTCTGAAACTATTTTCAAAACCATTTATAAAGAAGCATTTTTCAGGAAAAGTTTTATGTTTAAAAGGTTATTCCCCAAGAAGCCATTAGCACTTCCCTTTGTTTCCTCGTTTGAATATTTTCTTTTCGTTTTTCAGCATGGCCGATCTTAACCTTCCTGAGGGAATACCCGTGCCTGGATGGTTCCGAAGGTACTTAGAAGCCAGGGCCAACGACGCGGGCATGACAGACATCCCTCCTCCTCCCCCAGTGGCCGCGGTTCCTCCTCTTCCTGGTACCCGCCTTTGCCAAAATATGCAAAGGCTTTAAAGCGATGGGCGGCAAGAACTTTGTTAAAACTGAAACCTTCGTAGAGGCACGAAACTGGCTAAAGGAAACAGAAGACTTGTTCATTATCTTTGATATGTAGGACCATAGGAAAGTTCAGTTGGCAGCATGGTTGTTGAAAGAGGAAGCTGCATTTTGGTGGGAAGTCACCAACGCTACCAGGCCAGTTGAGACTTGGGCAGACTTTAGAGAAAGGTTTGGGCTCAAATTCCTATCATCGGCAGAGGAGAACCTTCAGATGGAGAGGTTCCTAGCACTCAAGCAAGGGGATATGTCTGTGAGGGAGTACGTGAATAAGTTTAATCAGCTTGCTCGGTTCGGTTTGGATTTGGTCAACACAGCCCAGAAAAAGGCTGTACGCTTTGCTCGAGGATTGAACGAGCCACTACACAGCTTGGCCCTAACTCATATACCCATGGGGGCGACCTTTGAAAGCTTGGTGGATATGGCTCTACTCCATGAGGAAGACAAGAATAGCAAGAAGGAGGTTAAGCCTAATGAGACTCAGAATAAGAAGGCTGACTTCAAGAAGGGGAACAACAAGAACAATAAGAATAACAAGAGCAACAACAAATCACGTGAGACAAGGAAGTGCAACTTCTGTGGTATTACTGGACATCTAGCTAAAGACTGTAGAAGGAAGAAGAGGAAGTTGGGTGAATGCTTTCATTGTGGAGATACTGAATACATCAGCAAGGATTGCCCTAAGAAGCAAGGGCAGGGACAAGGACAGACTCAGCGAACAGGACCTTCTGGAGGGCAGTTGCATGCTCTCAACACCGCTCCATCTCCTGACCGAGGTAGTAATATTTCCGTAGAAAGCCTTGTTTACATTTCTGACTTTCCTATTCGAACTTTATTTGACTCTGGCGCATCGCATACTTTTATTTCTTCTGATATTGTTGAAAATCTGCACCTAAGTACTAGTCTGGTTGCGGATCCCGTTATAGTTTCAAATCCAATTGGGGGCTCCGCCCATTTATCTATGATGTGTGTGGATTTGAGGATCTCTATCTTAAGCGTAGAATTCACGTGTAATGCTTATGTTCTCGAATTTATGGGATACGGTTTGATCCTAGGTATGGACTGGCTGTCCGATTATGGAGCCATTCTTGATTGTGAACGAATCCAAACCATGACTATACTATCATCTTGTGACAACTGTTATTTTGACTAGTACCTTATCTTGCTAGATTTGGAATCTTTATGTTTGAGGCCAATATTTCATATGTCAGTAATGTTTTATTTCAAGTCATATCATGCTATGCTAGTAATCACTCTTGCCACCTTATACCCATTTCTTTTTATGTCACTCCTTAATTAGATTTATTTGTATCGATTCGAACCTTCGTGCGATGGGAATACGATTTGGGTAGATTAGGTAAAATATGAATTAGCTTTAAACTTGAACATGAACATTATTATGACTTGAACCTAAATATGGACATGAACTTGACAAGATTTGACATAAAACATGACTTGAAAACTCGACATGAATCTAAACTTGAAAACTTGAACGTGGGCATGATAGTTAGATAAACTTGAAAATGGCCAACTCGAGGTTGGGTTGAGTTTGCAGTGTAAATCTTCCCGGAACCGCCCGTCAAATCCAGTGGCTGCAAACAATAGGATCCAATGTGGGTAGTTGGTCATATCGCACGTAAAAACTCGAGGTTAGACTATGTTGTGGTGTAAATCTGCCCCGGAACCGCCCGGCAAATCCAGTAACCACAACAGTTAGTCTAATGTGAGAGCTTGGCGTGCACTAATGAATTAATGCCACATGATAGGGTTAAGTCATGAACCACTTGAATATACTTAACCAACTTGACACGATGACTTGATAGGGTTAATTCATGAACTGCTTGAACACACTTAACCAACTTGATACATGATCTGGATAGGGTTAAGTCACGAATTTGAGTGACAACACTTAACCCATTAGAAACCCTAGTTACGCAGTCCTTTTCAGCAGTAACCCACTTAGATGTATCACGATACCCTGGGACTAGGCAGGGTGGGGCACGATTACTGGGCTGATTGTAAGCGACCAGAACGACGGCTGAGTAGGTGCGCCATTGTAGGTTCAGGCGGGATATGGTCGTGCACGTAGTCCGGAGTTGAAAAAGCAGGCATTGGGCACCCGTAGATTTACACTGTGCGTGCTTGATTCATGTCGGTGGTTGGCACCATAGGACTTGATACACCCTATGGTGTACCTAGCACAGATAACTACATTTCTGGATATGCTCGTATGACACAGACACATGACGAGCTAGGACTTGTAGGGAGCCGATCGATTAGTAGATCATACCATAGGACCCCGTAATGGGTCACTTCATGACACTGGGCTAAGGGATCATTTCATGGTTAATACTTGATATGGGTACAGTTGGTGCAGCGAACCTTGAACATGTGATGCCAGACTTGACTTATCTTGTTATCTTAATTATCCAACTAGTTTTGTTATCATCCTTATGTTTAATTCCAGTTTTCACATATAATGTTACCTTTACTATTTTTCATACTGAAAGTCACTGGGGCTTACCAGTCTTTATGACTGACCCTTTTTCTTTCGTTCCCCTCCCTCCCTAGTTCCCAGGGAGGAAACACTAGCTCTTACCTTGGATTCAACTTGCTTTCTGACAGCTCATGTACGGTTTGGTCTTGGGCTATGCTATGGCTGCTTCTGCTATTTATGGGGAATAATTTACTTTTGTTTTAAAGTTCATGCTTCTTTACTATGAACTTGATGTAATGGAATAATTTGTATCTTGGATATATGAGCCTTTGACTCTTTTCTTGGAAATAATAAAAAGTTGGTTTTTAATTTCTACCACTGCTTTATTTATGTTCTGCCTTGTGATATCTCTGTGCATGTTTACCTAGATAATACTCCACCAAATTTAGTGCATTCCCTTTGTGAGTGACCCAAGCGGAGGTGGGGTGTTACACTTTTGCTAAGATATGTAAGGACTTTAGAGCAATGGGTGGAAAACCTTTTCACGGGACGGAGACATTTGTTGAAGCTCGTAATTGGCTAAAGGAGGTGGAAGAATTGTTTAGAATCTTTGAAGTGGATGATGAAAGAAAAGTCCAGCTAGTTGCCTGGCTAATGAAGGATGAGGCCTCGTTTTGGTGGGAGGTCACTAATAGGGGACGTCCAGTCGATACATGGCTAGATTTTAGGCAGAGGTTTGAGGTGAAGTTTCTCTCGCGGGATGAAGAGAATTATACATGGAAAGGTTTTTGGCACTGAAGCAAGGGAATTTATCGGTGAAAGAGTACGTCAACAAATTCAACCAATTGGAAAGATTTGGCTTGGACTTGGTGAATACTCCAGAAAAGAAGGCTCTAAGATTTGTTAAGGGTTTAAACGAGCCGCTTCACGGGTTAGCTATGACCCACATTCCCATGGGGGCTACCTTCGAGAGACTAGTTGACATGGCGCTCATGCATGAAGAGGAGAAGGGCGCCAATGCTAATAAGGCACCCGAGAAGAAAGGGGATCAAAAGAAGCCGCAACAGCAACAACAGAACAAGAAAGGTGGCAAAGGCCACAATGCTAAGGGAAAGAAAAGATGCTTTAAATGTGGAACACCTGGCCATCTAAGCAAAGATTATAGGAAGAAAAAGAAGACTGGTTGTTTCCACTATTGCGAGGCGGGACATCTTATTAAGGACTGCCCAAAGAAAGGGCAGAGGGCAGGGTCTACCTCGGGAGGACAGGTGCAAGCTCTTATGGCACCAGGGCAGGCAAGGGGACAAGTTTAGGCTCTCGTGGTCCCACCGCTGCAAGAACGAGGTAGAACAATTTCTGTTGAAAGATTAGTTTTTCTATTTGATCATCCTGTCCGTACTTTATTCGATTCCGGCGCATCACATTCATTTATTTCTACATCATTAGTTGAAACACTGCACCTTGATACTAGTCTATTTATTGATCCCTTAGTAGTCTCAAATCCTATCGGTGGTTCGGCTCATCTTTCTATGATTTGTCGGGATTTGAGAGTGTTTATCTTGGGCGTTGAGTTTGAGTGCAACGCTTTTGTTCTTGGCTTCATGGGCTACGGTTTAATTCTAGGTATGGATTGGCTAACTAGATATGGGGCCATCCTAGATTGTGAAAGAAGGGTAGTTAGATTGTTGACTCGTTTTGGAAATACCCTTGATATTTCTTGTGACCCAAGAGGTCCAGTAATGCTTAGCTACCTAGAATCCCTTGAAGCATCCGATGATGATTTACATTTTGTTCCCATAGTCCGTGAATATGCTGATGTCTTCGATGAGGTGAGGGGTTTACCCCCAAAACGTAAGATAGACTTTCGGATATATCTAGTAGATAATGCAAAGCCAGTTGCATTACCGGTGCGCCACATAGCTCCAAGAGAGAGAAGAGAACTCGGTAAGCAAGTGAAGGAATTGCTTGAGAAGGGGTTCATCAGACGTAGTATATCGGAGTGGGGCGCTCCTGTAGTGTTTGCCACGAAGGCGGATGGGTCCCTTAGACTTTGTGTGGACTATAGAGAACTTAATAAGCTTATTAAGAAGAATAGACACCCACTGCCGAAGATTGATGATCTCTTCGATCAGTTAGTTGGCGCCTCAGTGTTTTCGCAGTTGGACTTAGCCACTGGTTTCCATCAGTTGAGAGTGGCTGAGGATAGCATAGACAAGACAGCCTTTAGGACTCCAGACGGTTCCTTCGAATGGCTTGTGATGCCCTTCGGTTTGACAAACCCTCCCCCCCCCCGCATACTTTGTTGACTTGATGAGTAGGGTGTTTAGGGAGTACCTTAATAGATTCGTGGTGGTCTTTGTGGATGACATCTTCGTCTTTTCTAAGAGCGAGGAAGAGCATGCCCTACATCTTAGGGAAGTATTGGAGACCCTTCGAGCATATAGCTTTAAAGCTAAATTTTCTAAATGTCACTTTTGGAGGAAGGAAGTGCGATTCTTAGGGCACGTGGTTTCCAAAGAAGGGATAGCTGTGGATCCCGCGAAAGTAGTGGCCATCCAAGATTGGAAGGTTACTAAAAATGCTACAGAGGTGAGGAGTTTCTTAAGGTTGGCTGGCTACTATAGGAAGTTTATAAAAGACTTCGCAAAGATATCAGCCCTATTAACACGCTTGACGAAAAAGAACTTAGTTTTCACATGGGACGTAGATTGTGATGATGCATTCCAACGTCTAAAGAGAGCTTTGACCATAGCCCCAGTCTTAGTGTTGCCAGATGGGAGTAAGCCATTTACCGTTTATACCGATGCTTGTGGTACAGGACTAGGCGCAGTCTTAATGCAAGAGGGAAGGGTAATAGCCTATGGTGGAAGGCAGTTGAGAGTGCATGAGAGAAATTACCCTACAAATGACCTATAGTTGGCCGCTATTGTCTTTGGGGTTAAGCCTTGGCGTCGTTATCTTCTTGGCGAGAAATTCGAATTATTCGCTGACCACAAATAGCTAAAATAGTTATTCTCTCAGAAGGACATGAACTTAAGGCAGCAAGGGTGGATGGAATTGTTAGAATCCTACGATTTCGAGATAGCATATACCCCTGGCAAGGGTAACGTGGTGGCAGATGCCTTAAGTAGAAAAAGGTTGTCCTTGAGTCCGTTGTTTGTTGAGCGGCGAAGTTTAGAGTTCATAGCTACGTTTGACTTTAAACCTTCCGTTGACTTTGTACCGATTTGCTAGCATCCTTGGAGGTCAGACCTACACTTTTGAGATGGATTGGTGAGGCACAGCGAGACGGCCCACAGTTAGTTGAGTTAGTAGAAAAGCTCAAAAGAGAGGAGTCATCGAGCCATCTCCGTAGGTATACTCTAGATGATAAGGGTTGGTTACATAGGGACGATAGACTTTGTGTACCACATGACTAGAACTTGAGGAAGACCATCCTTGATGATGCACATCGATCGAAGATGACCATCCATCTCGGCGGGGACAAGATGTATATGGACATGAGACGAGTTTACTTTTGGGCCGGTATGAAGAAGGACGTGGCAGGGTTTGTTGCTGGATGCTTGGTGTGCCAACAAGTAAAAGCAGAGCAAAAGAAGCCCGGTGGATTGCTTCACCCATTGGAGGTCCCACAATGGAAGTGGGAAAGTGTTTCGATGGACTTTGTTGACGGATTACCAAGATCGAGGAAGGGTAATACGGGGATTTGGGTCGTGGTAGACAGACTTACTAAGGGTGCCCATTTCATTCCCGTGAAGAGTAAGAGGACTGATCCATGGTTAGCCTCCGTATACATTCGAGAAATAGTTCGTTTGCACGGTGTTCCTTCTAGCATAGTGAGCGACCGCGATCCTATCTTTACTAGCGAATTTTGGAAGAGCTTGCAAGAGGCGGTAGGGACTCAGTTATGTTTGAGCACCGCATATCATCCTCAGACGGATGGCCAGACCGAGAGGGTGAATCGTATTCTAGAGGACCTATTGAGGTTGTGTGTATTAGATTTCGGAGGTACATGGAATAACATCTTCCGTTGGTGGAGTTCGCATATAATAGCAGCTTTCAGTCTAGCATTGGCATGGCACCGTTCGAGGCTCTTTATGGACGGCCGTGTCATTCGCCTACATGTTGGTGGGAGTCTACAAATAAGATCTTACTTGGGCCCGATATGATTAGAGAGACTT
This sequence comes from Allium sativum, assembly GCA_030737875.1. Taxonomy (NCBI): domain Eukaryota; kingdom Viridiplantae; phylum Streptophyta; class Magnoliopsida; order Asparagales; family Amaryllidaceae; genus Allium; species Allium sativum. The sequence continues at coordinate 582,311,276 of CM060923.1, read as the reverse complement.
CAGAAAAGATCGATTTGATTCGAAGGAGGATGAAGACGGCGCAAGATAGGAAAAAATCTTATGCGGACAAGAGGAGGATAGATCTTGAGTTTGATATTGGGGACATGGTCTTTGTCAAGGTGTCTCCATTACGGAACGTCGTTCGCTTTGGGTCCGTTGGGAAGTTAGCACCAAGGTTCGTAGGGTCATTTCCTGAAACACCCCACCTCCGTTAGGGTCACTCTCAAAGGGAATGCCCTAATTTTGGTGGAGCTTTATAAGTACAAGTCACAGATATACAAGACAGATATAAGAACACATATTTGTAAACAGCGGAAGAACAACAAACTTTATTTCATAAAGTCAAATACGTGTTACAACAACATCCTTTCCAAAAACATAACATAACACTTTCATAATCTGTCTTGAGTACATTATTTAAAGAAGCATAAATAAAACATAGATAAACTGCAAAAGCCCCATAGTGGATTGTCCAAAGCCATAGTTCAAAACAGGAAAGTCCAAGCAATACATTTCTCTTCTTCAAGCTGGATGTTGAAGTTGGTCAAGCTGCTGTGTTCCCTCCCTGAGGACCTGGGGGGGGGGGGGGGGGGAACGGCAGAAAGAAGACGAAAGAAAAGTAGAGTCAGACATAAAGCCTGAGTAAGTCTAGTACTATTTTGTCTATGAATAAAGAACTGGGTATGATAAGTATAAACAAGAAGTGGGCATGCACTATAAACTTGGTTAAGTTGTCTAGGGTCGAATATACTATCGTACCCCATGTTGATCTCTGAACCCATATAAACTAGTTTCCAACTGGCACCCCAAAATCAGGGTGATGTGATCCATTCTATGATGATCGGCTCCTACTCGCATAGTTACATGTGTCTTACGGCCCCCGATGTCTGTAGTTACCTATGCTGGTCCCACCATGGGGTGTATCAAGTCCCATGGCAGCGGCCCGACACAACCTTAGAATGCACAGGTATGCTACTGGTGCCCAGTGCTTTATTTTTCTGCGCCGGAGTGCGTGCATGCCCGCACACCGTTAGAACCTACACTGCTACACCACCGCCGTCGCTTTGACCTCTTACAATCAGCCCAGTAATCGTGCCCCACCCTGCCTAGTTTCAGGGTATCATGATACACCTTTTAGGGTTACTGCTGAAAAGGGTCCCCCGTTACTAGGTTTTCTATCTCTAGCCAACATGCTAAGTTGGTTAAGTGTTTCTAACCTAACCCCCACCAGTCCGTTTAGTTTAGCATGTTCCATTTTGATTAAGTCTTTAGTCCACTTAATCCTAACAATCCTGACTCAACCTTAATTGTCTTATTAAGGCCCTGACCTCTCACATTAGACAGGTATTGTTGTGGCTGCCTGTTGCCGGTTGGTTCCGGGCAGTCTTACGCCACAACTCAGTCTAACCTCGGGTCCTTATTGGGCTCCATGTTTAACCTCTCACATTGGATAGGTATTGTTGTGACTACTGGACAGCCGGGCGGTTCCGGGCAGGTTTACATCACAACTCAATCCAACCTCGGGTTAAACACATCGTATTTTCTACTTTTACATATTTTGTCTTTCTTCTTTATTTATATGTAAATATTTGCGGCCCATTATTAAGTTAATGGTGTAAAGGTTACACCAATCACGGGCCCAACCCATACTTGAATTTGGGCCCTTCTATTTTATATTTTCATTCATTAATTAATTTTAACCCAACGTTATTTTCCCCCGTTTTACACGTCCGTTCATATATATTGGGATTAGCCTTTTAAAGCCCAATTTAGCCATGCGGAAGGGGAGGCTTAAAGCGTGATTACATACACAAAGAGGGGAAGGTGAGCGTATGAACTTGCAATATGACGATGGGAATACAAAATAGAAACTGGTGTACTTGCATAGTAGTGACATATACTTTGGTCATAAAACATAGGTGACATGAATCAAAGCATGTGAACTTGTAATTGAGATATCGTTATTGACACATGAACCTATATTTTTATTTAGGCATAATGTCAAACATAAGCATGGCATAAATACTTCTAGCATAAACATGGCATAATGTCAAACATAAGCATGGCATAAATACTTCTAGCATAAACATGGCATAATGTCAAACATAAGCATGGCATAAATATTCCTAATCATGGTGTTTGCTTTAAACTTGCAAAAAGGGATTTTTTGAGTCTAACCTAGCCATGTCTCACATATGTCATCATATAATTCTTTTAAACAAGATAGACTTAATCATAGATTTTCAATTATGCCAAATATCATTCATATCCTAGCCATATTCATAAGTTTTGCAAAAGCATGACTTAATACATGGATTATGGTGTCAAAATTCCAACATAGTTTCATATGAACTATAACAACCAAGCTTGTTTTAATTACTTGCAAAATGATTTATGCACAAAAATATACATCATGATGGCATAATAACAAAGCCCCAAACTCGCATGAATTTCAATCAACTACATACATGTAGCTTCAACATAGATTACATAATTTGCGCAATATTCCAAACGTATACTTGCATAGAACTACCGCATGTAGTTCTTTATAATGAATAACATAATTTTGCACAAATATGAATTACTTTATTATCCCAATTCAAGCATACAAATCAATACAGTTGTTTATTCATACCAAAGTAATACTCTACTTACAATGGTTGCGGCAAATTCTCTAATTAAGAGATATGATTCCTTTGTTGAATTGATTGGCTTTAGGTTGCTTGAATTGCTTTAGGCTTTAGAACTTTCTTTCTAATTCTCTCTCTAGTCGGCGGCTACTCTTAGTCGTTCCTCAGCAACATGGCGGCTATGTTCTTAATTTGAATGAATAGATTAGGGTTTAGTCTAGGGTTGTTTATATAGAGGTTAGGAATTGATTAGGACCATTGATGTTGCTAGGTTAGATCGTAGCCATTCATTAGATAGAGAGACCAATTAGAACCCGCCACCTAGCCCTAATGACAAAGCAGACCACAGAAATTCGACCAAACACAGACCTGGCCAGCCAGGTTGACTGGGCTCGACCAGGTCGACACCCCTGTCGACAGGGCTGTCGACAGCCCTGTCGACATGGGTAGCCCAGGTCGACAGCCCAGTCGACCTGGGTGGCCTAGGCAGGTGTTTATTCGCCCTGGCCCACTAGGCCCGATTTTTAATTATTTTATTCTGTTTGAATTTTAAATTTAATTCAAAACTTCCGAAGGCCATATCTTCTTCATACGGACTCCGTTTTTCGAAAACTCGGACTCTATTTCGCGTATTTTTCCGAGACGAACGCAATGGCGTATCCCGTTTCCCTTAGTTCTTTGATTTGAATTTGATTATACTTTAATTCATGAATTTCACAGTTATAGAATTCTCGAGGTGTTACATTCTCCCCCACTTAAAAGGATTTCGTCCCCGAAATCTTCAAGTTAGGAGGAATGTATATCCTAACATCCAATCATCCATTAAACACGAGCATCCATTGTCCTTAAAAGACTTCTAATGCTTCATGATCATATGCAAAGTGTGTGTACATGTACTTATCTAATGCAAAATCAGGCGGTCTACTGATTCAGTTGACCTCCTTAATGCGAATTATGTAAGTGCCATGAATCCATTATGTATGTAAATTTTCCTATTCTTGATTCTACATGAGTGCACAATCATTCAATACAAATGCAACATCCACATGACAACACATTAAAGTTCAACCACATATGAAAGCAAACATATATGCATATGCAATATGAAGTGACTGAGCCGATCTAAAACCTAGATTGTGTGTGTATATGCAACCACTAGCAATCACTTGCAACCACTTGCAACCATCATCCATAACATGTTTCAACTACATGTTTCCATCCAAAAAGATTCTACCTAAAGGATAAGGTCGAGGAAATATACCTAAAAAGATAGATTTAAAGCGCAACTTAAGGAAAATGAAAGATCAAGGATGTACCCTCGAACAGAAAAGGGTAGGCAGCACGTATTCTAGCTTCAGTTTCCCAAGTCGCGTCTCCCTCGGCGTCGCTCCACTGGACTTTGACGAGCTTGACTTCGCGGTTGCGTAGCTTCTTCACTTCTGTTCCTAAGATGCGGGTTGGAACTTTTCTTATGGTTGCTTCGCGTTCCACTTCGGCCTCTTCGAGGATATTTGGCTCTACCACCTCAGCGGACTCATGAAGACATTTTCGGAGATGAGAAACGTGAAAAACGTTGTGGACTCCAGCCAACTTCTCGGGTAGCTCTAATCTATAAGCCATTTTCCCGATTTTCTCGATGATAGGGAATGGCCCTACGAACCTTGGTGCTAGTTTTCCTGTGGTTCCAAAACGAACAACGTTCCTTAGCGGTGATACCTTGAGAAAAACTCTGTCTCCAACTTCAAATTCAAGGTCGGTCCTCCTCTTGTCGGCATAGGACTTTTGTCTGTCTTGGGCCGTCTTCATCCTTCTTCGTATTAAGTCTACTTTCTCTGAAGTCTCTCGGATCATGTCTGGTCCAAGTATGAGCTTATCCGTGGACTCCCACCAACAAGTGGGCGATCGGCACGGTCTTCCATATAAAGCTTCGAAGGGCGCCATTCCGATGGTTGCTTGATAGCTGTTGTTGTAGGCAAATTCCACCAAAGGAAGGTGGTCTTCCCATGTCCCTCCGAAGTCAAGGACGCATAGCCTTAGAAGGTCTTCCAAAACTCTGTTCACTCTCTCTGTTTGGCCGTCGGTTTGGGGATGATAGGCTGTGCTCAAGCATAACTGCGTTCCTACTGCTTCTTGCAGACTCCGCCAAAATTCGCTGGTGAAGATGGGGTCTCGGTCACTAACAATGCTAGATGGTATTCCATGGAGTCGAACGATTTCCTTGAGGTAAAGTGATGCTAGGGATGAGGCAGTTCTCTTACTTTTGACAGGTAAAAAGTGGGCGCTTTTAGTAAGCCTATCCACTATTACCCAAATGCTAGTGTTGCCTCTCCTAGACCTAGGCAGCCCATCGATGAAGTCCATTGAGATGCTATCCCACTTCCACTGCGGGACCTCCAGAGGATGTAGTAGTCCGCCAGGCTTTTTCTGTTCCGCCTTAACCTGTTGGCACACCATACACTTAGAAACAAACTCTGCCACGTCCTTTTTCATGCCGTTCCAGAAGAAAGTCCTTTTTATATCTTTGTACATTTTATCTCCGCCTGGGTGTATCGTCATCTTGGAGTGATGTGCTTCCTCTAGAACCTTCTTTACTAAATCTTTTGTCTGTGGGACGCATAGTCTTCCGTCTCGCCTTAGCAAACCCTTATCATCAATGGAGTATCTGTTGAGGTGACTTGAAGTCTCGCCCCTAATTAGCCTATCAATCATTTCCACAAGCTGAGGGTCTTCGCGTTGTGCTGCCCCTACTGAATCCACTAAAGTCGGGCGCACTTCGAGAGATGCAAGCAAGCCCGGTACGAAATCGGAGGAAGGCCTATAGTCGAAGCTGGCTATAAACTCTAGGCTTTGTCTTTCAACAAACAACGGGGTTGGGGTCAATTTCTTTCGGCTCAACGCGTCTGCTACTACGTTGCCTTTGCCTGGAGTGTAGGAGATTTCGAAATCGTACGAGGCAAGAAACTCCATCCATCTTTGTTGCCTCAAGTTAAGATCCTTCTGCGAGAAAAGATATTTCAACGATTTATGGTCAGTGTAAAGTTCGAACTTCTCACCTAGGAGATAGTGTCGCCAAGACTTGAGTGCAAAGACGATGGCGGCTAACTCAAGATCGTGGGTTGGGTAGTTCTTTTCGTGCACTTTCAACTGCCTCCCGCCATAAGCTACTACCCTTCCTTCTTGCATTAAGACGGCGCCTAGCCCTGTCCCACATGCATCCGTATAAACAGTGAACATTTTGCTCCCATCTGGCAACGTCAAAACTGGGGCTGTTGTGAGAGCCCTTTTTAGTCGTTGGAAAGCAAACTCGCAATCCAAGTCCCAATTGAACGCTAGGTTCTTCTTAGTTAATTTCGTGAGCGGAGCTGAGATTTTCGCAAAATCCCTTATGAACTTTCGATAGAAACCCGCTAGTCCTAGAAAACTTCGGACCTCAGTTGCATTCCTTGGTGTCTTCCAATCCTGTACCGCTACTACCTTAGCAGGGTCCACCTCTAACCCTTGTTTAGATACTATGTGCCCAAGGAACCTCACTTCTTCTCTCCAAAAATGGCATTTGGAGAATTTGGCTTTTAGTTGATGGACTCGCAAAGTTTCCATGATTGCCCTTAAGTGTTGAGCATGTTCCTCTTCACTCTTTGAGAAGATAAGGATATCATCTACGAAGACCACTACGAATTTGTTGAGGAAATCTCTAAATACCCTACTCATCAGGTCCACGAAGTAAGCAGGTGCATTTGTCAAGCCGAAAGGCATGACAAGCCATTCAAAGAAACCGTCTGGGGTTCTGAACACCGTTTTATCGATGCTATCTTCAGCCACCCTTAGCTGATGAAAACCGGTTGCTAAATCGAGTTGGGAGAAAACAGACGCTCCTACAAGCTGGTCAAACAAATCGTCAATTCTAGGGAGAGGGTGCCTATTCTTTTTCGTTAGCTTGTTGAGCTCCCTATAGTCAACACATAGACGGAGTGATCCATCCGCCTTTGTAGCGAACACCACCGGAGCGCCCCATTCTGAAATGCTCCTCCTAATGAACCCCTTTTCTAGAAGCTCTTTAATCTGTTTACTGAGCTCTTTCCTTTCTCGTGGAGCCATATGTCTAACGGGCAACGCAACGGGCTTTGCATTATCTACAAGATATATGCGGAAGTCTATTTCCCGCTTCGGAGGCAAGCCCTTCACCTCTTCGAAGATATCCGGATATTCCCGGACCACTCTAACTGATTGCAAATTTTCAACAGAGGCATCTAGCGATTCAAGATAACTGAGCATAACCACATACGAGGGATTACAAGAAATTTCCAAAGTATTACCGAGCTGGGTTAGGAGCCTAACAACCCTTTTCTCGCAATCAAGGATGGCCCCATTACTGGATAGCCAATCCATACCCAAAATCAAACCATACCCCGAAAAGCCCAAAACAAAGGCACTACATTGAAATTCTACACTTAGAATAGAAATTTTCAATCCCAAACAGATCATAGACAAATGAGCTGGGCCCCCAATTGGGTTTGAAACAATTAAGGGGTCTTCTACCATACTAGTTTTTAGGTGCAGAGATTCTACTAAGCAGACGAGATAAAGGAGTGTGATGCGCCAGAATCAAATAAAGTGCGAACGGGGTGATCATAAAGATAAATTACGCTTTCTACAGAAGTATTTATACCTCGCTGTTGCAATGGTGGCGCTTCTAGCACATGAACCTGTGCCCCTGGGGTGGATCCAGCGCCCTGCCCCTGTCCTCGTTTCTTTGGGCAGTCCTTAGCCCTGTGGCCTGTCTGACCGCATGAAAAGCACCCACCATTCTCCTTGGCCTTCTTTTTCCGGTAGTCCTTTACTAAGTGCCCCACTTTGCCACAGAAATTGCACTTCCTCTTCTCTTTGTTGCCTTTTCCGCCTTTCTTAAAGTCCGCCTTCTTAGGCTGCAAACCCTCTTTCTTCCCTTGAGAGCTTTCTGCCTTTGTCTCCTTCTTGCCCTTATCCTCCTCATTCAGCAATGCCATTTGCACCAATCTTTTATACGTGGCCCCCATGGGTATATGGGTCATGGCCAAACTGTGTAATGGCTCATTTAACCCTTTGACGAAACGGAGAGCCTTCTTGTGCGGGGTGTTGACTAGGTCAAGTCCAAACCTAGCCAGCTCATCAAACTGATTCACATACTCTCTGACTGTCTTGTCCCCTTGCTTAAGAAATAAGAATTTTTCCAACTGCAAACTTCTTTCCGCATCTGAGAGAAATTTAGTCTCAAACCTTGCCCTAAAGTCCTCCCATGTCTCCACTGGTCTTTCAGCATTAGTGACTTCCCACCAGTAGGAAGCCTCACCCTTCAATAGCCACACTGCCAATTGTTCTTTTTGTCTATCTTCTACCTCAAAGATGATGAATAGGTCCTCAGTTTCTTTCAACCAATTTCTAGCTGCTACGAAGGAATCAGTTCCATGGAAATCCCTTCCTCCCATAGCTTTAAAATCTTTACATATCTTAGCAAAAGTGTTTCCCCGAGGAGGAGGTGGAGGAAAAGGTGCTGCTGCAGCTGGATGATTTCCTTCAGCTGGGGGAGGAGGAACGGTAGGACCTGGCTGAGTGGCCCTTGCTTCTAAGAACCGTCTAAACCAACCAGGTATTGGCACCCCTTCAGGCAAGTTAAGTTCTTGGGACATGCTGAAACAAAAAGGATAGATTCAAAACGAAGGATAAGAGATAGTACCTACGGCTTTGGGGAGTGGACTTTGCCTTTTAAAAATAAAATAATATTTTTCTTTTAAAAATGCTTCTTTAAATTTCCTTTTTGAAAATAATTTTTTTCAAAACTTTTTATCTTATCTGGTAAACCTATGCTCTGATACCAAGTGAAACACCCCACCTCCGTTAGGGTCACTCTCAAAGGGAATGCCCTAATTTTGGTGGAGGTTTATAAGTACAAGTCACAGATATACAAGACAGATATAAGAACACATATTTGTAAACAGCGGAAGAACAACAAACTTTATTTCATAAAGTCAAATACGTGTTACAACAACATCCTTTCCAAAAACATAACATAACACTTTCATAATCTGTCTTGAGTACATTATTTAAAGAAGCATAAATAAAACATAGATAAACTGCAAAAGCCCCATAGTGGATTGTCCAAAGTCATAGTTCAAAACAGGAAAGTCCAAGCAATACATTTCTCTTCTTCAAGCTGGATGTTGAAGTTGGTCAAGCTGCTGTGTTCCCTCCCTGAGGACCTGGGGGGGGGGGGGAAACGGAAGAAAGAAGACGAAAGAAAAGTAGAGTCAGACATAAAGCCTGAGTAAGTCTAGTACTATTTTGTCTATGAATAAAGAACTGGGTATGATAAGTATAAACAAGAAGTGGGCATGCACTATAAACTTGGTTAAGTTGTCTAGGGTCGAATATACTATCGTACCCCATGTTGATCTCTGAACCCATATAAACTAGTTTCCAACTGGCACCCCAAAATCAGGGTGATGTGATCCATTCTATGATGATCGGCTCCTACTCGCATAGTTACATGTGTCTTACGGCCCCCGATGTCTGTAGTTACCTATGCTGGTCCCACCATGGGGTGTATCAAGTCCCATGGCAGCGGCCCGACACAACCTTAGAATGCACAGGTATGCTACTGGTGCCCAGTGCTTTATTTTTCTGCGCCGGAGTGCGTGCACGCCCGCACACCGTTAGAACCTACACTGCTACACCACCGCCGTCGCTTTGACCTCTTACAATCAGCCCAGTAATCGTGCCCCACCCTGCCTAGTTTTAGGGTATCATGATACACCTTTTAGGGTTACTGCTGAAAAGGGTCCCCCGTTACTAGGTTTTCTATCTCTAGCCAACATGCTAAGTTGGTTAAGTGTTTCTAACCTAACCCCCACCAGTCCGTTTAGTTTAGCATGTTCCATTTTGATTAAGTCTTTAGTCCACTTAATCCTAACAATCCTGACTCAGCCTTAATTGTCTTATTAAGGCCCTGACCTCTCACATTAGACAGGTATTGTTGTGGCTGCCTGTTGCCGGTTGGTTCCGGGCAGTCTTACGCCACAACTCAGTCTAACCTCGGGTCCTTATTGGGCTCCATGTTTAACCTCTCACATTGGATAGGTATTGTTGTGACTACTGGACAGCCGGGCGGTTCCGGGCAGGTTTACATCACAACTCAATCCAACCTCGGGTTAAACACATCGTATTTTCTACTTTTACATATTTTGTCTTTCTTCTTTATTTATATGTAAATATTTGCGGCCCATTATTAAGTTAATGGTGTAAAGGTTACACCAATCACGGGCCCAACCCATACTTGAATTTGGGCCCTTCTATTTTATATTTTCATTCATTAATTAATTTTAACCCAACGTTATTTTCCCCCGTTTTACACGTCCGTTCATATATATTGGGCTTAGCCTTTTAAAGCCCAATTTAGCCATGCGGAAGGGGAGGCTTAAAGCGTGATTACATACACAAAGAGGGGAAGGTGAGCGTATGAACTTGCAATATGACGATGGGAATACAAAATAGAAACTGGTGTACTTGCATAGTAGTGACATATACTTTGGTCATAAAACATAGGTGACATGAATCAAAGCATGTGAACTTGTAATTGAGATATCGTTATTGACACATGAACCTATATTTTTATTTAGGCATAATGTTAAACATAAGCATGGCATAAATACTTCTAGCATAAACATGGCATAATGTCAAACATAAGCATGGCATAAATACTTCTAGCATAAACATGGCATAATGTCAAACATAAGCATGGCATAAATATTCCTAATCATGGTGTTTGCTTTAAACTTGCAAAAAGGGATTTTTTGAGTCTAACCTAGCCATGTCTCACATATGTCATCATATAATTCTTTTAAACAAGATAGACTTAATCATAGATTTTCAATTATGCCAAATATCATTCATATCCTAGCCATATTCATAAGTTTTGCAAAAGCATGACTTAATACATGGATTATGGTGTCAAAATTCCAACATAGTTTCATATGAACTATAACAACCAAGCTTGTTTCAATTACTTGCAAAATGATTTATGCACAAAAATATACATCATGATGGCATAATAACAAAGCCCCAAACTCGCATGAATTTCAATCAACTACATACATGTAGCTTCAACATAGATTACATAATTTGCGCAATATTCCAAACGTATACTTGCATAGAACTACCGCATGTAGTTCTTTATAATGAATAACATAATTTTGCACAAATATGAATTACTTTATTATCCCAATTCAAGCATACAAATCAATACAGTTGTTTATTCATACCAAAGTAATACTCTACTTACAATGGTTGCGGCGAATTCTCTAATTAAGAGATATGATTCCTTTGTTGAATTGATTGGCTTTAGGTTGCTTGAATTGCTTTAGGCTTTAGAACTTTCTTTCTAATTCTCTCTCTAGTCGGCGGCTACTCTTAGTCGTTCCTCAGCAACATGGCGGCTATGTTCTTAATTTGAATGAATAGATTAGGGTTTAGTCTGGGGTTGTTTATATAGAGGTTAGGAATTGATTAGGACCATTGATGTTGCTAGGTTAGATCGTAGCCATTCATTAGATAGAGAGACCAATTAGAACCCGCCACCTAGCCCTAATGACAAAGCAGACCACAGAAATTCGACCAAACACAGACCTGGCCAGCCAGGTTGACTGGGCTCGACCAGGTCGACACCCCTGTCGACAGGGCTGTCGACAGCCCTGTCGACATGGGTAGCCCAGGTCGACAGCCCAGTCGACCTGGGTGGCCTAGGCGGGTGTTTATTCGCCCTGGCCCACTAGGCCCGATTTTTAATTATTTTATTCTGTTTGAATTTTAAATTTAATTCAAAACTTCCGAAGGCCATATCTTCTTCATACGGACTCCGTTTTTCGAAAACTCGGACTCTATTTCGCGTATTTTTCCGAGACGAACGCAATGGCGTATCCCGTTTCCCTTAGTTCTTTGATTTGAAATTGATTATACTTTAATTCATGAATTTCACAGTTATAGAATTCTCGGGGTGTTACATTTCCTATTAAGGAGAGGATTGGGCATATGGCGTATAGAGTGGAGGTTCCCAAGAGACTTAGTGGCGTACACGATGTATTCCATGTGTCACATTTGAGGAAGTGCTTGTACGAGACCACGGAAGTGGTAGAGCCGAGCTTGCTTCGAGAGGTAGAGATAGAGCGTGATGCGACGATTCGGCAAGCTCCTACGTGCATTCTTGGGTCAGAGGTTAAGAATTTGAGGAATCGAGAGGTCAAGCTAGTCAAAGTGCAATGGGGAGATGATGAGAGCAACGCTACTTGGGAGACGGAAGAGAAGATGCGTTCATTATACCCTTTTCTTTTCGAGGGTATGTCTTTTAGTTTATCCTTTATTGCTTACCTTATACTTATCTTATCTTTAGTATGTCCCCTCGTTAGTACCTTTGACCTTTAGATAGGGTAGTCTATGATTGAAACATATGTTTGAGACATGTTATGTATGATGGATGCATGTGGATGCAAGTGTTTGCTAGTGGTTGCTCGTGGATGCATATACACACACTTTAGGCACTAGATCGGCTCAGTCACTTCATATTGCATATTGCATATATATGTGTGTGCATATTTAAGCTAATGGATGTATACTGGTTGTGCTATCATATGGATGTTGCATTTTGGTGAATGGTTGTGCACACATGTAGAAATAATATGTATCGATAGGGTTCTTTCGCATACATAATGGACGCATGGCACTATCATGGTTTACATTAAGGAGGTCAACTAAATCAGTAGACCGCCTGATTTTGCATTAGATAAGGAACATATACACACACTTTTTGCATATGTTTATACAGCATTAGAAATTCTATAAGGACAATGGATGTCTGTGTTTGATGGTTGAGTAGATGGTTGTTTGGATGTTAGGATATGCATTCTCCTTAACTTGGAGATTTCGGGGGCGAAATCCTTTAAGGAGGGGAGAATGTAACACCCCGGATTTTTGAATAATCGAATTAACTAAATTAAAGAATAAATGTTTAGCATTGTTCTAATGTTTGTAATAAAAAGACTTAGTAGCTCATTTGGTTGGAACATGTGACTTGCATACAAGAGGTACAGAGTTCGATCCCCGCCAACGCCATATTTTTGTTTTAGGGGAATGGCTAAAAAGCGGCTTAGTGTGAATGCGGTTCAAAAAGTAGTTTAGTGTGAAAATGTAAATTAGGAAGATAGAAATATATATATATATATAGATATATATAAAAATAAAATAAAATTCAACCTAAAATTTAAGAAAAAAATTCAAAACAGCGGAAGCGGGAAGGCAAAACACCAAACCGACCTATTTTATGGGTCGACCAAGCGGTCGACTCAGGAGGTTTGTAATTGGTCCCGTCGGCCCTAAATGGTCTATGACGAAATTTTATATTTTAGGGCTCAGGTGGCGATTTCTGGTTGGTCTGTTGACATCATTTCTTGGTTTCTAAGGCCTAGATGGATCCTAGAGTGATCAGACGGCTTAAATTATTTCAAAGCTCTATTAAAAGACCCATAGACTCAAACCCTAAATCAGAATTAAAACTAAAACTATGGTTGTCATGCTATCGTCTTGAACCCTAGAGTAGCTGCACCAATTAGAGAGGAAGAACAACAAATCAAATCAGTTCTATTCAACCCTAACAACGAATCATCTTCAAATGAAAGCTAATTCAACTTCAGAAATCAGAATTCAGAACTCAAGACCGCCTTTGAGTTGTGAGTTCGATAGTTTTAATAAAATAATTATTAGTTTAATTGGATTAAGTTATGATGCGGAATGTATGGATGTGATGTGAATTATTGATCACATGTTGTAATTATGTTTTAGAATTGTGTTGAAATCTCTATGACGTTATGTTGTGATGCTATCATTTATGATGTAAAGTTATGTTGCTATCTTCTATGTTGTAATTTTATATATAACCAAATCATCATGTTTCATATGCTAGTTTGGTGATGTTGATTCATATGATAAATCATATGTATGCAAGTTTATATTTTTATTTAAACATGAATCATATACAAGTTGGGTAAAATTATATGTGACCTTACATGGTTATGACATCTAGTTTATGTGAAAATTTGATTAAACGTTAGGCTATGACATGGGTGAGTTATATGCTAAATTCTACATGATATTTTACATATTAGATGCAAGTTTACACCATTTTTATGATGCATAAATCACATATGCAAGTTTCTATAAATATATGAGTTTGAGGTACGAATCATGTTACGCAAGTTTAGGGTTATTGCCTATGCAAGTTTACACCTTTAGATGTAGATCTATGACATACATAATTTATGCAAGTTCACACCTTTAGATTTGGATCCATGACATATGTTGTTTATGCAAGTTGTAACTTTGGCCTATGCAAGTTTTAGATGTAGAACATCATTCACATATGCAAGTTCATCCCTATTTTTAGATCTATATTTTCATTATGTGTACATTGTGATGTTTTCTCTTTATTCCATGAGTTAGACTATTCGAGTCTAACGTATATTTTACGTTAAACGAATGAACGTACAACGTGGGTAAAGGGGATAATATTAAAAAGATTTAATTGGCATAAATGCCTTAAAAGGCATAAAATATAATTGTGGTGAAAATTGGTATGATTTTGCATACCATAAATGGATGGACATAATTGAGTCAATTATGGACATCATTAAATTTGGAATTGATTGATAATTTGAATAGGGAAAGTAATTCCAATTTGGGGAATGATTAATTAGGAGAAATTAATCGTCTAAGACACGAGTTTAGGCTCTTTTGTGGTGTAGGATTGCCCGGACCCGCCCGGCAAATCCAGCTGCCACAAATGCCGGTCTAATGTGAGAGGTCTTAGGCATAAATTAAATACGTAACAATTGTAAAGACACGAGGTTAGGCTCTTTTGTGGTGTAAGACTGCCCGGACCCACTCGGCAAATCCAGCTGCCACAAATGCCAGTCTAATGTGAGAGGTCTTTATGAGGTTACGGTCTTATGAATTAAGAAACACTTAACCAGATAAACATGTAGTGGACATAAGGAGGTTAAGTGGGTGCCTTGGGTGGCATGTGGAATCTAGTGGGTGCCTTGGGTGGCATTTGGAAATACGATTAGAAACAATTAACCAAAATTGAAACATGTAATTGAAACATGAATAAGAAGTGGTTAAGTGGGATGTACTAGAGGGGACCAAGCTTAGGTGGATAGCTTGTGTCAAGTGATGGGGGCCCATTTCAACCAGTAACCCATACGTATCTTTGTGGGCTCGACCCAAGTCGAGGATGGGACACGCATACTGGGCTTGACTGTAGAGGCCAAAACGGATTAGCGGTGGCAACGCAAGTCCAACGGGTTCATCTGCGTGTGTGGACCCGGGCTGGTAGGTAAGACGTTGTTGCATCGTGTAGGTATAAGCCGTGCATTGTTGGTTGTATCGGGTTGCCACTTTGGGGAGTGATACACCGCACTGTGGGGCCAGCACGGGTATCTACGAGTTAGGGAGCCAATCGCTTGGGGGTAGTGGGTATACCTAGTGGAGATAGGAGCATGCGGCACCTATGAAGGCAGCTAGGGGTGCACGAAACTACCAATATCATTATTAAGTTCTGTAGGCGGGATCAACCTTAGGATGACTGGTGGTGGTGCAGTATACTAGTGGTGGTGCAGTATAGCAATTATCCTATAGTGTTGGTGTAGTTTAGTAATTATCTTACAGTGGGTTAGGTGCGCTTTAACGATATCGTCGTTCATCTTATTTCCTTATTTACTCTGCCATTTTCAATGGTTCATGGTCATTTCCTTATTTTCCAACTTATTCCTTAGCCTAGTTACTTTGTTAATTATATTGTTAAAATTATCGCACTTGCCAGACTTTATGTCTGACCCCCTTTGCTCCCTCCTCTTTCCTTCCTCCCCCCCCCCCCCTCCCCAGGTGCTCAGGTTGGAACTAGCACCAGTGGAGCTTGATCTTGGACTGCTTTTAGAAGATTGCTTGGATCGATGGAGTAAAATCCAGCTTCTCTTTTATTTACGGCTATTTTGATGTTGGGGATTATGTCTTTCAGTTTATGTACTTTTGTTAGTCAAGATGGATATTATGTACTTTGACTCTGGTTTTTGATGATGTAAGCAAACATATGTGTTTTCCGCTGCAATGAAATACAGTTTTAAATCTTTGAGTACTATTTATATCTGTCTTGTTGTTAAGTTTCTGTTCTATACTTACTTAAGACGCTCCATAGAAGTTAACGCATTCCCTTTGTGAGTGACATTAATGGATGTGGGGTGTTACACAAGTAATGAAGTATACCAATTCTTAACCCTTAAATGAATTTAGGACTTTGTTATGTTTAGAAATCAGGTTTTGATATTATTTCAAGCGCATTTTATAGTCCTTTGCGCATTTGTATTGAAATTTCTATTACAGTCCATTATTCATCATTCAAGTACTTCTTAGGTTTGTAGCAAATACGAATATGAAAGCAAAAGTATAAGTTTTGCACAATATTGACATTGTATGGAGTTGCATATAAATTAAGCCATAATTCAAGTACTTCTTAAATTTGTCTACAGTACAAATTTTAATATGAAATGTAAACGGAAAATGGATCTGTTAGCAGTCTCTGATAGTTTAGCTCTTCCATGTTAGTTTTCAAACTATACTAAAACATAGTTTTATCAGTAGGGGAAACATAAAATTTCACTTAGTTCATACTATCAATCCTAATTTAAATAGAATACAATGTAAATCTACCTGAGTGCAAATAGATTTCAAAACATATGATAGTTTTCTTTGAGAAATTAACCCTTCATTTACTACTCAACTCGGTAAAAATTACCTCAACAAGAACATGTCTCCGATGGTTGACATAAACTTCATCTTTAACCATTGCATCCGATGGGAACTTAAAGTCGTCAAAGAACTGTTCCAACGGATGATGCTTACTGAGTGAATCTGGAATTACAGCCTATTTCTTTTGATTGACAAAGACGGATTCATGGGAACTTAGGGGCTCTAATGAAATTGATGTTGAATATAAAGGGCGAACAAAATTCTTGTAGATTCTCGCATGTTTGGGATTGTAGCTGGGTATAAATTAGGTGAGGATTTCAGATTTGGGATTGTAAGTGGAATTAAGGTTACGACTTTACTGGTATCTTACTTTGCGTGAAGATAAGGCGAGAAGGCGAAAAGAAAAGAATGGAGGCAAAATAACCGCGTAATGAAATAAATCTCAAAATTAAGCGGGTTATTATAAACAGCGTTTAAGTTTTCAATTTTTATGCCTCGAACAGACATTGTCAGCACTTGGCGATGGAACGCTGACAATAAATGCTGACAAAAACGCATTTTCTTGTAGTGCGATAACCCAAAACATTTTGAAATCAATATTATTCTGATATTATAATAGTGTCTAAAACAAGTAAATATCAATCTAGCAGAACGCCTGCATCTCATGCTCTACATATATAGTATACAACCAAAACCGCGGGCTCTTATTGGAGAATGGATTCCAACTGGCAAGGTATGGGACCACCTTCCGACAGTGTGTCTCTAGAGAGGAATACACCGGGTTCAACAAGAACATCTTGCAACTCAGGCTAAACATGACCGGTCCCTCACTTCACTTGAGAGTACCGAATGTATTGTCACCAACGGTTGAGATCAACAACTGTTTCCCGAAAGGGACAACATCGATAGATTTAAGAAGCAAAAGGAATTTCTCTAGATCAGGTGGCAATACACCCTACTTGGCAGCTAACCACTTACTCATGCAACCTGCCCGATTTTATACCATTTCCTGGTTGCGAGGCTTGAGGTTACGATTACTTGACAGCACCATCACTTTTAATGCTACATTGTCAGATCCGTTAATCACTAATTGATTTGCACAAAGATATTCTGGAAATTATTCTAAGAGAATAAATTCTCCGCTACCAGATGTATATTTGTACAGACCAACATATGTGATCGCTGAAAATACTCTGTCAGACATTCGTCCATACACGTTTGTTTTGGGATTAAACGAAACCGAAGGCGCAATTTCCATTAATCCATCTTAGGCAATTTCTACCTAGGATTAACAGAAAAAGCCCTTGCACTTTACTTCGCCTTCGATTGTCTTCATATAATTTGATTCGTAACGTTATTGCCAATATGTAGTGGTTCTCGGATAATAATCCAATCGGTCTCTCCATATTGACAACGATATTAGCAAATGCTTCGATAGTCGGTTATTTAACTATCAAAGAAAACAAACATCCATTCAAAGCTTCAAACAGTCACTAGGACCCTTAATTAATATTTCATAAATTAAATCACTTCTCCATTCCTTATCGATATTTGTTAACACGATAATTCAAAAATCATCTTGTCCTCTTACGCTTTTGGGAAAGCATTTCTCATATGTCGTCTTATTCTATTTTCTATACTTAGAAAATACCTTTTATTTATATATATTTGGAATTCATTTCCATTACTCCTTCCTTTCACGACCATTCATTTCTATCCTCAGGAAATATTTATATTTATATTTCCAAAATTCCACTTATTTGGGTTAAAACGAATGTTGTGTAAAACATCGTTACAACAACCCAAATCACCGCACTCAACTAAATCTTATTTAAACATTGATCTTCGAGACTGAATCTTGTTATTTATCGATTAAAAATGAAATCAATCAAGTTGGGTTATAATTACCTCTCAGACCTTGATTGAATAACATCTTAACTTCAAAACAGACAAGACCAGTTGCCTCGAATAATCAACACCGTAAAATCCAATTATTCATTTTTAAAATGTGTATATGTTTCTCTTTTTATTTTTATCAAATTCAATTATAGATTTTCTTTTTTTTTATAATATTCTATTTTAAATTCGTTTCTTTATCGAATTCAATATACATTGATATATTGATTTTCTAGTTATCCGATTTTCTTAAAAATATTCTAACTCCTTAAATTTTTGGAAAATTTCGCCATAACCTCCTTTGTACGATTCACTCGATACAACTACAAAGCGCCTCTCTAGGCCCATTCCATTCAAAAGAAAATCAAAAAGCCAAGCAGCTTGCCGATTCAGCGCATAAAACCTCATATGGAATTTAAACATGTACCTTTTTGTCGGGCACTAAATTTCTAAACTTCATTCTCTTCATTCCATACCTGTTTAACACATATACGTTCATTTCTAGTTTATCCCAACTCAATCTGGTCATTTTAACTCAAATCCCTAATTTATTTTTTAATCAACTCTTTTGTCCATTTCACTTTTTATTTGAACATATCACGTTCAAATATATTTTAATTACTTATAAACCAATCAAATTCCCTTTTCAACTCAAGTTATATTTTTGATTTCAAATATAAATTATAAACCCCTTTTTCTTATCCAAAGTCCAATCTCGATTTAAAATTCCATTTACAAATTATTCCTCAAATTAGTTAATTCTATTCAACAATTAAACATTTGATTTCTGTTTCAAAAATCAATTCATTACTCCACTTGAGTTCAGATGCTCCACTTGAGTTCAGATATATTTTATAACTCAAATCTGGATTTTTCTAATGGAAATTTGGATTTTATTTGTATAAAATCCTTTTATTTATTTAAATAAATCGTTATGGTTTTATAATGGTTATGGCGCTGTTTTTCTGAAAATTTTATTTTGACATAACTCAAAATCTACGTAACAAAATCTAGATTTTTCTTTTCCATTAGAAAACTATTATCAAATCAGTCCTGACGATTCTTGTTTCAAATCATTCCGACTTAAACTGAGTTCTGTATACTCAATTGAAGTTCGAAACCTCAATTTACGAACTACCGCACTACGGTGAGTTCATTTTAATTATATTTAAATATAAAAGTTAAACAACATTTATTTAATAAATTCCAGTTCCATTATTTGATATTAAAATATAAATCAAACCGGTTTTCTAAATTAAACTTAAACAATTTTAATTTTCCCAAACCATTAATTATTTCCTCTAACGTTTAACTTAGTTATAACCTCAATTACAATTTACATTCTATATTAACTTCCAATTTCTTTTGGAAACAAATTAAGTTATGTAATTCGATGAAATCGAATTCCAATAATACATCCTTTGAATTTATTCCCATCTAGTTTATATCCCGAATCTTAAATAAAATCTATCGTTCTCTTCTCGAAATGATTTCTGATTTCCCTTTTTAATTAATCATTGAATTTAAACTTTTCAATTATCCAAATGATAATTACCTTGCTATCTTTCTAAACATTGTTTACGAATTTTGCTTCCTTGTTTATATATTAAAAACAAGCTCCATTTTGAAAATCAATTAAAAAATCAAATCTTATTTGGAGTATTTTATTTATTATAACTTCTATATAATATAAAATTTATTTTTATATTTTAGTTCAGTTTCAATTTAATACATTTTAAATACCCTTTCTAGAAATAATTCATTTCTGATAAATCCGATATAGTCGAATTTTAAACATAAATCCAACGGATTTATTCAATTTCAATTACATTCTGAATATCAGAATAAATTTCATCGTTTACTATTTAAAACGATTCTCAATTCTCATTTTAAATTCACATTTGAATTTAAATATTCATATCTTCAAATGATAAATTATTTCCTTCATTTACAAACACTGTTAATAAATTCATTTTAATTTCCTGCATTATTCAATTTATAAACATCATTTATAAATTCAATACTTGTTTTTATTTTACAAAACAAGTTAATATTTCTAGTCCATTAAAAATTCGAATTATATTTTTGGAAAAATAGATTTCCCTTTTAAATCTCTAAATATCCTTATCACAATATTTTTATAAATCAATATTCAGGCCCAATGATATACAATCAATCAAAAACACGTAATTATCAACCATAGGTTTTCAACACATCATATGTGATAATATATGAAAACAAACAAATAACAATATTTTTGAGGAATCCAGTTGGATCCCTCCAACCTGTTTTCCTACATCCACAGACGTTTGCCATCATAAATAATACCCATCCTGCTTCGAGGCATGATATCGCGATATAGAAGGTCATCCACTATTATAGCGTGGGGCGCATAGGGTCATCCGCTAATGATACTGCGGGCATTCGCTAATGGTACTATGGAAACTATCTCATCACCAATATATATATATATATATATATATATATAATAACCACAAACAACCAAGCCTAAATAACTAACATATATACATAGAATAACTGAAAAAATATTTAAACGCTTCCAAGTAATCAACAATTTATTTTAACGAAAAAAATAAATAAATTTAAATAAATTTCAGAGTGAGAATTACTCACCATGATTTTTATTTCGATCTATTCTGATTTAATCCAATTTCACTGCAAAGTATTTTCCGATAAGATCTCAACACACTTAGTTTTCGTTGGATTCTGATCATGAATGAAACAAATACGTATTCTATAAGTTTCGACAAAAATTTGAATAGTTTAAATGACATCGTTAACAAATTTAGTATTTATTATTATAATTTTATAAGTTCCTATATATATAAATAAAATTTGCTAATTAATTTAATTAATTACTAAATGAATGAATTATTCTATACATTTTTAAATTTGTAAATTCTATACCTTACTGCCACCAACTTTGCAAACCAGAAGCTGAAACTAATACATCTCCAAATCTTCCCTTCCCACTGCTTATTTCCCACCACATCACGCATTGACCTACAAGCCATTCTTCCCCAAACCCACGCAATAACTTTACTCCATCTTCTGTCCAATATTGCAATTCAACTCAGAGCATTGCCACAAGTGATCGACCTTCCCTGCCTCGAAATCCCACACCAGATCTATTAATGCTTACTCCTCTACACCAATTCGCATCAAAAGAAATCAGGCCCCAATGTGCAAACTTAACCTCAACCTTGCGCAATTACAGATCAAATTCATGATCCAACACCTCACATAACAGATCCGAACATCTGCAATACTCTACTGTCGAATCCTAGTTTACCAAACTTCCAATTTTCATCTCTGAGCTCGCTGGAAGTCACGCACTATGTTGTTCCACCATCACGATCCCAGTTCTTGAACGACAGTGAGTGTCGTGATCAGAAATGGAGCGCCGCACCCATTATTGTGACTGTAACTTGCGAGCTCAAGCCCTAGATCAATACGGCCTCCACAGTATCTTTGAGCTTCAGGCGATCGAAGGATATGGAATCACGACTCGCGATATGTATATTTTTTTTTAAGACTTAGGAACCGATTTCGATTTACTTTAGGGAGAAGAGAAATGAATAGCAATAAGGAATTGAATTGGAATTTCAAAGGGGCGGTTTCAATTTTGTTGTTTCTTTTTTTTTAGATGAAAGGGGCTCGGTTTAGAAAGGAATGGAGGAAAGGAATTAAGTAAAACGGGAGAGTTCTGTTTTATCTATAAGGGAAGAGCCTTAGAAGGGAAGGTAAAGGATGGATTCTCAGAGAAGCCATTCCATTATTAAATTAGTTTAATTAGGAAGCAAGGTAGGAAGACAAAAGTACATGTTCTTTTATCTGATTTGATTTTGATCTTGTCTTCTAATTAAACATCTCAGGGTCCATAATTACGAACCGTTATTTTAACGCTGCGACCAACGTTTTAATATTATAACGCTATTCTGGACATTCCGGAATATATTCTGAAATTTATTTCAAACATATATATATATATATATATATAAAATAATAATATTAAATTGATATAAAAATGTATTTTTAATATTTAAATATATAGGCCTTGAAAATAGTCAATTTTCAAACGACCTCCGTTTTCGACGAAACCATTTTGGTTCGATCCAGAATGTCAAAATATTGTTCAGTTTAGTTTTTCATAATACTTGGAATTATTTTGTGGCCGTGGTAAAAAGATATCTGTTTTGTCAATTTACAGTAAATTTTAAACGACTTGAAAAAGGCCATTTTTCAAACAGTCTCAGAATTCAACGAAATTGGTCTCGTTAGAACCGTATTGTCGTAAGAAAGCCAAAAATACTTTTTTTAGAATTTTCGGAGTCCGTATGTGGCCCCGGCACATTTAAATGTACGGTCAATATTTAACTAATTAATTTTTAATGGAATTTTAAATAAAATATATAAAGATTTCGGAATTGGGCTCCGTGACCCTTTCCATTGCGGTGTCAAAACCTTAAGAACGACAGTAAGCAGGCTCAAATCGGAGTTCGGACCAAAACGGGCTTTAACGGGCTAATTAAATTATTAAATAATGATTAGGAAAACCTAAAATAATATTATAAATTCCGAAAACACTGTTAATCCTTCCTCAACCCGTCGTTTTCCAGCCGCAAGTGAACCCATCCCATTCAAAATTTCATTCTCCGATTGCTCCCTCAATTCTCAACGAAAACCATCGTGTAAATACACGTTTCGAAGAGATTTTCGTGCTCTTCAATCTCCGACAAGAATCACCACCTTTCATCGACCGTAGCCACCGCACCACCGCCGCAAAGTTCGGCCGAACGCGCCCCCACCGCGCCACCCACAAGCTGCCGCACCTCCTCCAACTCCCGGTGAGGATAGCCCTCTCGTAGCTCTCCAATCTCCCGCAAACCGTTCGTAAAACCGTCAATCGTAGCTCGAGTTATCTTGATTCGAAGTTTTGAACTTTAGGTAATGTTTATTTCAGATTTTGTCATGCTTTGTAGCGTCGCTGTGTCAATTGTTAAAGGCTGAATTTTGTTTTTTCATACGAATTTGAATTTGAATCATTCCAGATTCGAAATCGCTTTGAATTCAAACACAAGACCTGATCAAAGTTGACAATTCATTTCAGATCCGGGCTAGGTGAGAATTTATTTTTAATTTAATATTAATTAATTTAATTATTATTCTTTTGTTGTTTAACGTTGAATGGTGAAAATGAATCGTTATGCGATGGATGTTATTTTATGTTGTGAATTCGATTTGTATTTAGATGATGTGATATTAGATCTGAGTTTGAAGCGCTAGATTTGAATTGATGATGTGATATTTTATCGTTTGTGGTGGAATTGGATATGAAAATGTCGGACAAAAAAATAAAAGACAAAAATTTTATGATGTTGCTAAAAAGATCATCTTTTTATATTGAAAATAAAAAAATGAAAATTTGACGATGTAAATAAAAAGACAATCTTTTTATGTTGTAAATAACAAGACAATATTTTTATGTTGAAAATAAAAAGTCAATCTTTTTATGTTGAAAAAAGAAGACAATCTTTTTATGTTGAAGAAAGAAAAAAAAAATAAAGACAATATTTTTATATTTAAAATAGAAAAGATCATATTTTTACATTGTAAAATAGAAAAGTTAATATCTTTACATTGTAAATTAGAAAAGTTAATCTTTTACATTGTAAAATAGAAAGGTTAATATTTTTACATTGTAAAGTAGAGAAGTTGATATTTTTACATTGTAAAATATAAAAATTGATATTTTTACATTATAAAAAGAAAAAGTTGACATCTTTACATTGTAAACATAAAAGTGAATATTTTTATATTGTAAGTAAAAGAATGAAATTTTATGATGTAAAATAAATTACTTTTTATTATGTAATTTATGAATGAATTTACACCGTATGAAATAAATTACTTTTATTATGTAATTTATGAATGAATTTACTCCGCATGAATGAAATTTCATTTTATTTTGTAATGTATATGAAATGAATGTATGAACTTGCATTGTAAATTAAAATTTTCATTTTTATAGGTAATTAAAATGTGAATTTACACTGTATGATAAAAATTACATTTTTAGATGTAATTTAGATATGAATTTATGTAGTATGTTAGAAATTACATTTTTCTATGTAATTAAAATATAAATTTCCATCGCATGATGAAAATTACATTTTTCTATGTAATTTTTAATTGAATTTGTACCGCATGATAAAAATTACATTTTTCTATGTAATTTAGATGTAAATTAGAACGGTAAAATAAAAATGACTTTTTTTATGTAATTTATATATGAGTTATATTGGTATGATAAAAATTACATTTTTCAATGTAATTAGAATATGAATTTGTATTGCATTATAACAATTACACCTCTTTATGTAATTGAGACATGAATTTACAATGCAAAATAAAAATTACATCTTTATATGTAATTAGAAATGGGATTTGCAAATAAAATTAAAACTTACATTTTTATATGTAATTTAGGATGAGATACACAATTGTAAGATAAAATTTACATTTTTATATGTAGTAAGAATTTGAGAATTCGCATTGATATTAAAATAACACTTTTGTTAAAGATATTGCATCAGAATAAAAAGATAATTTTTGTCGCTTTTTCTTTTTAGAATTAAAAAGCATATTTTGTCACCTTTTCTTTTTAACATGAAAAGGGTCATTTTTGTCGCTTCTTCTTTTTAACATTTAAAGAACATTTTTATGTCATGTTTCTTTTTAGCATTAAAAGAAGCATTTTGTCGTTTTTCTTTTTAGAAATAAAAAGAACATTTTGCTTTCATTTCTTTATGTTGAATATTTTATCTTATCCTGAATGCGGTAAAAATAGAATTGTTAATGTTGAATATTTTATCGTTATTTTGAATGCGGTGAAAATAGAATGGTTAATGTTGTCATTTTTATCGACATTTTTAGGGCGATAAAAATAGACAATGTTAGTGATTCATTTTTATCGACATTTTAGTGCGATAAAAATAGACAATGTTAGTGATGCATTTTATCGACATTTTTGGTGCGATAAAAAGAATATATTTTTGTGTAACATTTTATTTGTCTTTCTAGATACAATAAAAAGAATAGAATTAAAGAATTACATTTTTATGTAAAATTGCTTCCATTGAAAAGAATAAATATAGAAGATGAGATTTTTTATTTGTAAAAAATAAATAATGAAAAAGGGGACATTTACATTTTGATGTAAATAAACAATAATAAAAAAATTTGCATTCAAAATGTAAGTTAGAAATAAAAGGATTGTTTGCATTCTACGATGCAAACGAAATGTAGAAAATAGAAAATACATTTTTATTTGCATCGTATCATGCAAATAAAATAAAGAGATAAAATTTCATTTGTTGTTTGCAACCTTAGTTGCAAACAAACAAGAAGATAAAAATTACATTTTGTTTGCAAATTTAGATGCAAACAAATTTATTAAAAACAGAAGTTACATTTTTGTTGAAATTTTTAAATGCGAACAAAGCATTAAAATAGAAGTTACATTTTTAATTATTTATTTACTTCACTAGACGTAAATAAACATAAAATAAAGAGTTATTCTTTTATTTACATTTCTTGATATAAATAAAACTAGAAATTAAATATTACACTTTTATTTGCATTACTCAACGCAAATAAAACATGAGGATAAAAAGATATATTTTTATTTGCAATCATTAATGCAAATAAAGCATGAAATGAAAAGTTATAATTTTGTTATTATTTGTATTCCCTATTACAAATGGAATTAAAGATTATATCTTTCTGAAAGGAACTGAAATAAAAGATTATATTTTTATCGACATTTTACATGTGATAAAAGAATAGAAATAAAGAATTCATTCTTATTGACATTTTACATACGATAAAAAGGATAGAAATAAAAAGTGACATTTTTATCGTCGTGTTATATATTGTGATTACACTACCATAGACAAGTTACCTGACATGTTTATGTGATTGGGTCGATTATTTTCACACATCGCCCAAGTGCACAAATAATTTATTATTTGTTTGCTGGTTGAAACCCCACACGGGTGTTGGGATGAAAATTAACATACACTAATCCCAATATTTAGTTGTATGTTGATCGTTAAATCGACATGCTGCGATGAGCGTTATTTTTTTAATTTCAACGCTTACGTAGTGGAATTTACACTTTGGATGAAATGGAAGATTTTACTGTTATTGTTATACATGATATGTGTGAAATCCATATAATCCAAAATTATATGGTAAATGTTTTAGTCGCATTTTGATTCAGGTGTTCTTTTAAATAAGAATATTCTTACATTAGAAATTCTTTTTATATAAAGAATATATTTTAATATAAAAACATATTTTTAATCAAGTATATGTTAAAACAAAGAATATTTGTAAAAGATAAAAATCTTTTATGTAAAGAATATTTTTAATGATTATTTCTAAAATATGTTTTCTTATAATAATGAATTAATATTTAAAGGGAAATCCTTTAATTAAGATTATTAGAATTTGCAATTATATTTCATGATATGAGATCAATTGAGACGTGAAGTGGATTTATCGTGGACGGTGTTTTTAAATGACATTTGTCCTTTAATCCAATTTACATTGAAATTATTATTTGGAATTTATAAATCTATTTTATAGGTTTAAAAAGGCATTTTCTAAAAATCTAGTTTCCCAATTTAATAAAATCAATTGGAATTAAGTGGAAATTCGATTGGTAATAATCGAGATGGGCTTCTGTAATAGAAGACCGATATTATATATGGAATTTAAGAGGCTTTGCCGTTATTCCATGTATATTGTTAGTCCGATATAGAAATTCACATCGATTATGTATTGATTGATTTCTATGGAATTCCGTATTTTGGAAATTGATTTGTGGGTTTATCGTGAACTGTGTTTTAAATGACACGAGTTCTTTAACCCGTTTAAAAGAAGATTTATTCTTTAAAATAAATGATCTGTGAAAATGATTTTTGATATTAAATCAAATTTAGAATTTTTAATAAATCTTTTAAGGAAGATTTATGATTTAATTTATTAATTTATCTTTGATAGAATTAATGAAAATCTTTTAATATGAATATCTTATTAAAAGAATATTCGGGTCGAAATGTGACATAATATGTGATTTTCCAATATTTGATTTTTAATCACAAAATACGCGAGTTATTCAGAAAGACCGAGTTTAACCCATTCCGAATAATCATCACGACGATCAAGAGTCGAAGATGAAGACGGTGGTAGAAGACCGAAGGTTTTCACATCGTTGGGATGATGATGACTGGTATCTTGAATTGGGACTGGACATCCTAAGGCAAGGTATTTGGTAATGATCGTCCAAACGTATTTGGAGATCGACGGACACGTTGTTTCGCTCAGACCCAGAGCGGACTTGTAAATGGATTGTGTGTCTGACGTTGTATTCTTTTCTACGGTATTTGTTGAACGCTACTGATTATATATTTCTGCTTGGTGGTGAAGAATTTATTCTTCACTTAACACCCTTCTCTGAGACGTATGAGCTTAGAAGT
Organism: Allium sativum; assembly: GCA_030737875.1. Classification (NCBI taxonomy): domain Eukaryota; kingdom Viridiplantae; phylum Streptophyta; class Magnoliopsida; order Asparagales; family Amaryllidaceae; genus Allium; species Allium sativum. Next base: position 582,283,363 of record CM060923.1, on the reverse strand, counting down.
TATATATATATTGGTAGATGATCAATGATATGGTAGGGTCTGACAATGTGGCATGCTAAGATGCAATTGATCAAGGCTTTGTTGAAAAGCAGGCCTTGTGGTTGATGATCAAAGCACAGTCTATTTAGGCATAGCTTTGTGTATATCGTGACTTCGTGAGTCTCACAACCCAGTTGAGTCTAAAATGGGAGAAGGGAACGCAGGGAGTGCACACGTTTCTTTCTAGCTAGAAGTGGTGTCATGGTATGGAGCCCAGACATTTACTTATGTGGTTGTTGGATTTTTAGAGGCCTCGGATTTATGCGGTCACCCTCGGCCATATTATAGGTTCAATAGGACCGGGGAGCATGTGTTCAGGAATAACTAATCCACTAAAGCGGTTGTGGACCGGCCCTGTAGGATCCAAGGGTTCGCCAGCGTCCGAATCCTGGGACATTGCTGGAGTGTCTCGAATCGGTAAGGACTACCTCCCTAGCCTTGACTCATGATGGAAACCCAATTTTCAATACGCCCCTTTACGGTTTTGATTGTATTACTAGTACGGCGACATAGTAGATGGTAGTTATGCCGTCTAGGATTGATATTATGATTGAAATGTTTTAATTAAAATATATACACACTAATAATAATATCGTATTTTGCGTATTTATCATTTCTTGACCATTATAAGGTAAAACCCTATCCTCTGGTGTGCGTTGCATTGTGTGATGGGACCTGGGTCTTATAATGGTTTCATTTTTCTAAAAAAGCATTGCGTTATTTGACGATTTACTTTAATTATGCACAGGCAATCCAATGGAGTAAACTCGTTCCGCGTTAGCGGCGTGGTCCTGGGATTAGCCTTCTATTTAGATAATTTAGGCTAAGAATTCTCACACCAGTCCCACGACTGACCTGTAGTTTGTTTCACTTTGCAAACTCAGGTGCCCTCTTTCCACATGGGCAGTCGAGTAGCTCATTTGGCAGATATATTAAGCAAAGATCCTGGATTGAAGACTGAAGCTGTGGCTAGAATGTTGATAGCCTTCCACTGAGATTAGTTCCGCTGCAGTGTATTTATTTATTGTAATTTATTCTTCCGCTGTATATATTATCCAATGTACTTGGATATATATATATATATATATATATATATATATATATATATATTCTGTACTCTGATGTAACATTTATTATGATGTTATAAAAGTCTTCTGTATTTGTTCTGATGTGTTGTATGCCCAAAGTTGATGTATCCGCAGATTTCCATTCATTGGTTCAGACCTGTGTGGTTTATGGTCGATCCAGAGGGTGGGAATTTCCGGGTTATCATAGTTGGTATCAGAGCCAGGCTAGCTCAAATCTTTTGGGGTACAACTCGTTAGAACTAAACAAAAGACTCATCAGAGGTAGGATTAGTAATGTCCTATAAAACAGAATTCTCATTAGTGATAGGATCAGCAGTCTCCTAGAATGAGAAAACTCATTAGAGATGTGGTTAGTAATGCCCTAGAATGAGTTCAGAGTGAAAAGTCTATAATTAACGTACTTGTAATTATATATATAATTTGATTTTAGAAAATATGATTTTTGAATACATGAAAGTTATATATTTTGAAAATATAATCAACTAATTGATTAGAAATTGTATTGTGTGAATTTAAATTCATCCAATTAAATTATTAAACAATAAAAGAATGAAAATTAAATTGGTTGAATAAATGAATTTTAGCTTCATTTCCTTTTCGAGGACGAAAAGATTTTAAGTGGGGGAGATTGTAACAACCCGCAAGTTCTAAACCAATTTAAAATTTTATTTTAGAAAAATTTAATGAATTTTAAGAATATAAAATAATTTATTTAAATAGTAATGGGTAAAATTTATTTTAATCGAAGTTAAAACGAATAAATTTAATTTAAATATAAATGGAATTAGAAATAACGCGGTAGTTTGAAAAGTCAAACTTGAACTTTGACTGACCGTACAGGATGCAAAATTTAACGGATTTTAGTGAAACCAAAAATATTAGAATCTATTTAAAAATATCTTTCAAACGAATCTGAAAAATTGAAATTTCATAACGGAAATCAAAAGTTATGGCTAATTCAATTTTTAGAAAAGTCGCTGTAAAATTTAATTATATATATGGCCCAAAAGGCTACTTTTCACATACGAAGGAATTTGGACTCGAAACCACTTCCATTGAGTCCGGAATGATGTTTCTGCATTTAAAAAGTATAAACACTTATATATTTCGAGTTTCGGAAATTATTTGTTTAAAAATGTATTTTTAATATTTAAATATATAGGCCTTGAAAATAGTCAATTTTCAAACGACCTCCGTTTTCGACGAAACCACTTTTGTTGAATCCAGAATGTCAAAATATTGTTAAGTTTAGTTTTTCATAATTTTTGGAATTATTTTGTGGCCGTGGTAAAAAGATATCTGTTTTGTCAATTTACAGTAAATTTTAAACGACTTGAAAAAGGCCATTTTACAAACAGTCTCAGAATTCAACGAAATTGGTCTCGTTAGAACCCTATTGTCATAAGAAAGCCAAAAATATTTTTTTTAGAATTTTCGGAGTCCGTATGTGGCCCCGTCACATTTAAATGTACGGTCAATATTTAACTAATTAATTTTTAATGGAATTTTAAATAAAATATATAAAGATTTCGGAATTGGGCTCCAAGACCCATTCCATTGCGTTCAGAAGGTGTCAAAACCTTAAGAACGACAGTAAGCAGGCCCAAATCGGAGTTCGGACCAAAACGGGCTTTAACGGGCTAATTAAATTATTAAATAATGATTAGGAAAACCTAATATAATATTATAAATTCCGAAAACACTGTTCATCCTTCCTTAACCCGTCGTTTTTCAGCCGCAAGTGAACCCATCCCATTCAAAATTTCATTCACCGATTGCTCCCTCAATTCTCAACGAAAACCTTCGTGTAAATACATGTTTCGAAAAGATTTTCGTGCTCTTCAATCTCCGACAAGAATCACCACCTTTCATCGACCGTAGCCACCGCACCACCGCCGCAAAGTTCGGCCGAACGCGCCCCCACCGCGCCACCCACAAGCCGCCGCACCTCCTCCAACTCCCGGTGAAGATAGCCCTCTTGTAGCTCTCCAATCTCCCGCAAACCGTTCGTAAAACCGTCAATCGTAGCTCGAGTTATCTCGATTCGAAGTTTTGAACTTTAGGTGATGTTTATTTCAGATTTTGTCACGCTTTGTAGCGTCGCTGTGTCAGTTGTTAAAGGCTGAATTTTGATTTTTCATACGAATTTGAATTTGAATCATTCCAGATTCGAAATCGCTTTGAATTCAAACACAAGACCTGATCAAAGTTGACAATTCATTTCAGATCCGGGCTAGGTGAGAATTTATTTTTAATTTAATATTAATTAATTTAATTATTATTCTTTTGTTGTTTAACGTTGAATGGTGAAAATGAATCGTTATGCGATGGATGTTATTCTATGTTGTGAATTCGATTTGTATTTAGATGATGTGATATTAGATCTGAGTTTGAAGCGCTAGATTTGAATTGATGATGTGATATTTTATCGTTTGTGGTGGAATTGGATATGAAAATGTTGGACAAAAAAAATAAAAAGACAAAAATTTTATGATGTTGCTAAAAAGATCATCTTTTTATATTGAAAATAAAAAAAATGAAAATTTGACGATGTAAATAAAAAGACAATCTTTTTATATTGAAAGTAAAAAGACAATCTTTTTATGTTGTAAATAACAAGACAATATTTTTATGTTGAAAATAAAAAGTCAATCTTTTTATGTTGAAAAAAGAAGACAATCTTTTTATGTTGAAGAAAGAAAAAAAAAATTAAAGAAAATATTTTTATATTTAAAATAGAAAAGGTCATATTTTTACATTGTAAAATAGAAAAGTTAATATCTTTACATTGTAAATTAGAAAAGTTAATCTTTTACATTGTAAAATAGAAAGGTTAATATTTTTACATTGTAAAGTAGAGAAGTTGATATTTTTACATTGTAAAATATAAAAATTGATATTTTTACATTATAAAAAGAAAAAGTTGACATCTTTACATTGTAAACATAATTTGAATATTTTTATATTGTAAGTAAAAGAATGAAATTTTATGATGTAAAATAAATTACTTTTCATTATGTAATTTATGAATGAATTTACACCGTATGAAATAAATTACTTTTATTATGTAATTTATGAATGAATTTACTCCGCATGAATGAAATTTCATTTTATTTTGTAATGTATATGAAATGAATGTATGAACTTGCATTGTAAATTAAAATTTCCATTTTTATAGGTAATTAAAATGTGAATTTACACTGTATGATAAAAATTACATTTTTAGAAGTAATTTAGATATGAATTTATGTAGTATGTTAGAAATTACATTTTTCTATGTAATTAAAATATGAATTTCCATCGCATGATGAAAATTACATTTTTCTATGTAATTTAAAATTGAATTTGTACCGCATGAAAAAAATTACATTTTTCTATGTAATTTAGATGTAAATTAGAACGGTAAAATAAAAATGACTTTTTTTATGTAATTTATATATGAGTTATATTGGTATGATAAAAATTACATTTTTCAATGTAATTAGAATATGAATTTGTATTGCATTATAACAATTACACCTCTTTATGTAATTGAGACATGAATTTACAATGCAAAATAAAAATTACATCTTTATATGTAATTAGAAATGGGATTTGCAAATAAAATTAAAACTTACATTTTTATATGTAATTTAGGATGAGATATACAATTGTAAGATAAAATTTACATTTTTATATGTAGTAAGAATTTGAGAATTCGCATTGATATTAAAATAACACTTTTGTTAAAGATATTGCATCAGAATAAAAAGATAATTTTTGTCGCTTTTTCTTTTTAGAATTAAAAAGCATGTTTTGTCACCTTTTCTTTTTAACATGAAAAGGGTCATTTTTGTCGCTTCTTCTTTTTAACATTTAAAGAACATTTTTATGTCATGTTTCTTTTTAGCATTAAAAGAAGCATTTTGTCGTTTTTCTTTTTAGAAATAAAAAGAACATTTTGCTTTCATTTCTTTATGTTGAATATTTTATCGTTATTCTGAATGCGTTAAAAATAGAATTGTTAATGTTGAATATTTTATCATTATTTTGAATGCGGTGAAAATAGAATGGTTAATGTTGTCATTTTTATCGACATTTTTAGGGCGATAAAAATAGACAACGTTAGTGATTCATTTTTATCGACATTTTAGTGCGATAATAATAGACAATGTTAGTGATGCATTTTATCGACATTTTTGGTGCGATAAAAAGAATATATTTTTGTGTAACATTTTATTTGTCTTTCTAGATACAATAAAAAGAATAGAATTAAAGAATTACATTTTTATGTAAAATTGCTTTCATTGAAAAGAATAAATATAGAAGATGAAATTTTTTATTTGTTAATAATAAATAATGAAAAAGGGGACATTTACATTTTGATGTAAATAAACAATAATAAAAAAATTTGCATTCAAAATGTAAGTTAGAAATAAAAGGATTGTTTGCATTCTACGATGCAAACGAAATGTAGAAAATAGAAAATACATTTTTATTTGCATCCTATCATGCAAATAAAATAAAGAGATAAAATTTCATTTGTTGTTTGCAACCTTAGTTGCAAACAAACAAGAAGATAAAAATTACATTTTGTTTGCAAATTTAGATGCAAACAAATTTATTAAAAACAGAAGTTACATTTTTGTTGAAATTTTTAAATGCGAACAAAGCATTAAAATAGAAGTTACATTTTTAATTATTTATTTACTTCACTTGACGTAAATAAACAAAAAATAAAGAGTTATTCTTTTATTTACATTTTTTGATATAAATAAAACTAGAAATTAAATATTTCACTTTTATTTGCATTACTCAACGCAAATAAAACATGAGGATAAAAAGATATATTTTTATTTGCAATCATTAATGCAAATAAAGCATGAAATGAAAAGTTATAATTTTGTTATTATTTGTATTCCCTATTACAAATGGAATTAAAGATTATATCTTTCTGAAAGGAACTGAAATAAAAGATTATATTTTTATCGACATTTTACATGCGATAAAAGAATAGAAATAAAGAATTCATTCTTATTGACATTTTACATACGATAAAAAGGATAGAAATAAAAAGAGACATTTTTATCGTCGTGTTATATATTGTGATTACACTACCATAGACAAGTTACCTGACATGTTTATGTGATTGGGTCGATTATTTTCACACATCGCCCAAGTGCACAAATAATTTATTATTTGTTTGCTGGTTGAAACCCCACACGGGTGTTGGGATGAAAATTAACATACACTAATCCCAATATTTAGTTGTATGTTGATCGTTAAATCGACATGCTGCGATGAGCGTTATTTTTTAATTTCAACGCTTACGCAGTGGAATTTACACTTTGGATGAAATGGAAGATTTTACTGTTATTGTTATACATGATATGTGTGAAATCCATATAATCCAAAATTATATGGTAAATGTTTTAGTCGCATTTTGATTCAGGTGTTCTTTTAAATAAGAATATTCTTACATTAGAAATTCTTTTTATATAAAGAATATATTTTAATATAAAAATATATTTTTAATCAAGTATATGTTAAAACAAAGAATATTTGTAAAAGATAAAAATCTTTTATGTAAAGAATATTTTTAATGATTATTTCTAAAATATTTTTTCTTATAATAATGAATTAATATTTAAAGGGAAATCCTTTAATTAAGATTATTAGAATTTGCAATTATATTTCATGATATGAGATCAATTGAGACGTGAAGTGGATTTATCATGGATGGTGTTTTTAAACGACATTTGTCCTTTAATCCAATTTACATTGAAATTATTATTTGGAATTTATAAATCTATTTTATAGGTTTAAAAAGGCATTTTCTAAAAATCTAGTTTCCCAATTTAATAAAATCAATTGGAATTAAGTGGAAATTCGATTGGTAATAATCGAGATGGGCTTCTTTAATAGAAGACCGATATTATATATGGAATTTAAGAGGCTTTGCCGTTATTCCATGTATATTGTTAGTCTGATACAGAAATTCACATCGATTATGTATTGATTGATTTCTATGGAATTCCGTATTTTGGAAATTGATTTGTGGGTTTATCGTGAACTGTGTTTTAAATGACACAAGTTCTTTAACCCGTTTAAAAGAAGATTTATTCTTTAAAATAAATGATCTGTGAAAATGATTTTTGATATTAAATCAAATTTAGAATTTTTAATAAATCTTTTAAGGAAGATTTATGATTTAATTTATTAATTTATCTTTGAAAGAATTAATGAAAATCTTTTAATATGAATATCTTATTAAAAGAATATTCGGGTCGAAATGTGACATAATGTGTGATTTTCCAATATTTGATTTTTAATCACAAAATACGCGAGTTATTCAGAAAGACCGGGTTTAACCCATTCTGAATAATCATCACGACGATCAAGAGTCGAAGATGAAGACGGTGGTAGAAGACCGAAGGTTTTCACATCGTTGGGATGATGATGACTGGCATCTTGAATTGGGACTGGACATTCCAAGGCAAGGTATTTAGTAATGATCGTCCAAACGTATTTGGAGATCGACGAACACGTTGTTTCGCTCAGACCCAGAGCGGACTTGTAAATGGATTGTGTTTCTGACATTGTATTCTTTTCTACTGTATTTGTTGAATGCTACTGATTATATATTTCTGCTTGGTGGTGAAGAATTTATTCTTCACTTAACACCCTTCTCTGAGACGTATAAGCTTAGAAGTTATATATATATTGGTAGATGATCAATGATATGGTAGGGTCTGACAATGTGGCATGCTAAGATGCAATTGATCAAGGCTTTGTTGAAAAGCAGGCCTTGTGGTTGATGATCAAAGCACAGTCTATTTAGGCATAGCTTTGTGTATATCGTGACTTCGCGAGCCTCACAACCCGGTAGAGTCTAAAACGGGAGAAGGGAATGCAGGGAGTGCACACGTTTCTTTCTAGCTAGAAGTGGTGTCATGGTATGGAGTCCAGATATTTACTTATGCGGTTATTGGATTTTTAGAGGCCTCAGATTTATGCGGTCGCCCTCGGCCGTATTATAGGTTCAATAGGACCGGGGAGCGTGTGTTCAGGAATAACTAATCCACTAAAGCAGTTGTGGACCGGCCCTGCAGGATCCAAGGGTTCGCCAGCGTCCGAATCCTGGGACATTGCTAGAGTGTCTCGAATCGGTAAGGACTTCCTCCCTAGCCTTGACTCATGATGGAAACCCAATTTCCAATATGCCCCTTTACGGTTTTGATTGTATTACTAGTACGGCGACATAATAGATGGTAGCTATGCCGTCTACGATTGATATTATGATTGAAATGTTTTAATTAAAATATATACACACTAATAATAATATCGTATTTTGCGCATTTATCATTTCTTGACCATCATAACGTAAAACCCTATCCTCTGGTGTGCGTTGCATTTTGTGATGGGACCTGGGTCTTATAATGGTTTCATTTTTCTAAAAAAGCATTGTGTTATTTGACGATTTACTTTAGTTATGCACTGGCAATCCAATGGAGTAAACCCGTTCCGTGTTAGCGGCGTGGTCCTGGGATTAGCCTTCTATTTAGATAATTTAGGTTAAGAATTCTCACACCAGTCCCACGATTGACCTGTAGTTTGTTTCACTTTGCAAACTCGGGTGCCCTCTTTCCACATGGCCAGTCGAGTAGCTCATTTGGCAGATATATTAAGCAAAGATCCTGGATTGAAGACTGAAGTTGTGGCCAGAATGTTGATAGCCTTCCACCGAGATTAGTTCCGCTGCAGTGTATTTATTTATTGTAATTTATTCTTCCGCTGTATATATTATCCAATGTACTCTGATATATATATATATATATATATTCTGTACTCTGATGTAACATTTATTATGATGTTATAAAAGTCTTCTGTATTTGTTCTGATGTGTTATATGCCCAAAGTTGATGTATCCGCAGATTTCCATTCTTTGGTTTAGACCTGTGTGGTTTATGGTCGATCCAGAGGGTGGGAATTTCCGGGTTATCACAATTTTTCTGATGGAAGTGAAAAACGAAGAAATTTTCTTATAGATTGTGAGTTATATCCAAATCAAATTTTTGAATAGTCGCTATGGAATCATTATAAATCATAACGATACATTTAATTATAATTAAATATCGGTTTCAAATTGGGACGAGATCTCTTAGGCGTAATTGTAGTTTAATTTTTAGATTTTTTTTCTAAAATTTTTATTTTGGAAAATAAGAAAATTTTTATTTTGGAATATTTTACACCCTTAATCAGCATTTTAGGGTTTCACAGAATAAGCTAACTTGTCTATATTATTATATTTTTTAAACCGTAGCACGTTGCTCAACACAACGGTATTTTTACTTTTGTTGTTGGCAGCTCGTATATGATAGTTTTAGATGTTTCCTTCGTGTGTGAATATATATATATATATATATATATATATATATATAAATTAACTTACAAATTTAACTAAGTCCTCGGTACTTAACAATGACTAGAATACATTGTTTTTCAAAGAAACACTTCATCTCAGCACACTATAAGAGAAAGCTCCCGAATGTCACTAAAATGGAAATTTTTTGGGATCACTAACTTGTTCAAATTCATTTGGACTCCATTATTCTCGTTTAAATAGCAATCAAAAGCTAATAGTACACGGGAAACCCACCGGACAATACCATTAAAGGTCCGATATTCCATATTGTCGGCTTTAGCTTATACAACATAATTAAGTTATTCAACTAGAGTAAGCTTATATCAGCAAAACACTACAAGAATGAATTATACAGGTACAGACAATCACTCCTTTTCACGCCTTAACTATTCACTTATAGAAAAATCAAAGCTCACAGTAATACAATCCCACGTCCTATATTATGTGATAAAAACCTCAACCCTATGTTAAATCTAATCACATACTAGTACTATTTATGCCGACCTACGCATCTTCATTCTTAAGTTTACTGGCGTACCTTCTGTTGTGTTTTCTAATCACTGCAAATCAATACAACCCATCTTCTCTGCCATGTATTTTCAAACTTACATGCCCTTCTGCATACAAATGTCACTACTCACCTACCCAATACTGCTTCCCGTAGACTTACAGATGGCTAGTGTAAATAGCTGTATACCCTATGGAAAACAATACTTGTTTATAAATAAATAAATATATATATATATATATATATATATATATATACAATGCATCCGCGTTGATACGTGCAGACCTATGCATAGGAATGCAGTTCTATATTTTCGCCATCACTTCATGCTTAATCTATCCTGAATTATCACATCTGCAAACCTGCCTACATCTTTGGACTTTAAACTACCCTATCGCCACTGAAACCTGCTTTTTTTTTTCTAAAACCTCATAGACAAGGGAACTTGCGCAGAACATAGAGGCACAGTTTTTTCTTCTTCTTTCATTTCATAGCATGCCTTAGAGCATCCCCAATGCAAGGTTGGTTGGGGATGAACCGACCCCCAACGGGGGGTCAACACGTCGCTTCTGCGTTGCCTTGGCAACCCCCAAGGTTGCCAAGGCAACCCAGAAGGTTGCTTCAAAAAGTAGCCATATCCGGCTTATTTAAAGCCGGATATGGCTACACGGCTTTATTAAAGCCGTGTAAGTGGAATTTTATTTCCACTTATACGGCTTTAATAAAGCCATAGAAGGGGTGGAGAATTAATTTCATCCACCCTTATACGGCTTTATTAAAGCCTTGTAAGGAGCAACGGCTATTTTTATAGTCGTTGCTCCTTACCCGCTCCATTCTCCCTACCCTTCCCTCCTCTATATTTACATCAGTTTTTTACTTTCTATACCACTCCCTTATCTTCTATCTCACCAAATCTATCACGTAAAATTATCTTTATCATCCAATTGTAATGTCGAATAAACCGAGCAGCAAGAATAACAAAGGAAAATCGAAGATGGCGTCACAAAGCAATTCAAGGACATACTACTTTGATCAAGAGCAGCAAGATTTTCCAACGCAAATTTCTTATCAACGCAATAAACATTTTAATTCAGGTACAATGCACAACACTTCTAATTGTTATCCTCCGCAGCAAAATCATAACTTCTATCAGTCACAACAAAATTCTAATCATTTTCAAAACACTCAAGTATCCGCCTATGGGCATAACTCCTCTTTTCAACAATCATATAGCAGTCAACCTTATTCATGTCCTAACAGCCAACATGAAGCGACATTTCCAAATACTTCTCCCCAACTTTGTAGAAACTTGAACATGTTATATGGTGATGATAGTGTAGAAAACAACGAAATGCGAATTGATATCAATGAGATTCCCGATTCAGTTATGACTCGCCCGCTTGCGAAGGTTGCGAAAATGGTCAAATGGACACCTGATGAACAAGCTGAACTAGCGTTTTGTTGGGTTCAGTGTTCGAAAGATAACGTGAAAGGAACTAATCAAACTGAAAATTCTTTTTGGAGTTCGGTTTGTAAATTATTCAACGGTCGAAGTCCATATAAGCCTCTGAGATCGATTGACTCTTTGAAGCAGTCTTGGAAGAGAATCAATGCTTGTTGTCAACTTTGGAAAGGGATAATGAGTGGATTGGCGAGTAGGCAGCAAAGTGGAGTAAACGACATGGACTTGGTACTAAATTAGAATACACCCATTTCATTTCTCTTGTTTTGTGATATTTTCGTTTATGTTAATTACTGTAATGCAACTTAGCAGAGCAAATGAAGTGTATATGGACAAATCAAATAACCAACCGTTCACTATACATAATTGCTATGATACACTTTCGCAAGAAGATAAATGGAGCATTGTGCGGCAGGAGCATACAACACAGCGGTTCGTGCCACTATGGCTGAGCGAAGATGTTAGTCGTGGGAGCATTAATGCAAATGAAGAAACCCCTTTTACAACTGGTTCAGGAGGAAGGCCACCTGGGAAGTACAAAGCGAATAAAAAGGCTATGAAAGTTACATCCAGTATTACGAGCAACTCGATGGACGTATGGCAGCTGCGGAGGAATCAAACCAGCAGTACTTGGAAACTAAGGAAGCATCCAGAATAGAGAGAATAGAGAGAGTAGAGGAAAAACAACGACGACATGAAGAGCTTCCACAAATGAGAATCAACGAATTGGAGTTACGAAGAGAAGAGTTAGCTCGACAACAAAGTATAGATGATTTTGCACTTATGAGTGTCAAGCTGGACGATCTAAATCCAATTCAAAGGAGGTACATGGAAAAGCGACTTGAAGAGTTCGAGAAACGTAACGCACTTTAGGCAGTTTTAGTGTTATGTTCCGGTTTAAGTGTACTTGTGTTTAAGTGAATGGTGTTGTTTTAGTATTTGAATTCAGGTCTTGTACTTTAAGTTTATAATTAAGTTGTATTGCCCTTTGAATTTTTACTACGTGAATGAGATATTAGTTGCAGCAATATTATAAATTGTCATAACAGAACGAGATTACGGATTAGAGTTGGCAGTGAACGAAAGCATTCAAGCATTAATTTACAATAAAATAGAAATAACTAGTATGTAACCACACTAAATCTTACATAATAACGCATTCACTCCAATCATTAAGGCAGTAATTTACTGTTGGTTTCCCGCATGCTCCCAATAGTGTTCAACAAGCTCTTCTCGTAATTCTAGATGAGCTTGTGGGTCTCATACCTCTTCCAGTCGCTGCAAGTATTCTGCAAATGTATTTGGGTCCTTATATGGCTTTTTTCCTAAATTCCACTGCAATGTCCGGGTAGTTTCGAAGCTGGAGTTCATATCCTCCTCGTTCTTCTTCAACAATCATATTATGTAAAATAATGCAACAGTACATGATATCAGCTATAACAGATTTATCGTGGTAGTGTACTTCGTTTCGCAGTATATGGAACCTACCTTGGAGTACTCCAAATTCCCTTTCAATATCTTTCCTCAAGCTCTCTTGTTGTTTCGTGAATAAGGCTTCTTTTGCATTGTTCGGTTTTTTGTATGCTTGCCATTTCGGATATATTCCATCTACAAGATAACAACCGACCGAATGTTCGTTGTCACCAATTTTGTAGTTGCAAGGGGGTGAAAGGTCATTGTACAAATCGTTATACACATATGATTGTCGTAATCTGGCACCTAGGAAGCGCGTGGAGGAGGTGGATCCTGTGGAGCATGGTAAACCTGCGTGGAATGTGAAATATCAGTAACGAAAGGGGGCTCAAGGCCAGTACGAAGTGCAGAAGGCCCAACCAAGTCAACGGATGCAGCATGCGCAAAACTCCCGGTCTGAGGTGGGGATCAATACTGACGCCAGAAAGAAATATAATCCCTACCCGTAAGAATGAAATCATTGGCAGGCCACCACTCGTATGCGTGCTCCTGTAAACCACTAGTAGTATAAACCCTGGGAGTAGCTATATGTGGGTGTGGATCATTAGGAACAACATCCCCATCATATATCTGTCTCCAACAACGTTCCCCTAAGTACCAGAAGCAACCTAAACTAGGGGGATGATACTAGTGGAAAGCGCCTCGACGATAGATAAAGAGCATGCACCGAGGGGGGGGGTCAGCAAGACCCCGTGAACCATCAAAGGGATGCCAGATAACGGCATCACGCGTCTTCCGCAACTCAATCTGATTGCGAGCTATAGCAAATACATGACGTGCCTGTCCTCCAGGCACCAGTCTATGGTTACCGACACTCCACCTCGTACTCTAGGATAGAAAGTGGGTAATGATGGATCCACGGTGGGAAAAGACAAATTATGGAAGTACTCAAAGTACCAGTACTGTAAAATCTCCCAGAAACCAGTAATCGAACCCACCCTGGTCCGAACGACACACTGATGATCCAATGACTTATACAGGTAAGCTAAAATAGGTGTTCCCCAATCATACACTGTCGGACTGCCATCAAATGAAAATGGTTCAACTACCGCCACATAACCACACGACACTGTGCTCGAAACATTTGTGAAAAATAAATTTCCCATCATATATACAAAACAAATAATCGGGCAATCTCCAAATGATGAACTTTGGGGTGCTTACTCAATAAAGTCTGTATTGCTAGTTTAATGCTAAAGCATCTAATCTGGAAATTATTAGTGACGGTATCATTTAAATCAAGATGTGGAAATAAATTACGAAGAGTAATGTAGTTCTGGTACACCTCATCATACGGCAAGGTAGCCGCTTGGCCTATGGCAAGACCAGTAAGCATAGAAAAGTCCAGTGGAGTGATTCCCATCTCCCCAAAACCAAAGTGGAATGTATGAGTTGTTTTCCACCAACAAGCAACCAATGCACCACATAATTGAACATCATTATTTAAAAGACGTTCGATACCTATTTAACGTGCTGACGTGCTCCTCTTTATCCCCCAACTCACGAAAATCGGCCAATTGCTTATCCGGTCTTAAATTTGGGTCCCGGTGCGACTCCAACACCGCCCGGTCGTTTCTCCTAGCAACCCGTCTTCTTCTAACGGACGGTGATTCATGGTCTTCCGTACCCTCAGTCGGTACGTTCTCTTCTACCGGTACGTGCTCGTCACTCGGATCCACATTCCGGCTATGGCTACCGCTACCTCGAAGAGCCCTCATAACACGTTTTTTTTGTGTACGCAACAATGGCGGGAAGCAAAGAAGTGGAGAGGAAGGAGGTGTGGTGGGTGGCGGCGAGGGTTAGCAGGAGATTTTGTCTCCTCATCTTATCCGGCTTTTATAAAGCCGGATAAGGGGTGTGGTGTGGATTCATCCCACACCACACCACGGATTGCAATCGAACGGTTGTCCGATTGCAATCCATGTAATGCTTTATTCGGCTTTATAAAAGCCGGATAAAGCATTACAAGCAACTCACCCGTTGGGGTGAGTTGCTTTCAATGCGGAGCTGATTGGACACCCCCCAACACGCTGTGTTGGGGATGCTCTTACCCTGTACTATACATTAAAAAAAAAATCAAAACAACTTAAATTTAAAAATAAAACCTTACCATCTACACTTGCATGTTATCATTTCCCTTGTCTGTCATTACACATGCACAACACGACAGGTTTATCCCAACCTACCCAATTACTGTCGTCCCCTAACGTGCTTCTCACCAAATTAAACGCTCCATGTATTTTCAAATCACATGCCTACTGTTTGTCCCAGCTACCCTACCATACTAAACCGTGCATGCCAAGGAAGCAAACTCTATAAATACACGATCATGAAGCGTTCGTTCCTCATTCTCGCTTAGTTCATTCCTCATTCTCGCTTCGGGAAAATTGCCGAAGCTTGAACCCTTCAATGGCCACTAAAAAGAAATCAAAACAATTACTGCACCAAATATCTCCAAAATAATATGTTTCAGTTCCTGCCGTAAAACATTCGGAACCAAATATCTCTAACCTTTATGCTCACCATCTCTCTCTCACTCAAGTAATGATGGGCTAGTTTTTATCGGCAAGGCCCAGGTTTATGAAAAGAGAAGGAAAAAAATCCAATTAGGAGGAGGATGAAAAAGTGCATGTTGAATGCTCACCATCTCTCTCACTGAAGCAAAGTAGTAAAGTATATAGTGGGTACTGAAGTCATGTTTTCAATGAAGTGAGAGAGAAGAGGGTGTTAAGGGTCGGCCAAAATAATCAAGTAAATACTGGGAAGGTTCCGAATGTTTTACGGGAGGAAGAAGACGCTACTCAAAATGGAGAGGGTCTAAAGTGTGTAGAGGGCTGATGAGTTATAGGTAAAGCCGTTATAACATAAATAGGATTTAAGTTTTAAATTAAATTAAATTAAATTAACTTATAAACTGGTTAATAGCATAACTCACTCGTACATTACTGAAATTTAACAAAACAGGATCCGTTAGGATCGTATGGTCACAGGCTACACCATGGAATTGGTTTGAAGAGATTCGGAGCATGTTACCAATTTGGAAAAAATTAAACGCCAGATTAAATCAACCAAATGTGGATCGATATTCGACGGTTAACGATCAAGGTGAGTAAACTCACTAACTGTGTCCAATTTATAATTTTATAAATATGGTTAAATGTTGTGTGTGATGATTGTTTGGATGGTTTGCAAATAAATTTGGTTGATAGTTAGATTTATTTATATTAATTAACATATGTGGATGTAGGGAAACAGTGAATTCCTCAACAATTTTACTGCAAATTTTCATATATTGCATGTTATGATGTGACAAATAATCGGTATTTGATTATTGTGTGTTATGGGATATTTGAACAACATTGATCTAAAATAATTGGTATTTCAATACTATAAAATATATTCAAATATATTAGACAGAAATTTGGGGTTTTAAAAAGGAAAATCTATATTTTTAAATAATAATTAAATTTCTAATGGACTAAATTATAATAATTTGTTTAAACTATATTAAAACAAGTAGTTTGATATATGACCGATGGTTAGAAATAAAGAGAAATAATTATTATCATTAAGTTAATTTGGAAAATATAAAATAAGGGAAATGGTGAATCGTTTCAAAAGAAAACGATGAAAGTATTTTCAATGTTCAAAATGTAATAGAAGAGAAATGAATCCATAGGGATTTGTAAATAGAATTCAACAATGTTGAATGTTATAAAAGGGATTTATTTTTAGAAACTATATATTTTTAAATTTAGAATTCTATAAGGTAGCCGATATTTGGGTTGAAACTAAATCAAATGCGAAGTCGAGATTAAGTTATAAATTTAATATAAAATTTACAAGGAGTTTACTTATAAAGTAGAATTTGAGTACGAGTTCATGAATAACTCGATAAACAGAAATATGGACCTGTGTTGGTATTTATAAAGAAAAACCAAGTTAAATTAATATAACGAACTCAGTTTTCCGTAAAGGGAATAGTATTCACATTTCAAAGTGAATAATGATTTAAAGGGAACGTTTTGTAGAGTAAAATGGTGATAAAAGGAATCTGGTAAGTGTAGAAGTGGTAAATTCAAAAGTGAATATAGAAATGTGTGTGGACCCGAGATGGTGAGTTTAATTCAAAGTTCGGGACGTTATTCGAATATAGATTATTCGAAAGAGAGTTATACGTGGAAATTTGATTCCATCGAATTCAGAAAAGTACCATTTACTTTCCGGTTATACTTAAGATTTATTTATTTATCTAATTAGCTAATTAATTGTTTATCTATTTAAATAAAAGTTATATTTTGAAATTTATTATTTCAAAAGCAGAGATTATAACGCTATCGTTATAATAAATATTTTCCGTAAAGGAAGGGGGTTCTTGAATTAAATCTGAGAGCCGCATAAGTAGTGTTCTATTTAAAATTTTGAGCTTTGACTATTTCGAAGCTAAGGATGTTGTTCAGTTAAGGTCTGAGAGGTAATTATACCCCAATTTGATTGACATCACGATTAACTGAGGAAGGGTTAAGGTTCGGTAGCGAGCTTGGTTAGAGATACGATAAATGAATGATTAATGAGTTAAATATAACAACGATGATTTTATAACATTGGGTTAATCCAATAAAAAGATTCGAAAACATTTTTCTAAATAAAAAAAATATTGTCTCGGTATAGAAGATCAAATGATTTGATTAATCAAGAGTTTAGAAATGGAGATTTGGAATGTCTTCTAATGTTAATAACTTATATTTACTAAATATAGAAGATAAGAAGTGTGAAGAGATAATTATTTTCCGACATTGGTTGTATATTTTCTGAAATATAGAAAATAAACTATGTATAATAAAGGGAAACATTTTCCAAGGATCGTGTAAGGCTAAAACGCGTTTTAAGGAATATTTGGGAGAAATATAGGAAACAAGGGATTGGAAAATGAATAAATTATTGATAAATTAATTAAAGGGGATCAGTGTTGATTGATAATTGATCGGTAAGATTTCCATCTAGAAATACAACCGTTGTTTGTATGTATGTTTTCGTTGGATAGTTAAATCACCAGCTATCAAAGTTTTTGACCATTATTCCGTTGTCAGTATGGAGAGACCGGGATCAGATCATTCCTTATCTAAAAACCATGGCATTAACGTTACGAATCAAATATGATAAAGAAAATTGAAGATGGAGTTATGCAAGGGCTGTTCTATTTATAGAATAGTTCCTTCGGTTTGTCCAGTCCCAGGACAACATATATGGATGAATGTCTGACAAAGTATATCTAATGAATCGCGTAAGTTGATTTGTTCAAACGTATTCACGTTTGGTGGCGGAGGAACTCGTTTCTCTTAGCTTTATCCCATGGTATTTTTGAGGGAATCAATTTGTGATTTTGCGGGTATGATGATGCGGCATTCAAAGTAAATGAAGGTATGATCTATCAAAAGATACGTTACGACCTCGCAGCATGGCTATGTGGGTCGCCCCTATTAGGGTGTATTGTCACCATCTAGAGAATATTCATATTTGTTACTTCTTTACGCTTCTGTATCTCCTGGGAACGGTTATGTTGCTAGCAACCATTGGTGACAATATATTCGATACACTCAAGAGAAATGAGCGGTCGATCATGTGTGGCCGGGTTGCAAGACGTTCTTGTTGAACCCAGTGTATTCCTCTATAGAGATACACTATCGAAAGGTGGTTCCATATCTTGTCATAGTCAGAATCCGATCTCCAATAAGCATCCGCGGTTTTGATTGTATATTATATATGTGGAGCGTGAGATGCAAGCGTTATGCAAGACTTTATTTACTTGTGATTAGACACTATTATAATATCAGAAAATATTGATTTTAAAAATGTTTTGGGTTATAGTAAGGCAAAAACCATACATGTTTATGTGTGGGCTGGTCTTACTATTATCCTTTTCTTCCAAAAGGATTTTTCAAAGTTATACTGAATGGTTGGAGTTTACTCACACCAGTCCCCTAACTGACCCGGAGTTTATTTTGTTTTGTTTTCCCTAAACTTTTGGTTGTCCAAATTTGTACGAGCAGTCAAGTACTTAGGATTTTACAGGTACTTGGAGGAGCATGTAGCACAAGGCTTCAACATTAGTTATATACAGAGTTTATTTCCACTGTGGTGTTATGAGTTGTACTCTGAAATGGTATGCATATACAAATATGAGTTTGTATTTCAAAAGCTTTGTCATATAATATATTTTATTCATTCCGCTGTGAGATTCGTGTTTTCTTCTGATTTTGTTCGTTGTGATCATCTTCTTCTTCTATTCTAATTTTCTTTCTTTCTACTTCTCACCCTCTAACTTCTTTCTATTAATGATCCGGTGTGTTCGATGTCTGAATATTCGACATGGTATTTTATGTCGATTTTCGGGGTCGAAATCACCTGGGTCGTTACAGAATTTTGGTATTTAAATACCGTAAAATATTTTCGAATAAAAAATAAAATTTGAAATTTAAAAAGGAAATATATTTTTCCAAAAATTGAAGTGTAATTTTGAATGGTATTAAAAAGTAGAAACTTGTTTATTAAAACAAGAAGTTGATTATAAACAATGTTTATAAATTTAGTAAAGATTTAACAATGGATAAATTGAAATACAAATTCAAGTTGAGTTCATACAGAAAAGTGGGAATCGGGTTTGAAACCATAAATTTTAATTGGGTTTGAACTTATCGGTTATAAAGGAAATTAGGAAAGAGATTATAAATGAATAGAATATAAAAATGAGATCTTCTACGAATAATTCTAAATAGACATCATAAATGGAAATTAGATTTGAGATGTTATATACAAATATAAAATCAAGCGGACTTGATTATATATAAAAGAAATATTCCCAATTAAAGTGAATAATGGCTTAAAGGAAATATTTTGCAAATGAAATATCTCTAAAGGAAATTTAGATTTGAAATATGAACCCAGATTGGAAATTGCATGAAAAGGGGAAACGTGTAATGGTTTTAAAAGAAAATGATGAGTGTTAGTTCAAAATTCGGAATATAAAATAAAGTGTGATGGTTATAAAGGAATTTGGTAATGGTTTGGAAAGGATGAATTCAAAGGTGAATTTGAAATTTGAATTAACCTGAAATGGTAGATAAATTCTGAAGTTTAGAATATAAATCAAATATAGATTATCCGAAAGAGAGTTATTTATTGTAATTCGATTATATTGAATTTAGCAAAGTAGTTATTTTTACTTTCCATTTTGAATTTAATTATTTACTTATTAATTGAATTAATAAGTACAAGTTATATTTTTATGTACCAAATACTTGGAAAAAGTGATTATAACGCTATTGTTATAATAAATGTTTTGTAAATCTAAACAGCAATGTTAACGCTACTGTTATAATAAATGTTCTATAAACCTAAACAGTAATTATAACGTTATAGTTAAATTATAAATCAAATATTTGGAAACAGCGATTATGGCGTGGCTCCAGGATCTAAGTTCCACACGAATGGATGGATCCATGAAGACAAGATCGAGGATGAGGGTAAGTGCTCAACTCTGTTGATCTTTCGATGTCGGAATCTCGCTATCTTCAACACGTTGATCTCGCAAAATACCATGATGTCGATCTACGATTCTTCGAACGTTGATCAGTCGCAAGTGATACCTTGAATCGGCTTCAAGTTCGTTGATTCGAGCGCACTCGAATATCCGAAGATGAAGAAAGGAGATCACACTCGACTTCCAATTTTAATGGTGGCACAAAGCTCACACAAGAGATTTATTCAAATTTCAACCACCACTTACAACTCACATGAGTGGCCCTACTTATAGGCTCATAAACACACGCTCCAAAAGGTCACAACGACCCAAACAAGAAATCACGACCCAAACAGCCGAGCGGTCTGGAATAACGACCCAAGACCTAAACGAAACCCAAATACAAATACACGGCCTACGAAAGATGGAACGACCCAAACAGTGGTCTATATACAATGGTCTAAAATAGAAAACACGACCAAACTGCAACACATACAAACATCACGACCTTCGAAAAGCGGAACGACCTAAGCCATGCTAACGACCCAATCTTTAAGCATCCTTCTCAACACGGTCTAGCAACATCTCTTCAAGCTTTGTCCCACAATACCTCATTACTGGGTCGTTGCCCCTCCTTCCTTCAAGCCTTAGCTCTTTGACACCATCTTTTAGGGCGTTGTACAACCCAAACTCCCGTGTTCTTGGCTTTAGGTCGCTGGAAGTATTCTTTAACATGTAGGACGATCCAAAATCATCTTTCCTTGTTTTAGGTCGCTGAGAAGATCCCTAAGGTTGCTAGACGACTTTAAACTTAGAATTGAACCTTTTCCATGATGCACTGCATCATCCTCCCCTGGTTGAGAAGAATTCGACCCTGAATTCACACATTCCTCATTGTCGATAAGCTCATATCCATAATATGGAATTAAACGCTTAACATTGAATACATCCAAAGTATAGACACCTTCTGGCAACTTCAATATCATTAATCTTCTTCACGATTTTTATGGGACCCATTTTTCTAACCTTCAACTTATTGTAAGTTCCTATAGGAGAACGATCTTTCGTTAGCACTACATATACAAAATCTCCTTCTTTGAAATCAGCACTTCGTTGCTTCGAATCTGCAGGTTTCTTTTACTTCATATTTGACTTATACAATATCTCCTTCACAACTTTGTGACATTCCTACAAACCTTCAACGAAATCAATGGATCATTTAACAACTCCCTTCTGCCGCATAATCATTGACAAGTCTAAAGGTCCTCTCAGAACGGTTGAATAAACAATTTGGAATGGACTGAACCTTGTACTTTGATTAATAGCATGGTTGTGTGCAAATTCAGCTTGACACAACTTCACGTCCCAACTCTTCAAATTATCCTTTACAAGGCATCTCAACAAATTTCCTAAAGATTTGTTCACTACTTCTGTCTGTCCATCGGTTTGCGGATGATAAGCACTGTTAAACTTCAACTTCGTTCCAATCATCTTCCACAAACTAATCTAGAAATGACTCAGAAATCGAGTATATCTATCAGAAACAATGGATTCAGGCAACCCATGAAGATGATAGATCTCTTTGAAAAATAACTGAGCAACATTCACAGCATCTACCGTCTTCTTGCAAGCAATAAAATGGACCATCTTTGAAAATCAATCTACTACCACGTTGATAGAATCATTGCCTCACTGTGTCCTCGGCAACGCAAGCACAAAATCCATACTAACATCAAACCATGGCTTTGTAGGCACAGGCAACGGCATATATAATCCAGCATTAGCGGCAGTTCCTTTCGACACTTGGCAAACATGACATCTTTGCACAAACTTCTCGACCTTTTTCCTCATAGATGGCCAATAATAAGAATCAGAAATCAAGTTCAAAGTACGATCTCGGCCCATGTGTCCTTCCTCATGCAATTCCTTGACAATCTTCATCCTCAAACTACAATCTGGAATACAAAATTGATTTTCTTTGAACAGAAAACCATTGATTAGCACATAACCTTCCATATTCCTTTCCTTGACTCTGTCTAGGACCTGCGAGAAATATGAATCTTTTATTAACAATTCGGGAAGTCCATCAAGCCCAACTACTTCGACTCACATAGTCGTAAGCAAATGATTCCTTAGACTCAAAGCATCGGCAACGCGATTAGTTACTCCCAATTTGAGCTTCACCACAAATGTAAATTGTTATAGACAAGTAATCCACGATGCATGCCTTGCAGCAATTTTTTCTTGACCTTGCAAATGCTTCAAAGCTTCATGATCAGTATATAGAACAAACTCCTTATGAAACGAGTAATGTCTCCAATGCTTCACGGCTTGTACAGTAGCATAGAACTCAACATCATATGTATTGTATCCCATCTTTGCTCTAGAAAGCTTCTCATTGAAATATGCAATAGGACGACCCTTCTGACTCAACACTCCTCTAATTCCAACTTTAGATGCATCGTTATGTAATTCAAACAGCAACTGAAAATCTGGCAACACGAGGACCGATGCTGTCGCCAAAAGTTCCTTGACCTTCTCAAAAGATAATTGAGCTTCCTTCGTACACAGAAATTGCTTCCCTTTCATACAATCAGTAACATGAGCCATCACACTACTAAAGTGTGGAATAAGCCATTGATAGAATGATGCCAAACCATGAAATCTTCTTACTTCTGTTATGGTCCTTGGACAAGGCCAATCTTTGATAGTGGCAACTTTAGTTTGATCCACTTGTATGCCCTCTTTAGAAACAATGTATCCCAAAAATAAAACACTTGGTGTCATGAATACTCACTTCTTAGTTGCAACATAGAATTGCTCTTGACGAAGAATCATCAACACAGCCTTCAAATATTGTATATGCTCCTCCGTGCTAGCACTATAGACCAAGATATCATCGAAATAAACCACGATAAACTTCCCAATATATGGTCGGAAAATCTGGTTCATCACTCTCATGAAAGTACTTGGTGCATTTGAAAGACCAAATGGCATTACCAACCATTCGTACAACCCCTCTTGAGTCTTTAATGCGGTCTTCCATTCATCCCCTGGTCTAATTCAAATCTGGTGATAACCACTCTTCAAAAAGATAACAAACCCACTGATTTAATCCAACTGATCATCAAGTCTAGGCATAGGAAATCTGTATCTGACTGTGATCTTGTTGAGAGCTCTACTATCTGTACACATCCTCCATGATCCATCCTTCTTTGGAACCAACAAAGCAGGTACGGTTCAAAGACTGAGGCTTTCTCGTATTCTCCTTTGTTCAAGTAGCTCTTCAACCTGTCTCCTTAGCTCTTCTTGCTCTTTTAGACTTATTCGATAGTGTGGCCTATGCGGTAACACTGCTCCCGGCACCAAATCAATCTGATGTTGTATTTCCTGTGTGGTGGTAAGTCCTTTAGTGTTCGCTACAACGGAATTTCTAATAAATTAGAAAACCATCGCACGAATATTGAAATAACCGCAAGTGCACGGCGAACTATTGTAATACGTAGTGAGTGCGAGTCAATCCACAGGGAAAGAAGTGATTTCAATTTTATTCAATCGAATTAAACCAAACTTTGAATTGTTCTAATAAAAACTATGAAACTAGAAATTAAGTTGAGAGCTAAATAAGAAATTAAAGAGTAATTTAGAGGTAAATCCACTCTCACATTTATGTAAGTTGTCAAACATACAATGTATGATCTCAACAAGTGATATAAGTGTAATATTTACACCACTTATGATTCTCATGAAAATGAAACTAAAACAAAACTATTCTAAGTATGGTCTATGAACTATTGGCTAGAACTATAGACCATCAAATTTTGTTCATACTTTTATTTCAAAACCAATAATCACTTAGCAAATATTGATGTAACTTGTGTTTATATTGAATAAGCATAGATCATTTGCAAATGCAACATGACCTATCAAACCCAATTGTATAAACTTACATCCATATTCACTAACATTAAGAACATATTAAAGATCACAAATCATACACTTGTTGAACTTACACAAAGTTAGAGAGCATCATTACCCCTAAATCAAGGGATTAGCCACTCATATGTGTTGTCATATCAACACATGTAAGTTTCAACATTAGAAAATTAAGCAAAATGTAAGAAAAACTAAGTAGAACAAGAAGATAACTAAACTAAGAACATAAAGTAAATCTAAGTTATGAACATAAAGTAAATGAACATGAAAGTAAATCTAAGCTATGAACATGAATGTAAATCTAAGCTATGAACATGAAAGTAAAGAGCATAGAAATTAAATTGCATTAAAGCAAAGAAGTTACATAAATAAAATGGCTAAGTAGCCATTAAAATAAAAGAGAGCTATGATCTAAACTAAACTACTAAAAGACGATAAAGGAGAGGATCCAAGAAAAGGATCCAAGAAAAAGATGGATAAATGAACATGAAGGGGGTATATATACAAGATCACAAACCCTAAAACCCTAATCACTCATAATGGGAAATCCCCAAAATGGCCCTTCATGAAGCTTCTAATCCTCTCTTAGCCACTAATGAGTCATGTAGGATGCATGAGGCCTTTTGTCTCATTCAATTAGTCTTTAATAAGAAGCTTTAAGAGAAAGAGGTTAATTTGAGAGGTGGGGTCCTCCATGATCATGTATGAGAATTATTTCCTCTTCATTCCTTTGTATGCATGCATTTGTGCTCCAAATCTTCATGTGTATGCATTATTTGTGCACCAAAATTCCTATTAGAGACAATAACAAAGAACAAGTAAATGCAATCACAAAATAAAACATGCATAAGTGATCATTTTTTTCCAAAATGAGTGATGATTTTGAAAATATTTAAAATATGGTTTGATCGTATAAAACACCCAAAAATGTTCATTTATTTATTTAACAAGAATAAATATGTGAATATAAGTGTGCAATTTTACGTGCACATCAAATACCCCCACACTTATCTTTTTATTCGTCCTCGAATAAAGTAAAAAAAAACTAAGACAAATCCGTTTTCGTAGGGAGCACGATTGCATTGAGCGTATGCAACAAGCCGTTAAACCTCTGGGTGTCCCCAGTAGGACGAGTGTTGTCTCGTGAGGGTTTTCAGCGGATACTACCTACAAAATCCAAATGTTAAATGCAAAAAAATATTTACAAAATGCAAGATTAGAAAATATGTACAAGATGAATACAAGATTATTTACAAATGGGTAATTTACTTTTAAATTTACACGAAGGAGTTAACACAAGTTTGGGTCGTCATTATGAAATTTAAGTCCGTTACTAATCAAAACTTCAAACAAAAGTCAGTTATCGCTACAAACTCCTCTAGCTTGGCCAGTTGTTTTGGTAGAAACATAGTGCAAATATGAAATGGATTCTGTAATCGATATCAACAATCGTACATTGGCATCTTTATTTACTTTTGGTTAGCAAGTTAGGTCAAATAAGTGAAGAGTGTGCTTGGATTTCAAGTGCTAACTCTCTCTTTATTACAAAATATTTACATTATTATTATTTACAAATACCTAGGTATACCACCCCTACACTGCACTACGACTTACGTGAGGGTTAGTAATCCTAAGGTGCCCAACTCATAAAATGAGACCAAGATATACCGACGCTGACTTTGTCAACAAGGTGCTGGATAGAGCTTGGCGGGTTTGCACACCAACGCCAGATGTACCAGCAATGTTGGATACCCTTGGATTATTAAATATATTCTTTTTTTCTCTTTTTTTTTACGAGAGAGAGTTTAGCGAGAATATCTTAGCACAACTTCACTTAGACGATCTAAAATGTTAAGTAAGTAATCTAAATCAACCGTTCATTCAATCGGATTACAATTTAGAAAACACTTCATACTCATCACCCATGAATTTCCCTATATACCGGTTACACTAAATTTGCTCATAATTCAAACTTTTCTTTTGTTATCCGTTAAGAGAAGTAAAATTCCAAATATTTTAATCGTACGACCAAAACCGTATATCCACTTCATTGTGCCCATTTAAAAGTAAATTAAAATGCATTTTTTTTTTTTTGAAATTTTGTTTTAGGATGAAAAAGGAAAAGAAAGTTGAAATCTATGCAAAACAAATAAATATAAAACTCCCCCCCACACTTGATTTTGACTGTGTCCCCACAGTCAACCCAAGTGGCAAGAGAAAAGAAAAAGAAAATTTTGAAAATATGCCCTATGTTTACAAAAAAGAAAAAAATGATAATTAAAGTATATCAGAAAATATATTGACAAGAAGTAAATGAAACGGTCTTCTAAAGACCGATTCATTTGTCTCTTCAATTGTGAGAGACACAGCTTAAGGTCAAAAAACCAAATCGTAAAAGCTTTTGAAGTTAGGCGTAGATTCGGAAAAACAAATGTTGTTTTATTAAAAATCGAATGAGTTGGTTTATTTTCGATGATTCTTGGGGTAGACTGAATAAATGGTTGAAATTCATTTTTAATTTCACCAATTTGAACTTCAAATTTATCATTGAAAATTTGTTCAAAAATAACGATTTCAAAATCCAATTGGTGATTCACATCTACTCTTTCATAATTCAACTCTTCTTCGAAAAGTCCAAAATTTTTGTGTTCATTAAATTCATCTTCCTTTGAATCATTAACAACTTCATTAATTATATCATTTTCAAAGTCCAAAGTTGTTATTTTAAAGTTTTCAGAAAAAGGAAGATCGAATTCTAAATTTTGTTCCACCTTCTCATAAGAATTGAAATCCAACTCAATTGCCGTGTTATTAACAACTTTGTTAAGATTGTCATTTTCCATTTCAAAAGTTGTTATTTCAAAATCATCAATTGTAGGCAAAGGTGGATTATCGTTCAAATCGCCACACGTTGAAACTTGATTTTGTTGGTCACGTCGTTTCAAGTATGTTTCAATTACCAAATCCGTGTGATTATCAAAAATTTCGTTCATTTGCTCAACAAAATCAAAGTTATAATTGTTAACTTGAGTAGTTTCAATTTGAAATTGTTGAGAACAAAAATCATTAATCGAACCATCATTGAAATTATTCCCATTGCCAAAATCATTTGGAAAATTATTCACATTTTCATTTTGAATTTGAAATTCATTTTGGAGTTCGAAATTGATTTGGCAAGGGTTATAATCAAAATCATTTGAATTTGGAAGTGAATTCAAATTTTGATTATTTTGAAAACTTTGACTTGAATTGTTGCACAAATATGAATTACACCATTCATTTATTCTTTGATTTTGTTGTGTGCTCATTTCAAGTAAAGATTCAATTTGTGTTTCAAGAGTTGAAGGTTGATCGTTATTTTGAAAATTATGTGGTGGAAAATCAGAGTTATTTGTACGATAGTTGTTATTAAAATATCCATATGAATTTGGTGTAAAATTAAATGGATTATATTGATTTTCACAACTATCGTAATATTCGTGAAAATAAGGGAAATGAGACATTTTCAAGAAAGTTTTTTTTTTTTTTGAATTTTTTTTAAGAGAAAAAGAAATATTCACAATAGAGAAAGATTTTTTTTTTTGGATTTTGGATTTTTTTACTTTTTATTTTTATTTTTTATGAATGCATGAACCTAATGCAACTATATGAATGCAAATTACCTATTTACAAATTGTCTAAATTATATAATGACGGTTAGGTTAATTTCAACAAAAGATTTCTCAGCCAGTTAACGGGCAGGAGTTATCGGTGCACCAGGAATCACCCTAGCAATGCAGCCGAAGTTTTAAGTACCTTCAGAGGAACAACCGATATAATATTTACGAATCACCGTAATATTTATAAATGGTTATTATTCTGCCGTAGTCTAGACACCGAAAAATAGTTCGTTAGAAATAAACAAATTTGTCAAAATATAAAAAGTCCTTAAAAAATGAAAACAAAAAGAAGATGAATGCAAAACAGAAATTAAACGTGAATTATCAATGCAACTATGAATGAATTTTTATTTTGTTTTTGGATTTTTTAATGCAAATACAAGCAAACAACAATGCAATGAAAATAAAAACACGAGAGAAGAAGACAATACCAGAGGTTCTGAATTTATTAGCAATTTTTTTTATTTAGCGGCAATTTTTTTAGCAAGCGCAAATTTTCCAAGCAAGCAGTGTAAAGCATTTTTTTTACCAAGCAACCCCAGTCTCTTCTGCAACCTGAAACCATTCGAAAAACAAAACAAAAGAGATCACTCTTTTTTTTTTAGACAAACAAACAAACCTTCCGTCTTAATTCAAACCAAAACAAAGAAAGGGTAGAAAAAAAAAAGAAATAACAAAATAAACTCACTCAATTACAAGCCCAGCCCAAAAAATAATATACAACTAACTTGTACAACCGACCCCTTTTTTTCGTTCACTTGTGAGTGAAACCAGCCCCTCAAAAGATGACCGACCCCTTTTTTCTTTAAAACAAACAAAAGGCACCGACCCCTTTTTTCTTTAAAACAAACAAAAGGCACCGACCCCTTTCCTATTTTAAATATACTTTTGGGTCAAAATCAATGAAAGAAAAGGGGGAAAATAGATTGAAAATTAAAAACTTCACTGGCCAATTCAATTGTAAAGGAAGAGGGTTCGGTTATTACGATTTGGGGTTCGGAAGTTGAAGGAAGCTTTGATTCAAACTGAGGTGCTGGGAATCGGTGAAGTCGCGATTTCGATTCGTGAATCGATTTCTATTTGGAATTCGGAAATCGAGAGGTGGCTGAAGCGAGGTTCTGGGTTATTCGGTGGTGCTTTCTGGTTGATGATTGGCGGTGAACTGGAGGGTGAATTGTTGTAGTGGATGGATATGGAGGAGGGTAGCAGTATGGAGATGGTGAAATGTATGAATGGGATTGATATTTGGAGTATGTTTGGTGATGGTGGAGAAGAGCTGGTAGTGTATTATTGGACAGTGATGATGTGGTTTGTATGCAGTATGGTTTGAAGTTGATATTTGGTTTTGTTTGTGGAGCTAGGCGTGGTTTGTGTGATGCCGATGGTTGAATGCAGTGGTGGATGAGGGGAGTTGAGCTGTTTGGTCGTGGTAGGGGATTACAGCGAGGTAGCAATGACAGGAGTGACAAGAATCTGTTCTGAGAACTGTTCTGAATAGTGGCAAGAGTTTTAGAACTGTTTTGTGCTTGTAACAACTTGTGCTTGTAAAACTGGAATGTAGAATGTACCAAATGGAATGTAGAAATTTTGTATGGGGTTTGAACTGAATATTTGTGAGAGGTGAATTGAGGGGACTGGTGTGAAGATGATGGTTGAACTTGGTATGGTGAGTGGTGTTTGATCAGCAGTATGGCAAAGGTGGTTTAAGCTGAATGGTGAAGTGGGTAATGGCAGTATGATGACAGTGGACTGCTAAGGGCTAGTGGTTTGGGTATGTTGTATGACAGTTTGAAGAGAGTTGATGTAGTGATTGCTGACTGAAGAGGATGTCGATGATGAGTTTGAGATTGTGTATGTGGTGAAGGGTGAAGCTTGAATTGATGGTGGAGTGTGAGTGAGTGGAGATGCAGGGAGAAGTTGTGTATGGCGTGGTTTTGGTGAGTGATTCGGGATGCTTTTGTGGTCAGTTTGGCCGGTGGATGTACTGGGGTTGCCTGTGTATGGTTAAGCAGTGACTGGGCTTGAATTGATGGTGGACTGTGAATGAGTGGAGATTCAAAGAGGAGTTTCCGTGTATTGAAGAAGTTGGAACTGCTTTGTGCTGTCAGATGGACAGAAACAATGAGGATCAGGAGGGTGGGTTTGGTGATAGAATTGTTGGCAGTGGGTAGTGGAATTAGATGGTGCAAAGATGTATATAAAAGATTGACACTGTTATGGTATTAGAGGGCAGTGGGTAGTGGAATTAGAGGGTAGCGTTGAATTAGATTGTGATAGAATTGTTGAAGAGACTGGGATTTGCAGGCAAGTGAATGAAGTTTGTAATGAATGGTAGAGAAGTATTGGTTGGAGGCAAGTATGATATGCAGGAGTCAGTGCGTGCTGTCGAGGGCAGTTGTGAAGTGTCGATGGTGGTGGGTTAAATAGGGTAAATTCTCTGATGGTCTGCGTTGATGTGGTACTGGAGTTTTGGATGGGAGTAACAGAAAAAAGAGGAAAAAAAAATTATAGTGGATTAGAGGTTAGAAGGAAATGTAAAATTTTGATGTGAGATGTACACAAAGTTGTAGATCAGAGAAATAGAAATGCAGTAAACTCAAGTGCAAAAGAAAACAAGATGCAAACTAAAAAACACAACATGCACAGTAATTCACTACAACTAAACCAAAACAGAAATGAACTAATGTGAAGAAAACTAGCAGAGGACAAAGAAATATTAACAAACACAGAAATGAACCAACAGAGGTGAACACAGAGATGAACAAATCTGAAGAGACTGTCTGGACTGAGGACAACAACTAAAGCAGAGGTTCTTTTTTTTTTTAATGAATAAGACACAAAATAGTAAAAGGAATGCACAAAACAGTAGGAATGATCAAGAGAAATTCTTGCAACAAAATTTAAGTGCACTCTTTTTTTTTCACTACCACAAAAACAAACGTCAACAAACACAAACAAACAAGCAAAGAAAAGTGAACAAACAGAGACAACAAACAAAATTTGTTTTTTTTTTTTTTTTAAGTATAAAACTTACACTCCTAAGATAGAAAAACACTAAAATCACAAACAATTAGAACAAAACAAAACACAAGAATTATCATACAAATGTACTTTTTTTTTTTTGAAAAGAAACTAGATTAAAACAAAGAAACAAACACACAAACAAGAAAAACAAACACAAAATGCGACAACATACAAATGTGATCAAACAAATGCAACAACGTACAAATGAACACACACAAGTGAACCAAAAACAAAATGAATGCAATTTTTTTATAATGAAAACTATGAATAAGAAAATTAATTCGAAGAATAAAATTAAATTCCTTCCCCGGCAACGGCGCCAAAAACTTGTTCGCTACAACGGGATTTCTAATAAATTAGAAAACCATCGCACGAATATTGAAATAACCGCAAGTGCACGGTATACTATTGTAATACGTAGTGAGTGCGAGTCGATCCACAGGGAAAGAAGTGATTTCAATTTTATTCAATCGAATTAAACCAAACTTTGAATTGTTCTAATAAAAACTATGAAACTAGAAACTAAGTTGAGAGCTAAATATGAAATTAGAGAGTAATTTAGAGGTAAATCCACTCTCACATTTATGTAAGTTGTCAAACATACAATGTATGATCTCAACAAGTGATATAAATGTAATATTTACACCACTTATGATTCTCATGAAAATGAAACTAAAGCAAAACTATTCTAAGTATGGTCTATGAACTATTGGCTAGAACTATAGACCATCAAATTTTGTTCATACTTTTATTTCAAAATCAATAATCACTTAGCAAATATTGATGTAACTTGTGTTTATATTGAATAAGCATAGATCATTTGCAAATGCAACATGACCTATCAAACCCAATTGTATAAACTTACATCCATATTCACTAACATTAAGAACATATTAAAGATCACAAATCATACACTTGTTGAACTTACACAAAGTTAGAGAGCATCATTACCCCTAAATCAAGGGATTAGCCACTCATATGTGTTGTCATATCAACACATGTAAGTTTCAACATTAGAAAATTAAGCAAAATGTAAGAAAAACTAAGTAGAACAAGAAGAGAACTAAACTAAGAACATAAAGTAAATCTAAGTTATGAACATAAAGTAAATGAACATGAAAGTAAATCTAAGCTATGAACATGAATGTAAATCTAAGCTATGAACATGAAAGTAAAGAGCATAGAAATTAAATTGCATTAAAGCAAAGAAGTTACATAAATAAAATGGCTAAGTAGCCATTAAAATAAAAGAGAGCTATGATCTAAACTAAACTACTAAAAGATGATAAAGGAGAGGATCCAAGAAAAGGATCCAAGAAAAAGATGGATAAATGAACATGAAGGGGGTATATATACAAGATCACAAACCCTAAAACCCTAATCACTCATAATGGGAAATCCCCAAAATGGCCCTTCATGAAGCTTCTAATCCTCTCTTAGCCACTAATGAGTCATGTAGGATGCATGAGGCCTTTTGTCTCATTCAATTAGTCTTTAATAAGAAGCTTTAAGAGAAAGAGGTTAATTTGAGAGGTGGGGTCCTCCATGATCATGTATGAGAATTATTTCCACTTCATTCCTTTGTATGCATGCATTTGTGCTCCAAATCTTCATGTGTATGCATTATTTGTGCACCAAAATTCCTATTAGAGACAATAACAAAGAACAAGTAAATGCAATCACAAAATAAAACATGCATAAGTGATCATTTTTTTCCAAAATGAGTGATGATTTTGAAAATATTTAAAATATGGTTTGATCGTATAAAACACCCAAAAATGTTCATTTATTTATTTAACAAGAATAAATATGTGAATATAAGTGTGCAATTTTACGTGCACATCATTTGGCATCTCATCAGGAAATACATTTTCAAACTCATTCAGCACAGGCTTAGCTTCAACATGAATTTCAGGCTCTCCATATGATTCAAACCCAATCAACATGAATACTTCAAGACTCTCTTCTACTTCTTTGACAAATTCCTTTAAAGATAGAAAACTAGTCGAATTCTCTATCTTCTCTGCTTTGACTTCACTTTGCTCACACTTCTTAGGAACCAAAGTGATTTTTGTACCTTCTAACATGAAGCTGTAGCTGTTGGTTCGACCATCATGCTGAACTGCTCGATCATACTTCCATGGTCTACCAAAAGCAAATGACATATGTCCATGTGAACTACATCACACCAAATATCATCTTTGTATTTCAGCCCAATGGAAAATGGAACATATGCTCTTCTTCCCACGGTGACTTCTCCTCCATTCTTTAACCAAGCAAGCTTGTAAGGTCGAGGATGTTTCTCAATCTTCAATCTTAGCTTCTTAACAGCTTCTTCAGAAATCATATTGTAACAGCTTCCTGCATCAATAACAAAATGACATACCTTTCCTAGAATAGTACAAGTAGATTGGAAGATACTGCTTTGCAACCAACTTGTTTCTTCCACATGCTTCGGAGTTATACATAATCTTCTCATCAACAAACTATATCCTTCGTCTCCTGGCACTACCTCTTCGACACCGTGTTCGACTTCGTCATCGAATTTAGGTGGTTGAGAGTAGTCTATGTCAGCTTCTACATTTTCACCTACCATAGCTCTCTTCCTAGGCTTCGTAGGTTCATTGCTTTTATGACCCACTTCTTGGCAATCAAAGCACTTGATGGTTGAAGTGGCCTTTGGCTTAGCAACTTCATTCACAACAGTCTTTGAAACAATCTTTGAAACATTAGCACTGCTACTAACATCTTTGCTTTGAATATTGAAATTTGTGAACACTCCTCCTCCTCATCTTCCTTGCTTCTCCCAAGATAATGCTTTTTGGTGAGCTTCAGCAATAGAAATAGGATGGAACATATTCACCATGTCCTGAGTCTGCATTCTCAACCCTCCAACATATCTTGTAGCCAACTGTTCTTCCATTTCCATGATGTCA
The DNA here is from genome assembly GCA_030737875.1 of Allium sativum. Classification (NCBI taxonomy): domain Eukaryota; kingdom Viridiplantae; phylum Streptophyta; class Magnoliopsida; order Asparagales; family Amaryllidaceae; genus Allium; species Allium sativum. Next base: position 582,249,315 of record CM060923.1, on the reverse strand, counting down.
ATACGAGCAACCAATTAATAGAATTCATCAGTATAATCACTCACGGATTTCGTCCCTTGTCTCAAGTTCTGCAAATGTTGATATATAAGAGATTGATAATTGTGAGGTAAGAATGTAACTTTTATCATCTTTCTCATTTTCTCCCATGTGACAACCTTCGGTTTTCCCATTCTTTCACGAGTTAGCTTTGTTTGTTTCCACTAGGAAATAGCTCTTCCTCTCAAATGAGTAGCTACTAACTGAACTCTGCGATTCTCAGGCACATTCTTGAATTCCAGAATTTCCTCAACATTCGACAACCAATCTAGGAACTCTTTTGCAGACATTCCTCCTTCGAATTCGGGAATTTCTGTCTTCATTCCTGACTCCCAATTATGATTGTTCTTTGGTTGGCGATATGGATCTCGATCTCGGCTTGATAGTAAGAATAATTACTTCCTTAATCATCAAGGTCTGGTATACAGCGATATCGATCATGAACATCTTCATGTCTTTCATCTCTACGGAATGGTTCACGAGATAATTCATTACGATCCCTTCTATCTCGATCCAATGGCGGTGATCTTCTTCTTCTCTCTGAATTTTTTGGCAAAATTCAATGTCCACCATGATGTGATTCTGGTGATGCTCTTCGTCTAATTTGATTCATGTCCAACATAAGCTTTTCTAATCTTCCAATTCCTTCATCAAATTTATCATTAATTTTCTTCTCCATTTTCTCGGCTTCTTCTCGTCTATACAACTCTTCAACTGGTTGATGACGATTAGCACGTTTTGGAGGCATGACCAAAGTTGCCAATTTCACACGCAATGAGATTCACTTCACTTAACGGGCTAAACAACTATTGCGACCCAAAATCTCTGGAACGGTCCATAGCTCACGGTCCAACTGACTTGCAGTCTAAAAAAATGGAATGGCGGTTTAGGTGAATAGCAGCGGTCTTAGTAATGATGGCTTTGAATGGAAATGGTAGGTTAAAGTGTTGGTGGCGGTCTGGAATTGGTGGCCGGTCAAACAAGCGATGGAGGTCCAACTGGTGGTGGCAATCTGAATGGAGTGGATTGATGATAATGACGGTCCAAATGTGGGCAGTGTCATGTCAACTAGATCTGGTGATCTAAGCAAACTCCAGCAGTTTAAAGTGGAGATGGCGATAAAGAGGAACGGTCTAGTGATGGCGGTTTGGAGGTGGCGGTCTAAGTGATGATGGCGGTTTAAATGGACATGGCGATCTAATCGAAAATGATGGCAGTGACAGTTTAGATCTGGTGACCTAAAAGATGGAGATGCTGGCGGTCCAAATGACGGTGGTGGCAGTCTGAAATGGATGAAGGTGATGATGGTGATACGAACCCGAATGGTTTCTCACGATCAAATCAAGTATGGCGATCTAGCTCCGGCGATCCAACCAAAAATGGCAATCAAGGCTCTAGCAATCCAGCCAAGATGGAAATCTCGTTTGATACCAAACTGGCACAGCTCTAGGATCTAAGTTCCACATGAATGGATGGATCCGTGAAAACAAGATCAAGGATGAGGGTAAGTTCTCAACTCCGTTGATATTTCAATGACGGAATCTCGCTATCTTTAATATGTTGATCTCGCAAGATACCGTGATGTCGATCTACGATTGTTCGAACGTTGATCACTCGCAAGTGATACCGTGAATCGGCTTCAAGTTCGTTGATTCGAGCGCACTCGAATATCCGAAGATGGAGAAAGGATATCACACTCAACTTCCAATTTTAATGGTGGCACAAAGTTCACACAAGAGATTTATTCAAATTTCAACCACCACTTACAACTCACACGAGTGGCCCTATTTATAGGCTCACAAACACATGCTCCAAAAGGTCACAACAACCCAAACAAGAAATCAAAACTCTAACAGCAGAGCGGTCCGGAATAACGACCCAAGACCTAAACGTGACTCAAATACAAATACACGACCTACGAAAGATGGAACAACCCAAACAGTGGCCTACATACAACGGTCTAAAATAGAAAACATGGCCCAACTACAATGCATACAAACATCAAGACCTTCTAAAAGCGGAACGACCAAAGCCATACTAATGACCCAAGCGTCCTCCTCAACATGGTCTAGCAATATCTATTCAAGCTTTGTCCCGCAATACCTCCTTACTAGGTCGATGCCCCTCCTTCCTTCAAGCCTTAGCTCGCTAACACCATCTTTTTAGGGCGTTGTACGTCCCAAACTCCCGGGTTCTTGGCTTTAAGTCACTGGAAGTACTCTTTAACACGTAGGAAGATCCAAAATCATCTTGTCCATGTTTTAGGTCGCTGAGAGGATCCCTTAGGTCGTTAGACGACCTTAAATTCAGAAGTGAACCTTTTCCATGATGCACTGCATCAGATTATAACGCTACCGTTATAATCGAGGTTTTTTGTAAAAGAAGTGGATGCCTAGATTGAATCCAAAAGTTGCGTAAGCGATGTTTTGTTTGAAGTTGTGAGCTTTGACTATTTCAAAGTTGAGAATGTTGTTCGGTTAAGGTCTAAGAGGTAATTATACCCCAACTTGATTGACTGCATGATTGACAGAGGAATAGTTAAGGTTCGGTAGTAAAGATTGGTTAGTGATACCGTTAGTTAATGAATGATTAATGAGGCAAGTAATAATAATGATGTTTTATATAACATCAGTTTAATTTAAAGGATTTTGGAAACGTTTTCCAAATATAAATAGAGATGTTTTTCCTAAAAATAGAAAATGGTATAATTAGTTTAATGAGAAGTTAAGAGATAGAAATTGGAAATGTTTTCCAATATTAATAACGTACATTTTCTAAATGTAAGAAATAAGAAATGTGAAGAAATGGAGATATTTTCCGATATTAATAAGGTATATTTTTTGAATACAGGAAATGAGGGTTCGTGAATATTTAGAAATGTTTTCTAACTGGAATAAGAGATATTTTCTCGAATAAAGAAATTAGGATATTAAGAATGTATTTCCAAGAATAGAGAGAGGAAATAGAGATTTAAAAGGACACGAAAGATAGGGAAAAAGGAATTAGAAATAATAATTTAATAAGAAATTAATTTAAAAGGGCCCAGTGTTGTTTGATGCTTGATCGATAGAGTTTCCATTTGGAAATAAGATCGTTGGTTGTATGGATGTTCCTTTGATCGTTAAATCACCAATTATCAAAGTTTTATTTTATTTTATACCGCGTTGTCAATACGAAGAGACCGGGATTAGGTTATAACCTGAAAACCACTCCTTATTGGCATAAATGTTACGAATCAACTTATGCTAAAGATATATGAAGACGGAGTTAAGTGCAAGGTCTATTCTATTAATCCTAGGTAAAAAATTGCCCAGGATGGATTGATAGAATGGTGCCTTCAGTTTGTCCAGTCCTAGGACAACGTATATGGACGAATGTCTGACGATGTGACATTCAAAGTAAAAGATGACAAGATGTTCTGAAAGATAATCGTGACCTCATGCCTCATCACCTGGGAAATGACAGAAATCAGGCAGGTAGCATGGTCATTTGGGTCATTCCCATTAGAGGCATTATCACCTTATCTATAGAAATTTCATTTTCTTCTTATTCTATTCGTTTTTGTATGCTTTCGGTAAAGGTTGCTGATCACAGTCATTAGTGATAATATGCTTGATACACTCAAGTTAAATGAGTGGTCAGCCATGTATGGGCCGGGTTGCAAGATGTTCTTGTTGAACACGGCGTATTCCCCTCTAGAGATACACTATCGGAAGGTGGTTCTATACCTTGTCATATTGGAAATCCAATCTTCAATAAGTGCCCTGCGGTTTTTGATTTTATATTATATATGGAGCGTGAGATGCAAGCGTTCCACTAGATTCTATTTATTTGATGTAGACACTATTATAATACCACTGGATTTTGGTATCAAAAATATTTTTGGTTATCGTAAGGTAAAATCCATCCGTGTTTATGTGTGGATAGGTCTTACGATTATCATTTCTTTCAAAATGATTTTTTCAAAGTTAAACAAATGGTTGGAGTTTACTCACACCAGTCCCACGACTGACCCAGAGTTTATTTTGTTTTGTTTTACCCTAAACTCTTGGGTTCCCAAATTTGTATGGACAGTCAAGTAGTCAGGATTTTACAGATTCACTTGGAGGAGCTTGAAGCAGGAGGCTTCATCAGTTAGTTATAGACTATCATATTTTTCATTGTGTACTACGGTGTATCTAGAAACAGGTGTTATAACTGTCCCAGAAATAACTGTTGTGCTCTGGTGATGGTATGTATATACACTTACTGATTTGTATTTCAAAAGTTATGTTATTTAATATATTTTATTCGTTCCGTTGTGAGATTCGTGTTCTTCATTTTCTTCTATTCTAGTATCTCTTCCTTTATATTTCTCATCCTTTAACTTCTTTCTATTAATGATTCGTATTTCTGTGCAATTTGGGTTAGACATGTGGTGTAATTGATTGACTCAAAGAGTACAGAAATTTGGGCCACTACAGTCGGTATCAGAGCTGAAGGTTGAGTAGTAACCTTGGCTTTGTGGCGTAACTCAATAGAGATGGGGTTAGTAATACCCGAGATTAAGTTTGAGTGTGTGTGTGTGTGTGTATATGAGTGCATATTTGTGGATTGTTATAAAAATTGTTTTATGTTGTGTTGGTTGGTTCGTTGAGTGATTTATGAATTCTGGTCAATTCAGGATGTATAACTGTATCGATAAGTGTTTATAAACTCTCGAACAAAGCAATTCGATACTATATTGTTTTAAAATGGGTAAATGAAATAATTTTGCCCAAAATTTATTTTGATATAAAAAGAATAATGTTTGGAATATTATAATATATGAATGTGCTGATTTTTATTACAATCAAATGAAGTTATGAAATATTGAAATTGTTATATATATAACCAAATATAATTTATATTTTGATAATGTGCACAAATGAGATAAACAAAGACTGAGTTCAAACCAGAATTTGAATTTAAATTCCGGATGTTTAGAAAATATTTTCTGAAATATTATAAAGTAATATAACATTACTTTAAAGTATTTTTGAATAAGAATGGTTTAAATAGGTTTTTAAAGGGATTAAGCACTGAAACCACTTCAGTGACGAGAAAATAATTTTGATAATGGATCGCGACATTATCAGTATTCATTTTCCAGTTTCTGAGTGATGGATTACTACCATAGTAATTTGGGAATGAAAAATTTGTTTGAAAACGATAAGATGTTTTAGAAATTCAAATATTTTGAATTGAGTTGATTATAAATATATATGATTTGAAACTAATTTGAAATAAAACCCGGAAGTTTGAATTCTGAAATTAAAATTTAACTTATATAGGTTGAATAGATTGAAATGGTAAAAATGTATCAAATGAATTGAAATTTAACTTAAGTTGAGTTAAATAAAATTTGATTGGATTAAAAATAATTCTGAATGAAATTAAATAAAGAGAAATGTTGAGATTCGAAATATTAATATGAATTCAACTTATGATTTAGCAAGTTGAATATATATTGGATGTTGTTAATTGAAATTAAATTGTGATAAATTTGGATTTTAGTATAATAAGTGGATTGACTTAAATAGAAATCAGATTTGAAATTAAAGAATGGAAGTGAACTAATCAGACGTTGATTAGAGTGTTAAAAACTGGAAGCTGGATTGATTTGAAACCAACCGGGAATGGTTATATGTATGTTGTGCAGATATTGAATGGAAGCAAATGCAAGAGATAGAATTATGCCCCACAAAAAGGTAGAAGTTTACAATATTACTTGGGTTTGATGGTTTTATAAACCTATTGGGCAAGCTGCTTGACTTTTTGATTTTCTTTTGGGATGGAGATGCCTAGATAGGCGAGTTGTGGTTGTATTTATTGAGCGGTATAGAGGAGATGCTGCCGAAATTTTTCAGAATTTAGGGTGTTAGAGAAATTTTTGAAAAATTTTGAAAATTATCGTTAGCAAGGATAAATTAACATTTTAATTAAAATAAATTGGTTTAGTTAAAATTGAAGTTAATAAGTTAAACAAATGATTTTTAGCTTAGTCAATACGATTGGTAGCACTCATCCCACCTTAGCAATTTCGGGGACGAAATTCTTTTAAGGGGTATGACCCAGATTTTTCTATGTTAATATTAAAACATTTAAATTGATTTTAAATGTTGTGTTGGTAATATTAAATGATTTTTATAAGGAATATATTTATTAAAAACGAAGTTGAATGGATAATTTATAGTTAAGTTAAAAACGTGCTCATAACGCTACGGTGGTTCGTAATTTTCCGTTTTGAACTTCAATTGGATATACAGGATTCAATATAAGTCGGATTTCATTGAAACAAGAAATGTTCGAATCTGTTGAACTATATCTTTTCAATGAAAGTGCAAAATCGAGATTTCGTCTTATAGTTTGTAAATTATGTCCAAATCAAAAATTTCAAAAAGTCGTTATAGAATCGTGTATAAGCCATAATTGTTTATTTAATATAATTAAATATTGTTTTCGAATTTGGACAATATTTTTGAGACGTAGTCACAATTTAATTTATAGAATTTTTCTGTAAAATTTATTTTGAAAAATAAACAACATTTTATTTGAAGTACTTTACGCTCTATATCAGCGTTTTGGGATATAACAATATAGGTTAACTTGTCTATTTTCTGGAATCGTAGCGCATTGCCCCAAATAACGGTATTTTTATTTTTGGCTATACTCTGATATATGCAAACACGGATAAATAGGACCATGTTTTTATTAAAAAAAATCAAGTAATTCTCTTACACACCCATATACTTTTGTGACATTCATTCGTATGTCAGAATTAAACTCTGAAACGTTACTGTATGCTACATGTGCACAATTACCATTCTTAATGTCACCTATGTCGACTTTCCACTGTTTAGAAATATGGTGATTGATTCACTACCAATGTAATTAGCATTAAAGATGTGAGTCAATGAGTATGGGTCTTAATTAAACAACAAAAAGCAGAGGATGTTTTGTATGGCATAGTCTATGCAAAATCATGCTTCTCCATTTGCTTGTTTACAAACTAAAACGTTAAGGAGAATGTCATACATCGGTAAGTGTAAATAAACGTTCATACAGTGTATCATATGAGTGTTTAGCAAACTTTGCATTTGGACCAATATATATATATATATATATATATATATATATATATATATATATACAAATATAAAATATTACTACTTTGCTTTGTACGCCTCGCCACGTTTTCCAATCAGTGTGCCATCCAAGTTTTCCATTTCATAGTGTGCGCTCCAAGTAATTTAATTCTGTAACCTCCAAGTTATCTTATTTCGTGACTATCACAGTGTATTAACATTTAAAATACTGTCTTATCCTTTCTCTCAGAAAAAAGAGAGACAGTAGTCTTCGTTGTTTATAAAATCGCAATATCATTGTTCATTCGAAGGAACAAAAATGAAAGGCTATTTGTAAAGACCCGCAACTTCCCCGGTGAGGAAAGCGCGGATAGTTCGAGAACAAGCCACAACAGAACGCAGACAGAAGAACATTTCATTGTATATTACAACAATTCCATCAGAATACAAGAATATACAGAGTATGAATTAATATTACACATTATAAAATATCAGAGATTACAGTACATTACATAGCAGCGGAAAATAACACATTACACAACTGAAGGAGATATACGGATACAAAGCTTTCCGGATATCATTCCAGCTGTAGACCAGGATCTTGTGAATATAAATCTGCAAAACCAAAACTACTAGCTGCCCGTGTCGAAAATAAGGGCACCCAGAGTTTAGGTCAAAACAATAAACTCCAGGTCAGTCATGGGACTGGTGTGAGAACTAAAACAGTTATTAATCTTTATTTTTAAAGTTAGGTAAATCAAGGGATCATGCCGTATAACACGGAACGAGTTTCCTCCCAAGAATACCAGTGCATAGAACGATAGCACAATGCTAAATAAAGAACAATGAAGCTAGTATAAGACCCATGTCCTATCACACAATGCAACGCAAGCCGGGGGATAGAGTTTTCCCTTATAATAGCCAAACATGCTTAGTACATTTAAAACAAATCATTTGATACTATTATAAGTGTATAGTGTATAAAACAACTTCAAATCATAAGTATCAATCATAGACGGCATGGGTACCATGTATCATGTCGCCATACTAGTTCTACAATTAAAACCGCAAAATCACATATTTGGAAGTTGGATTTCCATCTATGAACTGAGGCAAAAGATAGTCCTCTACCGATTCGAGACAATCTAGCCCATGTCTCAGGTCAGAGCTCGAGTGACCTTGGAGCAACAGGGCCAGTCCACCGATGTGGATTAGACGAAATCTTGAACACTGCGTTTCCCCGCCCTTTGGGGCGTAGGTGAGCCAACTAAATGACTCCATCGGACCCGGATCGTCCGATCAAACCGAGGCACCTCGCAACAGCAACAACCACATAAGTCAAACTCGTCAGGGCGTGTAAAACTACTGAGGCCACTTTTTAGCTAGAAGGAAACGCGTGCCCTCCCTGAGGTCCGTCTCCCGTTTTTGGCTTATACCGGGTGTGAAACTCGCGAAGTAAACGTTACACAAAGCTACGCCACAAAGGCCGTGCTTTGATCATCAACCACAAGACTTTGCTTTTCAACAGAAGCCTTGATCATTTGCCACTTAGGCATGCCACACAGGCAATTCACTCTATGCGTTTGATATCCATCAGTATATAACCCCTGAGCTCGTACGTCTCAGAGAAGGGCGTTAAGCAAGAGAATAAATTCTCCGCCGCCAAACAGATATACATTTAATAGAAATCAATCACACAGACTAAAATCCAATGTCAGACACACAGTCCATTTACAAGTTCGTTCTGGGTCTGAACGAAACCGGAGGCACCTAGTACCCCTGTTGATACCGAAAATTGGTATAACAACCAAAATGGAATTTCTAAACACGTTACCTAATCGGAGGCGAGATGCTTAGAAAGCACGTCACCTTTTCAGAGGCGGGGCGTTAGAAAACCATTAGAGTTGTGTGAGGCCATATCTAACATTCAAAAGCATCAAAATACCAAAATAAAGAAAGAAGACAAGAATTTTATAGTGGTTCGACTCTTATTCGAGCCTACGTCCACTTTGAAGATTAGATTTCATTAGTAGCCACAAGATTACAATATTTGCTCCATTATACATTCATACAAGCTTCTTTGACATGTATTTATCTTTACAAACGATCGAAAGAATGGATGAAAGCTTGACATATTTTATGCCAATCCCTCCATGAAAGCCATGGATAAAAGCTCCTTAGATGATCAAGAAGAAATGAAGTAGTGTGAAGAGTGTTTATGCTCGTTCCTCCATGAAAGCTATGCTCCATAGATTTGTGATCGATGATAGAGAAGAGATGTAGAAATGCTTGGAGAAATCCCGAAAGCAATTAGATAGCACCTCCTCGTTGTCCCCCCCCCCAAAAATCCCCCAGAAATAATGGAGGTAGGGTCCTATTTATAGGCGGAGAAATTGCTGAAATCTTGTATGCAGGGGCCTGGTCGGTATTTTCAGTATTTACGGAAATGCCACTGCCAGTTGTCACCAGTTGTTTCCAGCTGTCACGCCATCACAGGTCGTTTCTAGCGCTTCGGCCGACCAGGAGCTTCCGCCAGAAGAAAGGACGACCAGGAGGCTAGAATGCGGAGCGGACCGACCAATGAATACCCTCCAGAGTTGTGCGACCAGGATTGAGAACACATCGGAATTGGTTCCCTCAAACATGGGATCGGTCTCCAGAGAAGGACAATCAGCTGCCCTTTGTATTTGGAGCGATCAGAGACTAGCAGGCGACCAAGTTTGGAACAACCAGCTTTCTTTAGCTTTTGGGACGATCGGGTCAACGCATAAAAGAGAGCGACCAGGAGTCTCTACCCTCAGGAACAATCAGAATCCTTAGGACGATCAAGGTTCTTCTACTCTTTGGAGTGACCAGATTTCTTTGGCTTCTGGGGCGACCAGCTTTAGGACGACCAGGAATCTTGCGCTACGACCGCTCCATTTTAATAACTGCAGGACCGATCCCTTCTTCAAAACGATTAAAACCGACCCATATTCACTTGGATCGATCAGATGGATAACATTTTGCCCCTCGAAGTTTCATAGTTTTTATGAAAACTGTGGGCTTCGAAATATTAGTGGATCGATCCGCTTCCATCACGGGTCGGTCTTGGATGCAGTTTTCATGGGCCGGTTCTGGAATTAGCTTGGGGGGTCGGTCTTTTCTCCAGTTTTGGAACGCACGAAAAAGCCAAATTCTGGAAGACGAAGAGACAATTCCTAAAAATTCGGAGAGACCAAATTAAACCTATATAATTAATTCATCCCGTCATTTCCTTCTCCATTCCTTTTTGGTCAAAATCTTCATCAAAATGGCTTTCCATTCTTTAAAAAACAAATTGCTCGATCTTTAGCTTATTTTCTTGCCGATTCAAGCTGCTGCCAACCCGAACTATTCTTCCAAATCCCAGGTACGTTGCTTGCATTCCAACGTTGACTTTTAGTTTGGAGTAGAGTGAGTTTGAGGAAGAAGCCACAATAATTCTTTGTAAACCTTCATTGTTGACATCATTAACCATTTGAGTGCGGTCTTAACCAAGTCACCCTAATGGAATAGGGGAGTGATGATTTCAAAATGAGCAATTTCTATGTCATTTTTGCAGCGGTCACGACTTGTTTGTGCAAATGCTTGACTAACTGATGTGTATGAAATCTTTTTGTGATGCATGCTTTGGTTTCCCTTCTAGAATCATCTCTTTGTATCATTATTTTTGATGTTTTTACTGCGCATTTACAACGAAAATTCAATTTTCCTTTCCTTTGCGCGACCAGACTGGTCGTTTTTTAGAACAGTGGTATGGTCGGTTTTTAGATGAGCCGATCCTCCTTTGACCGACCAGAACAGGCTATCTTTAGTTTTACCCGATATGAACGATCCAGATGGATTTGTATCTTGACCGACCAGGGTATGATTGTTTTCAGACTAATCATAAAACGACCAGCCTTGGGATGTTTTTACCTTTCCAGAAGAGGCTAATTTTACGAGATTAGGTTTTGACTGGCTGGGAACGACCAGGTACTCTTTCAGTCTTGAGCGTCCGGGGCTCGACTGGCTTGAAGCGACCAGGTGCTCTATCAGTTTTTGACTTTTAAAGCGATCAGCCTTAGATAACTTTCATGCCGACCATTCTTGTTTGACCGATCATGACCGATCAATTTAGTTCACAACACTTGCTTGAATTTGATTGTTGACCAAAAAATTTGTGAAATTTCTGTGCAGGATGACAGGTAAGCATAGTATGCCAGAAAACCCCCAGCAGGAGGATAGTGATTCTAAAAGACAGCGCAGAGCTGGTAAATCTCCTGTGCCTGAAGCTTGCTCTGCAACTAGTGATCCTGCTGTGAGAACCCCTTCCCTAAATGAACTTCGAATTATCATAAATAGACCCCAATATTGTGTCTTGCCATATCACCCCGAGCTTGCTGATCGGTTCAAAGGATACTGCTTGGATGGGGTGTTCATTAATCCTGATATACACCCGTCCGACTATAGAGTGCTTGCTGATGACGTGAACTCTATCCAGCTTGATGGGCTGACTCAGCTTGACAAAGTGAAAGATTGGCTTGAAAGACATTTTGACATGCTTAGCAATTACTTGGCTAAAGACTTGACAGGATGGCATGACCTTGTCAACAATCTTTCGGGGCTGAATCGTGAGCATCTCAAGCGTATAGCTCTTTTGGAGGAAGATAAGGCCCTCCTCATTCGAGCTCTCAAGTCTAGGGAGAAGACGATTGTTGAACTTTTGGGCCAGGAAAGCGAGGTCCTTCCCCCTTCCCCTTGTGATGGGGAGAAATCTCTTGGTAAGAATGCTTGACTTGGGGGTTTCAGATCCAGTGTTTGTAGATATTGTATGACTGGATGTATTAAGCGAGTGCCAGTCCTCGCTTAATGACCCTTTTTACCACCTACTTTTGGTTGTGTACGCGACACTGGTAGTTTTATTTTGGTACGTGTATGTGACGATGTTCTGCGTTTTGGTGCTTATAACCTCGTTATTGCTTTCTTCTGCGCGTTCTGGTTTGTATACCACATTTGCACATTTCACTTTACACACATGGCTTGTTTGCAGTGATCCTTTGGCATGTAAAGAATCAAGTAGTCACTTTTGCTATATGCCCCCATACCAATGGGATATTTCAACTTTAATATATTGAAAATAGATTTGAGATTTGGATGTTTTTAAGTTGTAGTCAGAATTTAGGAAGCGTCTGTCATTGCATTGTGACATTTCGAGCTTTTTCATTCTTCATACGTCCTTCGCATGTGTTATCCATAATCTCTTATCCTTTGCGTCCTAATGCGTTGGGTATTCGAGAAAGGTTTGAATGCCTCTCAAAGGTTTTCCTTGTCAAAGACTCAGTAATATCGTAGTCAAGTTTTATCTGACTTTGATTTATTGACTGAGCACCCCTGGAGAAGACTCAGTTTATTATTCGACTGAGAATCCTCGGAGAGGGTTTGGGTTAAGAAACTCGGTTATAACGCGATCATATTTTGTCTGACTTTGGGTTATTTGACCGAGCACCCCTGGAGAAGACTCAGTTTATTATTCGACTGAGAATCCTCGGAGAGGGTTTGTGTTAAGAAACTCGGTTATAACGCGATCAGATTTTGTCTGACTTTGGGTTATTTGACCGAGCACCCCTGGAGAAGACTCAGTTTATTATTCGACTGAGAATCCTCGGAGAGGGTTTGGGTTAAGAAACTCGGTTATAACGCGATCAGATTTTGTCTGACTTTGGGTTATTTGACCGAGCATCCCTGGAGAAGACTCAGTTTATTATTCGACCGAGAATCCTCGGAGAGGGTTTGGGTTAAGAAACTCGGTTATAACGCGATCAGATTTTGTCTGACTTTGGGTTATTTGACCGAGCACCCCTGGAGAAGACTCAGTTTATTATTCGACTGAGAATCCTCGGAGAGGGTTTGGGTTAAGAAACTCGGTTATAACGCGATCAGATTTTGTCTGACTTTGGGTTATTTGACCGAGCACCCCTGGAGAAGACTCAGTTTATTATTCGACTGAGAATCCTCGGAGAGGGTTTGGGTTAAAATTGCGCCTGCTTTTGGACCATATTTCTTCAGTAAAGCTATGGCGAGTTTCATGCCGGAAAATAGGATGACGGAGGTATTGTGTCCTGTAACCATAGCTATGCATCTTTTTGATGTATGATCAAAGGCATGCGAATATGAAGCTTTGACAGAGTCAGAAGTGCTGCTGGATTTATATTCATGTAATTTCATACAAAGTATTTGCTATATTCATAAATACAAAAGTACATGAGTTAGAAAATCATTTGAAATAGCGACGAAGGTGATCACTGTTCCAGGCCCTTGGGAATTCTACTCCATGTGTAGTTTCGAGTTTAAAGGTACTGTCGAGGAGCTTTTGGTCGATGACAAATGGACCTTCCCAATTGGGGCCAAAGACTCATGTTGCGGTCATGATTTTCTTTAACACCAGGTCTCCCATTTCAAATGTTCTATGCCTGACCTTTTGATTGAAGTGTCGAGCAATTCTTCTCTGATGGGCGACCATTCTAAGTTCTGATTCGGTCCTTTTCTCCTCGAGTAAATCAAGAGCCTCAAGTTGTAGCTTTTCATTCTCTTCTTGGTTAAAATGAATTCTGCGGTGAGTTGGAACCTCTAACTCCACAGGTATCATTGCTTCTGAACTGTGTGCTAAGGAGAACGGAGTACGCCCAGTTGCAATTTTATGAGTCGTACGATAAGCCCATAGGGCAAGTGGCAATTCTTCAAACCAGTTGCCCTTAGCTTTCTCGAGACGCTTTTTAATGGTGGATTTCAGGATTTTGTTGACTGCCTCAACTTGCCCGTTGGCCTGCGGGTGGGCAACTACTGCAAAGCTTTTCTGAATATGATATTTGTTGCAGAAATCCTTGAATTCATCACTTTCGAATTGTGTGCCATTGTCGGTGATAATTTTCTGCGGAACCCCAAACCTGCATATGATATTTTTCAACACAAAATTGATTACCTTCTTCGATGTGATAGTTGCCAATGGTTCAGCTTCAGCCCATTTATTGCTTTTCTAGGATAATAAGTGATATCATATTGGCTGAGTTCAATATTCCATTTCAGGAGTCTCCCTGAAGTTTCTGGACGGAACAACACCTGTTTTAAGGGTTGGTCGGTAAGGACTTTAATAGAGTGGGATTGGAAATAGGGTCTGAGCTTTTGTGATGCGATGAGCAAGGCATATGCAAGCTTTTCTATCCTTGGATAATTCATCTCCGCCCCGGTAAACCTTTTGCTAATGTAGTATACTGGCCACTGCACTTTGTCTTCCTCCCTAACGAGTGCTGCGCTCAATGCATGGGATGACACTGCAAGGTACAAGAGCAAGCTTTCTCCATCCCTAAACTTCGATAGCATCGGAGGGGATTCCATGTGCTTGATGAGATCTTCAAATGCTTGCTGGCATTCAGGAGTCCACTGGAAGCTTTTCTTTTCCTTTTTTAATGCATCAAATAGGGGAATGCACCTGTCCGTTGCCCTTGAGATGAAGCGGCTTAATGCTGCTACCTTGCCGTTTAAGCATTGGAGTTCTTTCTTAGTCCGTGGAGCTTGCATTTCCCGTAAAACAATCACTTGTGTTGGGTTTGCTTCAATGCCCCGAGCATTTACCATGAAACCAAGAAACTTTCCTGATGCTACGCCGAACGAGCACTTAAGTGGATTGAGCTTCATGCCGTATCTCCTCAGGATTTGGAACATTTCATCAAGATCCTCTATATGATTCTCTGCTTCTTTGGATTTTACCAGCATGTCGCCAACATAAACCTCCATAGTCTTTCCAATTTGAGTTTTGAACATCGCGTTCACCAAGCGTTGGTAGGTGGCACCTGCATTTTTCAAACCAAACGGCATTACCTTGTAACAATATAAACCACGATCAGTTATGAAACTGGTTCTATCCTGGTCTGGCTCGTGCATCATAATCTGATTGTATCCAGAATATGCATCCATGAAAGACAATAGTTCATGCCCCGCCGTTGCATCAACAAGTTGATCAATTCAAGGTAGGGGAAACTATCTTTTGGGCAAGCCTTATTTAAGTCAGAATAATCAACACACACTCGCCATTTGCCGTTTGATTTTTTCACAAGGACCGGATTGGACACCCAATTAGGATAGGTGGATTCTCGAACGAAATTATTCGTCAATAGCCGATCCACTTCATCTTTCAAAGCTTCATACCTTTCCGGGCCCTGTATCCATCTTTTCTGCTTCACCGGGCGCATGTTGGGGTCAATATTCAGCTTATGCACTATTACGTCTGGAGGTATCCCGCACATATCTGAGTGATTCCAAGCGAAGACATCCAAATTTGCTTTTAGAAAACTAATCAATTCCTTTTGCAGCATAGGGTCCAATTGGGAGCCTATCTTTATTAGCTTATATGTATCACTATCATGGATCTCTATGGAAATGGTAGCTTCAGCTGGTGCTACCTTTTCATCCCCTGCACTGATTTTTCGTGGGTCCATATCTTCCTGCATGTCGTTATATGTTCCAGCGCAGCAGATGGTCATTAATTGCTATAAAGGAGCTTCATGGATGCAGAGAGGAGTCTCCGCATCCTTCCGGATTTCGTATTTCCGAGCTTCAATCAGCTCTGCCATATAGCATTCTCTTGATTCCTGAGGATCCCCTTTGATAACTCCCACCCCATTTGCGGTCGGGAACTTCTTCATCAAGCACCAAGGAGCAAGAGCTATCCTGAAGTCGGCAAGTGCTGGCCTTCCCAAGAATGCATTGTACCCTGAAGGTGAGTCAATTATAATGAAAGATTGTATCATGGAGACTTGCCTCTCTCCCTCTCCTAGCTCTACAAGGAGATCAATCACACCTATTGGCTGAGTTGGTATGCCAGTGAACCCGTGTATTTTGTCTTTGCTAGCTCGCACATTATCCATGGATAGACCCATTTTAGAGAAAGTACTGTAAAACAGGATGTTCACGGATGCTCCGTTATCAATCAACACCTTCTTTACTATTGCTGGACCCAAGCCAATGGTGATCACCATTGGGTCAACAGTTGGAACCAATATTCCGTCGGAATCCCGATCCCGGAAGATAACATCTTCGCAGGATGTTTTAGGCATTTTTCGACGAAGAGAATTATTGCAAACCTCAAAACCATCTCCTTTTAGAATGCTTCTTGGTTCATTAGTATACCTGATCATATCCTCCCAAGTATCCCCTGTAGGGTGAGGTCCACCACTGATTATATTAATAACAGGTCGAGGAATATTCGCAGGTGTTCTTCTGTCTTGACTTGGATGGACCTGCTGCCCCTGGGCAGGCTCGGTATCTGATGAATGCTTTACATACTCCTGGAGACGATTTTGCCTTATCAATTCTTCAATCAAGTTTTTCAGGTGTCGACATTCATTAGTGTCGTGTCCCGGTCGATTGTGAAATCGACAGAACCTCCCCGAATTCGCAGCTTCCTCGGACACCTTTACTGGCTTTGGGCTTGGATAGCCCTCTGCATCCTTCGTTGCCATATATATGTGCTCGATTGTATCGTTCAACGGAGTAAAATCCGTTGGCTTGAAGAAACGCCGTTTCTTGGAATCCTTATCATTTCTAGCATCATTACTGCTTCCTCTCTTTTGACCTTCTCCAAAATTTTCTTGACTATTCTTTTTGGGAGCTTCCTTCCTTTCCGGGACCACCTTAGCTTTGACATTGCCAACGGAATAGATAGGATCGTCTTCAAGACACATGTATTCCTTGGCTTTTTCATAAAAAAATTCTAGCGTCTCAGGTTTCTTTCTTTTTAGCCACCTTTCGAATTCAGACAGCTTATCAATGCCCCCCTTAAAGGCCATTAGAATTAGCCTTGGCTCTTGGGTCCCTACTTCTGCAGCAGCAGCATTAAAACGATTCAAGAAAGACCTTATCGTTTCACCAGGAGCTTGTTCTAGTTCATTGAGGGACATGATATCTCTGCCCTTTATTGTTTGGAGGCGGAACTGGTCTCGGAAGCATCTTGCCAATGTGGCAAAGTCATCAATAGATCGGGGAGGCAACCTTGTGAACCATAATGACGCAACCCCTTCCAAATACACCGGGAAGTACAAGCACTTAAGTTCGTCAGTTGCTTGTGCCCTATCCATGTGCTGTTCATATCGAAACAACAACACATTGGGGTCGCCTATCCCGTTATAAACTTGGATTGAAGGAGGTTTGAATTTGCGTGGGAAAGTTGTCTTTTTAATCCTTTCAGTGAGGGGGGTTTTGGACGGTGCGAATTCCCATTCAGCCTCACTATCGTTTCGAGATTGGCTTTCCTTCATAAGCTGTTGGACCATTCTCTTAAGGCGTTCCTTCTCAGGGAGGCTATCTGTGAGGCAGACACCTTTGTCTTGACCAGAGGCTTGCCTGAGCAAACCATCGCGGTTGAGACTTAGGGGCCCTGGTCTTTCTTGGTTAGAAAGTGCCCCTTTGGAAGAATTGGCCGCTTGATGAGAAGTGATCCCTGCAGTGCGGTTCCGATCAGCTTGCTTCGAAACCTCATGCTTTCCTTTATCCGGATCGGAGATTTCTTGAAAATATTTTTCCCGATTTGGACTAGAAGAAGAAGAAGAACCAACATCCTCTGCACGAATGGGCTTAGAGGCCACCTTTGCCGTAGCGGCCTAAAGAGCAAAGAGAGAATCAAGTTTTGTCAACATGGCTTTGTTAGCTATCTCTAGCTGTTGCGTCAATCCAGCGACAGCCTGATCAAGCTCGCCTCTTGTGACATTCACACCTCCATAAGATGTCTCTCCCACATCAAATCGGTTAGCCACGGGGGTTTCGTCCCGATTTTCTCCGTTAGAGATTCTAATTCTAGCTTCCTTATTTGCTTTTGGCGGCATTATTTCAGAAAGCAATTTGAACTTTGCAGAAAATCCGTCAGAAGGTCCAAATCGCAAGCTGGAGCGAGATATTTTAAGGCTTAACTTCAAGATCTCAAGATCTTCGTAGTATACTTGATGCCAGAAAGTAGATCTGGCCCCACGGTGGGCGCCTAATTGTTGATACCGAAAATTGGTATAATAACCAAAATGGAATTTCTAAACACGTTACCTAATCGGAGGCGAGATGCTTAGAAAGCACGTCACCTTTTCAGAGGCGGGGCGTTAGAAAACCATTAGAGTTGTGTGAGGCCATATCTAACATTCAAAAGCATCAAAATACCAAAATAAAGAAAGAAGACAAGAATTTTATAGTGGTTCGACTCTTATTCGAGCCTACGTCCACTTTGAAGATTGGATTTCATTAGTAGCCACAAGATTACAATATTTGCTCCATTATGCATTCATACAAGCTTCTTTGACATGCATTTATCTTTACAACCGATCGAAAGAATGGATGAAAGCTTGACGTATTTTATGCCAATCCCTCCATGAAAGCCATGGATAAAAGCTCCTTAGATGATCAAGAAGAAATGAAGTAGTGTGAAGAGTGCTTATGCTCGTTCCTCCATGAAAGCTATGCTCCACATGCTCCAATGCTCCATAGATTTGTGATCGATGATAGAGAAGAGATGTAGAAATGCTTGGAGAAATCCCGAAAGCAATTAGACAGCACCTCCTCGTTGTTCCCCCCCAAAAATCCCCCAGAAATAATGGAGGTAGGGTCCTATTTATAGGCGGAGAAATGGCTGAAATCTTGTATGCAGGTGCCTGGTCGGTATTTTCAGTATTTACGGAAATGCCACTGCCAGTTGTCACCAGTTGTTTCCAGCTGTCACGCCATCACAGGTCGTTTCTAGCGCTTCGGCCGACCAGGAGCTTCCGCCAGAAGAAAGGACGACCAGGAGGCTAGAATGCGGAGCGGACCGACCAATGAATACCCTCCAGAATTGTGCGACCAGGATTGAGAATACATCGGAATTGGTTCCCTCAAACATGGGATCGGTCTCCAGAGAAGGACAATCAGCTGCCCTTTGTATTTGGAGCGATCAGAGACTAGCAGGCGACCAAGTTTGGAACAACCAGCTTCCTTTAGCTTTTGGGACGATCGGGTCAGCGCATAAAAGAGAGCGACCAGGAGTCTCTACCCTCGGGAACAATCAGAATCCTTAGGACGATCATGGTTCTTCTACTCTTTGGAGTGACCAGATTTCTTTGGCTTCTGGGGCGACCGGCTTTAGGACGACCAGGAATCTTGCGCTACGACCGCTCCCTTTTAATAACGGCAGGACCGATCCCTTCTTCAAAACGATTAAAACCGACCCATATTAACTTGGATCGATCAGATGGATAACAACCCCGCATATCCATCGATCTCCAAGTACGTCTGGACGATCACCAAATGTTTCCATCTTCTTGGGTGTACATCCCAATCAAGATCGTCAGTAATCACCCAAACGACGTGAAGACCCCCGGTCTTCGACCACCGTCTTCATCTTCGACTTATCGTCGTATCAGTTATTCAGAATGGGATAAACCCGGTCTTTTCGAATAACTCGCGTATATTATAAACAAATGTTACACAAACACAACATACGCCTCATTCCAATTCATCAGTCACTAACCGTAAATTAACAAGAGAATAATTCCCCAAATATTAACCCCGAAGGCCGAAACCAACATCAGATCAATATCCAGAAAACAATTCTTCTTAGCTAACCTCCAGTTAGTTTCTAAATTTCACATTCATAGGGAAAGGTTCCCATTAATTTTATCAAAGATAAATTCCTTGAATTTATTCTTTAGTCTTCTTTTGAATATCGATTCAACTAGTCGGGATTAACGAACCTTACCGAAGTAATCATTTGTTTTAATTTCCCAATCCCAACCTATTCATCCCATGAATTAAAACTGGTAATACTTCATATCTAACACCACGGTGTTATCAGTAAATTCAATTACCATTTCACGTTCAAATCTAATTAAAGATTTAACTAACGCCTGGAGCAAAACTGGTGATACTCCATCCTCGATCATTTCAATCTAATTAAAGATTCATTAAAACTCCACTTAGTTTTAATCTGTGATTGGGTTAAAGAATCAGTGTCATTTAAAACACGGTTCACGATAAACCCAAAATCACATCACATTTCAATCAGTCCCTAACCATAAATTAGCAAGTGAGCAGTTCCTTAAGTATTAACCCCGAAGGCCGAAACCAACATCAGATCAATACCTCAGAAACCATTCAACTTAACTAATCTCCAGTTAGTTTCTTATTTTCTTAACTCCTTTGGGTGTAAGAACAGTATTATTGAAGATACCGTTCACGACAACCCAGAATCACATTTCATTAATTATCGGGTCAAAGAACAAGTGTTATTTAAAACACTGTTCACGATAAACCCAAAAATCAATATCAATATCAATTCAATTCCAATTAAATATTATTTAATTGGTACACTTCATTAAATCTAAATAAAAAGATTTAATCTTTTCTCAACTGGGTACAAGAACAGTGTTAATAAAGACACCATTCACGACAAACCCAAATCACATTTGATATTAAATACAAGGCTCTGAATAGAAAATATACCGGCTTATATTTAATATCAAATTCTACGACCAAGAAATATCGTATTGGAAATAACAATATATATATATATATCTTTCAAATTTCCAAAACAATATCTGTATCATCACGAAATCCAACATCGAAATATTCCAAAGACACTTTCGATTCAAATCCATTCCAATATAATTATTGGAAATTCTAGTTATTTTCAAAACCATTTCAAATCCAATTTATTTATTTAAAAATAAATAGAATTATAAATCTAGTTCCAAACTAGTTCATTTCGATAAAAATCTATTTTTATCTTTTAAAATATAGAGTTTTTCATCCCAATTCTTCCCAAATCATTTCTTATGATTTTACACAAATTATTACTATTTGTAATAATTTTATCAAGGCTCGTACAGTCGATTTCCATCAACGACCATCGAACTGCACTTACATCGACCTTTTTCAAATTTGATTTGGACATAATTCCAAATCCAACCGTTAGATTTCAAATTTCTAATATTCGTTAAAAAGTTCTTTTCGATACAAACCCAACAGTTTCGGTTTCAGGAGAATCCAACGGTCGGATCTCCCGCAATATCCATTCGAAGTCAATGGTCGAAATTCGCGAACTGCCGCGGCGCGGCGCGTTCTATTCAGGCCATTATATTATATATATAATATATACTTTGTCGATTTCCTTTTCAAAACGATTTTTAATTCAATTTCAATTCGTTTTCAATTCAATTTGAATTTTCAAATTAATTCAATTTCAATTCAAATTCATTTCTATTCAATTTCAATTCGAATTCCAAATCATTTCAGTTTATTTCGAATTTCCAATCAATTCAATTTAATTCGAATTCATTTCAAAACGATTTCAATTCTATTTCAATTTAATTCGAATTCATTTCAAAACGATTTCAATTCTATTTCAATTTAATTCGAATTCATTTCAAAATGATTTCAATTCTATTTCAATTTAATTCGAATTTCAAATCATTTCAGTTTATTTCGAATTTCAAATCAATTCAATTTAATTCGAATTTCAATTCACTTCAATTTGAATAAAATCGATATAAATATCGTTCACGTCAAAATGGCGTCAATCTATCAACACGGCTTCATATATTTCTATTTTCAAATATTCTATTTCGAATATTTCTTTTTCAAATATTTCTATTTTCAAATATTTCTATTCAAATATTCTATTTCAAAACTGGAATGAGGCCCAATCAATTACCATATAATGTTAATTATATGAATTTTCTACAACACATGTATACAATAACAACGATGAATAATCAACCATCATCCAAAGTGCATTCTACACTGTATAAGCGTAAAATATAAATATTCAACGCTTATAACAGTCTGTCAATCAATCGATCGACATACAGCTAATCATTGGGACTAGTGTATGTCATATATCATCCCAATACCCATGTGGGGTTTTCAAACAATCAAACACAGATTTTATTTGTGCAGTTGGGCGATGTGTAAAATTTATCGTCCCAATCAATATCAGTCAAATGCGTGTATATAAACAAATCGTTCGATTTATTTATATTAATCTATTTCATTTCATATACACGTTAAAAATTCTATTTTTAACTATAAAAATATTTTTAACTATATAAATATTTTATTTCATTTCACATCACATCACACAATCAACTACACATCAAAATCAAACAAACAAGCATACAAGCCGTCCATCGTCTGTGGACGACGGGTGTCGGGTGCTACTAAACACCGTCTGCATCCTAGTATATATTATTTACTAGAAAAATTAAATTAAAGGTGAGAAGTTCTCACTGATTAGCTAAACCAAACGCCTCGACTCTTCTTATGTAGAAATCTTCGCCGTTCTTGCCTCTTGTCACTTTCTTTGCCCGTATTCTCTACATATGTAAAAATCACATTTTTACTTCGCTATTCAATATATAAAAATTGAATTTTTACTTTGCTATTCAATACATAAAAATCGAATTTTTACTTTGCTATTCAATACATAAAAATTGAATTTTTACTCATCTAAAAATCTCACCTTTCCTATATTAAAAATACGATCTTTTCACTTACGATATTTTCAAAGTTAAAAATCCCGTCTTTATAAAGTTAAAAATCAAATCTTTATGTTATTAAAACATTATAAGAATCATTACTATAAATAATAAAGAAAATCAGGTTTTTCAAACTCGCTTATATATTTAAAACTGAACATAAATAAGGAAATGTAAATAAAATAATTAAAAACTCACATTTTTATCGAAGGAGAGGGGTTTCACGTTGGGTCAGTGGTCAGGGGGGCGTCGGCTCATCGGCGTCGGTCTGGTGGTCAGCAAAGGGGTGGCGGCGGCAATGTTTGGGTGGTGGCGGCTGTTTTCGGGTAGTGGTTCGGGTATTGAGACGGAGAGAGAAAAGAGAGAGGGAAAGAGGGAGGAGGAGGATCAGAGAGGGCAAGGGAGGTGGAGCGGTGGTGCACCAGCTGTAACACCCCACCTCCGCTAGGGTCACTCACAAAGGGAATGCACTAGCTTTGGTGAAGTATTATCTAGGTAAACATACACAGAAATATTACAAGACAGAACATAAATAAAACAGCGGAAGGAAAACCCAAATTTCATTGCTTTAAAATCTAGTAAGGTCTAAAGCCTTTTACATCAAAATGCTATTAAGTCAATTACATCGAAATCTGTCTTGCAATAGTAAAGAAGCATAAAACCATAGTTATAAATCATTCCCCAATAAAGCAAAGCAAGCCATAGCCAAGAGAAATCCAAGCCGTACATGAAAGAGCTTTGGAGCTTGGTAAGATTCGAACTAAGCTGTATTCCCACCCTGCGAACCTGGGGGGGGGGGGAACGGAAGAAAAAGAGGCAAAACAAAACGGGTCAGTCATAAAGACTGAGTAAGTCCTAGTGACTTTCAGCATAAAAACAGGTAAAGATAACATGGCATGAATAAACTGAAAGTAAACATAAGCATGATGACAAGATAAGCTACAGGAAAGATAACTAAGAATAACCTCATATGGTTTTTGTTAAGTATAACATCGCCAGGTTTCCATTCAAGATAAACTAAGTATAATTTCGCAAGATTTCTATCAAGCATCGCAAGATTTCTCTGCTTTACCATTAAAATATTTCTATGATATCTATTTGCTCTGCACCAACCGTACTAGTATCCCAACCCGTGTCATGTGTTGACTATAAAATGATCCCTTGCCCAATGTCATGAAATGATCCATTACTTGGTCTCACGAAACGATCTATTAAGCGATCGGCTCCCTACAAGTCCTATCTCGTTCATGTGTCTGTGTCATACGGCCCTATCACGAATGTAGTCACCTGTGCTAGGTCCACCATAGGGTGTATCAAGCCCTAGGGTGCCAACCACCGACACGAATCAAGCACGCACAGTGTAAACCTACTGGTGCCCAATGCCTGCTTTTTCAACTCCGGACTACGTGCACGACCGTAGTCCGCCTGAACCTACAATGGCACACCAACTCAGCCGTCGTTCTGGTCGCTTACAATCAGCCCAGTAATCGTGCCCCACCCTGCCTAGTTCTAGGGTACCGTGATACATCTAGTGGGTTACTGCTGAAAAGGACTGCGCAACTAGGGTTTCCGTCCAGCAGGTTAAGTGTTGTCATTTAAATTCGAGACTTAACCCCATCAGTCTAGCATGTCAAGTTGGTTAAGTGTGGTCATTCAAGTTCGTGACTTAACCCGTCTACGTGTCATGTCAAATTGGCTAAGTGTTGTCGTTCAAGTTCATGACTTAGCCCTACGAATCATGTGTCAAGTTGGTTAAGTATGTTCAAGCGGTTCGTGACTTAAGCCTACCAAACCATCGTGTCAAATTGGTTAAGTATATTCAAGCGGTTCGTGACTTAACCCTATCAAGTCATCGTGTCAAATTGGTTAAGTATATTCAAGCGGTTCATGACTTAACCCTATCAAGTCATCGTGTCAAATTGGTTAAGTATATTCAAGCGGTTCATGACTTAACCCTATCAAGTCATCGTGTCAAATTGGTTAAGTATATTCAAGCGGTTCATGACTTAACCCTATCAAGTCTTTAATTCATTTATGCACCTCAACCTCTCACATCAGACCTGTTGTTGTGGTCACTGGATATGCCGGGCGGTTCCGGGCAGAATTATACTATAACTCACTCTGACCTCGGGTTTTCAAGTGCGATATGACCAACTACCCACATTGGATCCTATTGTTTGCAGTAACTGGATTTGTCGGGCGGTTCCGGGCAGAATTACACTGCAAACTCAACCCAACCTCGAGTTGGCCATTTTCTAGTTCATTCTAAATGTCATGTCCATGTTCAAGTTTCATGTCAAGTTCGTGTCTAGTTTCATGGCGAGTTTCATGTCAAGTTTCATGTTTTCACTTATGCCTATTATCAAGTTAATGATTCATATTCATAACCAGTTCATGTTTCAAGTTCATAAGCATGTTTACGTGCCTTCTAGATGTCCAATACATACCAACTACCCAGAACCCAACTTAGGCGCGTTCATATTAAACTTTCTCCAAGTCATAAATTATCATATATGTTTCTACTCCAAATTTTACATAATTAACATATGCCCAAGTCCTAGGTTACATGTCAGTTTTTACATATTCCCAATTCATACCAGATTTACATATGTTCAATTCATGTCGTTTTACATATGTCAAGATTCATGATTTTCTTGTTTACAAAGCTATGCTCAATTTACATAGATCCAGTTTTATACCCAAAATTACATGTATAGCATGTTTCCACCAATTTACCCATAACGAGTTCTAGCCAAATTACATATATCGAGATCCATGTCATATTACATATATCAAAATCCATGTCAAATTATATATGCCAATCCCCATTCTTGCAATGACTCTTATAATGATAAAACCCAAATATTCAATTTTTATGTTATGCCATCAATTCCACCAAACACATATATCCAAATAGGTATTATCCCAAGATTCCCATGTATTCAATCGTACGTAAGTCGCGGTTTAGGCCTAGATCCGAAATTGATCTTGGTTCATCAAAGAAAATAAATAGGGGAAGGTAGAATTTAATTAACAATAGGTATAGAGAGGAAACTGGCATAAAAACGTCATCTCAGGCATAAAAGATAGATCTTGAGAATAACATTAACATGAACTGATTTACAACAGGCTGAATAGATCATGAACTTGACAAAAGAATAAAGATAGAAAAGCCCAAAACTCAAAATTCAAGAGGAAACAGAAATAGACTTGAACTGATGAACATGCTTACATCCAATTACACTTTATTCCATGGCCATATTACAATTAAGCATTTCAATCTAAAAAGTAACTAGAACTTACATTGATTGGCTAAGAGAGGACAAATCGATTCGTTGTCGCGTTGAAACATCTGATTTGATTAATCTTCTGATTTGATTCAATATGGTCTAGGCGTCGTTGCTTGAAGCCGTTGAATCTTTACTTGAATCCTAACTAGATTTCAATCTCCTCTTGAAAGACTTGAACAGCATATCCTCGTCTCAGACTTATGTATTATTTTATTCATTTTCTCAGAGGCAGCATAAGGACAGAATGAAATGGTGTAGAGAGAATGAGGCGAGAGGCTGTTTATATAGGATTAGTTGGACGAACCTAGGCAGAAAACGAGACCAGGTACATCAGAATGCACCCAGGCCTAAAAGCAGATTCGGGGACCAGGTCGACACCCGAGTCGACTGCGAAGTCGACCTGGTCTTGGTGGTGTCGACTGCCCAGTCGACTCCTCAGTCGACCTGGGTGCTGGGCGGGAAATTTCCCGCCCAGTCTGTCTGGGTTTTGAAATTCGAATTTAAACTCGAATTCGAGCTGTTTTGAACTCTGAAAATTCCTGAAACTTCGGAGGGTCATATCTCCCTCATACGGACTCCGATTCTCGCAAACTCGGACTCGTTTCCAAGCAGAATTTCGAGACGGACGCAATGGCGCAACCCGTTTCCCTTGATTCTGATCTTAAAATTTAATTCTTCCTTGATTTATGATTTTAACATGTTGTTAAAATTCGGGTTGTTACATTCTCCCCTCCTTAAAGGATTTTGTCCCTGAAATCTTCAAGTTAAGGAGAATGTGTCCTACCATCCAATCATCCATATACTCAATCATCAATCACAGGCATCCATCGTCCTTAATAGATTTCTAATGTTGTTTGAACATATGCAGAAAATGTGTGTATATGTTCCTTGTCTAATGCAAATGATCAGGCCTGATTGATCTTCTTAATGCAAAATACGTCTAGTGCCATGAGTCCAACATGTATGCAAATAGTCCTAGTCACAATAACACTACATGTGTGCACAAACATCCATCCATATGCAACATCCACATGATAACACATTCAAATTCATCCATAAACAAGTATAAACACTCATGCATATGCAATATGAAAGGTGACTGAGCCGATCTAGTGCCTAATGTGTAAATGCATCCACGAGCAACCACTTGCAGCCACTTGCAACCATCAATCATAACATGTCTCAAACACATGTTTACACCCAATTGTTCCTACCCAAAGGTATAGGCGAATGATAGAAGCAAATAAAAACTTTGTGCCCATTAGGCCATGTCAAAACCGGAAATATATGTCACATATATACTGATCAGGAGAAGAACTCCCTAAGCACCAGCCCCGGAGACCGAAATCAACATCAGGCTGACACCCAAAGAATTACTCAATCAAACCAATATACGTTTCGAGGAAACTAAGCATGATGGACTCCTTTTAGGTCACAAGGGAGTCCCTTCCTAAAACCAACCCGTATCCTATAAAACCCAAAGATTTTAGTCAACCCAACGGACACCCTCAAGCCCCAAAATGTATTACTAACAGATGAGTCATACTCCCTATGGGGTTTGCAACAGAAATTTGATTGAGAATAGGAACGAGAGGAAAAAGATAACATGCAAGTAAGCTCTACAGGAAAAGAGGGATCAAGGATATACTCTTAAAAAGAGATATGATGCATGTATCTAGTCTTCAATCTTCTAAGTCGTGTTTCCTTGAGCTTAACTCCATTGTGCTTTGACCGTCTTTAACTTCACAGATTCTTAATTCTTGTTTCCAAAATATGAGTTGGAACTCATTTCACTGTTGCTTCTCGTTCCACTTTCACTTATCCTCCTTCTAGTATACTCGGCTCAAACTTAACTACGTACTCATGGTTTCATGCAAGCTCTCCAAAATTCACTAGTGAATCTTGGATCTCGTTCATTTACTAGGAGGTATTCCACGCAGAAGAACTATCTCTTGAAAATAACAAATATCAACCATGTTTCCAAATGTACTTACTAAGGTGACTTTATACAACTCATGCATAAGTGAAATGAACCATCCGCCTTAGTGGTGAACACTACTCGAGTAGATCAATAAATGTATCAAGAGATTCTAGGTAACTAATCATGAGAGAACCCTAAAGGTTACACGCGACTTCGAGGGTATTACCGAGGCAAGTCAAGAGTCTAACTACCCTCTTTTCAAAACCGAGAATGTCACCCTTACTGGATAACTACTCCATCGCTAGAATCAACCCATAGCCCAAAACATAAACATAAGCATTACTTCTAAACTCAACACTTAGCATAGACATTCTCAAATCCAAACAAATCATGAATACATGAGCCGATTCCCCAACAGGATTTGAGACAAAAATGGGATCCTCTACTACGCTAGTACTAAGGTGCAGAGACTCAACTATCGAGGCAGAATTAAAAGGATGCGATGTATAAAAACAAAGTTCCCATGGTATGACAGAAAAGAGAAGCTAAACTTTTAACAGAAACATTACCACCTCTCTTAGGTATGCTAGTAGTGAGAGCATACAATTGCCCTCTCGACGATCTTGTTCTTTGCCCTTGTCCTTGTCCTATGATACTTAACTACATGTCCCTTTTTACCATACCAACGATGTTCTTTCTTGTCATGGGTTTTATTATTCTTTTACTTTGACCTCTTCCCTTTCACCTTTTCCTCCTTTGTGGATTATGCCTTATCAACAAGTTTCTCATCCTTAGGCTTGTGTTCTTTATCCTCGTTCTTACTATCCTTGTATAGCTTATTGACAAGTTTCTCGAAAGCTACCTCCATCGCATGGCAACCCTACAAAGCTTGAAATAAGATTAGTCGCAGATGGAACTACTGCGGCTACAGATGGAGGTTGGGCACTACTTTGCCCTCCGACATGTGTTGTATGCCTACAAACTATGGTGAAAAAGAAAGAGAGAAGAGACTCAAGGAGAGAATCAAAAGATAGTGCATATGGCTTTGGGGAACATGCCTTTCGTAAAACAAAACTTTTCTTTAGAAAAATGCTTCTTTGTAAACGTTTTGAAAATAGTATCAGAAGGTTTTTTTAAAAGCTTTCGCCCAGTCTGGTAACCTTCTACTCTGATACCAAATGTAACACCCCACCTCTGCTAGGGTCACTCACAAAGGGAATGCACTAGCTTTGGTGGAGTATTATCTAGGTAAACATACACAGAAATATTACAAGACAGAACATAAATAAAACAGCGGAAGGAAAATCCAAATTTCATTGCTTTAAAATCTAGTAAGGTCTAAAGCCTTTTACATCAAAATGCTATTAAGTCAATTACATCGAAATCTGTCTTGCAATAGTAAAGAAGCATAAAACCATAGTTATAAATCATTCCTCAATAAAGCAAAGCAAGCCATAGCGAAGAGAAATCCAAGCGGTACATGAAAGAGCTTTGGAGCTTGGTAAGATCCGAACTAAGCTGTATTCCCACCCTGCGAATCTGGGGGGAAACGGAAGAAAAAGAGGCGAAACAAAACGGGTCAGTCATAAAGACTGAGTAAGTCCTAGTGACTTTCAGCATAAAAACAGGTAAAGATATCATGGCATGAATAAACTGAAAGTAAACATAAGCATGATGACAAGATAAACTACAGGAAAGATAACTAAGAATAACCTCATATGGTTTTTGTCAAGTATAACATCGCCAGGTTTCCATTCAAGATAAACTAAGTATAATTTCGCAAGATTTCTATCAAGCATCGCAAGATTTCTCTGCTTTACCATTAAAACATTTCTATGATATTTATTTGCTCTGCACCAACCGTACTAGTATCCCAACCCGTGTCATGTGTTGACTATAAAATGATCCCTTGCCCAATGTCATGAAATGATCCATTACTTGGTCTCACGAAACGATCTATTAAGCGATCGGCTCCCTACAAGTCCTATCTCGTTCATGTGTCTGTGTCATACGGCCCTATCACGAATGTAGTCACCTGTGCTAGGTCCACCATAGGGTGTATCAAGCCCTAGGGTGCCAACCACCGACAGAATCAAGCACGCACAGTGTAAACCTACTGGTGCCCAATGCCTGCTTTTTCAACTCCGGACTACGTGCACGACCGTAGTCCGTCTGAACCTACAATGGTGCACCAACTTAGCCGTCGTTCTGGTCGCTTACAATCATCCCAGTAATCGTGCCCCACCCTGCCTAGTTCCAGGGTACCATGATACATCTAGTGGGTTACTGCTGAAAAGGACCGCGTAACTAGGGTTTCCGTCCAGCAGGTTAAGTGTTGTCATTTAAATTCGAGACTTAACCCCATCAGTCTAGCATGTCAAGTTGGTAAAGTGTGGTCATTCAAGTTCGTGACTTAACCCGTCTACGTGTCATGTCAAATTGGCTAAGTGTTGTCGTTCAAGATCATGACTTAGCCCTATGAATCATGTGTCAAGTTGGTTAAGTATGTTCAAGCGGTTCGTGACTTAACCCTACCAAACCATCGTGTCAAATTGGTTAAGTATATTCAAGTGGTTCGTGACTTAACCCTATCAAGTCATCGTGTCAAATTGGTTAAGTATATTCAAGCGGTTCATGACTTAACCCTATCAAGTCATCGTGTCAAATTGGTTAAGTATATTCAAGCGGTTCATGACTTAACCCTATCAAGTCATCGTGTCAAATTGGTTAAGTATATTCAAGCGGTTCATAACTTAACCATATCAAGTCATTAATTCATTTATGCACCCCAACCTCTCACATCAGACCTGTTGTTGTGGTCACTGGATATGTCGGGCGGTTCCGGGCAGAATTATACCACAACTCAGTCTGACCTCGGGTTTTCAAGTCCGATATGACCAACTACCCACATTGGATCCTATTGTTTGAAGTAACTGGATTTGCCGGGCGGTTCCGGGTAGAATTACACTGCAAACTCGACCCAACCTCGAGTTGGCCATTTTCTAGTTCATTCTAAATGTCATGTCCATGTTCAAGTTTCATGTCAAGTTCGTGTCTAGTTTCATGGCGAGTTTCATGTCAAGTTTCATGTTTTCACTTATGCCTATTATCAAGTTAATGATTCATATTCATAACCAATTCATGTTTCAAGTTCATAAGCATGTTTACGTGCCTTCTAGATGTCCAATACATACCAACTACCCAGAACCCAACTTAGGCGCATTCATATTAAACTTTCTCCAAGTCATAAATTATCATATATGTTTCTACTCCAAATTTTACATAATTAACATATGCCCAAGTCTTAGGTTACATGTCAGTTTTTACATATGCCCAATTCATACCAGATTTACATATGTTCAATTCATGTCGTTTTACATATGTCAAGATTCATGATTTTCATGTTTACAAAGCTATGCTCAATTTACATAGATCCAGTTTTATACCCAAAATTACATGTATAACATGTTTACACCAATTTACCCATAACGAGTTCTAGCCAAATTACATATATCAAGATCCATGTCATATTACATATATCAAAATCCATGTCAAATTATATATGCCAATCCCCATTCTTGCAATTACTCTTATAATGATAATACCCAAATATTCAATTTTTATGTTATGCCAACAATTCCACCAAACACATATATCCAAATAGGTATCATCCCAAGATTCCCCCGTATTCAATCGTATGCAAATCGCGGTTTAAGCCTAGATCCGAAATTGATCTAGGTTCATCAAAGAAAATAAATAGGGGAAGGTAGAATTTGTATAACAATAGGTATAGAGAGGAAACTGGCATAAAAACGTCATCTCAAGCATAAAAGATAGATCTTGAGAATAATATTAACATGAACTGATTTACAACAGGCTGAATAGATCATGAACTTGACAAAAGAATAAATATAGAAAAGCCCAAAACTCAAGATTCAAGAGGAAACAGAAATAAACTTGAACCGATGAACATTCTTACATCCAATTACACTTTATTCCATGGCCATATTATAATTAAGCATTTCAATCTAAAAAGTAACTAGAACTTACATTGATTGGCTAAGAGAGGACAAATCGATTCGTTGTCGCGTTGAAACGTCTAACTTGATTAATCTTCTGATTTGATTCAATATGGTTTAGGAGTCGTTGCTTGAAGCCGTTGAATCTTTACTTGAATCCTAACTAGATTTGAATCTCCTCTTGAAAGACTTGAACAGCATATCCTCGTCTCAGACTTATGTATTATTTTATTCATTTTCTCAGAGGCAGCATAAGGACAGAATGAAATGGTGTAGAGAGAATGAGGCGAGAGGCTGTTTATATAGGATTAGGCGGACGAACCTAGGCAAAAAACTAGACCAGGTACATCAGAATGCACCCAGGCCCAAAAGCAGATTCGGGGACCAGGTCGACACCCAAGTCGACTGCGAAGTCGACCTAGTCTTGGGGGTGTCGACTGCCCAGTCGACTCCCCAGTCGACCTGGGTGCTAGGCGGGAAAATTCCCGCCCAGTCTGTCTGGGTTTTGAAATTCGAATTTTGAACTTGAATTCGAGTTGTTTTGAACTCTGAAAATTCCTGAAACTTTGGAGGGTCATATCTCCCTCATACGGACTCCGATTCTCGCAAACTCGGACTCGTTTCGAAGGCGAATTTCGAGACAGACGCAATGGCGCAACCCAATGACTGTCGCCCCTAGCTAATTACCCTCATTTCGAACACAATGGGATATGCCACGTAGGCCAATTCGATCTGTTTTCGTCAAATTCAACATATAACTCTATATATTGAATTTGAACGCGCATTTCAAATTACTGGGGCCACATACGAACTCTAAAAATTTCCGAAAAATATTTTCTAGCTTCGTATTGGCGATACGGTCCTAACAAAACTAATTTCCTCGAATTCTGAGACCTTTTGAGAAATGGCCATTTTCCAGTCGATTAAAATCAACTAAAACTGGTCAAACGAATTTTCCTTTGCGACGTTCATATATTGATTCGAAAAGTTATGAAAATTGGAATCTAGCAATAACTTGACATAACGGATCCAACAAAAGTGGTTTCGTCAAAATCCGAGGTCGTTTGCATAATTTCCATTTCTAAGGGCCTGAATTCTATAGCGACTATTCAAAATTTTCAACTAGACATATCTTTTTATCCCCGCTATGAAATTTCAATTTTTCGGATTTGTTGGAAAGATATTCACCAATAGATTCAAATATTTTTGGTTTCACTAAAATCCGGTTTATTTTGAATCATGTACATCTATTTGAAGTTTGAAATTGAATTATTGAACTACCGCGCCATTTTCAATTCCTTTTATAAATATAAATAAATATTTATATTCTAGCATCGATTCAAACGAATATATACGTTCGAATTATATTCAAAATAAATTTCTCGTCATTATTATTTAAAATAATTCATTTTAAATAATCAAAATTCGCAAAAATTGCCAAAATAAAAAATTTAAATTGGCCCAGATTTTCGGGTTATTACACTATTACCCTAACAACCAAAGTCCGTTTCGATGCCCACCCTCATGCCATATTCGCCAATGACCTCTAAAGCAATATTTCTCATCTAAGTGAGAGCTGCTGGAGGACGGAGGCGGTTGATGTTTAGTGGCTCCGTTTCTCGGTGGTAGCGCTGTGAAGGAAGCATGGATTTTTGGGGTTTTTGAGAGCTATGGTTGATGAGGCAGGGCCGTATCTGCAAGGATAGAAGTGGTGTGGGATGGCGATTGACGAGGTGATGGTGATCGAGGTCCGACGTAAGCTGGTGACAGCGGTAGTGGGTTATTGGAAGAGTCGTGAGTTGTTTAGTGAACACAGAGGTAATGTCAAAATGGGAGAGTTCGTGAAATACAAAAGGTGCGATGTTGTGGAAGATTACGGTGAAGTCTGAAATTCATGGAGGTTGTTGGGTTCATTTGGATGGGAGCTTTTACAGGTGCTTGTAGTTTTGTATGGGGAAGAATAGAAAAAGGATGGTGGGAGTATCATAAGAGCGGTTTGGGTTTTGACTAACTGGAAGGGGATTGATTAAAAAGGGGAATACATGGAGGAGCAATTAACTGCAACAATGTTTAAAACATGATCAGAGGAAGGGGTTGGTGATGTTTAGCATTAGAGAACGTTGATCAATTGGAGGGGGAGTAAGCTGCGAATGGAAGGACTGGTTTATTCTTTAACTGGGATCAAAGAAGTTGTGCTAACAAATTTCATAAGGGTAATTATGAATTTACCAGTTAACTAATGATGAGTCCAAATGTGGGGAAGCCGGTTATCCATTTAGATCATATATATACGATCAAACCCTATTGGAGTTGTAATGGGTTTAGCTTGGCCTTAAGTGGAATATGGAGATGGAAAAGGTGCATTGGTACTTACTGACTGGTCAACTGAGAGACATAATGAAGGAAAAGTGGCCAAATGTTTCGTTCCCATTAAGCTGCAGTAAAGGGAATGTCGAGGTTATGAGTTTGAGTTCAAAATTCGGAATATAAAATAAAGTGTAATGGTTATAAAGGAATTTGGTAATGATTCAGAAAGGATAAATTCAAAGGTGAATTTGAAATTTGAATTAACCTGAAATGATAGATAAATTCCGAAGTTCATAATATAAATTGAATATAGATTATTCGAGAGAGAGAGAGTTATTTAGTGGAATTCGATTATATCGAATTTAGGGAGGTAGTTATTTTTACTTTCCATTTTGAATTTAATTATTTACTTATTAATTGAATTGATAAGTACAAGTTATATTTTTATGTACCAAATACTTGGAAAAAGTGATTATAACGCTATTGTTATAGTAAATGTTTTGTAAATCTAAATAGCAATGTTAATGCTACTGTTATAATAAATGTTCTATAAATCTAGACAGCGATTGTAACGCTATCATTAAGATAAATCTTTTATAAATCAAATATTTGGAAACAACGATTATAACGCTATCGTCATAATCGAGGTTTTTTGTAAAATAAGTGAATGCTTAGATTGAGTTCGAAAGTCGCGTAAGCGATGTTTCGTTTGAAGTTGTGAGCTTTGACTATTTCAAAGTTGAGAATGTTGTTCGGTTAAGGTCTGAAAGGTAATTATACCCCAACTTGATTGATTGCATGATTGACAGAGGAATAGTTAAGGTTTGGTGGTAAAGATTGGTTAGTGATAACATTAGTTAATGAATGATTAATGAGGCGAGTAATAATAATGATGTTTAATATAACATCAGTTTAATTTAAAGGATTTTGGAAACATTTTCCAGATATAAGTAGAGATGTTTTTTCTTAAAATAGAAAATGGTATGATTTGTTTAGTGAGAAGTTAAGAGATGGAAATTGGAAATGTTTTCCAATATTAATAACGTTCATTTTCTAAATGTAGGAAATAAGAAATGCGAAGAGATGGAAATATTTTTTGATATCAATAAGGTATATTTTCTGAATATAGAAAATGAGGATTCATGAATATTTAGAAATGTTTTCTAGCTGGAATAAGAGATATTTTCTCAAATAAAGAAACTAGGATATTAAGAATGTTTTTTCCAAGAATCGAGAGAGGAAAAAGAGATTTG
Source organism: Allium sativum (assembly GCA_030737875.1). Lineage (NCBI taxonomy): Eukaryota > Viridiplantae > Streptophyta > Magnoliopsida > Asparagales > Amaryllidaceae > Allium > Allium sativum. The sequence continues at coordinate 582,213,838 of CM060923.1, read as the reverse complement.
AAAGGACACGAAAGATAGGGACACAGGAATTGGAAACAATAATTTAATAAGAAATTAATTTAAAAGGGCTCATTGTTGTTTGATGCTCGATCGATACTGTTTCCATTTGGAAATAGGATCGTTGGTTGTATGGATGTTCCTTTGATAGTTAAATCCCCGAGTATCAAAGTTTTATTTTATTTTATACCTCCGTTGTCAATACGGAGAGACCGGTGTAACAATTCATATTTTCTGTGAACATAAAAATTAATAAATCTAAGAACACTTAATTTTTAGAAGAAAAATTAAGGGAAACGAGTTATGCCATTGCGTTCGTCTCGGAATTTGGCATGAGATAGAGTCCGAGTTTGTGTGAATCGGACTCTGTATGAAGAAGTTATGGAGGTTAGAAGATTTAAAGAATAAACAGAAAATAATAATTGAATAATAAATCCAGTTCAAAATTCGGACAGAACAGGCTGAGTAGGAAAATTCCCGCTCAGGGTGTCGACCCCCCAAGGGGAGTCGACATAGGTGTCGACCCCCCTATAGGGGAGTCGACATAGGTGTCGACCCCTCTGTAGGGATTCGACCCCTTTGAGATCTGCTTCCTGTGACGAATTTCTATTGTCTTGAGCTGATGTGGCCTTCTCTGATTGGCTAATGACTAATTTATGAGGTGTTGGTTCTTATGTGTCGTGCTATGAATGGATGGATGACACATCTCTTTGGTTTGATGGCTCTGATTTCTCCTAGACAAATCTAAAGGCTAGAATTAATCCTAGACATCTATACATACGTAGACAAACCAAGACCCTAACCTCATAATCCTAAGACTATGGTGTCCTCATGTTGTTCGTCTACAAGCTAGCCTAGCCTCCTTCATCTTCTCCTATCTAGAAAAATAAATCCAAACTAGTAATCGATTAGAAGAACTTCAAATCAAGTCTACATCAATGGATAGCTTTTCAAATTCAGAAATCAGATCCTAGAATACAAGATCCGTCCTTTTTCTATAAGTTTAGTTATTATTTAGATTTAAACATCTAATAGAAATCATGAATATAATAATCGAATCTAGAATGATGCCTAATTCTGATTCGTGCCTATCCTGTTGTCTATTATAAATTGCTTATGCCTATGAGACTATTGTGATTGATGTAATGGTACCTATCATGCTTATGAGACTGTTGGACTGACATAATAGAACCTATCATGCCTATGAGACTGTTGGACTGACATAATAGAACATATCATGCCTATGAGACTAATGGACTGACATAAATGAACCTATCATGCCTGTTAGACTTTTGTGATTGATAGGATGGAACTTTTCATGTTGTACAACCTATGCCTATGAGACTATTGTGATTTATCAAATGGGACTTATCATGTTGTACATTAAATTAGTAATTCTCTTAAGTCCAATTCTGTCTAATCTTTATACCTATGGTGTGAATTGCTTAGCTTGTCTACACATAGTGTTAGTGTACAACACTGAAACATGATTCTTGAATATGGTACATCTTTACATGCCTATTTTTCCTTATGTCAATTCTTATTCTCCTTCTCTATTTTTCCCCTTTTTACTTTCTTTTGTGAATACTAAGTTCGTTCGGAACTTAGATTGAATCTCGTTGTACGTGTGATTATAACGCGGGGAAAATTGGGTATAATTTAATTTAGAAAATTTTGGGCATAGCTTGGGAATGTGGCATAAACTTGTATTTACTAGACCTGTGGAAAATTTGACACATAGATTTGGACACATATGACAAATATGTAAATTGGCTAAAGATAAACATGCCTAACCCGAGGTTAGATTGAGTTGCGGTGTAAGACTGCCCGGAACCACCCGACACATCCAACAACCGCAACAATATAGATCTAGTGTGAAAGATTAGCACATTAAGCCCCAAAAACCCGAGGTTAGATTGAGTTGCGGTGTAAGACTGCTAGGAACCGCCCGGCACAACCAACTACCGTAATAATATAGATCTAATGTGAGAGGTTGGTGCTTTAATGAATGAATTAAAGCTAAGGAACAGACAGACTAAGAATGGTAGGGTTAAGTTAATTAAAGCAACACTTAACCAATACAACATGTTAGTTAAACAGATGGGTAGGGTCAGGTAAATTTGAGAGCACTTAACCGTTATAACATGTTGATTAGAAAACCCTAGTAATGGGGACCCATTTCAGCAGTAACCCACATAGATGTATCACGGTACCCTGAACTAGGCAGGATGGGTCACGATTAATGGGCTGATTATAAGAGGTCAAAATAGCGGCAGGTGGTGCAGTAGTGTAGTTCTGACAGAGTATGGGCATGCACGTACTCTGGAGTGGAAAAGTAGGCACTAGGCATCAGTAGTATACACTATGCATCTTGAATCGTGTCGGGTTGCCATCATGGGAATTGATACACCCTGTGATTGGGGCCAGCACAGGTATCTACATACGAGTGGGGCCGAACGACACAAGTAAGAAATGCATGCGAGTAGAAGCCGATCGGGAAAGGGATCACTTTGTTATGAACGCATGTTGGTAGTTGAAACATTCATTAGTAAGGTGTAGAGAAATGGAAATGAGTGTGATAGTATATTCAGTTTATCTTATCTTATGTTATCTTATTTCTATGGTATTGTCCTATGTTCAGTTTATTCATGTCATGATCCTTTTACTTGTTTACATGCTAAATAATCACTTGACTTACCAGACTTATGTCTGAACTATTTTCTTTCGCCTTCTTTTCTTCCATTCCCCCCCAGGTCCGCAGGGAGGGAATACTTCAGCTTAGTGCAGACCTTTTCCAGTTTGAAGAGAGTAGACGTATTTCTTTGATTCTCTCTTCTTGGGCTATGGCTGTGGTTACACTTTTATTGGGGATTTATGTTGCTTTACTACTGTTTATGCTTCTTTATGTACTTGAAGTTTTAAATCAAGACAGATGTTTCATTGTAATAATTTAGAAGTTGGGTTTTGAGACAATGCTTGTAATGTTTTGACTGAACCACACTATTTATGAAATGATTTCAGTTTTCCGCTGTTTATATGTCTGTCTTATAAACTATCTGTGCCTTTTACCTAAAATGCTTCACCAAAGTTAATGCATTCCCTTTGTGAGTGACCTTAACGGATGTGGGGTGTTTCACTTGGTATCAGAGCGATGGTTTACTAGATCATCTAAAAGTTTTTGAAAACTATTTTTCAAGGAGAAGTTTAAAGAAGCATTTTCAAGAAAAGTGTTGTTTTATTTTAAAGGCATAATCCCTAAATCCATATGCATTATCTTTTTATCCTTTGTTTTGAACCTTTTCTTTTTGTTTCAGCATGTCTGGGGATCTTAATCTTCCCGAGGGCGTACTGATACCTAGCTAATTCAGAAGGAATCTGGAGGCTAGGGCTAATGACGCAGGCCCAGGAGACGTTCCTCCTCCCCCAGCTGCAACCGTTACTCCTCCTCCTCCTCCGCGGGTTAATGCTTTCTCGAAGATATGTAGGAACTTCCGAGCTATGGGTGGAAAGAACTTTAATGGGACTGAGTCATTTGTGGAAGCAAGAAACTGGCTCAAGGAAACAGAAGATTTGTTTGTTATCTTTGAAATAGATGATAGGCAGAAGATACAATTGGCTGTAAGGTTACTTGAGGACGAAGCCTCTTACTGGTGGGAAGTTACTAATGCGGATAGACCAGTTGAAACTTGGGAGGATTTCAGAAGGAGATTTGAAATGAAGTTCCTCTCGCAAGCTGAGCGAAGCCTACAGATGGAGAAGTTCTTAGCACTCAAATAGGGAAACCTATCGGTTAAGGAATATGTCAACCAATTCAACCAGCTGGCTAGATTCGGACTGGAGTTGGTGAACACTCCACATAAAAAGGCTCTCCGTTTTGTGAAAGGGTTGAATGAACTGCTGCACAGCCTAGCTATGTCACATACACCAATGGGTGTGACTTTTGAGAGACTGGTGGACATGGCACTACTACAGGAGGAAGACAAGGGTAGCAAGAAAGAGGCGAAGGTGGAAGAAGCTCTAGACAAGAAAGTGGAGGGATCACAACATAAGAAGATGGATTCCAAGAAAGGCGGAAAAGAATAACAAACCCTTGACAAGAGGAAGTGTAAATTTTGTTTCAATGCGGCAAGACAGGACATATGGCTAAGGATTACCCAAAAAGGCAAGGGCAAGGGCAGAGGACTGGATCCATTTCAGTAGGATATATTCACGCTCTCATGACACCTCCGCAAGAAAGAGGTAGAAATACTTTTGTTGAGAGTTTAGTTTATCTTTCTGATCATCCAGTTCGTACTCTTTTTGATTCTGGCGCATCGCACTCTTTTATATCTACTGCTTTAGTTGAATCTCTACACCTAAATACCTGTATAGTAGAAGATCCCATGGTTGTTTCAAATCCAATTGGCGGCTCAGCTTATTTATCAATGATTTGTTTGGATTTGGAAATTTCTATACTAAGTGTTGGGTTTAGATGTAATGCTTATGTTTTGGGTTTCACGAGCTATGGGTTAATTCTAGGCATGGATTGGTTATCCAGTAATGGTTTCATCCTCGACTGTGAAAAGAGAGTGGTTAGACTTATGACTTGCCTCGGTAACACTCTCGAAATCTCTTGTAATCCCATGAATTTTGTTATGCTTAGTTACCTAGAATCTCTTGATGCGTCTGTTGAAAACTTGCAATCTATTAGAGTGGTCCATGAAAACTCGGATGACTTTGAAGAGGTAAAGGGTTTACCTCTGAAGCGAGAGATAAACTTCCGCATATACCTTGTTGATAACGCAAAACCTGTTGCTTTACCCATTAGACACATGGCTCCAAGGGAAAGGAAAGACCTCAACAAGCAAGTTAAAGAGTTGCTTGAAAAGGGGTTCATAAGGCGGAGTATTTCTGAATGGAGTGCTCCGATGGTGTTGACAACCAGTGGTTCACTTCGTCTGTGCGTGGACTATAGGGAGCTAAACAAATTAACCAAGAAGAATAGGCACCTAGTTCCTAAAATAGACGACTTGTTCGACCAGCTCGTAGGTGCCTCAGTTTTCTCCCAACTAGATCTGGCCACCGGATTTCATCAGCTAAGAGTGGCTGAGGACAGCATAGATAAGACTGCACTCAGGACCCCAGATGGTTTCTTCGAATGGCTTGTCATGCCTTTCGGCTTGACAAACGCACCTTCCTACTTCGTAGACTTGATGAGTAGGGTATTCAGAGAGTTCCTTAATAAATTTGTAGTGGTCATCGTGGACGACATTTTGATTTTCTAAAAAAGTGAGGAAGAACATGTTTTGCATTTAAGGGAAGTTATGGATACTCTTTGTGCACATCAGCTGAAAGCAAAATTCTACGAATGCCATTTTTGGAGAGATGAAGTAAGGTTTCTTGGACATGTAGTGTCCAAAGAGGGGATAGTTGTGGATCCCGCAAAAGTAGTTGCGGTGCAGGATTGGAAGATCCCACGGAATGCAACCGAAGTAAGAAGTTTTATTGGGCTGGCAGGCTTTTGCAGCAAGTTCATTAAGGAATTTGCGGAGATCTCAACCCCACTTACTAGGTTGACAAAATAGAACCTAACTTTTGCTTGGGATTTGGATTGCGATGTTGCTTTCCAACGATTGAAAAGGGCTCTAACAACAGCCCCAGTTCTGACGTTGCCTGATGGGAGTAAGATGTTTACAGTGTACACAAACGCATGCAGTACAGGATTGGGCGCTATCTTGATGCAAGAGGGCAGAGTAGTTTTTTATGGAGGAAGGCAGTTGAAGGTACATGAGAAAAACTACCCAACTCATGATTTAGAACTAGCTACCATTGTTTTCGCTCTTAAGTCATGGCGTCATTACCTGCTAAGAGAAAGGTTTGAATTGTTTACTAAACATAAATCGTAAAAGTACCTTTTCTTATAGAAAGATCTTAACTTAAGACAACAAAGATGGATGGAATTTCTTGCCTCATACGATTTTGAGATTGCTTATACCCCTGGCAAGGGCAATGTGGTAGCAGACGCCTTAAGTAGGAAAAAGCTGACCTTAAGTCCTCTCTTTGTAGAAAGACAAAGCTTGGAGTACATTAGCAAACTTTGACTTTAGACCCTCCTTTGAATTTGTACATGGTTTGTTAGCATCGCTAGAGGTGCGGCCTACTCTTTTGGACTCAATAGGAACCGCGCAACGTGAAGACCCTCAGCTAGTTGATGTAATGGATAAGCTAATTAGAGGTGAGACTTCTAGTCACCTCAATAGATACTCCATTGATGACAAGGGTTGGTTAAGACAGGATGGAAGACTATGCGTCTCACAAGCAAGGGATTTGGTGAAGACCGTTCTCGAAGAGGCACACCATTCTAAGTTGACCATACACCCAGGCGGGGACAAGATGTATAAAAACATAAAAAGGGTTTTCTTCTAGAATGGCATGAAGAAGGATGTAACTGAGTTTGTCTCTAAATGCTTGATATGCCAGCAAGTCAAGGCAGAACAGAAGAAGCCTGGTGGTCTGCTTCATCCTCTAGAGGTCCCACAGTGGAAATGGGATAGCATTTCGATGGACTTTATTGATGGGTTGCCTAGATCAAGAAGGGGCAATACCAGTATTTGGGTAATAGTGGACAGGCTCACTAAAAGCGCTCACTTTATACCTGTTAAGAGCAGGAGGACTGCCTCATCGTTAGCATCCATTTGTCTTAAAGAGGTAGTTCGACTGCATGGAATACCCTCCAGCATAGTAAGTGATCAAGACCCTATGTTTACGAGTGAGTTTTGGAAGAGTTTGCAAGAGGCTGTAGGCACACAACTATGCTTAAGCACTGCTTATCACCCTCAAATCGACGGTCAGACAGAAAGGGTGAACAGAGTATTAGAAGATCTCTTGAGATTGGGCATTCTTGATTTTGGAGGAACATGGGAGGATCACCTTCCTTTGGTGGAGTTCGCCTACAACAATAGCTACCAAGCCACCATCGGCATGGCACCGTTTGAGGCTTTATATGGAAGACCATGTCGATCACCAACTTGTTAGTGGGAGTCTACAGACAAGCTCGTACTTGGGCCTGACATGATCAGAGAAACATCAGAGAAGGTGGACTTGATACGAAGACGAATGAAGACCTCACAAGATAAACATAAGTCCTATGCTGATAAAAGAAGGACCGACCTTGAGTTTGACGTTGGGGACAGAGTTTTTCTTAAAATATCACCTTTAAGGAATGTCGTTCTCTTTGGGCCCGTAGGAAAATTGGTACCAAGATTTGTAGGGCCATTTCCTATCATTGAGAGGGTCGGGAAGATAGCTTATAAAGTAGAGTTGCCCAAAAGATTGGCTGGAGTACATAATGTCTTTCATGTCTCTCACCTACGAAAGTGCTTACATGAGTCTGCGGAAGTTGTGGAACCAAGCATACTAAAGGAAATACAGGTGGAACGAGAAGCAACGGTGAGGAGAGTTCCAACTCGTATCTTGGGTACAGAAGTTAAAAAGCTACGCAATCATGAGGTCAAGCTAGTTAAAGTACATTGGAGTGATGCTGAGGAAGATGCGACATGGGAGACTGAGGACGAGATACCTGCAACCTACCCTTATCTTTTTGAGGGTACATTCTTGATCTCTTTATCTATAAGTTTATGCATGCTTGCATCTATCTTTTAAGTATATCTCCTCGGTCCTATTCTTAACCCTTTGGTAGAAACCAATGGATGTAAACATGTACTTGAAACATGTTATGGTTGAAGGTTGCAAGTGGTTGCTAGTGGTTGCTCGTTGATGCATATATACACACACTAGGTACTAGATCGGATCAGTCACTTTCATATTGCATATGCATATATGTATTTATATATGCATTGAAACTTGATGTGTTATCATGCGGACGTTGCATTTGTATGAATGATTGTGCACTCATGTAGAAGTTACAAAATATGATTAGGAATAATTGCATACATGATGGAATCATAGCACCGACATGATTCGCATCAAGCAGGTCAACTAAATCAGTAGACAACCTGATTTTGCATTAGATAAGGACATATACACACACTATGCATATGATCATGAAAACATTAGAAAAACTTTTAAGGACAATGGATGTCTGTGATTGATGGTTGAGTAGATGGATGTTGGATGTTAGGATACATACTTCTTAACTTAGAGATTTCGGCGACGAAATCCTTTAAGGAGGAGAAAATGTAACACCCCATATTTTCTGTGAAGATAAAAATTAATAAATACAGGAACAGTTAATTTTTAGAAGAATAATTAAGGGAAACAGGTTACGCCATTGCGTTCGTCTCGGATACTGCTTGAGATAGAGTCCGAATTTGCGTGAATCAAACTCCGTATGAAGAAGTTATGGAGGTTAGAAGATTTCAAGAATAAACAGAAAATAATAATTAAATAATAAATCCAGTTCAAAATTCAAAATTCGGACAGAACAGGATGAGCAAGAAAATTCCCGCTCAGGGTGTCGACCCCCGAGGGGAGTCGACATAGGTGTCAACCCCTTGTAGGGGAGTCGACATAGGTGTCGACCCCCCGTATGGAGTCAACCCCTTTGAGATATGCTTCTTGTGATGAATTTCTATAGTCCTAAGCTGATGTGGCCTTCTTTGATTGGCTAATGACTAATTTCTGAGGTGTTAAGGCTTATGTATCGTGCTATGATTGGCTGGATGAAACATCTCTTTGGTTTGATGGTTCTGATTTCTCCTAGACTAATCTAAAGGCTAGAATTAATCCTAGACATCTATATATACGTAGCCAAATCTAGACCCTAACCTCATAACCCTAAGACTATGGTGTCGTCATGTTGTTCTTCTACAAGCTAGCCTAGCCTCCTTTATCTTCTCCAAACAAGAAAAATAAATCCAAACTAGTAATCGATTAGAAGAACTTCAAATCAGACGTTTACATCAAAGGATAGCTTTTCAAATTCAGAAATCAGATCCCAGAATACAAGATCCATCCTTTTTTTGTAAGTTTAGTTATTATTTAGATTGAAACATCTAATAGAAATCATGACTGTAATAATCGGATCTAGAACGATGCTGAATTCTAATTCGTGTTTATCCTTTTGTCCAATCTAAATTTCTTATGCCTATGAGACTACTGTGATTGATGTAATGGCACCTATCATGCCTATGAGACTGTTGAACTGACATAATAGAACCTATCATGCCTATGAGACTATTGGACAGACATAATAGAATCTATCATGCCTATGAGACTGTTGGACTGACATAAATGAACCTATAATGCATGTTAGACTTTTGTGATTGATAGGATGGAACTTTTCATGTTGTACAACCTATGCCTATGATATTATTGTGATTTATCAAATGGGACTTATCATGTTGTACATTAAATTAGTAATTCTCTTAAGTCCAATTCTATCTAATCTTTATACCTATTGTGTGAATTGCTTAGCTTGTCTACATATAGTGTTAATGTACAACATTGAAACATGATTCTTGAATTTGGTACATCTTTACATGCCTATTTTTCCTTATGTCAATTCTTATGCTCCTTCTCTATTTTTCCCCTTTTTACATGCTTTTGTGAATACAAAGTTCAATCGGAACTTAGATTGAAACTCGTTGTACGTATGATTATAACGCGTGGAAAATTGGGTATAATTTAGTTTAAGTAAATTTTGGGCATAGATTGGGAATGTGGCATAAACTTGTATTTACTAGACTTGTGAAAAATTTGACACATAGATTTGGACACATAAGACAAATATGTAAATTGGCTAAAGATGAACATGCCTAACCCGAGATTAGATTGTGTTGAGATATAAGACTGCCCGAAACCACCCAGCACATCTAGAAACCGCAACAACATAGATCTAATGTGAGAGGTTAGCGCATTAAGCCCCAAAAACCCGAGGTTACATTGAGTTGCGGTGTAAGACTACCCGGAACCGCCCGGCACATCCAGCGACCGTAACAATATAGATCTAATGTGAGAGGTTGGTGCTTTAATGAATGAATTAAAGCTAAGGAGCATACAGACTAAGAATGGTAGGGTTAAGTTAATTAAAGCAACACTTAACCAATACAACATGTTAGTTAAACAGATGGGTGGGCTTAGGTAAATTTGAGAGCACTTAACCATTATAACATGTTGATTAGAAAACCCTAGTAACGAGGACCCATTTCAGCAGTAACCCACATAGATGTATCACGGTACCTGAACTAGGTAGGGTGGGGCACGATTACTTGGCCGATTATAAGCGATCAAAATAGCGGCAGGTGGTGCAGCAGTGTAGTTCCGACGGAGTATGGGCATGCACGTACTCCGGAGTGGAAAAGCAGGCATTGGGCATCAGTAGTATACATTGTGCATCTTGAATCATATCAGGTTGCCATCATGGGAATTGATATACCCCATGATTGGGGTCAGCACATGTATCTACATACGAGCGGGGCCGAACGACACAAGTAAGAAATGCATGCGAGTAGAAGCCGGTCGGGAAAGGGATCACTTTGTTATGAACACATGATGGTAGTTGAAACATTCGTTAGTGAGGTGCAGAGAATTGGAAATGAGTGCGATAGAATATTCAGTTGTTCTTATGTTATCTTATTTCTATGGTATTGTCCTATATTCAGTTTATTCATGTCATGATCCTTTTACTTGTTTACATGCTGAATAATCACTGGACTTACCGGACTTATGTCTAACCAATTTTCTTTCGCCTTCTTTTATTCCATTCCCCTTTCCTCCCCCCCCCCCCCCGGGGGGGTCCGCAGAGAGGGAATACTTCAGCTTTGTCTAGAGCTTTTCTAGTTTGAAACGTGTAGATGTATTGCTTGGATTCTCTCTTCTTGGGCTATGGCTTTGGTTACACTTTTATTGGGGATTTATGCTGCTTTACTACTATTTTATGCTTCTTTATGTACTTGGAGTTTTAAATCAAGATAGATGATTCATTGTAATAATTTAGAAGTTGAGTTTTGAGACAATGCTTGTAGTGTTTTGACTGAACTACGCTAATTCTGAAATTATTTCCGTTTTCCGCTGTTTATATGTCTGTCTTATAAATTATCTATGGCTTTTACCTAAAATGCTTTACCAAAGTTAATGCATTCCCTTTGTGAGTGACCTTAACGGAGGTGGGGTGTTTCAACCGGGATCAGGTTATTACCTGAAAACCACTCCGTATTGGCATAAACATTACGAATCAACTTATGCTGAAGATATATGAAGACTGAGTTAAGTGCAAGGGCTATTCTATTAATCCTAGGTAAAAAATTGCCCAAGATGGATTGATAGAATGGTGCCTTCGGTTTGTCCAGTCCCAGAACAATGTATATGGACAAATGTCTGACGATGTGACATTCAAAGTAAAAGATGACAAGATGTTCTGAAAGATAATCGTGACCTCAAGCCTCATCACCCGGGAAATGACAGAAATCGAGCAGGCAGCATGGCCATGTGTGTCATTCCTATTAGGGGTATTATCACCTGATCTAGAGAAATTTCATTTGTTTCTTATTCTATTCACTGTTGTATGCTTTCGGTAACGGTTGCTGATCATAGCCGTTAGTGATAATATGTTCGATACACTCAAGTTAAATGAGTGGTCAGCCATGTGTGGGCCGGGTTGCAAGACGTTCTTGTTGAACCCAGTGTATTCCCCTCTAGAGATACACTATCGGAAGATGGTTCCATACCTTGTCATGTTCGAAATCCAATCTCCAATAAGCGCCCTGCGATTTTTGATTTTATATTATATATGGAGTGTGAGATGCAAGCGTTCCGCTAAATCTATTTATTTGATTTAGACACTATTATAATACCACTGGATGATGATATTAAAAATATTTTTGGTTATCATAAGGTAAAAACAATCCGTGTTTATGCGTGGATCGGTCTTACGATTATCATTTCTTTCGAAATGATTTTTGAAAGTTAAACAAATGGTTGGAGTTTACTCACACCAGTCCCATGACTGACCCAAAGTTTATTTTGTTTGGTTTTACCCTAAACTCCTGGGTTCCCAAATTTGTACGGGCAGTAAAGTAGTCAGGATTTTACAGATTCACTTGGAGGAGCTTGAAGCCGGAGGCTTCATCAGTTAGCTATAGACTATCATATTTTCCGATGTGTACTATGTTTTATCTAGAAATAGGTGTTATAACTGTCCTGGAAATAACTGTTGTGCTCTGATGATGGTATGTATATACACTTACTGATTTGTATTTCAAAAGTTATGTTATATAATATATTATTCGTTCCGTTGTGAGATCTGTGTACTTCATTTTCCTCTATTCTAATTTCTCTTCCTTTCTGTTTCTCATCCTTTAACTTCTTTCTATTAATGATTCGTATTTCTGTGCAATTTGGGTTGGACGTGTGGTGTAATTGGTCGACTCAATGAGTATAGAAATTTGGGCCATTAAAGTCGGTATTAGAGTTGAAGGTTGAGTAGTAACCTTGGCTTTGTGGCGTAACTCAATAGAGATGGGGTTAGTGATACCCTAGATTGAGATTGAGTGTATATGTATATGAGCGCGTATTTGTGGATTGTTAGAAAAATTGTTTTATATTGTGTTGGTTGGTTCGTTGAGTGGTTTATGAATTTTGGTCAATACAGGATGTACAACTGTATCGATAGATGTTTCTAAACTCTCGAACAAAGCAATTCGATACTATATTGTTTTAAAATGGGTAAACGAAATAATTTTTCCCAAAATTTATTTTGATATAAAAAGAATAATTTTTGGAGTATTATAATATATGAATGTGCTGATTGTTATTACAATCAAATGAAGTTATGAAATATTGAAATTGTTATATATATAACCAAATATAATTTATATTTGGATAATGTGCACAAATAAAACCAAGACCGAGTTCAAACCAGAATTTAAATTTAAATCCCGGATGTTTAGAAAATATTTTCTAAAATATTATAAAGTAATATAATATTACTTTATCGTATTTTTGGGTAAGAATGGTTTAAATAGGTTTTTAAAGGTATTAAGCACTGGAACTACTTCAGTGACGAGAAAATAATTATGATAATGGATCGCGACATTATCAGTATTCATTTTCAAGTTTCTGAGTGATGGATTACTTCCATAGTAATTTGGGAATGAAAATTTTGTTTGAAAATGATAAGATGTTTTAGAAATTCAAATGTTTTGAATTGAGTTGATTATAAATATATATGATTTCAAACTAATTTGAAATAAAACCTAGAAGTTTGAATTTCGAAATTAAAATTTTATTTGTGTAGGTTGAATAGATTAAAATGGTAAAAATGTATCAAATGAATTGAAATTTAACTTATGTTGAGTTAAATAAAATTGGATTGGATTAAAAATAATTTCAAATGAAATTAAATAAATAGAAATGTTGAGATTCGAAATATTAATATGAATTCAACTTATGAATAAGCAAGTTGAATATATATTGGATGTTGTTAATTGAAATTAAATTGTGATAAATTTGGATTTAAGTATAGTAAGTGGACTTAAATAGAAATCAGATTTGAAATTAAAGAATGGAAGAGAATTAATCAGAAGTTGATTAGAGTGTTAAAAACTCGAAGTTGGATTGATTTGAAACCAACTGGGAATGGATATATGTATGCTGAGCAGATATTGAATGGAAGCAAATGCAAGAGATAGAATTATGCCCAACAAAAGGTGCATTTTTACAATATTTGATGGTTTTATGAACCTATTGGGCAAGCCGCTTGGCTTTTTGATTTTCTTTTGGGCTGGAGATGCCTGGATAGGCAAGTTATGGTTGTATTTATTGAGCGGTATAAAGGAGATGCTGCCGAAATTTTATGGAATTTAAGGTGTTAGAAATTTTTTAGAAATTTTGAAAATTATCGTTAGCAAGGATAAATTAACATTTAAATTAAAATAATTTAGTTTAGTTAAAATTGAAGTTAAGAAGTTAAACAAATGATTTTTAGCTTAGTCAATACGGTTGGTAGCACTCTATCTACCTTAGCAATTTCAGGGACGAAATTCTTTTATGGGATATGACCCAGATTTTTCGCTGTTAATATTAAAACATTTAGATTGATTTTAAATGTTGTGTCGGTAACATAGAATGATTTTTATAAGGAATATATTTATTAAAAACAAAGTTGAATGGATAATTTATAATTAAACTAAAAACGTGCTCATAACGCTGCGGCAGTTCGTAATATTCCGTTTTAAACTTCAATTGAATATACAGGATTCAATATAAGTCGGATTTCATTGAAATAAGAAATGTTCGAATTTGTAGAACTATATCTTTTCAATGAAAGTGCAAAATCGAGATTTCGTCTTATAGTTTGTAAATTATGTCTAAATCAAAATTTTCAAAAAGTTGTTGTAGAATCGTGTACAAGCCATAACGGTTTATTTAATATAATTAAATATTGTTTTCGAATTTGGACAATATTTTTGACACGTAGTCACAATTTAATTTATAAAATTTCTCTGTAAAATTTATTTTAAAAAATAAACAACTTTTTATTTGAAGTATTTTACGTCCTATATCAGCGTTTTGGGATATAACAATATAAGTTAACTTGTCTATATTATTATATTTCTGGAATCATTGCGCATTGCTCCAAATAACAGTATTTTTATTTTAGTCTATGCTCTGATATATGCAAACACGGATAAATAGGACCATATTTATTTAAGAAAAAACCTAAAATTTTCAGGTAATTCTCTTGCACATCCATATACTGTTGTGACATACATTCATACGTCGGAAATGAACTCCAGAACGTTATTGTATGCTACATGTTGACAATTCGCATTCTTAACGTCACCTATGTCAACTTTCCACTATTTAGAAATATGGTGATTGATTCACTACCATTGTAATTAGCATTAAAGATGTGAGTCAATGAGTATGGGTCTTAATTAAACAACGAAAAGGAGAGGATGTTTTGTATGGCATAGTCTATGCAAAATCAAGCTTCACCATTTGCTTGTTTACAAACTAAAACCCTTAAGGAGAATGACATACGTGGGTAAGTGTAAATAAACGTTCATACAGTGTATCATATGAATGTTTAGTAAACTTTGCATTTGTACCTAGATATATATATATATATATATAATACAAATATAAAATATTACTACTTTTCTCTGTACGCCTCGCCACGTTTTCCAAACAGTGTGCCATCCAAGTTTTCCATTTGATAGTGTGCGCTCCAAGTAATTTAATTCCGTAACCACCAAGCAATCTTATTCCGTGACTATCAAGCTATCTTACCCTTTAAAATATTGTCTTATCCTTTCTATCAGAAAAAAAGAGAGACCACTGTCTTTGTTGTTTATAAAATCCCAATATCATTGTTCATTCGAAGGAACAAAAATGAATGGCTGTAACCCTCATAACCAAAGTCCGTTTCGATGCCCACCCTCATGCCATATTTGACAATGACCTCTGAAGCAATATTGCTCATCTAAGTGAGAGCTGCTGGTGGCCGGAGGCGGTTGATGTTTGGTGGCTCGGTTTCTCGGTGGTGGTGCTGCGAAGGAAGCTTGGATTTTCAGGGTTTTCGAGAGCTGTAGTTAATGAGGCAGGGCCGGATCTGCGGGGATAGAAGCAGTGTGGGACGGCGATTGACGAGGTGATAGTGATCGAGGTCCAGCGTATGCTGGTGACAGCGGTAGTGGGTTATTGGAAGAGTCATGAGTTGTTTAGTGAACACAACGTTAATGTCAAAATGAGAGAGTTCGTGAAATACAAAAGGTGCAATGTTGTGGATGATTAAGGTAAAGTCTGAAATTCATGGAGGGTGTTGGGTTCATTTGGATGGGGAGCTTTTACAGGTGCTTGCAGTTTTGTATGGGGAAGAATAGAAAAAGGATGGTGGGAGTATTATAGGAGCGGTTTCAGTTTTGACTAACTGGAAGGGAATTGATTAAAAATGGGAATATATGGAGGAGCAATTAGCTGCAACAATTTTTTAAACATGATCAGAGGAAGGGGTTGGTGATGTTTAGCATTGGAAAACGTTGATCAATTGGAGGGGGAGTAAGCTGCGAATGGAAGGATTGGGTAGTCTTTTTTTTCTTTAACTGGGAATAAAGAAGTTGTGTGAACAAATTTCATAAGGTTAATTATGAATTTACTAGTTAAATAATGATGAGTCCAAATGTAGGGAAGCTGGTTCTCCATTTAGATCGTATATACATGATCAAACCCTATTGGAGTTGTAATGGGTTTAGCTTAGACTTAAGTGGAATATGGAGATAGAAAAGGTGCACTGGTACTTACTGACTTGTCAGCTGAGAGACATAATGAAGGAAAAGTGGCCAAATGTTTCGTTCCCATTTAGCTATAGCAAAGGGAATGTCGGGGTTAAGGGTAAGTAAGATTTTAAAAATTGGTTAAAGGATTGGTCAATGGACACATTGGTAGTAAATGGTCAGCGTAGCAAAGGGATTTCACCCTCAAGTAAACAATGTAATTAAGGAAGGTTGATTATTTATTAATAATGGTAATTAAGTAAAATGGGAAAATATAAAGTTGAATATCATGGCAATAAGAGATGTCATGCAACTAGAAATGGAGAAGATGACTAACCAGCCGTGATTAATTTAATTTGAGAAAGGTAATTTGTTAAGTTAAAGTCAATCAAGGAATTAAATTATTAATTAAAATCGTGAATGGTTATAATTATGTAACTTGGCCATATGTTAATAGATTTAGACGAAAACGGTCACATTGGAATCGTAGCACCAAAATTTACGTTGTGGAGCCACTATAGCTGAGAGCGGACAAAATTGTGATAAAATCAACGCCTGTTTGATTTTAAACGAAACAAAAGCAGAACCGTCAACTGCGAACCAAGGTGAGTAAACTCACTAACTTAGATTCGTTTATATTTTTATAAACGAGTTTTAAATTTATTTATAGTAATTTTATACTGTGTGATGATTGTTTCGATGAATGGTTGATAAAATTGGTTGAAATGGCTAATTTAGTTATAGCGTTGATCGGTTATTAGATTAGTTTTTTCTTATTGATGTGAAATTAATATTATTGATGTTGATTAACATCTTTGGATGTAGGAAAACAGGTTGGAGGTATCCAACTGGATTCCTCAACACTTATATTATTGTTTTTAATTTACTGTGATTGATTACGCTATGTTGAATTACTCTAGCCTTAGAATTTTGGTATTTAAATACTGTAAAATATTTTCGAATAAAAAATGAAACTTGAGATATAAAAAGGAAATATGTTTTTCCAAAAATTGAAATGTAATTTAGAATGGTGTTAAAAAGTAGAAACTTGTTTTATTAAAATAAGAAGTTGATTATAAACGATGTTTATAAATTTAGTAAAGATTTAACATTGGATAAATTGGAATACAAATTCAAGTTGAGTTTATGCAGAAAAGTGGGAATTGGTTTTGAAACCATTAATTTTAATTGGGTTTCAACTTATCGGTTATAAAGGAAATTGGGAAAGAGATTATAAATGAATAGAATATAAAAATGAGATTTCTACGAATTATTATAAATAGACGTCATACATGGAAATTAGATTTGAGATGTTATATACAAATATAAAATCAAACGGATTTGATTATATATAAAAGAAATATTCAAAATTAAAGTGAATAATGGTTTAAAGGAAATATTTTGCAAATGAAATATCTCTAAAGGAAATTTAGATTTGAAATATGAATTCAGATTGGAAATTGAATGAAAAAGGGAAATGAGTAATCGTTTTAAAAGAAAACGATGAGTTTTAGTTCATAATTCGGAATATAAAGCAAAGTGTGATGGTTATAAAGGAATTTAGTAATGATTTGGAAAGGATAAATTCAAAGGTGAATTTGGAATTTGAGTTAACCTGAAATGCTAGATATATTCCAAGTTCAGAATATAAATCGAATATAGATTATTCGAGAGAGAGTTATTTAGTGCAATTCGATTATATCAAATTTAGGGAAGTAGTTATTTTTATTTTTCGTTTTGAATTTAATTACTTATTTATTTATTTATTAATTGAATTAATAAGTACAAGTTATATTTTTATGTACCAAATGCTTGGAAACAACGATTATAATGCTACTGTTATAGTGAATGTTTTGTAGATCTAAACCACGATGTTAACGCTACTGTTATAATAAATGTTCTATAAATCTAGACAGCGATTGTAACACTATCATTAAAATAAATGTTTTCTAAATCAAATATTTGGAAACAACGATTATAACACTACCGTTATAATCGAGGTATTTTGTAAAAGAAGTGGATGCTTAGATTGAATCCAAAAGTTGCGTAAGCGATGTTTTCTTTGAAGTTGTGAGCTTCGACCATTTCAAATTTGAGAATGTTTTTCAGTTAAGGTCTGAGAGGTAATTGTACCCCAACTAGATTGACTGCATGATTGACAGAGGAATAGTTAAGGTTCAGTAGTAAAGATTGGTTAGTGATACCGTTAGTTAATGAATGATAAATGAGGCGAGTAATAATAATGATGTTTTATATAACATCAGTTTAATTTAAAGGATTTTGGAAACGTTTTCCAAATATAGTTAGAGATGTTTTTCTAAAAATAGAAAATCGTATGATTTGCTTAATGAGAAGTTAAGAGATGGAAATTGGAAATGTTTTCCAATATTAATAACGTACATTTTATAAATGTAGGAAATAAGAAATGTGAAGAGATGGGAATATTTTCCGATATTAATAAGGTATATTTTCTAAATATAGAAAATGAGTATTCGTGAATATTTAGAAATGTTTTCTAACTGGAATAAGAGATATTTTCTCGAATAAAGAAACTAGAATATTAAGAATGTTTTTCCAAGAATCGAGAGAGGCAATAAAGCTTTGAAAGGACACGAAAGATAGGGAAATAGGAATTGGAAATAATAATTTAATAAGAAATTAATTTAAAAGGGCCTTGTGTTGTTTGATTCTTGATCGATAGAATTTCCATTTGGAAATACGATCGTTGGTTGTATGGATGTTCCTTTGATAGTTAAATCACCGACTATCAAAGTTTTATTTTATTTTATACCTCACTTGTCAATACGGAGAGACCGGGGTCGGTTTATTACCGGAAAATCACTCCGTATTGGCATAAGTGTTACGAATCAACTGATGCTGAAGTAATATGAAGATAGAGTTAAGTGCAAGGGCTATTCTATTAATCCTAGGTAAAAAATTGCCCAAGATGGATTAATAGAATGGTGCCTTCGGTTTGTCCAGTCCCAGGATGTAACAACCCACAAAAATCAGGACCAATTTAAAATTTTATTTTAGAAAATTTTAATGAGTTTTGACAATATAAAATAATTTATTTAAATAATAATGATCACAAATTTGATTTAAATCGAAGTTAGAATGAATGATTTAATTTTAATTAACAAAAGAGTTAGAAATGGCGCGGTAGTTTGAAAAGTCAAACTTGAACTTTGACTGACCGTACAGGATGCAAAATTTAACGGATTTTAGTGAAAACAAAAATATTAGAATCTATTTAAAAATATCTTTCTAACGAATCTGAAAAATTGAAATTTCATAGCGGAAATCAAAAGTTATGGCCAATTCAATTTTTAGAAAGGTCGCTGTAGAATATATTGGGCCCGAAAGGCTACTTTTAACATATATAGGAATTTGAACTCGAAACCACTTCCATTGAGTTCGGAATGGCGTTTCTGCATTGAAAAACAGTAAACACTTATATATTTTGAGTTTCGAAAATTATTTGTTTAAAAATGTATTTTTAATATTAAATATATTGGCCTTAAAAATAGTCATTTTTCAAACGACCACCGTTTTCGACGAAACCACTTTGGTTGGAACCGGAATGTCAAATTATTGCTAGGTTTCAATTTTCAGAAATTTTCGAATTAATATGTGAGCGTGGCGAAATAAAATATGTTTTGACTATTTACAGTTAAATCTGAACGCCTTAAAAATAGCCATTTTTCGATCAGTCTCAGAATTCGACGAAAATAATTTTGTTGGATTCGTATCGTCATAAGAAAGCTAAAAATATTTTTTTTAGAATTTTCTGAGGTCGTATGTGGCCCCGGCATATTTAAATGTATGGTAGGAATTAAATAATTAATTTAATATTGTATTTTCAATTAAAACCGAAAAAAAAACGTGTAGACATCAGAATTGGACATTGGGACATAGCCCATCGCGTTCAGAAGGCCTCAAAACGTTAAGATCGACAGTAAGCAGGCCCAAATCCGAGAAAGTTCAAAAATCCACTTTATTTCACGAAATTCGGAATTTAATATTAAAATAATATAAAAATCCGAAAAAAACCCTAACCCTAATACTGTTCATGGCCGCCGCCACCTATTTTCGAAGGCTAGAATTGCTCCAACTTCAAACGCTAATATCTCTCAATCCGGTCGTCGAAAATTTATGTATGACCTACCAAATCGAAGAGAATTCAGAGACCTTTCAATCTATACGGTTAAGATCGGATTTAGGTGCACGGATTTCGCGAATTTTGACCGGGAATGGGCTGCGTTTATGGGTTATTTGTGGGTCCTAGGGGGGTGCGAGTGGGGCCCGGGTCTCGGCGCAGGTGTGTCTCGAGGTGGCCGACGACGTGGTGGCTTCTGATCGGCGGTTGGTGGTCCGTGGGGTGGTGCGCACGGAAGGAAGGAGAAGCAAGGTAGTTCGGCCGTGAGAAACGTGCGACGGGAAAGAAGAAGAAGAAGGTCCTTTTTCTTTTTTTTTATATTATTTTATTATTTAAATATTTAAATTATCCGATGTTTAAAAATTCATAACTCTCTCATACGAGGTCCGTTTGACAAACCGTAAATTGCGCTGGACTCGTCTTTCCGAGCTCTTCGCGATGGCGCAGACCACACCTGATTCTGAGACAGTTGATTTTTAGCCAAAATTTGAGGTGAGAATTCAAATTCTATTATTTAATTAATTATTAATTTATTTTTCCACATTAAAATAATTGTATGATGATGATGATTTAGTTCTGAAATGTTTTGTGTGTATGAATTATCGATTGTTGCTTGTGGTGTGCTTATTGTTCATGTTATGCTTAAACCCGTCTTTAAATTGTATATGTTATTGAGTTTAAATTGCAGTTGGAAAATTAAATCTAAATTTAGATTTAAAACATATTTTATTCAGATCTAGACGTTCTAATTTATTTTATTATAAGGTCATTTTCATTTTTCTGAAATGAACAAAGAAATGGAACGACAAATAAAACTTTATTTTTATTTGGTGATGTTACAATGAAATTTGAACGACAAATAAAGCGTCCCTCTATTTGTTGATACTACAATATAATCGGAATGACGAAGAGAAGAAAAAAACTCTTTTTATTGGTTGATTTTACTATGGAAATTGAATGACAAATAGAATATTATTTTTATTTGTTTTGTTTACAATAGACTATGAACAACGAATAAAATATATTTCTTTTTGTTTGCCTTAAAGGTTAACTAACGAAGTTCTCATTTTTGGTTGCATAAAAAGAAAACAAAAACCCTTAATTTTGTTGCATTAAAAGTTAACAAACAAAAATCCATATTTTTGTCATCGAAAAAAAGAATGAAACAAGAACTCATATTTTTGTCATTGAATAAAGATGAAACAAAAATCCATACTTTTGTCATTGCAAAAAAAAAGGGAAAAAGAAAAAGAAAAAGGAAATGAAAGAAAAAAGGGAAATTTTCCTTTTATTTGAATTGATGTGAAATATCAATTCAATGTTGATAAAAAAGATTGTGTTTTGTTTGCATTTCTCAAACAGAAATGTACGAAGGAATAAAAAGATTGTATTTTGTTTGCATCCCTCGATGCGAACAAAATGACAAAATATAGATTTACATTTAAAATAAAAAGAATTATATTTTTCTTGCATTTCTCAATGCAAACAAAATGTTTAAATAAAAAGAGAATTATATTTTGTTTGCATCCCTTGACGCGAACAAAGTATTGAAATAAAGATTTACATTAAAATTTATATTTTTATTTGTGTTTTCAAGACACAAATGAACTTGAAACAAAACTTACTTTTTATTCATTTATTTATTTACATTTCCTAATGTAAATATCACTTGAGAATAAAACTTACCTTTTTATTTATATTTTATAATGTAAATGTTACCTGAAAACTAAAACTTATTTTATTATTTGCATATTATAATGCAAATGAGACTTGAAAACAAAACTTACTTTTTGTTAACATTTCATGATGTGAATATAACTTGATGATAAAGCTATTTTTATTATTTGCATACTATAATGAAAATAAAACTTGAAAATAAAATTTACATTTTTATTTGCACTTTATAATACGAATATAACATTGAAAATAAAACCTACCTTTTCATTTGCATTTTATAATGCAAATACAACATAAGGATAGAATCTACTTTTTATATGCAATTTACAATGTAAAATAAAAAGTACATTTTTATATGTAATTAGAAAGGGGATTTGCAATAAAATTAAAACTTACATTTTTATATGTAATTTATGATGGGATATATAATTGTAAAATAAAGTTCACATTTTTATATGTAGCAAGAAAATTGAAAATTCGCATTGATAGTAAAATAACACTTTTGTTAAGATATTGCATTAGAATAAAAAGATAATTTTTGTCGCTTTTTCTTTTAGAATTAAAAACATATTTTGTCATCTTTTCTTTTTAACATGAAAAGGGTCATTTTGTCGCTTCTTCTTTTTAACATTAAAAGAACATTTTTATGTCATGTTTCTTTTTAGCATTACAAAAGAAGCATCTTTGTTGTTTTTTTTTCCTTTTAGTAATAAAAAGAACATTTTGCTTTCGTTTCTTATGATAATATTTTATCGTCATTTTGAATGCGGTAAAAAATAGAATTGTTAATGTTGAATATTTTATCGTCATTTTGAATGCGGTAAAAATAGAATTGTTAATGTTGAATATTTTATCGTCATTTTGAATGCGGTAAAAATAGAATTGTTAATGTTGAATATTTTATCGTCATTTTGAATGCGGTAAAAATAGAATTGTTAATGTTGAATATTTTATCGTCATTTTGAATGCGGTGAAAATAGAATAGTTAATGTTGTCATTTTTATCGACATTTTTGGTGCGATAAAAATAGACAATGTTAGTGATTCATTTTTATCGACATTTTTGGGTGCGATAAAAATAGACAATGTTAGGGATTCATTTTATCGACATTTTTGGTGCGATAAAAATAGACAATGTTAGTGATTCATTTTATCGACATTTTTGGTGCGATAAAAATAGACAATGTTAGTGGTTCATTTTTATCGGCATTTTTGATGCGATAAAAATAGCAATGTTAATGTTACATTTTTATCATCATTTTAGATGCGATAAAAAGAATATATTTTTGTGTTACATTTTATTGTCTTTCTAGAGACAATAAGAAGAATAAAATTAAAGAATTACAATTTTATGTAAAATTGCTTTCATTGAAAAGAATAAATATAGAAGACGAGATTTTTGTTGTTAATAATAAACAATGAAAAAGGGAACATTTACATTTTGATGTAAATAAAAAAGAAAAAGAAAAATTACATTCAAAATGTAAGTTAGAATAAAAAGGACATTTTGTTAAGTAAAAATGTAAATTACAATAAAAAGTATAGAAATAAAGATCACATTTTTATTGACTGTTTATAGGAAAAAAAAAGGAATATAAATAAAAGAGACAGTTTTATCGTCGTGTTATATATTGTGTAATACACTTCCATAGACAAGTTACCCGACTTGTGTATGTGATTGGGACGATAATTTTCACACATCGCCCAAGTGCACAAATTAGTTTATCATTTGCTTGATTGGTTGAAAACCCCACACGGGTGTTGGGATGAAGATTTACACACACTAATCCCAATATTTAGTTGTATGTTGATCGTTAGATCGACGGGCTGTGATGAGCGTTATTATTTAATTTTAACGCTTACACAGTGGAAAATTACACTTTGGATGTAATGGATGACTTGATGATTATACTGTTATTGTCATATATATGATGTGTGTGAAATCCATATAATCCAAATTATATGGTAGATGGTTGAGTCGCATTTCGATTCAAGTGTTCTTTTAAATAAGACTATTTTTACATTAGAAATCCTTTTTATATAAAGTATATATATATTTTAAAAAAATATAGATTTTTAATTAAGTATATGTTAAAACAAAGAATATTTGAAAAAGATAAAGATTTGTAAAATAAAGAATACTTCTCATTTAGAATCTTTTATATAAAGAATATTTTTATGATTATTTTAAAATATGTTTTTAAAGGGGTTACTAGCGTTTGCAATTATATTTTGTGATATGAAATAAATTGAGATGTGAAGTGGGTTTACCGTGGACGATGTTTTAAACGACATCTATCCTTTAATCCAATTTGCATTGAAATTATTATTTGGAACTTATAAATCTATTTTATAGAATTAAAAAGACATTTTCTATAAATCAAGTTTTTCAACTAATATATTAAATAGGAATTAAGTGGAAATTCTATTGGTAATAATTGAGATGCGTTTCTGTAAAAGAAGACCGATATTATATATGGAATTTAAGAGGCTTTGCCGTTATTCCATTTATACTATTAGTCTGATACAGAAATTTATATCGATTATGTATTGATTGGATTTCTGTGGAATTCCATATTTTTAGAAATTGATTTATAGATTTTATTTTAAATATTTATCTTTGATAAAATTAATGAGAATCTTTTTAATTGGATATCTTATTAAAAAGAATATTCTGAGTTGGGATGTGACGAAATGTGTGATTTTCCAATATTTGTTTTTAATCCCAAATTACGCAAGTTATTTAGAAAGACCGGGTTTAACCCATTCTGAATAATCAACACGACGATCAAGAGTCGAAGACGAAGACGATGACTGAAGACCGAAGATTTTTACATCGTTGGGATGATGATGACTAGTATCTTGAATTGGGATTGGCCTTCCAAGGCAAGGTATTTGGTAATGATCGTCCAAACGCATTTGGGGATCGACGGACACGATGTTTCACTCAGACCCAGAGCGGACTTGTAAATGGATTGCGTGTCTGACATTGTATTCTTTTCTACTGTATTTGTTGAACGCTACTAATTATATATTTCTGTTTGGTGTTTAACACCCTTCTCTAAGACGTATGAGCTTGGAGGTTATATATATATTGGTAGATGATCAATGATATGGTAGAGTCTGACAATGTGGCATGCTAAGATGCAATTGATCAAGGCTTTGTTGAAAAGCAGGCCTTGTGGTTGATGATCAAAGCACAGTCTATTTAGGCATAGCTTTGTGTATATCGTGACTTCGCGAGCCTCACAGCCCGGTAGAGTCTAAAACGGGAGAAGGGAACGCAGGGAGTGCGCACGTTTCTTTCTAGCTAGAGTGGTGCCAGGGACCTACCAGCGCTGGCATTTATTCATTGTGGTTGTTGGATTTTTCGAGGCCTCGGGTTTATGCGGTCGCTACTGGCCGTAGTATAGGTCCAAAAGGACCGGGAAGCATGTGTTCAGGCATAACCAATCCACAAAAGCAAGTGTGGACCGGCCCTGCAGGATCCAAGGGTTGGACAGAGTACCAATCCTGGGGCATTGCTAGAATGTCTCGAATCGGTAAGGATCTCCTCCCTAGCCTTGACTCAGATGGAAACCCAAAATTTCCAATACGACATCACGCGGTTTTGATTGTATACCTATATATGGCGACATAGTGGGATGGGGCACTCATGCCGTCTAGGATTGATATATTTACTTTGATGTATTTCAAATTGGTTGCACACTATTATTATATAATACCGTGTTTATCGTATCAAGCATCTTTTGATCATTATAAGGTAAAACCCTATCCTCCGGTTTGCGTTGCATTGTGTGATGGGACTTGGGTCTTATAATGGTTTCATTTTTCTAAAAAGCATTGCGTTATTTTGATGTTTTACCTTAGTCATGCACTGGCAATCCATAGGAGAAAACCCGTTCCGCGAAAGTGGCGTGGTCCTGTGATTAGCCTTATTATATTATATAGGTTAAGTAGAATTCTCACACCAGTCCCACGACTGACCTGTAGTTTGTTTCACTTTGCAAACTCGGGTGCCCTCTTCCGCACGGGCAGTCGAGTAGCTTATTTGACAGATAGATAAAACAAGATCCTGGATTGAAGATTGAAGCTGTGGCCATAATGTTGATAGCCTTCCACCGAGATTAGTTCCGCTGCAATGTATTCATTTATTGTAATTTATTCTTCCGCTGTAATTATATTCCAATGTACTCTGATATGTATATTCTGTACTCTGATGTAACATTTATCATAGTGTTATAAAAGTCTTCTGTGTTTTTGTTCTGATGTGTTGTATGCCCAAAGTTAAAGTATTCGTAGATTTTCACCTTTTGGGTCAGACCTGTGTGGTTTATGGTCGATTCAAAGGGTGGGAATTTGCGGGTCTTTACAGTTGGTATCAGAGCTTAGGTTAGCTCAAATCTTTGGGGTACAACTCGTTAGAACGGAACAAAAGACTCATCAGAGATTGGATTAGTAATGTCCAATAAGAATACTCATTAGAGATAGGATCAGCAGTATCCTAGAATGAGTAAACTCGTTAGAGATGGGGTTAGTAATGCCCTAGAACGAGTTAAGAGTTACGAATTCATAATTGACGTATTTTTGATATTTATAATCTATTCTTTGAAATATGATTTTTATAAATATAAAGTTATATATATTTTGAAAAGATAATCAACCATTAAAATTTAAAATTGAGATAGTTAATTTTACAATTTTTAGCTACGTTCCTTTTCGAGGACGAAAAGTTTTTAAGTGGGGGCGATTGTAACAACCCGCAAAAATCAGGACCAATTTAAAATTTTATTTTAGAAAATTTTAATGAGTTTTGACAATATAAAATAATTTATTTAAATAATAATGATCACAAATTTGATTTAACTCGAAGTTAGAATGAATGATTTAATTTTAATTAACAAAAGAGTTAGAAATGGCGCGGTAGTTTGAAAAGTCAAACTTGAACTTTGACTGACCGTACAGGATGCAAAATTTAACGGATTTTAGTGAAAACAAAAATATTAGAATCTATTTAAAAATATCTTTCTAACGAATCTGAAAAATTGAAATTTCATAGCGGAAATCAAAAGTTATGGCCAATTCAATTTTTAGAAAGGTCGCTGTAGAATATATTGGGCCCGAAAGGCTACTTTTCACATATATAGGAATTTGAACTCGAAACCACTTCCATTGAGTTCGGAATGGCGTTTCTGCATTGAAAAACAGTAAACACTTATATATTTTGAGTTTCGAAAATTATTTGTTTAAAAATGTATTTTTAATATTAAATATATTGGCCTTAAAAATAGTCAATTTTCAAACGACCACCGTTTTCGACGAAACCACTTTGGTTGGAACCGGAATGTCAAATTATTGCTAGGTTTCAATTTTCAGAAATTTTCGAATTAATATGTGAGCGTGGCGAAATAAAATATGTTTTGACTATTTACAGTTAAATTTGAACGCCTTAAAAATAGCCATTTTTCGATCAGTCTCAGAATTCGACGAAAATAATTTTGTTGGATTCGTATCGTCATAAGAAAGCTAAAAATATTTTTTTTAGAATTTTCTGAGGTCGTATGTGGCCCCGGCATATTTAAATGTATGGTAGGAATTAAATAATTAATTTAATATTGTATTTTCAATTAAAACCGAAAAAAAACGTGTAGACATCAGAATTGGACATTGGGACATAGCCCATCGCGTTCAGAAGGCCTCAAAACGTTAAGATCGACAGTAAGCAGGCCCAAATCCGAGAAAGTTCAAAAATCCACTTTATTTCACGAAATTCGGAATTTAATATTAAAATAATATAAAAATCCGAAAAAAACCCTAACCCTAATACTGTTCATGGCCGCCGCCACCTATTTTCGAAGGCCAGAATTGCTCCAACTTCAAACGCTAATATCTCTCAATCCGGTCGTCGAAAATTTATGTATGACCTACCAAATCAAAGAGAATTCAGAGACCTTTCAATCTATACGGTTAAGATCGGATTTAGGTGCACGGATTTCGCGAATTTTGACCGGGAATGGGCTGCGTTTATGGGTTATTTGTGGGTCCTAGGGGGGTGCGAGTGGGGCCCGGGTCTCGGCGCAGGTGTGTCTCGAGGTGGCCGACGACGTGGTGGCTTCTGATCGGCGGTTGGTGGTCCGTGGGGTGGTGCGCACGGAAGGAAGGAGAAGCAAGGTAGTTCGGCCGTGAGAAACGTGCGACGGGAAAGAAGAAGAAGAAGGTCCTTTTTCTTTTTTTTTATATTATTTTATTATTTAAATATTTAAATTATCCGATGTTTAAAAATTCATAACTCTCTCATACGAGGTCCGTTTGACAAACCGTAAATTGCGCTGGACTCGTCTTTCCGAGCTCTTCGCGATGGCGCAGACCACACCTGATTCTGAGACAGTTGATTTTTAGCCAAAATTTGAGGTGAGAATTCAAATTCTACTATTTAATTAATTATTAATTTATTTTTCCACATTAAAATAATTGTATGATGATGATGATTTAGTTCTGAAATGTTTTGTGTGTATGAATTATCGATTGTTGCTTGTGGTGTGCTTATTGTTCATGTTATGCTTAAACCCGTCTTTAAATTGTATATGTTATTGAGTTTAAATTGCAGTTGGAAAATTAAATCTAAATTTAGATTTAAAACATATTTTATTCAGATCTAGACGTTCTAATTTATTTTATTATAATGTCATTTTCATTTTTCTGAAATGAACAAAGAAATGGAACGACAAATAAAACTTTATTTTTATTTGGTGATGTTACAATGAAATTTGAACGACAAATAAAGCGTCCCTCTATTTGTTGATACTACAATATAATCGGAATGACGAAGAGAAGAAAAAAACTCTTTTTATTGGTTGATTTTACTATGGAAATTGAATGACAAATAGAATATTATTTTTATTTGTTTTGTTTACAATAGACTATGAACAACGAATAAAATATATTTCTTTTTGTTTGCCTTAAAGGTTAACTAACGAAGTTCTCATTTTTGGTTGCATAAAAAGAAAACAAAAACCCTTAATTTTGTTGCATTAAAAGTTAACAAACAAAAATCCATATTTTTGTCATCGAAAAAAAGAATGAAACAAGAACTCATATTTTTGTCATTGAATAAAGATGAAACAAAAATCCATACTTTTGTCATTGGAAAAAAAAGGGAAAAAGAAAAAGAAAAAGAAAATGAAAGAAAAAAGGGAAATTTTCCTTTTATTTGAATTGATGTGAAATATCAATTCAATGTTGATAAAAAAAGATTGTGTTTTGTTTGCATTTCTCAAACAGAAATGTACGAAGGAATAAAAAGATTGTATTTTGTTTGCATCCCTCGATGCGAACAAAATGACAAAATATAGATTTACATTTAAAATAAAAAGAATTATATTTTTCTTGCATTTCTCAATGCAAACAAAATGTTTAAATAAAAAGAGAATTATATTTTGTTTGCATCCCTTGACGCGAACAAAGTATTGAAATAAAGATTTACATTAAAATTTATATTTTTATTTGTGTTTTCAAGACACAAATGAACTTGAAACAAAACTTACTTTTTATTCATTTATTTATTTACATTTCCTAATGTAAATATCACTTGAGAATAAAACTTACCTTTTTATTTATATTTTATAATGTAAATGTTACCTGAAAACTAAAACTTATTTTATTATTTGCATATTATAATGCAAATGAGACTTGAAAACAAAACTTACTTTTTGTTAACATTTCATGATGTGAATATAACTTGATGATAAAGCTATTTTTATTATTTGCATACTATAATGAAAATAAAACTTGAAAATAAAATTTACATTTTTATTTGCACTTTATAATACGAATATAACATTGAAAATAAAACCTACCTTTTCATTTGCATTTTATAATGCAAATACAACATAAGGATAGAATCTACTTTTTATATGCAATTTACAATGTAAAATAAAAAGTACATTTTTATATGTAATTAGAAAGGGGATTTGCAATAAAATTAAAACTTACATTTTTATATGTAATTTATGATGGGATATATAATTGTAAAATAAAGTTCACATTTTTATATGTAGCAAGAAAATTGAAAATTCGCATTGATAGTAAAATAACACTTTTGTTAAGATATTGCATTAGAATAAAAAGATAATTTTTGTCGCTTTTTCTTTTAGAATTAAAAACATATTTTGTCATCTTTTCTTTTTAACATGAAAAGGGTCATTTTGTCGCTTCTTCTTTTTAACATTAAAAGAACATTTTTATGTCATGTTTCTTTTTAGCATTACAAAAGAAGCATCTTTGTTGTTTTTTTTTCCTTTTAGTAATAAAAAGAACATTTTGCTTTCGTTTCTTATGATAATATTTTATCGTCATTTTGAATGCGGTAAAAAATAGAATTGTTAATGTTGAATATTTTATCGTCATTTTGAATGCGGTAAAAATAGAATTGTTAATGTTGAATATTTTATCGTCATTTTGAATGCGGTAAAAATAGAATTGTTAATGTTGAATATTTTATCGTCATTTTGAATGCGGTAAAAATAGAATTGTTAATGTTGAATATTTTATCGTCATTTTGAATGCGGTGAAAATAGAATAGTTAATGTTGTCATTTTTATCGACATTTTTGGTGCGATAAAAATAGACAATGTTAGTGATTCATTTTTATCGACATTTTTAGGTGCGATAAAAATAGACAATGTTAGGGATTCATTTTATCGACATTTTTGGTGCGATAAAAATAGACAATGTTAGTGATTCATTTTATCGACATTTTTGGTGCGATAAAAATAGACAATGTTAGTGGTTCATTTTTATCGGCATTTTTGATGCGATAAAAATAGCAATGTTAATGTTACATTTTTATCATCATTTTAGATGCGATAAAAAGAATATATTTTTGTGTTACATTTTATTGTCTTTCTAGAGACAATAAGAAGAATAAAATTAAAGAATTACAATTTTATGTAAAATTGCTTTCATTGAAAAGAATAAATATAGAAGACGAGATTTTTGTTGTTAATAATAAACAATGAAAAAGGGAACATTTACATTTTGATGTAAATAAAAAAGAAAAAGAAAAATTACATTCAAAATGTAAGTTAGAATAAAAAGGACATTTTGTTAAGTAAAAATGTAAATTACAATAAAAAGTATAGAAATAAAGATCACATTTTTATTGACTGTTTATAGGAAAAAAAAAGGAATATAAATAAAAGAGACAGTTTTATCGTCGTGTTATATATTGTGTAATACACTTCCATAGACAAGTTACCCGACTTGTGTATGTGATTGGGACGATAATTTTCACACATCGCCCAAGTGCACAAATTAGTTTATCATTTGCTTGATTGGTTGAAAACCCCACACGGGTGTTGGGATGAAGATTTACACACACTAATCCCAATATTTAGTTGTATGTTGATCGTTAGATCGACGGGCTGTGATGAGCGTTATTATTTAATTTTAACGCTTACACAGTGGAAAATTACACTTTGGATGTAATGGATGACTTGATGATTATACTGTTATTGTCATATATATGATGTGTGTGAAATCCATATAATCCAAATTATATGGTAGATGGTTGAGTCGCATTTCGATTCAAGTGTTCTTTTAAATAAGACTATTTTTACATTAGAAATCCTTTTTATATAAAGTATATATATATTTTAAAAAAATATAGATTTTTAATTAAGTATATGTTAAAACAAAGAATATTTGAAAAAGATAAAGATTTGTAAAATAAAGAATACTTCTCATTTAGAATCTTTTATATAAAGAATATTTTTATGATTATTTTAAAATATGTTTTTAAAGGGGTTACTAGCGTTTGCAATTATATTTTGTGATATGAAATAAATTGAGATGTGAAGTGGGTTTACCGTGGACGATGTTTTAAACGACATCTATCCTTTAATCCAATTTGCATTGAAATTATTATTTGGAACTTATAAATCTATTTTATAGAATTAAAAAGACATTTTCTATAAATCAAGTTTTTCAACTAATATATTAAATAGGAATTAAGTGGAAATTCTATTGGTAATAACTGAGATGCGTTTCTGTAAAAGAAGACCGATATTATATATGGAATTTAAGAGGCTTTGCCGTTATTCCATTTATACTATTAGTCTGATACAGAAATTTATATCGATTATGTATTGATTGGATTTCTGTGGAATTCCATATTTTTAGAAATTGATTTATAGATTTTATTTTAAATATTTATCTTTGATAAAATTAATGAGAATCTTTTTAATTGAATATCTTATTAAAAAGAATATTCTGAGTTGGGATGTGACGAAATGTGTGATTTTCCAATATTTGTTTTTAATCCCAAATTACGCAAGTTATTTAGAAAGACTGGGTTTAACCCATTCTGAATAATCAACACGACGATCAAGAGTCGAAGACGAAGACGATGATTGAAGACCGAAGATTTTTACATCGTTGGGATGATGATGACTAGTATCTTGAATTGGGATTGGCCTTCCAAGGCAAGGTATTTGGTAATGATCGTCCAAACGCATTTGGGGATCGACGGACACGATGTTTCACTCAGACCCAGAGCGGACTTGTAAATGGATTGCGTGTCTGACATTGTATTCTTTTCTACTGTATTTGTTGAACGCTACTAATTATATATTTCTGTTTGGTGTTTAACACCCTTCTCTAAGACGTATGAGCTTGGAGGTTATATATATATTGGTAGATGATCAATGATATGGTAGAGTCTGACAATGTGGCATGCTAAGATGCAATTGATCAAGGCTTTGTTGAAAAGCAGGCCTTGTGGTTGATGATCAAAGCACAGTCTATTTAGGCATAGCTTTGTGTATATCGTGACTTCGCGAGCCTCACAGCCCGGTAGAGTCTAAAACGGGAGAAGGGAACGCAGGGAGTGCGCACGTTTCTTTCTAGCTAGAGTGGTGCCAGGGACCTACCAGCGCTGGCATTTATTCATTGTGGTTGTTGGATTTTTCGAGGCCTCGGGTTTATGCGGTCGCTACTGGCCGTAGTATAGGTCCAAAAGGACCGGGAAGCGTGTGTTCAGGCATAACCAATCCACAAAAGCAAGTGTGGACCGGCCCTGCAGGATCCAAGGGTTGGACAGAGTACCAATCCTGGGGCATTGCTAGAATGTCTCGAATCGGTAAGGATCTCCTCCCTAGCCTTGACTCAGATGGAAACCCAAAATTTCCAATACGACATCACGCGGTTTTGATTGTATACCTATATATGGCGACATAGTGGGATGGGGCACTCATGCCGTCTAGGATTGATATATTTACTTTGATGTATTTCAAATTGGTTGCACACTATTATTATATAATACCGTGTTTATCGTATCAAGCATCTTTTGATCATTATAAGGTAAAACCCTATCCTCCGGTTTGCGTTGCATTGTGTGATGGGACTTGGGTCTTATAATGGTTTCATTTTTCTAAAAAGCATTGCGTTATTTTGACGTTTTACCTTAATCATGCACTGGCAATCCATAGGAGAAAACCCGTTCCGCGAAAGTGGCGTGGTCCTGTGATTAGCCTTATTATATTATATAGGTTAAGTAGAATTCTCACACCAGTCCCACGACTGACCTGTAGTTTGTTTCACTTTGCAAACTCGGGTGCCCTCTTCCGCACGGGCAGTCGAGTAGCTTATTTGACAGATAGATAAAACAAGATCCTGGTTTGAAGATTGAAGCTGTGGCCATAGTGTTGATAGCCTTCCACCGAGATTAGTTCCGCTGCAATGTATTCATTTATTGTAATTTATTCTTCCGCTGTAATTATATTCCAATGTACTCTGATATGTATATTCTGTACTCTGATGTAACATTTATCATAGTGTTATAAAAGTCTTCTGTGTTTTTGTTCTGATGTGTTGTATGCCCAAAGTTAAAGTATTCGTAGATTTTCACCTTTTGGGTCAGACCTGTGTGGTTTATGGTCGATTCAAAGGGTGGGAATTTGCGGGTCTTTACACAGGACAACGTATATGGACGAATGTCTGACGATGTGACATTTAAAGTAAAAGATGACAAGATGTTCTGAAAGATAATCATGACCTCAAGCCTCATCACCCGGGAAATGACAGAAATCGGGCAGGCAGCATGGCCATGTGGGTCATTCCCATTAGGGGTATTATCACCTGATCTAGAGAAATGTCATTTGATTCTTATTCTATTCATTGTTGTGTGCTTTCGGTAACGGTTGCTAATCACAGCCGTTGGTGATAATATGCTTGATACACTCAAGTTAAATGAGTGGTCAGCCATGTGTGGGCCGGGTTGCAAGACGTTCTTATTGAACCCAGTGTATTCCCCTCTAGAGATACACTATCGGAAGATGGTTCCATACCTTGTCATGTTCGAAATCCAATCTCCAATAAGCGCCCTGCGATTTTTGATTTTATATTATATATGGAGTGTGAGATGCAAGCGTTCCGCTAAATCTATTTATTTGATTTAGACACTATTATAATACCACTGGATGATGATATTAAAAATATTTTTGGTTATCATAAGGTAAAAACCATTCGTGTTTATGTGTGGATCGGTCTTACGATTATCATTTCTTTCAAAATGATTTTTGAAAGTTAAACAAATGGTTGGAGTTTACTCACA
Source organism: Allium sativum (assembly GCA_030737875.1). Lineage (NCBI taxonomy): Eukaryota > Viridiplantae > Streptophyta > Magnoliopsida > Asparagales > Amaryllidaceae > Allium > Allium sativum. The sequence continues at coordinate 582,179,182 of CM060923.1, read as the reverse complement.
CCAGTCCCATGACTGACTTAGAGTTTATTTTGTTTTGTTTTACCTTAAACTCTTGGGTGCCCAAATTTGTATGGGCAGTCAAGTAGTCAGGATTTTACAGATTCACTTGGAGGATCTTGAAGTAGGAGGCTTCATCAATTAGCTATAGACTATCATATTTTCCGCTGTGTACTATGTTTTATCTGGAAACAGGTGTTATAACTATCCCAGAAATAATTATTGTGCTCTGATGATGGTATGTATATACACTTACTGATTTGCATTTCAAAAGTTATGTTATTTACTATATTTTATTCGTTCATGTGAGATTTGTGTTCTTCATTTTCTTCTATTCTAATTTCTCTTCCTTTCTATTTCTCATCCTTTAACTTCTTTCTATTAATGATTCGTATTTCTATGCAATTTGGGTTGGACTTGTGGTGTAATTGGTCGACTCAAACAGTACGAAAATTCAGGCCATTACATCTTGGGGGCCATGACCCCAACTGGTCAACCAGTATCTACTCCCCTGGTGGCATGGCGATCATCCTGAATATGCCAAATGATTGAAGCATGATAATGCAACCGAATTCGCATGTAATTTACCTCTTTGATTTTGTAGTGTATGGAAGTGAATTTTCAATTTCAGTGATGACTACATAATTAGATTTTAAAAGAGGGAAAAAGTAAACAATAACAACGAGTTCCTCCAAACTAACCTTTATTAATTCACTAATTGATTACAATGAAAATCTAAAATGGGAATATATCTCAATCCCTAGAAAATAAAAACAAATTTTTCTCCTTTTTCGGTATAAATAAATCTATCTCTAAAGAGATGCTTATATAGGCAAATAGAAAAACTAGGTCAGTTGCTAATTGGACCCTGAAATATCTCAAAATAAATCTTCTACAAAAATTGGCCAAAAACCCAGGAAATCCACCTCAGACGTCTGGCCTGGATGGTTAGACATCTGGCCTGGATGGTCAGACGTCTGTACAATCTCCGGGTTAAAATTCTTGACAACTCAGACGTCTAATAAAGAGCTCAGACATCTTACTGGTGCTCTCATGAGCTGTTGCATAGTCTTCCTTCGAACTCCGGTTCACACGCTGTCTTCTCCACTACAAAGCGCACAACATCATCTTCAACCCATATGATTTAATATCACAAACCACAATATATCCAACTTTCAGATATTAGGATACATTTAAGAAATGGAAGCTTATGACGACAAAAGTCCAAAATATTATAAGATTATTGTCATTGAAAATTATCATTTCTCAAGTCCAGAAAATAAACATGATTCTTTGATTACTTCTTTGAGCTAATACTTTTATGCATATCTTTTCCTGCTCATCTGTATCATAGCGTATTTTCATAAGATGTTGGACACCAATTTAAAATCTACCAAGTACTACATCATAGGAACATTGGGATTGTGAATATTTACAACCACAAGCATGAGACAACATGTGTCTTGCGCATGGGTAGTTGTTCTATAAATGTTATGTACTTTACATACAAAAGGAAAATGATGCAGAAATGTTGCATGATTTTTAAGTTGTAACTTCAAGGAAAAGAAGTAGAAAGAATGAAAAATATAATCAAATCCAAAAGAAAATGCTTATAAAATATTTTCAAATCATGAAACGTACAATTTAAATGTGATGTTAAAGGTGTACAAAAATGAATTCGTTAATAACAAATAGGGATTGCATTAGCACATCATAGCTTGGAAGCTTACAACAACGAAGACAAGGAGCAAGTAAGAAGTGGAAAAATGTTTTTTAGATAATACAAATGTCGCATGATATTTCTATGATAGTTGGTGGAAAAGAGGATGTTTCTTGAAATATTTAAATAAGGTAGAAAAGAAACTGATGTAGGGAAGAGGTAACTGTATTTTTATGTGAAAGATGAAAATATGTAGCATGGTATTTGAAGAGAGACAAGTATACCATACATTACCATCTTAGCATAAAAATAGGCATAAAACTTAAACAATTTATTTATCTAGTTACCATATTCAAAATATTTAAATAAGGTTGAAAAGAGACTGATATAGAGTTGTGTGATTATTTTCAACTGATATGAACAATTCATACACACAATTAACATGTATGGTTGAATTATTTGCATGGCCAATTTTTAAGGACATATTTAATTTAGTAGGAACTTGACAACTTTTTAATGGTAATACTAATTTATGCATGCAATAAATTCAAGTTTGTTTTTAAAGAGTAAAACCAATTCATGCATGCAATATTTGCGAGATTATTTTTAAAGGGTGACCATACATGGTTATCGAACCGACTATTAGGGAGGTTTGCTTACTGTCACTTGGCCAAAATCAATTTTTCTGAATTTCAAAAAACATGGAATATGTTTATATCATGTCTACTTGAATATCTTTAATCTAATTCACTTAATTTTCTCCACTTTTGTCTCCTTATATTTCTCTAATTTTAAATGTTCTCTATCACCTTACTTTTTTGTGTTTAATTAAAATAAAAAAAAAACTAATTTTTTTAAAATATGCAATATAACAGTCGGTTCTCCACCGTTATGCAGTTATACTAGTTTAGTTAGTAAAGAGGGAGAAATAAAACATAAAATTAACGTTTATTGGCTGCATATTTTCTCAATTAATTTTTATGGATATATTCAAATTCATAGCAGCATGATAAGTTAACCAGTTCATACATGTAATAAGTATGAGATATTTTCAAAGAAATAGTATAAAGGACATTTTGGAAAGTTTACAACTATATCAAAATAATTTGACACCAAAGGCATTATTGCTATAATTAAAAAATATATTTAAATCAGATGGAAATAAGGTTGGATTGGATATGAGAATAAAAAAAAATTGTGTGGAAGATGAAAACATATAACATAACATCATAGAGAGAAAAATGTATTCCACATTATCATCTTAGCATAAAAATAGGCATTGAACTTGGTTAATTTATTCACACCGTTACTATATGGACATACAAATATTTTTAATCTTAGGGTTATGTGATTATTTTCAAAAGGTAAGGCCAATTCTTACAAGTCATAATTGTATGTTGATTGGATCATTTACCCAGTTAATTTATGTGAATTTATTCTGTTGACACACTTATTTGTTAAAGCTGTCACACTTCGAGTATTTGGTGAGCAACGCGCCTAAGCGTCAAAAAACACAAAGCAGTAGCGTCGAAGTCGGATCGCAAACACAAAAAGACCCAAAACTTCTATCAGATGGCCTCTTACGGGCCTAATGAACTCTTATGCAAACCGTCATCCGAGCCGACGGCGAGCCGTGTTCGGAGCCGAAGGCGAGCCGTTAAACGGGTCTGGGCCCCACAGTCCCAATGGTGATCGACCTAGCAGGTTAGGTCGAAACTGTGGGCACCGCTCGATTCATACGATTTTCTCCATGCCAGATGCCCAGATTCCTTCGCTTCAGACCAGCAAAACCTCGGATTCCTTCACTTCGCATTCGGGAATTTCAACTCCCTCGAAAGTATGATTTCCGCATCATCTCTATCAATTTCGAACCTCTCCAGGTTGTTCGAAATTTCGCACCCCCTGGTGGGGTCGAAATTTCGTACCCCACCAGGGTGTTCGAATTTTCGTACCCCCTTGGTGGTGTCGAAATTTCGAACCCCCCTGGTGGAGTCGAAATTTCGAACCCCCCTGGTGGGATCGAAATTCCGAACACCCCTGGCGGGGTCGAAATTTCAAACCACACTGGTGAGTTCGAAATTTCGAACTCCTTGGTGGGGTTGAAATATCGAACCCTGTCAGTGGGTTCGAAATTTCGAACCCCCCGGGAAGGGGTACAAAATTTCGAACCTAGCACTAGGGGGTGTGAATTTTTTGCATATACACAACTACAAAAGTGGGCATATTCGACACTAATTTGCTATGGCCGTAGATCAAAAATGCGTTGTCGTAGGCCCTTTTTTCAAATAGGCAACACCATGGGGGCGTGGCATCCGCGGCCGTTGCATTAGCTATCTAAGGCAGCGCTTTTGCCCATCTTCGGCCACAGACAGAAAGTGTTGGATTATAGCCGTAATGCAACACTATTTGCACGTAATGCAACACTATTCAGCATTGCCTTAAGCATTAGTTAGGGCCTGGCTTCTAATGGGGCCACGTCAGCTATCTACGTGTCACACGACACGTCATCTCTCCATGTCAGCACTCCACGTGTCACATGCCACACCAGCTATCCACGTCAGCTGTGGGGTCCACGTGCGATGGGTAAGCAATTATATTTAATGTAATGCAACACCACTGCAATATGTAATGCAACACCATTATCATGAAATGCAATATCAATAGAAGCTAACGCAACAATAGAAGAAGGCAAATGCTACACTGATTTGATAGCAAATACAATGCTTTAATTAAAAATTTTGCAATATAGGTTTTGTACAAGAAACTCATCCAAAGCAATTGTTTTAATTATCCAAATATCAAAACTCAAAAATCATCTACACCATTTTCTTCATTGTATACAGTAAGCTCGAACTACTTCAAGAATAAGTGCACGACATAAGGGACATTATCCTGATCCATTCCTGGCCAATTCTTTAGCGCATTCTGAACATGTACACATGTGTCCACATCTGCAAAATGTATTACTCATTTATATATATAAATCATATATATGTAGCAATCCGATTGCAATAGGAAATATATATGTATGTACCTATACAAGTGGGTGGCATCGAATATATATACACTGCACCATGATGGCCATTTGGTAACACTTTTTTTCTCAATTGTCAACATTTATTTGTGTTGTACTGTAGTCACAAGAATAAGTGTTGCTATGTTAAAAAAGTGTAGTCAAAAGTACATAATTTTAGTTTTTTTATCGCCAACGCTTATTTGTGTTGGTAGCGCTGGTTTCTAAGGGTGAAAAGGTAAACTGGCATCCGTAACCCTATTTCCGATTTGTCATTCATTTGCCCAACTCTTTTGCCATCAACGGCCGCCTGAATCTATTATCCAAATCCCAATTTCAGAAAGAGAAAAAAAATGCAGTATGCCGAAGATTAAACACTTCAGATCCGCAGTCTATCTGGGTTTCAGAAATCAATAATGCGAGTAGATTGATACATTCATCCACAATTATTTGGGTTTAAGAAACATTCAATCTACCCTAGGCACTTCCATTCCGATTTCAAAGGAAAAAAAAGCGCAGCATTTTGGGGATCTTTGTTCTATTTTTGCACTCATTATAATTGCATTCAATCCCATTCAGTCGCTTCAGGTATAATTTTTTTTTTTTTTTTTGCTTTTTCGATTTCATGTATAAATTTAATTTATCTGGTCTTTGTCTTTGTTGATTTTTTTTTTTTGGGTTTTCGCTTTGTTGAATTTAGAAGATATTTGAAGTCTTTGTCTACATGTAGCTGTATGAAATTGAGTTATTATTTGTGTTTATCTAATGAAGATGTATGAAATAAACTACATGTCTTATTGTTATATGGAACTAGGCTGTTGTTTTCTAATCAAGACCCATCGTCCACATGCAACAGCAGTCACTCCCAACAAATTATTAAATTTAGATGACATGAAATCTTATGAAAATAATATATAGAAGAAGAAAACAATAAATTCGAATTTTCTAAGATTAAGACCATATATGGATATGCATATTTCTCTCTAATTGGGTTAATCGATTTATATGTTGACTTGGACATCAAGTAATTCATTTTTATAAAAATCACTTAAAGAGAGTGGCAAAATATTTGATGTCTCTCTTCTCCCACCTATGTTCTTCTCCAACACTGAAAAGTCATTGCCATAGAAATATGAAAGTTATCCTCAATTAGGTTGCTGGTTTTAGTTTTGTTTAGCTTACATTTATATGAAAGACTGACTGTACACAATTTCTTTCATAACCAATATAAAGGGTTGTCGACTGGAATACTGTTTGTTTGTTCATTTTTTTATTTTTGTGTGTTTGAACAATTATCGTTTTTATCTATCTTCAAATATATTTTTTTAATCTAATACTGCCTCCTTTGTAACTTTGATGACATAAGACTATGGAATAGACTTTCGCATCATATATATATGAGCTACTATTTGCACCCCAAACACTTCCCCGAGCCATTTTACCCTCACTCAATTAGTTTCTTCATTCATCCACTCATACCCACCATTTCATAACATTTTTTATTTTATTTTAAAATCATAAATCTCTTGTGTGTGTGTATTAATTCTTAAATTATCTTCATACACTATAAGCTAATTCCTATAAGATCCATGTAACTTGTTTTGTATCTTCCAACATAATTTACGTATGTTTGTTTGTTATAAATCCATCAAGAATCCACATATTACCAACATGATTTCTTTTGTTGATTTTTTTTTGAAATCATCCGATATTACATGTAGATTTGATGATGTTTAAGGACATTTAACATTAATGGTCGCTGATGATGTTTAAGGATATGTGTAGAGTTTAACTGCGCCGATCGGCTCAATATTACCGAGCCTAAGGCGCAGTTAAACTGCGCTGAATGGCTCAGTATTATTGAGCCGATCGGCGCAGTATAAGTGCACCTTAGGCTCAGTAATACTGCACTGGTCGGCTCAGTATTACTGAGCCTAAGGAGCAGTTGAACTGGTTAAACTATTCCGATCGGCTCAGTAATACTGAGCCGTTCTACGCAGTTTAAGTGAGCCTTAGGCTCAGTAATACTGAGCCTAAGGCGCAGTATTACTGAGCCTAAGGCGCAGTTAAACTGTGCAGAACAGCTCAGTATTACTGAGCCGATCGGCGCAGTAATATTGAGCTGACTCGGTATTTCAAAGTCATATTTAAAATTACAAAGTAGACCACATAAAAATACAAAGTAGCATGCATGACCATTTAAAAATTAAATATTAAAGAAAGGATGAATACACCTTTGCTTCAGACTAAATTTAATAAGCCGCAGCAAGAAAAACATTTGATGATAGATCAAAAAGTAAAGAAATTACTTTGAGTACTTAGAAAATAAGAACACAACCATCACTATTATTTAATACTTTTTATTGATTTGGTTTGAAACATGTTAACTTTAGTCCTTCCAAATTTTAACCGCAAACACTGCAAAGTAGTAATATGCAGAAACTAAGCAAGTCACACACATCAATCAGTATAGAATAGAAAGAGTAACAAGAGCAATATAGTGGTAAATGTGTGAAAGAGTAATGTAGCTGTATAGAATAGAAAGAGTATAGAATAGTGGTAAACTAAGCAAGTCACACATATCAATCAGTGTAGAATATAAAGAGTAAACAAGAGCAGTATAGCAGTAAGAAAAACATTTGGTGTTCAATTGCTTTGACCAAGCAAGAGCAAAATGAATAAGCAATGTAATCAAAATGTGTGAAATTATGCATATAGTGGTAAATATAAATACCACATCAATCAGTATAGAATAGAAAGAGTAAACAAAGCAATATTAATTACTTATAAAACATGCAATAAGTGAGCTAAAGGAAAAGACTTATATGATGTAAGACAAGCTATGCATTAGCTGATGAGAAATTTTTATGTACATTTAGAAAGTTCCCTACCAAAAAAGCACCATTCTATAGGATAGCCAAGTTATAGCCATACGCAAACAACACTCGAGGTTACTAACAAGCAAAGCAGACCATCTTGTACAAACTGGTTTCAAAATTATGCAATACTGTCAAACAGGTTTCAAAATAATAACTACTGATAAAAGACACAACCCTTCAATTAGAAAATGCATTACTATTAACAGAAAATTGCCATCAGTTGAGCAATTGAATAAATTTGTGTAGTATGATATACACTGAATGGTAATGTGCTCCTGATTATATACATACAGTCCAGCATAATTCATGAGTGCATAAACTCTAGTTCTATGTTTTCTCACTGACATCCTTACATAAAAAAAAATAGAACTAGTATCCTGACTTTGCATTAGTGTTATCTGACTTTTTTACTTATTAGCTTCATGTTGAACTTTCAGTTGCTCCCTAATATTGATTGGAGCTGTAATAATTTGTTATACTGTTCGACTTGTCCAGGATCATCATCTAATTGCATAAAAATAGTTTTATACTTCTCTTCTAGTTTTATACTTGTGCAGTTTTTTATGCATTTGTGTATAGCTCAAATTAAAGTATTTATTCTATATTTTTCTTTGATAGGTCCAAAAGGTAAAATTTGAAATTTATGTCTATTTCAAGAGAGTTGATTAAAAGTCCATATAGAAATACTGAAGAATACAAGAAAGGCGTTCGAGACTTTATTAGTTTTGTGAAGAATCACTCATCCCGCGATGTTGAAATTTGCACCTGCCCTTGTATTAAGTGCAAGAACTCTAAAAAGCTCTCACTGGAAAACGTTGAGAAACACTTAATCATTCATGGTATGATTAAAACATATAATAGGTGGTTTTTCTATGGAGAGATGAGCAACAACAACTCGGGGATGAATCATACAAAAAATATTATTTTAGATCCTCATATCCAAGATCAAATTCAAACCGACCAATTTGCAGAGGGGGGTCTTAGAAATCTCATAGATGATGCTTTTGGAGTGCATAATATGCCACAAGCTAGCGGTGAAGAGGAAGTTCAACAGACAAATACAGACGATTGTCATACTTACTTTGAAGAGAATCACAAAAAATATGCAGACAAAGCAAATGAAAAACTTTATTCTTCTTGCGAAGAGGGGATTACAACGTTAGGTGTAATTGTTGAGCTTCAGAACCTTAAAAAAGAATTTAACTGGTCGGGAAATAGTGTGACTGAATTGTTGAAGCGATTAAAACATTGGCTTCCAAAAGAAAATAATTTGCCTGACAAGTATCCCACGACAAAGAAAATAATAAAGGATCTGAGAATGGAGGTGAAGCATATACATGCTTGTGTCAATGATTGTATATTATTTTGGAAAGAAAATGTTGATGCGAAAGAATGTCCTGTGTGTCATAAAACAAGGTACAAAACAAAAATACAGTGTTAGGGGAGGTCAAATTGACGAAAGAACCAAGAAAAGTTTTAAGATACTTTCCTATAAGTTCAAGATTAAGTAGATTGTACACTATACCATGGATAGCTCGTAAAATGCAATGGCACAAGAAAGCTACACCATCTTGGAATTCCATGCGACATCCTATAGATTCAGCTGAATGGAGATCAGTCAAAAGTCAGTAGCCAGAATTTGCTATTGTAGGACGCAATGTTTGGCTTGGTATTTCTAAGGATGGGTTTAATCCAAATGGCATTCTCTCCAATAGTTATAGTTGTTGGCCTATTTATATGATACCTTATAACCTACCCCCTTCGTTGTGTATGAAATCACAATTTCAAATGTTGAGTATTTTAATTCCTGGACCAAAAGCACAAAGTCAGGACATTGATGTATACTTGGAACCTCTTGTCGATGAATTAAAACTTCTTTGGGACGAAGGAGCGTCCGTTTTTGACACAGACAAGCAAGAATTTTTCAATATGAAAGCAATATTACTATGGGGAATTCATGATTTACCAGCTTTTGGTAACTTATCTGGCTGTGTGACTCATGGTTATAAGGCGTGTCCTGTCTGTGCTACCGAGACAGAATCAGAGTACATCGGCAACAAGATCATCTATTCAAAATATAGAAGGTTTCTTAAGAATGATCATCCATATAGAGCACTAAAACACGGATGGTATAGGGATGTTGAATATAAAGAGCCTCCAACTCGGCTAAGAGGCTCGTCTCTTTTAGAAAAGCTTGAGTGTATCAAATATATTCGTGGAAAAATACCACCAAGCAAAAAGAGATTGATTTCTTAAGCTTATGATAATGTAGATTGTCTTGTCGATGAGGAAGGAAGGCCGGCATGGTATAAGAAGTCAATTTTGTTTGACTTGGATTATTGGAGTAGTCATAAAATTCGTCATACTATTGATGTGATGCATACTGGAAAAAATGTTATTGAACATCTCATTAATTTTATGTTTAACAAAGGAAAGCAATCTTCTAAACTTGCATTTGATAAGGATCACAAGTTGCAATGTTGTCGAGTTCTTAAAGATGCAAAACTTCCATCATGTCTTGCAACTAAGTTACACGGTCTAATATGTCTTCAACCACCCGGTTTGCAAATTAAAAAGACATACAATTATCATATTCTCATCCAATACTTGCTTCCTATCATGGTTCAACATGCATATCCAAAGTGTCGTGAATTAAGACGAGTGCTTTTACAAGTAAGCTTGTACTTCAATATAATATGATCAAAAGTTCTTGTTCGAGAACATGTGCAAGCGGCTAAAGATATGATTGCTGAAGCATTATGTGTGTTGGCACACTATGTTTCAACGGATTTTTTTGATATAAGCATCCATTTGATGGTACATTTAGCAGATCAAGCTCTGCTTTGTAGACCATCGATTTATATATGGATGTATCCATTTGAAAGGTAAATATTGTTTTTGCATTCAAATTATTTTACCTAAGGTTATGAAGTAACTAACTATAAGTATGCATATTAATTTTTGTGTGCTAGGGCTACGAAAGATTGCAAAAACATACCTAGTAACAAAAGGTATATAGAAGGATCAATTTTTGAAGCATACCTTATTTCAGAATCAGTTCGATACGCAATGGAATATATGCCAAATCCATGTGATGGAAATCATAGCTCTAAACAAGCATCCTTTTTAGATGAGAATAGTGATGATATAAATGAGCATTCCATCATTGAAGGTAAACCGTTAAAATTATCTAGAGTGCAACGATCACAGATTCAACGATGGTTACTATTTAGAATTGATATACTCGAACGAGATGAATAATACAGGTCATACATTTTCACCTTTTTCAATACGTATATCACATTTAGTCAAGAATATATACATATTTATCACAATATTGAATTTGTAGTCCATACCGGTTATCTTTAGAAGACGGTCTTCGTGGTAAAAGGAAAACTATCACAAAAGCAGAAGTAGTAGTCCAATCTGAATTTTTTGATTGGCTATACAATAAGGTGTGATATATTTACTTGAGAGCAATGTATTTCTTCTTAAGTAATGTTATTCTATTAATTTTGTTAATTCTTAACAGTTAGTGGACGAAAAATGCATGAACACAATGTTATGGTTGTATGTCAATGGTCCAAAGTGGGAAGTTGAAACTTTTCTTAAGTATAGAGTGAACGGCTATACATTCTTTCCTCAACATTATGACGATAGCATTTCAACGCAAGATAGTGGTGTCTGTATGGATGCGATAACTACACTTGTTGCAAGTTCAAAAGATTTAAATCCTATGGATGATGATACTACTTGGTATGGTGTTATTAGAGAGATCATGGAAGTTGATTACTATGATTTTCAACATGTGGTATTTTATTGTGATTGGGTGAATGTTGCAGATAAGGCAAATGGTTGTAAAGTTTGCCCGGATACAAATTTGTTAACGGTAAACTTAAAGAAGCTCAAGAATACCGATGGAGAATATGATGAGCCTGCTATTCTTGCGTCCGAAGCAAGTCAAGTATTTTACATCATAAATACACAAAATTCCGACTGGTCCATTGTTCGACGCTCTCCTAAACGCATAATGGATAACATAGACGATTATGAAGTACCAACAACATATCAATCTATTTTGAAAGAACAACCAAATTTAGAACCATTATTGAAATGTATTCAATCGAAATCAACATGTTGATTAAAGATATGTTGCATGTATTTTGCTTATTTTGATCATGCATTAACCTTTATTGATGTATTGTTCAATTGTGTTGTGTTTTGAAATGTATGATTTTCTTTTATTGATGTATTTTGAAACTATTGTCAGTTTGTTATGTTAATTCATGTCTTGCAAGTATCTTTCATGTGTTATGTTATATTTACATTTTGTTTGTTTTTCAATGTACATTTTTCATTAAAATGACAAACGATTTTAGCGCAAATGCAAATTTAAGTACAACAGAGACTATTGAACCTCAACCATCCAAAGGTAAAAAGTACTTTATAACGGTTGGTGTTGAGGGTGCAGTAGGGGAAGATTCAGCTAAATGGAGTACACGTTGTGGTGAGTTAATTCGTTGTCACATACCCGTTGGCTACAAAGAATGGAGGGCCATAGATAGCTTCTACAAAGATAAACTATGGGAAGGGCTTTTGGTATTTTCACCCATATCAATTTCACCATCAAGTTTAAATTATGATATATTTGATTGTTTCATGATTTCTTTTTTTTTTTCCTTTTCTCGTGATAGGAAGAATTTGACATGGATGTAGATCCTAGCATAGCTCGACCGTTATTAGAGAAAAATTTCCCACCGTACTATAGATCAATGAAGTCAACATTAAGAAAAAGTCTTCTTAAAGTTGATGACACTATGATTTCTAAACGCGTTGCCATCGATAGATGTCCAAATGATATAGATAATGTGGTGGGAAAAGTTCCTTGATATCAAGTATATGAATGAAAAGATGGAGCAATGTAAAAAAATGCCAAAAACAAAGCGAAAAACCAAATCAATCATACTCTAGGAAGGAAACCTTACCTTAGAGTGCACCATGAAATGGTAATAAAATTATCTTTTGTAAATGGTTGTTTGTAGAATGTTATATTAATAATGTGTTGTCAACTTTGATATTTATTGTAGGTCTTAGCCAATCCAGAAGCAAATATTTCACGAACGACGATTTGGAAGGCTGGACATAAAAGAAAATCGGGAGAAGTACTACCATGTGCTGCGGAAACATACGTAGGTTCGCATATTTGTTCAAAACTCAGTTTTGTAAGGCTCAATTTTGCATAAAAGAAAAACTCAGTTTTGTAAATGATTTTCTTCTTAGTCTAATATATAACAATATGAATCACGTTTAAACTATGGGAAGGGCCTATAGCGCTCGGTTTTGCTGAGCCATAAGCTCATAAAAACTGAGCCTATGGCTCAGGTTAACTGAGCCGTAAGGCTCAGTTTTGCTGAGCCATATGGCTCAGTTTTTCTGAGCCGTAAGGCTTGGCAAAACTGAGCCTATAACGCTCAGTTTTTCAGAGCATATTCGCTCAGAAAAACAGAGCCTATATCGCTTAGTTTTGTTGAGCCATAAGCTCAGAAAAACTGAGCCTATGGCTCAGGTTAACTAAGCCGTAAGGCTTAGTTTTGCTGAGCCTTATGGCTCAACAAAACTGAGCCTATAGCGCTCAGTTTTGCTGAGCCATAAGCTCAGAAAAACTGAGTCTATGGCTCAGGTTAACTAAGCTGTAAGGCTCAATTTTGCTGAGCCTTATGGCTCAGGTTAACTGAGCCGTAAGGCTCAGATTTTCTGAGCCATAAGGCTTAGCAAAACTGAGCCTATAGCACTCAGTTTTGCTGAGCCATAAGCTAAGAAAAACTGAGCCTATGGCTCAGGTTAACTGAGCCGTAAGGATCAGGTTAACTGAGCCGTAAGGCTCAGTTTTGCTGAGCCTTATGGCTTAGCAAAACTGAGCCTATAGCGCTCAGTTTTTCCGAGCTTATCGGCTCAGAAAAACTGAGCCTATAGCGCTCAGTTTTGCTGAGCCCTAAGCTCAGAAAAACTGAGCCATAAGGCTCAGCAAAACTGAGCCTATAGCGCTCAGTTTTTCCGAGCTTATCGGCTCAGAAAAACTGAGCCTGTAGCGCTCAATTTTGCTGAGCCATAAGCTCAGAAAAACTGAGCCTATTGCTCAGGTTAACTGAGCCGTAAGGTTCAGTTTTGCTGAGCCTTATGGCTCAGCAAAATTGAGCCTATAGCGCTCAGTTTTTCCAAGCTTATCGGCTCAAAAAAACTGGGCCTATAACGCTTAGTTTTGCTGAGCCATAAGCTCAGAAAAACTGAGCCTATAGCTCTGATTAACTGAGCCGTAAGGCTCAGCAAAACTGAGCCTATGGCTCAGTTTTTTTGAGCCGTAAGGCTCAGAAAAACTGATCCTATAGCGCTCAGTTTTTTCGAGCTTATAGGCTCAGAAAAACAGAGCCTATAGTGCTCAGTTTTGCTGAGCCATAAGCTCAGAAAAACTGAGCCTATGGCTCAGGTTAACTGGGCCGTAAGGCTCAGTTTTTTTGAGCCAGTGGCTCAGCAAAACTGTGCCTTGTGGCTCAGAAAACTGAGCCGTATGGCTCAGTTTTGCTGAGCCGTATGGCTCAGTTTTGCTGAGCCTTATGGCTCAGAAAAACGGAGTCGTAGCTGTTTGGTATTATTTAGTCACTCCGGAATTTTCTGTTGTGCGAGATGTAAATTCATGTTATTCTGTTTTTAACAAGAAAGCAAAATTTTCAATTTAATGTGATATTCATTAAATGCAGGCACTTCTAGAGGCAGCGGAAGAAAAGAGAAAATTAGATGGTAGTTCTAATGGTGCAGTAGATGATCTTGATAATGATCCAATTGCAGAAGTTTTTGGTTCCGATAGGAAGAAAAATTATTGTCGAGCAATTAGTTCTACTTCTTCTATAAAACAAGTAAAGGTGGCTCGAGCTGTAAAAGCTATAACTGATAAAAAACAAGCCGTGGATTTGTCCATTTGGAAATTGGAGATAGAAAGGCAAGTAGCTACTCAAGTTAATAACGCCATCAATTCAATTACTTCAACTTTTATGAAATTTATACCTAATTTGCAAGAAAAACTTGTTGCAAGTCCTTCCACTCCTCGTACAGAAGGTGATTCTAATTTAGGGGATCCTCCTATAAATAATAATGTAATCGTTACTCCAAACGTGTCACTTAATGATCTTTATTCATCTACAATGGAAAAGAAATACGTAATGCTATTGTCACATGATCTTGAGACGGAGGTAGCAAAAGGTTATCTTGGAACACAAACAATTTGTCATTTTAGGAAAGTGGTACCGAATATAGAGAAAGTAATTTGGGTTGTTGAAGTTCTTGAACCGGATGCACTAATTTATGATGGTCCTCAAAATGGACTGTACAAGTTATGTGAATTTTCAGATGGTAGCTTCGTTATATGGCCAGAGTTTCGTATTCGGTATTTGTAGAATCTCATTTATGTGATGAATTTAGCAAACTAATTATGTATTGAATTTGAATCTTAATTATGTATTGTGCATGTTTATTGTTAACTGATATTCTATGTTGTTATGTGATTATGAATGTTATCTATTAGTATGCACTGAGTTTAATATTAGTTTTTGATTCATATTAAATATCGTCTATATTATCATCATGTTGGTTATTAATTCACTATCAATGTTAGAATATGCGAGTTGTGAATACATATTTCAGTTATTATTAAAATTTATACTTCTTGTGAATTAAAATTTTGTAACAAGTATAGGCGTTGCAAACAAATATATTGCAACATGTATAAGCGTTGCGCACAAAAATCTTACAACGCTTATAAGTGTTGGTAAAGAAAATCTACCGACGCTTATAAGCGTTGTTAAAAAATCTACCAACACTTATAAGCATTGCTAAAGAAAATCTACAAACGCTTATAAGCATTGCTAAAGAAAATCTACCAATGCTTATAAGCGTTGGTACTAAATTGTCACCCCCCTCATAGCAACGTTTATAAGCGTTGTGGAAATTGTTTGCGACGGTTATACTCGTTGGGAATCACCTGTTTTGGTGTAGTGATATGTGTGTAACATCTGCAAAATGTATCCGTCTGCCTAGCTTCCAAAATTAAATATGCACCCGATCAAATGATAACAAATTATTTGATAAGTGGTGGCATCGAATGGCCATTGGCCTTGTTAACAAAATGTTATGAACACAATTATTACAACTGACTTACTGGCCATTGGCGATTGGTCACTCATGCCAGCCAAGCCCAACAAATAAGCAATTTCATTATGCTTCGTCTTCTGAGCAAAAAGTTTTCAGTTCGCATATTACTGCCACGTGCAGTGTGTCACTTCATATCCTGTCAAGCTTCAGAAGCATATCATCATCTACATCATTAACTCCAAAACAAAACTCCATCGTCAAAAGTTAAAAAAAACAATGGAGGACTCTTCACTATGCATCACTGCCACTGTTCTTTCAGGACATTGGACTTACGAATTTGTGCATCTCACGCTTAGGCATACTCTGAAGCATAACGAGCAGTGGACTATACGGGTTATACCCAAAAACTCTTTTCTAATAACTTGCCCATCTTACAGTAAGCATGATCATGCGCTAATGTTGAAATTTTTTACAAAATGTGGAGGTGCTTTTATGTGCAACAATGGTCTGTGAAGAATTTGAGCATGAACTAGCGTTCGAGGCAGAATCATGGGCTACAGTTGTTTGCTTTCCCGAGTTCCTGAAGAAAAATGTTCCTGCAATTAAAGAATTAATGACGCCAATGGGAAATGTGTGTGAAATTGACGACTGTCATTGGTCTCGAATTGACCGTAGATCATTATACCTGAAAATGGAATTTTATGAAGGCATTGGCTTGGAGAATACTTTTGCTGCTCGATTCGACAACAAGGTTTACCTCATTAGGGTTCAGCGCACCACACATGCTCATCCTGGGACAAGGCCTGAAATTATGTTTGTGAGCAATAGGGAGGAACCGGTGGTACCACTATTTTGTGATCATAGGTAAATTTTACTTCCATCCACAGTTTCTTTTAGTTAATCAACAATATGTTTGGCCAATCGAGGTAAATTTGCCAAAGAACATAATTACAAAGTGTTCATTCAACTATGCTCTATCCTTAACAGCCTTATAGTGAGACACAACCACACATGCACACACTCACATGCATGCATACAAGGTTATAATGCCCCACCCAATATTCTGAAATAATAATACAAACTGGTGCTCTATTAGTTGTACATAGATGTGGTTGTATGGCTTGAATTTTAGACACTGTTAATGTATGGCTTGAATTTCCTTCAGATGTGGTAAACTGCTACCATGAAAAAAAATCATTTTACAAATTGAATAATAACTTCAACCATGTTCACTACTACCATGAATTAAGGAGTTTATTAATTTTTCTTCAAACACCCTAATGCATAGATCTTTTGTGGGTGGCCACTTTATATATTATCATAGAATAATGTCATTAAGTTAGAGAAAAAGTAATCATGGAGTATAATGTTCTTTTTATATGCAGGAACTGCTTTATCTTCTGAAATATAGGGGAATTTTATGAGATCACTTCCAATTTTTAACATTACTGGAATAAAAACTAGAGTGGTAAACTATAAAAAAAAAATCACCATACTCAATGTGTGTTACATGTCAAATTGTTTGATAATTAAGGCATATAAACTCTTAGGTGGATCACATTATTTGAGAATTGAATCATATAATATATTAGGTGGATAAACTAATTAAGTTCTACATGTTAAAAGTCAAAGATCTTACTTTATATGGTGGATTAAGTGATCGAAAATGTGTATGGAAATAGAATTTACCTATTAATGTTTGCTGCATCGATATGACTAATTCCCATCGAACTCTTTTACAAATATACGTTACCATTATATTATTGAAGTCTGATCATCTAAAGATCACTTTGTAACTTTTTTCCCTCCACAACAAGAAATTCTGGTTTCGTCGCCGACTATGCTCTATCCTTAAATGCCTTATAATGAGACATAACCACACATGCACACACTCACATACATACATACATACAAGGTTATAATAGCCTTATAATGAGACACAACCAGATGACCGACATTCAACTAGAAAGTAGCTATACCAACATTAGCATAAAACAACACATTATCACAAGTGGATTATCTTATATATCTAGAAGTTTCTTCTTAATACTATGATCATTTATATGAGGTGCTAATTGGAATATATCATTGATCATGTAATCCCCATTCAGTCACTCTGACATAGACAATGATTCTGACATGGACAAAGACTCTTACATGGACACTGACTCCGAAGAAAAAGAAGAAGATGCTGGTGCTGGTGCTGATGCTGGTGTGGATGCTGGTGATGACTGGTGATGTTTGTGAATGTTGGTTTTTTTTCTGCTGGTAATGATTTTTGGCTTGAAAGTTTGTGAAACTTTGTGTGGTTGTGGAAGTTTGTGATTGTTGGTGATGACCGGTGATGACTGATGATGGATGCTGGTGAATGTTTGTGAATGGTACATAGTGAATGTTTGTGAATGCTGGTGATTTTTTTAATCTTATGATACTTGTGTGTGTATACTTGAGCGTGCCTTCAGATGGCTTCCTTATGATACTTGTGCGTGCATGTATACTTGTGCGTGCGTGCATACTCGTGCGTGTCTACTTGAGCGTGTATACTTGTGCGTGTATACTTATGATACTTGAGCGTGTATACTTGTGATATTTATGCGTGTATACTTGTGTGTGCCTTCAGATGGTTGCCTTATGATACTTGTGCATGTATACTTGTGCGTGCGTGTATACTTGTGCATGTATACTTATGATACTTGAGCGTGTATACTTATGATACTTGTGCGTGTATACTTGTGCATGTATACTTATGACACTTATGATACTTGAGCGTGTATACTTATGATACTTGTGCGTGTATACTTGTGCATGTATACTTATGATACTTGAGCGTGTATACTTGTGTGTGCGTGTATACTTGTGCGTGTATGCACCGCGTGTATGATGTGTATTGTAATAAAACGAAAATGCTTAAGTGCCCACTTCAGATTTTGTAAAAATCTGCGGTAAGAGGCATAAAATTCGGACGTCCCCACCATCATCAGATACAAAATTACCATCATACCCCCCTAATTTCCTCAGTTCCCACTGAATCGCACATTTTATCCGGCTTTACACCCGAGCATACTAGCATCGTCCGTAATAAAATATCGTATATACTTGTGCGTGTATGCACTGCGTGTATCGCAAAACCTCAGTGCAAGCACACCGCAGTGCATACACACCGCAGTGCAAACACACCGCAGTGCAAACACACCGCAGTGCATACACACCGCAGTGCAACTTAACCTCAAGCATACAAATTAACCTCAGTGTAAGGTATGAACCTCAAGCAATGCAGATTAACCGCAGTCCCCATTCCTTAACTAGTTCGACCTCTATAATAAAACAATGTCTTTTTCATGCCAATAGCCCGGTTCTCATGGTTTATTGCTGGGTATAATTTTTGAATAAACCTCAGCATAATCCCAAATCAATAATAAGCGCAACTAATTACTCATAAGCGAATAGGTTTTCCAAAATGTAACAAATGAACTAATTACTAATTACTCACAATCCAGTCTATAATAAGCGCAACTAATTCACAGTGTTGTACAAACTGAACCTGAGGGAAAAACTGGCGATGTCAGCAACCTGAGCAATCAAAGCTAGAAAGCATTTCAAAGCTTCATCCTTTTCGGAATAGAATTTGCTGTCGACGAGAGGATCGATAATGACGTGAATTTAGGTTTAAATTTTTGTCAATAGTAAAAAGGAGGAAAACAGTTAGATGATAGAGAAGAAAACGATTTCATGAAGGGAGAAGATTGCGCCAAAATTTCGTCAAAAGAATGCAATGACGTGGCTGTCAATGATTGGATGATGGCTAACATTAAGATCATCAGATCCATAGATGGTTTGAACCGTTGGATTAATCTTTCATCTACGGTTGGGGTTTTTATATGTTGATAACGCGGATCACTGAGCTTGATTATTTATACGTAATGCTACGCTTTTAACTGGTGTTGCACATCAAAACACTAAAATTCCCACTACAACAGTGCATCCACGTATAATGCAACAACATATGAATGCTGTTGCAGAAGCTCAAAGAAATCATAGCTTTCGCCACACTTTTCATGCAACGCACACAAATTAGTGTCGAATATGCCCACTTTTGTAGTAGTGATATGACTTGTTTTGGGGTGCGAAGTTTGCTCTTGTAGGTCCCGTTGCTCACCTACTCCCACCTAACCTTGCTCCTATAAATACCCCAACCCTTGGCCTTCATTAAGGGCCTTCTCCCTTGGAATTTTTGGACATTGAGACCTTCAAATACTCATTAATGGCTTCCAACACCTCCACCATGGCCATGAGAGATGGCATGGACAATTAAAACATGGCAAGCATGTTTTCCTTCAACACTTGAACATTAACGAAGATTGTTATGCTACTTTTGTCCTTCAGGGACATGAACACTAAACTTGGATATTATTGACTAAGTCAACCTTCACAACGAAGAAGAAGAAGGGCATTCTAGTCAAAGTGTAAAACAAACATATATTTTGTTATTCTATTGTAACACTTTGAACTTAGCTATTTTCCATAACTTGTACAACCTTGTAATCGACAAAAGGTATGATGAATGATGATTATAAAGTGGACGTAGGTGTTAGTACCGAATCACTATAAAAGCTATGCCTCCCCGCATTTACTTACTTTACTGCTTATTCGGATAATTGTTCAAGCACACACATTTGGGTGTTGGCGTGCGACAATTTCTCCCATTAACATATTCTAGCTTAGAGTAGCGTGATAATTTTAAAAGGGAAAAACCAATTCACACAGGGGATAAATGCATAATTATTTTTTTACGGTGAATCTTACATGAATATTTAATGGGTAAAGTGAAAGATTAATACATGCAATTAACCTATTGATTGGGGTACCTAGTTAATTTGTATGGATGTATTCGATCTTGGAGTTTCATGACAAGTCTTAAAGAGAAAGACAATTCACGCATACAATAAATGCAGGTTATCTCTATAGGGTATATTATGCATCATTATTTGTTGGATATTAGGAAAGATTAGTACATGAAATCAATGTTTATTGATGTGACTATTTAATTAGTAAATTTTTAGGGATATATTCGATCCTAAAGATTTAGGATAAGTTTTAAAGGGTGAGACAGATTCATGCATTCGATATATATAAGATTACAAGGCAATAGTGTAAATGACATTTTTTTTCACAGTTCACATCTAAAACAAATACATTACAACTATTATTGAAGAAGATAAAGATAAAGATAATTAGGTTAGGTAGAAACGAGGCTGATGTGGAGAAGTGGAAATTGTTTTTTATATGGAAGAAGAAAGTATATAACATCATACTCATAGACTGGGAAGTGCACTGCAAGTTATCATCTTAGCAAAAAAATTGACAAAGCAATTAGCCAATTTATTTATGTAGTTACTACATGGATATATTTAATCTTAGAGCTGCATGTTTATTATCAAATGGTAAGATGGATTCACAAATGCAATCAATGCCTACTGCCAATATAATTTGCTCAGTTAATTTCCAGTAAAATATACAATCTTAGAGTTGTGTGATAAGTTCTAAAGAGTATTATCAATTCATGCATGCAATAAATGCATGATCATTTTTAAGGAGCGAATCATTTATAATTATTTATTGTGTAAAGGGAGAGATCAATACATGTAAAAATAATGTATATTGGTTATGTTATTTACTCTGTTAACTTTTAAGGACAGTTTGACTCAGATCTCTATTAAGTTTCAAAATACAAAAAAAAAAAAAACTCATTGTCCAAAATTTATAACTTAAGCCTCTGTTTTTTGAAAATTATCAACAAAAAAAAGTAAAAATTTACCAAACTTCAAAATTAAATTCAACACATAATCATCCTCGTATTCATGCACTAAACTACAAAAGTATGATTCGAAAACAAACAAAAAATCAAAAATATGTGTGCCCTATATTCCTGACGTTGCAGAAATTATATCAAAAAAGTTGCGGAATTTCATGCAACTTTTGCTTATTTACATGAAAAATTAAAAATCAAAGCCTATGTTTATTAAGACATTCAATTGTTGCAGGAAAATCAATAGAAATATAAAAAAATTACGTACAAATGGAAAATATTTCATCTCCAGTAAATTGCTGCAAATGATGTAACTATCTACGATATTTGCTGATATTCCAGAAATTTTCATTTAGTCACATCAACTGTAAAATAGTTGCTGATATATCAGCAATTATATATAAATAATTGCTGATATATCAGAAATTATTCATCCACCTTCAACATATGCACGTACTGTGTGAATAATTCAAGAAATATCTGCAATTATTTACAAAAATTGCCGATATTTTAGAAACAAAAAACTATGCAGAATACTTTCGTGAATATTTGCAGTTTTTGAATTTTTTTATACAGCAGCGCAAAAAAAAAAAAAACAGAAAACCACATTGCTACAGGAAATAGGGAGCCGCTTTACAATCAAACTTACACAATGATGTGCAGTGAATAATCTTTGTAAAGGGAGAGAGATCAATAAATGTGCAAATAACGTGTATTAGTTAAGCTATTTCCTCAGTTAATTTCTATCTATATATTCCATCTTAGGGTTGCACAATAAGTTTTAAAGGGTAAAACAAGTTTGTACATGCAATACATGTGAGATTATTTCCGAAGTATCAATGTAAAGGATAATTTAGGAAGGTCACGTTTACACCAAATAGTGTGACACCAAAGGAATAACAACTTGTATTAAAGATGAATATTTTGATGTGAGGTAGAAAAGTGGTTGATACAGAGAAGATGTAACGATATTTATGTGGATAAGACGAAAAAAGTAGCATGATATTCAATCTTAGAGCTACATATAAATTTTTCATGCATGATTTTTTAATAGGTATATAGAGATTGATACATACAATTAATTAATGTGTGCTGATTATATTGTTTACTCTGTTAATTTTATATAAATGTATTCAATACTAGATATGTTTTAAAGGGCACAACACACTCATGTATACAATAAATCAAGATTATTTTTAAGAAGTAAATCATGCATTGTTGTTTACTAGGTAAAAGGAAGGATTCATACATGCAATTAATTCGAACTGATTGGATTATTTGCTAAGTTAACTTATATGGATACATTTAGTCTTAGGAATGCTTAAGAAATTTTAATAGGTAAGACCAATTCATGCATGTAATAAATAAAAGTTTTTTATGTAATACTGTAAAGGACATTTTGGAAAGTTTACATCTACATTAAAAAATTCCGAATCGTCAAATCTGTGACTTTCTTACGTTAGGAAAATTGTGCCTTTGCGGAAACGACCAGGATTTTATTCACTCAATTACTTAAAGATGATTCAATGGAAAAACAACACAGATATGAAATTAAACGTGCAAATTTAAGATATTCCACCCAACCAGCCTCTTTATTGATTCGCAAAAACAATTTTTGTTTACACTTAATGGATCAAAAACAGAAAGTAAACAAACTATAATTGAATCAATAACCTTATTGAGAAGGGAAAAGAATATCTAGATGACCACAACTATTGTTGGAGAAGTAGAACAATGAAAAACGACGACAAACCCATTGATAATCTGGAAGAACAACCTGCGCCTTTCAGCAGTATTAGGAATAGGTTCTCTCAACCCTAGTTCCTAAATTCTTCTCCAGGGCACAAGCCCTAAAGGCACAAAACATCTCTAGATACTCTCTCAGTTACTAGACCTAAATCCTGAAAGTTTTTTATATATAGGAGAATAGGATACCTAGACAAATATCCAAATTGCCCCTTTAAAAAAAACCAAAATATAACTTGTAGAAAACTCAGTTAGAAAAGAGGACCACGTCTTCTCAGACATTTTACCCGGATGGTCAGATGTCTAACCAAACACTTGAGAACCAGTTTCCTTCATGTCAAACATATGACCTGAGACCTTAGACGTTTGTCCACTCCCTTTTCCCTTTTCCAGCCCCTTTCAGCTGAATCTTGCAATATCTCGAGTTACCGAACTCCGAATCTCTCGCCGTATTCAATATCCATGATAATAAATATCACAAATCACAACACTCCATCTTGATAGAAATCACATTAACAATCAAGTCATCCGACTACAATGGTCATGTGATATCAAAAATCACAAATTACTCCACCTTAATTTGAAATCATATCAACACTATAACAATCACCAAACAAGTCAACCTAGCTCTTTCAATGACCACCTGCTCTCAATTAAAAACATTACAAACAAAACCCACCACCTGCAGAAGATTCACCTTCCACCATGAGCTGCACCACACAAAACTAATGGTCTCAAAAGCATTTGTAACACCACAAAGATCTCCATCTTATGGGTTTTCCAAATCGACACTTGTCTACCACTTGATCTGAGCTCCTACCATGATCACCTTGGATACTTCGAGCATCATCAATGTGAAAACCCAAGTCGAAAACATGAATCAAATCACCAAGGTATAGGAAAATCAAACCAATTTCATTCTTCTTCGTCTTCTCCATATCCGATGTATTCTTTCCCTCTCCGTCAATCAAATCATGAAGATCATTGAGGTATAGAACATCCTTCATCATAGGCTTCCAACTCCCCTAATTTCTTCCATTAAAAATAGTCATCTTCATAAAAGTCATCATATCCGATATAAAAAAACCAATTTTCCAATCACAAATCATTCTAAGCTTTGTGATGATCTAACTCCGATACCAATTGTTAGTAAAATTACGCCTTTTCGGAAGCGACCAGGATCTTATTCACCCAATTACTTAAAGATGATTCGATGGAAAAGCAACACAGATTTGAAATTACACACACAAACACATGATAATCCACCCAACCACCCTCTTTGTTGATTTACAAAAATAATTTTTTTACACTTAATGGATCAAAAACCAAAAGTAAACAAACTACAATTGAATCGATAAACTTACTGAGAAACAGAAAGAATATCTGGATGACTACAACTATTTTTGGAGAAGGAGAACAATGAAGAACGATGGCAAGCCCTTGGACAATCTAGAGGCACGGTCTGCATCTTTCAGCAGTAATAGTAATAGGTTCTCTCAGTCCTAATTCCTAAATTATTCTCCACGGCACAAGACCTGGAGGCACAAAACCTCTCCAGATACACTCTCGGTTACTTGACCTAATCCTAAAAGTTGTTTATATAGGAGAAAAAAATACCTAAGTAAATTTCCAAATTCCCTTTCAAAAATCTCCAAAATCTAACATGTATAAAACTCGATCATAAAACAGGACCACGTCGGCTCAAACGTCTAACCCGGATGGTCAAAAGTTTGATCAAACACTTGGGAACAAATTTCCTGCAAGTCATGCGTCTGACATGAGGCCTCAGAGGTCTAACCACCTGCTCTGCCCTTTTCCTACCCTTTTAGCTGTATCTTGCAATATCTTGAGTTACCGAAGTCTAAATCTCATGCCATCTTCATTGTCCATGTGGTTAAATATCATAAATCACAACATCTTAAACTACAAACCGGTAAAATGCATTTTTTTTCTAATCTCCAAATTTGTTGCTTCTTTAGTATATTTTCTTCACCTCTTTCCCAAAGTTCAAAGACACCATATTATCAATTTATTTTAAAAAATGTATTTTTTCGTCCTATCAACTTGTGCAATCTAACAAGGTTATTTCTAAGGTAGTAGCTACTAGACTAGCACTGTTTCTAGAGTGTATCATTTCCTCTTCTTAGGCTGGGTTTGTAAAAGGACTTATGATCACGGATAACGTTCTTTTAGCCCAAGAACTTGTTTCCCAGATCGACCGAAAGGTCATAGCTTCTAATGTGGTTGTTGAGCTGGGCATGGCTGAAGCTTACGACCGCATATCTTGATTCTTCGTCATTAAAGTTCTTAGGTGTAATAACTCGGAAAATCCGAACCAATTTAAAAAAATTATTTTGGCAATTTTAGCAAATTTTGAATATTTAAAATAATCATGACGAGAAAATTTTATTTTGAATAGAATTAAAATGTATATTTTATTTGAATCGACGTTAGAATATAAATATTTATTTTTAATTATAAAAGGAATTGAAAATGCCGCGGTAGTTTGAAAATTCAATTTCAAATTTCAAATGAATGTACATAATTCAAAATAAACTGGAATTTAACGAAACCAAAAATATTAGAATCTATTTGAAAATATCTTTCCAACGAATCGGAAAAATTGAAATTTCATAGTGGGAATAAAAAGTTATGCCCGGTTGAAAATTCAGAATAGTCGCTATGGAAAATATAGCCCTTAAAAATGGAAATTTTGCAAACGACCTCTGTTTTCGACGAAACCACTTTTGTTGGATCCAGGATGTCGAGTTATTGCTAGGTTTCAAAATTCATAATTTTCTGAATCAATATGTGAGCGTGGCAAAGTAAAACGTGTTTTAACAGTTTTAGTCAATTTCGATCGACCAGAAAATGGCCATTTTTCAAACGGTCTTCAAATTTGACAAACTCAATTTTGCTCGAACTGTATCGTCAACACAAAGTTAGAAAATATTTTCTGGGAATTTTTAGAGTTTGTATGTGGCCCCAGTAAATTGAAATGTGCGTTCAAATTCAATATATAGATTTATATTTTGATTTTGACGGAAACTGATCGAAACGATCGAATCAGCTTATGGTACATATCCCACTGAGTTCGGAATAGGGGTAATTAATTATGGATGACAGGCGATGGGTCTCGTTTGGAGACCGAATAGAAAATTAGCTTTATAGAGAATAAAATAAAATATGATATATAAATCTCTTTACATAAATCCCCCCTCTTTTCTTTTCCTTCTTCAGTATCCCAATTAAAAAAACCCAAACACACGAGACTGCGCTTCCCCTCCCCCCAAGCCAGATTCGCCGCCGCCGCGCCTCCAGCGAGACCCCCTCTCTCTCCGCCAAGCCCCACCACGCTACCCCCTCTCTCTCTTCTCCTTCGTTTAGAAACCCCGCGAACCCAAAACCAACCGCCGCACCAGGGTCCCACCGCCGCGACGGAGCTCCTCCCCCCTCCTCAGCAATGTGAAACCCCCCTCTTCTAACAAGAAGTTTTCTTTATTTTAATTATTTTTATTTTAGTTTTTTTATGTAATAATCTTTAAATAAAAATCTGATTTATATAAAAGGAGCGTTAAATTGATTCTTAGTTTTTAATGTAATAAAAATTTGTTTTTTATTATAAAGTCATGATTTTTATATATTATAAAGTCATGATTTTTATATATTATAAAGTGATGATTTTTATATATTATGAAGTGATGATATTTATAAATATAAATATATGTTTTATATGAATAAAAATATGATTTTTACGATTAAAAATGTGATTTTTAAAACACGAAAGTTATGAATTTTAAACTGAAAAAGGTTATGATCTTTAATTAGAAAAATATAAATTTTATGATTAGAAAAGTATGATTTTCATATGAATGATTTGAAATAAAAGATTCGATTTTTAACATAATAAAGATTCGATTTTTAATATATAAAAAGGCTCGATTCTTATATTTAAAAAAAATGATTTTTATATTATAGAAGTAATAAAAATATGATTTTTATATTATATAGATAATAAAAATATGATTTTTATATCAGGTGTTTGAATGGCGATGTAAAAATATAATTTTTATTATAGATAAAGCACTATAAAAATATAATTTCTCTAAAGTGGTAGCGAAGAAAAATAGAATTTTTACATAAGGAAAGGTATAGATTTTTATAGCAAAGAAAAATATAATCTTTATATGTATAACATGAGAATAAAAATGTGATTTTTAATGTGAACAGCGGCAAATGGTCGCATTGGAATTTCAGACAAATCTGAACCGTTCAGAAATAAAACTGATGGAGTGGAACCCTCGGTGAGAACTTCTCACTTTTATTCTATTTTCTAGTTAGAAATATATACTAGGATGCAGACGGTGTTTAGCAGCACCCGACACCCGTCGTCCACAGACCATGGATGACTTGTTTATTTGTTTGGTTATGCTGTGGAAATCGATTGTGTGATGTGGAATGGAATAAAATATTTTATCGTTAGAAATATTTTATATTTAAAAATATAATTTTTAACATGTATATGAATAATAAATATTCATTTACAAATTAGACGATTTGTTTATGTACACTGATTTGACTGATACTGATTGGGATGATAAATTTTACACATCGCCCAATTGCACAAATAAAACCTGTGTTTGATTATTTGAAACCCCACATGGGTATTGGGATGATAAATGACATACACTAGTCCCAATAATTAGCTGTATGTCGGTCGATTGATTTACAGGCTGTTGTAAGCGTTATATACTTATATTTAATGCTTATGCAGTGTAGAATGCACTCTGGATGATGGATTGCTATTTTCATTGTTGTTATACACATTTGTTGTGTGAAATCAAAATAAATAAATTATATGGTAATTGACTATGTGTGATTCCAGTTCAGAAAGAATGAATCTTTTAAAATAATGATTATTTTAAAATAACGAATATTTTCAAATAATATTCAAAAAAGAACCAAAATATGATTTTGATGTCCGATTTGGGACGGACACGAATATATTTAAATACATAAAGTCGTGTTGATTAGATTGACGCCATTTTGACATGAACGATATTTATATCGATTTTATTCATTTTTATAATGAATATCGAAAAGGAAATGATTTCAAAATCGAATGTTTTGAAAATATTATCATTTATATATCGATGATATAGAATGTTCAATTTTGATTAGAAATTGAATATGAAGTTTAAATCATTTTGAAAACGAATTTAAAATGATTTATAAAATATATTTCAAATGGAAATTGATGATATATATTATACATATAATATAATGGCCCGGATATAATGCGTCGTGCTGCGGCAGTTTGCGAATTTCGACCATTGACTTCAAATGGATATTACGAGAGATCCGACCATCGGATTCTCCTAAAACCAGAACCATTGGATTCGTATCGAAAAGAGATTTCTAACGAATATTATAAATTAGAAATCTAACGGTTGAATTTGGAATTATGTCCAAATCAAATTTGGAAAAGGTCGATGTAAGTGCAGTTCGATAGCCATTTATGGAAATCGACTGTACGGGCCATGACAAAATTATTAAAAATATCAATAATTCGTGTAAAATCATAAGAAATGATTTGGAAAGAATTTGGATGAAAAATTCCATATTTTAAAAGATTAAAATAGATTTTTATCGAAATGAACTATTTTTGAACTAGAATTGTTTGCTCTAAATTTGGGATCAAACGCCAAAGGTGTAAAAGTCACACTTCACCGATTCGGTAAGAATATGGAACCACGTTATCACAAAACAAATGGATAAAAACAAGTAAGAACACAAAGGAACTTTTATAGTGGTTCGATTCAATATGAATCTACGTCCACTTTTTATCAGTTCTTATTATGATACTCGAGCTTACAACGTATGAATTTTCCCTCATTACATTCATCTCTTTCTTTTACTCTCTTCTCACTCTTTTTATAATCTATTTTCACTTGATTTTGGCGAAGAAAATGTAGAGATCTTTTAGCTTTGTGATGAATCTTCAATCACTTGTACGCTTTGAACCTTTTCCATGATCTTCATAGATTTCATATTGACTTCGCATTCAATCTAGACTTCGGAGAGGATTAGAAAAGATAAGAGACCGTTTGAATGGTGTTTGAGAGATTTATCATGTAGCTAGAATGAGATTGAAGGTGCTTAGATTCAATTGTGGAGAGCTCTATTGATCATCAACTTGGATTTGATCTTCATGAAGTTAGAAAAGTGTTGTTGAATCCATAAAAGCCATTAGAGAAGTTGTAGGTTGGTTTTCAGTTTGGTGGAGTCTCCCCCTTTCCATCCATTTTTCGTCCCCCCCCCCCTCAAATGAATTATGAGGGGTATTTATAGGTGATTTTAGCCCGGGTGGCAATTATGTAATTATACAGAAAAACGCCATGACTCAATTCCGACATGACTCAATTTCGCCATGACTCATGTCGCCATGATTCTTGTCTTATGTCGGTTCCATTTCTTCATATATATAAACTGCGGCATGAATTATATGATGGAAGCCATGCTTTATCAGACACAAACTAAATTATAAACAGGTTAACGGCTTGATTACTTCCATGTGGCACCCCAGAATTGACGTCATAACGCCATGAAGCCTATAGCCTGCTTTTGTCTTATGCCATGGAGAAAATTGTGGAGACCAGCTTTATGCATTTTGTCCATGTGATGACAGCTAGTATCTTGTACTTTTCATTTGGCACATCAACATATAGGACAACTTGCTATCTTATACGCATTTTAGAAGCTTACTACGATATGGAGTGAAGGCAGGGATCTCTGACGTCATGAACTGTTGCAACATGGATTTTTCCAGCGTCATGACTTTTCTATACGCCATGGGGAGGTGCGCCATGCATGTATAAGACATGACTACAAAATAACATGGCATTTGGTGGATTTGTATTTCAACAACATGAATGCACATTTTCCGTGGGAACGACATGGTTGCTCCAGCTGGCAGTCACTTGTGCCATGATTTCATGTATGTGGTATATTATGTTTTAACGGTCTTACAATATGAATTATTCCGTCTCGCTTTCCTTTACATGCGACATGATTTAAAGTTAGAACAACATGCGCCATTATAAACCATCCGCTATTTCCATTCTCGACATGACTTTAATGTGGGCTTACAGCTGGTTTACAGTTGTCTCACGTGATGATTTATCTTGATGTGTGATATTTTCTTACTCGCATGCGTACATAATTATAACATGTTTAAATTATCCCATCATTGCTTCTTTTGATTAGTCTGATATGCGACATGAGTGTGGTGACCCAAGAAATGGTGCATTTGACAGATGACTTCAACGATAAGGATGCTGGCGGTACGGACTAAACGGCACAACTCATGTCGCTGATAACGGTATGAATGGGACGCCATCACTATGCGACTTGGTTCGAGCGACTTAATTTGCTCGATATGATTTGGCATGTACTTTATGTCGTGTTTAATGAATTAGAATCGTGTCGTGGATATGACTTGTCCGGTCTTGATGACTTGAACGGGTATGGCACAGACCGTGTCGCTTTTGATGGCTTACCGCTTACACCGTAATCAGTCAAAAGCCCTTTGGCATTAATTCTTTAAACTGCTTTATAATAACGGTGTTAACACTTGCCCCTCGAAGCTTGTATTTCTTGCTTGCGAGAAATGCGGGCTTCGAAATAAACATTGTAACTGATAATTTTTGCAAAACATAATTCAATTTGGATTTGTTCACACATTCACGTTGTTCGATCTGGTATAATAAATTCTCGTGTATTTTTGCACTGCTAATGATTTGCCAGCACTTTAACTTAACTTGTTGATTTTCGACACTGTTTTGGAGTGTAGATTGCTTCTTCCCATCTGTTCTGTAATTAAAACAAGCGATTGCACATTTTTGGACTTACACTTCACCATTGGTTGTCCATATCGATAGTGGATTTGTTAATCATCAGAAAATGAATCATGGCGAATTTTATTCAGAATTGAATAATGTACTAGCACAGGATTACTTTATTTGATGGATTGAAACTCATCAAATGTTATCTGCACAAACACGATATTCTAATTTGAATTTGCGTCAACACTTAAGATCAACTAGTCGAGATAATTTGACAGTGGATTTTAAAGGCTGTCGTTAATAAGACATATGATGGTGCAAGACATTTCCCGAATTATGAAATGTGTATTCGTAATTTGTTTACTACTTCCTCGTTGAGGACCATTGATATTTATGCCCTGGCTTAGGTGGCCATCTTTATTCTTTATCATGGAAAGATATTTTTCATAGCTCAATGTTTGTCTTGTTGATCAGTTCCAGCATTGGAGACTCCATTGGATGCCCCGTGTTTTGGAGAGATCGTTTTAATCTAACGTTTGGTCTTCTCTTGTTGACTGTGTCAAAATGATGGAGCTCATTGAGCGTTGTTGATTTTTCCTATAGAGAAATTGCTCTCTCTATGGAAATGGTTTTTTTCTTCGATTTTCGCATCGTTTCGCTGTGCGAACTCCCGCGAGGTTTGGGTGAGGGTTGCATCGCTCCGCGCTTACGAACTTCCATGCTTCGTCTCGCTCAAGCGAGCTCCTGCGCTTCGTTTCGCGCCTACGGATTCCCGCGAACCATTGGATTAAGGCTGCATCGCTCCGCGCTTACGAACTCCCACACTCCACCTCACTTAAGGGAGCTCCCGCGCTTCGTTTCACGCCTACGGATTCCCGCGAACCATTGGGTTAAGGCTGCATCGCTCCATGCTTACGAACTCCCATGCTTCTTCTTGCTTTAGCAAGCTCCCGCGCTTCGTTTCGCGCCTACGGATTCCCGCGAACCATTAGGTTATTGGGTTAATGATGCATCGCTCCGCGCTTACGAACTCCCACGCTTCGTTTCACGCCTACGGATTCCCGCGAACCATTGGGTTAAGGCTGCATAGCTCCGCACTTACGAACTCCCACGCCTCGTCTCGCTTAAGCGAGCTCCCGCGCTTCGTTTCGCGCCTATGGATTCCTGCAACCCTTGGGGGATGAGGTTTTGGATCCGTGACAGCTTGTTGCTCTATTTGTCGTTTGATTCATTGTGACTTCCTTGATCAACCGTTGAGTTGGTATCATCGGAGTTGCCTCATTTCGTCAGATCTTGAGGAAGCAAACGCCTACGGAATAGCATGCAATGAGAAAATCGTCTTTTAGCAAATTTTTCATATATATTTTGCAAGTCAGAGATTTACACAAGCAGGCACCATTTCATTCGTAGTACTTTTTGTTTCGTACAACGTACGTAAACCATTATAGACTTTTTACAAGAAAGTAAAACATATTAAAGAGTAAAGTAAAGCAAAGAGGCGATAATGATAGCTTATTCTGATCTATAGATATTAGATCATCATCAATGGTTGTTAGTTGATTATCAGCCTTGGGATGATCTAAGAAGAAGCTACATTGCGTGGACCAGACTGATCATTTGATGCCCCTTGCCCTTGGGGAGCTGTGGAAGGATTTGCATCTTGAAAGTTCTTCATAAATTTTTGCAGACGGTTCTTCCTAATAAACTCTTCAATTAATGATTTCAGGTGCCTGCATTCATTGGTGCTGTGGCCCGGCTGATTATGGTACCGACAGAACTTCCCGGATTTAGTCAGATGGTCATTCATTTTTATTGGCCGAGGATCTGGGTAATCTTCTGCGTCCTTTGTGGCAAGGTAGATGTTATCGGGAGTGTCATTCAGAGGAGTTAACTCTGACGAGTCAAGAAGGTGAAACTTTTTATTAGCTTTGTTGTCATTCCTGTCATTTGCTCGCTTCTGCCCCTGAATACTCTTTTGATCGCACTGAGTAGCAGCATTTTTGGGAGCCTTAAGAAGTCGGTTACCACCGATGATCTGAAGAGGTATAGGATTGCTGTCCACTCTCATGTACTCCTCCGTCTTCTTATAGAACTTGTCAAGTGTAGTCGGTTCCTTCATTTTTATCCATCTTCCGAACTCACTCTTCTCGTCTATGGCGCTGAGTAGAGACATGAGGATTATGCGAGGTTCCGCATTCCTTCTAGACAAAGCAACATTGAATCGACTGAGGAAGGCTTTAACAGTTCCCCCTGGATTCTGTTTCATTGCTGAAAGCATTATAGCATCCCTGGCTTTGGTAGCGTACAAGCGGAACTGCTCCTTAAACTTTTTGGTCAGGTCAGAGAAACGATCGATGGATTTGGGTGGCAGCTTTCTGAACCATAGTGATGCAGCACCTTCTAAGTAGATAGGAAAGTACGTGCATCTCATCTCGTCGGTCGCCTTAGCTGCACTCATATGCCATTCATATTTGAATAGGAAGTAGTTTGGATCAACGAGACCGTTTTACGGAGGCAAAGTCGTAGGATTGAACTTCTTCAGACATTCTGCTTTAAGGATTCTTTCGGTGAATGGAGTCCTATCGGGAGAGAAATCTCATTCTCTTTCGTCGTCCTTGCTAGCTTGGTTATTTTTCATGGCTCGTTCTATCATGTCCGAAATGTATTCTTCGGTGCTATGGTGCTCTGTGAAGCTGAGCTCTTTACCAAATGTTCGTCTAGGCATATGATCTCGATTAGAGAGCTAAGGCCCTTCGCCTTCTCGACGAAGAGGTGCCCCCATGATAGGATTAATGACCTTTCGAGCATTGTCTTCGGAATGGTCCTTAGCTTTTGATATCAAATTCTCGATGTTAGCTCCGTCCCTGTCACTTGCCCAATCATAATCGTCTTCCATATTGTCGTTGCGGTTATGATCGGAAGCGGGCGATTTATCATTCTCCTTGAGAACCACATGCACTTTCGAAGGGGCTGGATTTGATCGAGCATTAAGGATGGTGTCGAGTTTCTCCATCATCATTTTGGTAGAGGCATCCATTCGGTTGTTGACATTGGCAATAGCGATTTTTAATTCATTTCTAGTCACACCAGCTCCGCTTTCTGAATTTTTGCCGACTTCGAAATGGTTATTAAGCGGTGTTTCTTTGTTAGCGAAATTATCGGCTTCTACCACGGTTTTGCTAGTGGTCTTCTTAGATTTGGCCATAATTTGGGAGAAGGATATAGTTTAGAACTTCAATGCGATTCTCTTAACCTTACGAGAGTGTGAGAAAAGGTAGGAGATGCGAACGCGGCCCCATGGTGGGCGCCAAATGTTTGCTCCAAATTTGGGATCAAACACCAAAGGTGTAAAAGTCACACTTCACCGATTCGGTAAGAATATGGAACCGCGCAATCACAAAACAAACGGATAAAAACAAGTAAGAACACAAAGGAATTTTTATAGTGGTTCGATTCAATATGAATCTACGTCCACTTTTAATCAATTCTTATTATGATATTCGAGCTTACAACATATGAATTTTCCCTCATTACATTCATCTCTTTCTTTTACTCTCTTCTCACTCTTTTTATAATCTAATTCCGCTTGAGTTTGGCGAAGAAAATGTAGAGATCTTTTAGCTTTGTGATGAATCTTCAATCACTTGTACGCTTTGATACTTTTCCATGATCTTCATAGATTTCATATTGACTTCGCATTCAATCTAGACTTTAGAGAGGATTAGAAAAGATAAGAGACCGTTTGAATGGTGTTTGAGAGATTTATCATTTAGCTAGAATGAGATTGAAGGTGCTTAGATTCAATTGTGGAGAGCTCTATTGATCATTAACTTGGATTTGATCTTCATGAAGTTTGAAAAATGTTGTTGAATCCATAGAAGCCATTAGAGAAGTTGTAGGTAAGTTTTCAGTTTGGTGGAGTCTCCCCCTTTCCATCCATTTTTCGTGCCCCTCCCCCCCCCCCCCTCAAATGAATTATGAGGGGTATTTATAGGTGATTTTAGCCCTGGTGGCAATTCTGTAATTATATAGAAAAACGCCATGACTCAATTTTGACATGACTCAATTTCGCCATGACTCAACTCGCCATGACTCATGTCGCCATGTTTCATGTCTTATGTCGATTCCATTTCTTCATATATATAAACTGCGGCATGAATTATATGACGGAAGCCATGCTTGATCAGACACGAACTAAATTATAAATAGGGTAACGGCTTGATTACTTCCATGTGGCACCCCAGAATTGATGTCACAACGCCATGAAGCCTGCTTTTGTCTTACGGCATGGAGAAAATTGGGGAGACCAGCTTTATGCATTTTGTCCATGTGATGACAGCTAGTATCTTGTACTTTTCATCTGTCACATCAACATATAGGACAACTTGCTACCTTGTACGCATTCTAGAAGCTTACTACGATATGGAGTGAAGGCAGGGATCTCTGACATCATGAACTGTTGTGACATGGATTTTTCCAGCGTCATGACTTTTCTGTATGCCATGGGGAGGTGCTCCATGCATGTATACGGCATGACTACAAAATAACATGGCCTTTGGTGGATTTGTATTTCAACGATATGAATGCACATTTTCCATGGTTGCTACAGCTAGCAGCCACTTGCGCCATGATTCCATGTATGTGGTATATTATGTATTAACGGTCTTACAATATGAATTATTCCGTCTTGCTTTCCTTTACATGTGACGACATGATTTAAAGTTAGAACGACATGCGCCATTGTAAACCATCCGCTATTTCCATTCTCGACATGACTTTGATGTGGACTTACAACTGGTTTACAGTTGGCTCACGTGATGCTTTATCTTGATGTGTGATATTTTCTAACTCGCATGCATACATAATTATAACATGTTTAAATTATCCCATGCATTGCTTCTTTTGATTGGTCTGATATGCGACATGAGTGTGGTGACCCACGATATGGTGCATTTGACGGATGACTTCAACGACATGGATGCTGGTGGTACAGACTAAACGGCACAACTCATGTCGTTGATAATGGTATGAATGGGACGCCATTACTGTGCGACTTGGTTTGAGCGACTTAATTTGCTCGATATGGTTTGGCATGTACTTCATGTTGTGTTTAACGACTTAGAATTATGTCGTGGATATGACTTGTCCGGTCTTGATGACTTGAATGGGTATGGCACAGACCGTGTCGCTTTGATGGCTTACCGCTTAGACCGTAATCAGTCCAAAGCCCTTTGGCATTTATTCTTTAAACTGCGTTATAATAATGATGTTAACAAGAATTATAATCCATTTATTTTTGAAATAAATAATTTGGAATTGAAATGGTTTTTAAAATAACCAGAATTTCCTAAATATAAATTGGAAATTGATTTGAATCAAAATTGTATTTGGAATATTTCGATATTGGATTTTGTGATTATACAGATATTGTTATGGAAATTTGAAAGATATATTTATATCATTATTTCCGATACGATATTTGTTGGTCGTAGAATTTGATATTGAATATAAGTAGATATATTTTCTATTCAGAGCCTTGTTTTCAATATCAACTGGGATTTCGGTTTGTCGTGAATGGTGTCTTCATTAAACTATTCTTAAAACCCAGTTGAGAAAAAGATTAAATCTATTTATTTAGATTTAATGAAGTATACCAATTAAATAATATCTAATTGGAATTGATTTTTGGGTTTAACGTGAACGGTGTTTTAAATAACAAATGTTCTTTAACCCGATCGTTAATGGAATGTGAATCGGGCCTATCGTGAACTGTGTTTTAGCGACATTTGTTCTTTTACCCGATTTACAGTGAAATGGGATTTGGAATTTGTAAATCTTTTGTTAAGATTTAAAGGAGATTTTCCAAAGTAAAATTTTCCCATTTAATAAAATAAATATGAATGGAATGGAAATCGATTTGGTAATAATCGAAGTGAATTTCTGTGGATGAGGACTGCTAATATATATGGAATTTAAAAGGATTTGCCATTATTCCATTTATATTATTTGTCGGATATGGAAGTTTATATCGATTATACATATCGATTTGTTTTCCATGAAGATTCCATCGTTAATGGAATGTGATTTTGGGTTGTCGTGAATGGTATCTTTAATAATACTGTTCTTAGACCCAACGGAGTTAAGAAAATCAGAAACTAACTGGAGATTAGTTAAGTTGAATGGTTTACTGGGTATTGATTTGATGTTGGTTTCGGCCTTCGGGGTTATTACTCAGGGAATTGTTCACTTGCTAATTTATGGTTAAAGGATGATGGAATAGAATTTGATTTTGGGTTTATCGTGAACCGTGTTTTAAATGTTCTTTAACCCGGTTAAAGACAGGATATGATTTCCCAAGTTAAACAATCATTAATATTGATTTTTGGGAAGATTAAAACCAAGTGGAGTTTAATGAATCTTTAATTAGATTGAAATGATCGAGAACGGAGTATCACCAGTTTTGCTCCAGGCGATAGTTAAATCTTTAAATAGATTTGAACGTGAAATGGTAATTGAATTTACCGATAACACCGTGGTGTTAGATATGAAGTATTACCAGTTTTACTTCATGGGATGAATAGGTTGGGGTCGAGAAATTTAACAAATGATTACTTCGGTAAGGTTCGTTAATCCTGACTAGTTTGGATAAACCATGATTTGGTTTGAATTGATAATCCAAAAGAAGATTAAAGAATAAATTTAAAGAATTTATCTTTGATAAAATTAATCGGAACCTTTCCCAAAATATAAGAATATTTGAATAAAAGAATATGATGGATTGCAATGAGGCGTATGTTGTGTTTGTGTAGCACTGGTTTATTATATACGCGAGTTATTCGGGAAGGCCGGGTTTATTTCATTCTGAATGACTGATTCGACGAGGTGTCGAGGATGAAGACGTTGATTGAAGACCGGAGGTCTTCACATCCTTTGGATAATTACTGATGATTTTAATTGAGCTGTACACCCAAGAGGTGAGAATCAGTTGGTGATCGTCTAAACGTACTTGGAGATCGATGGATATGCGAGGAATAAGGTTCCTCCGGTTTCGTTAAGACCCAGAACGGACTTTTAAATGGATGTGCGTCTGACATTGGATTTTATTCTGTGTTGATTGATTTCTATTAAATATATATCTATTTGGCGGTGGAGAATTTATTCTCTTGCTTAACGCCCTTCTCTGAGATTACGAGCTCAGAGGTTATATATCGGTAGATATCAGTCGCATGGCATGAATTGCCTGTGTGGCATACTGAGATGCAAATGATCAAGGATTTTGTTTAGAAGAAGAGCCTTGTGGTTGATGATCAAAGCACGGCTTTAATACAACGTAGCTTTGTGTAGCGTTAATTCGCGAACCTCAGAACCCGGTGTAAACCAAAAACGGGAGAGGACGTCAGGGAGGACATGCGTTTCCTTCTAGCAAGAACTGGCATCAGTGGTTTTACACGCCCTAACGAGTTTGACTTATGAGTTTATTGGAATGCGAGGTGCCTCAGTTATATCGGTCAATCCCGGACCGATGGAGTCATTTGTTGGCTCATTTACGCCCAATAAGGGCGGAGAAACGCATGTTCAGGGTTTAAGTTTAATCCACTCTGTGTGGAATGGTCCTGAGGATCCAAGGTGCAGTTTCGGCTGTATCCTTAGGGGCGGGCTAGAGCATCTCGAATTCGGTAAGGACGATCCCTTGCCTTGGTTCACAGATGGAAATCCAACTTCCAATACATGACAATTGCAGTTTTGATTGTAGAGCCTAGTATTGGCGACATGATATATGGTACCCATGCCGTTTAAGATTGATACATTTATATTCGAAGTTATTTTATACACTATGCACTTATAATAATATCAAATGATTTGTTTTAACGTACCAAGCATGTTTGGCTATTATAAGGGAAAACCCTATCCCCCGGCTTGCGTTGCATTGTGTGATAGGACCAGGGTCTTATAATTGCTTCATTTTTTCAAAAAACATTGCGCTGTTTTGATATATGCACTGGTATTCTTGGGAGGAAACCCGTTCCGTGTTATACAGCGTGGTCCCTTGATATATCTGATTTAAAGTAAAGTTTTAAATAACTGTTTTAGTTCTCACACCAGTCACATGACTGACCTAGAGTTTATTGTTTTAACCTAAACTCTGGGTGCCCCTATTTTCCATACGGGCAGCTAGTAGTTTTTGTTTTGCAGATTTATATTCACAGGATCCTGGTTTACAGCTAGAATGATATTCGGAAATCTCTGTATCCGTATATTCTTTTCAGTTGTGTTTTGTATTATTTTCTGCTGCTTTGTAATGTAATTTAAATCTCTGATATTTATTGAATGTGTAATATTTATTCATGCTCTGTAATATTCTTGTATTCTGATGGAATTGTTGTAATAAGCAATGAAATGTTCTTCTGTTTGTGTTATGATCTGTCTTATCCTCAAAGCAATCCGGGCTTTCCTTCACCGGGGAAGTTCGGGTCGTTTCATTGTGGTATCAGAGCTCTGGTTTACAGAGCTCGAGAACAAGGCACATTAGAACCATACGAAAGAATTCATCAAAAATTGGATTGGTAATATCCGATGAGAATGACTCGTTAGAAATGGGATCAGTAGTATCCTAGAATGAGTCGGAAGAGTGTATTTTTAAAATGAAAACAAATTTTGTTTTGAAATTTAAATCGTATTATACGTATTTGAATATTTATTTTAAATTGATTTGGACAATCAAGTATATAAATACATATACGTCTGATCCACATGTATACGAAGTCTTAATATACTAGATAGATATAGAATCACACTCTAGTCGCCCGAAGATGGTTCTGATGATTGCTATAGCGATTGCATCATCAGTATTCATGTTTGAGTTTCAAAGGTGGGATGTCTATATATTTCCTATTGACTGGTGTGAGAACCAAAACTTGATAGGGCTTATTGTTGTGATTTGGAATCAAAAATATGATTTTTGGCTACGTATTAAAGTTATGTGATTGAAACGTTATTCAACAAATTGATTGCTGATTGATGATTGTGTTGTATGATTATTCTTTTAAACCATTATGTGAATGAATGGTAAATTTAGCCAAATTTTTGAAGAATTTGAAAAGTTCTTAGAAACTGAAAAGTTGAAGAACTTAAGCCATAATGAAAATTGAGTTGATTTGTAAAACAACTTTCAGCTTCGTTCCTTTTCGAGGATGAAAAGTTTTAAGTGGGGGAGATTGTAATAACCCGGAAAATTCGAACCAATTTAAAATTTTTATTTTGGCAATTTTAGCGAATTTTGAATATTTAAAAAAATTATTTCAAATAATGACGACGAGAAAATTTATTTTGAATAGAATTAGAATGTATGTATTTATTTGAATCGACGTTAGAATATAAATATTTATTTTTAATTATAAAAGGAATTGAAAATGGCGCGATAGTATGAAAATTCGATTTCAAACTTCAAATGAATGTATAAGATTCAAAATAAACCGGATTCTAGCGAAACCAAAAATATTAGAATCTATTTGAAAATATCTTTCCAACGAATCCGAAAAATTGAAATTTCATAGCGGGGATAAAAAGTTATGCCCAGTTGAAAATTCAGAATAGTCGTTTTGGATAATATAGCCCTTAAAAATGGAAATTTTGCAAACGACCTCTGTTTTCGACGAAAACACCTTTGTTGGATCTGGATTGTCGATTTATTGCTAGGTTTCAAAATTCATAATTTTCTGAATCAATATGTGAGTGTGGCGAAGTAAAACGTGTTTTAACCGTTTCAGTCAATTTCAATCGACCAGAAAATGGCCATTTTTCAAACGGTCTTCAAATTTGGCAAAATCAATTTTGTTAGAACCGTGTCGTCAATACGAAGTTAGAAAATATTTTCCAGGAATTTTTAAAGTTCGTATGTGGCCCCGGTAAATTGAAATGTGCGTTCAAATTCAATATATAGATTTATATTTTGATTTTGACGGAAACTGATCGAAACGATCCAATTAGCTTACGATACATATCCCATTGAGTTCGGAATGGGTGTAATTAATTATGGATGACAGGCGGTCGGTCTCGTTTGGAGATCAAATAGAAACTCAGCTTCATAAAGAATAAAATAAAATAAAATATTATATATAAATCTCTTTACATAAAACCCCCTCTTTTCTTTTCCTTCTTCAGTATCCCGATTAGAAAAAAAAACCAAACGCACGAGACCGTGCTTCCCCCCAGGCCAGATCCGCCGCCGCCGTTGGCAGCAGGCCGCCGCGCCT
This sequence comes from Allium sativum, assembly GCA_030737875.1. Classification (NCBI taxonomy): domain Eukaryota; kingdom Viridiplantae; phylum Streptophyta; class Magnoliopsida; order Asparagales; family Amaryllidaceae; genus Allium; species Allium sativum. Next base: position 582,137,842 of record CM060923.1, on the reverse strand, counting down.
CCGGCGAGACCCCCCCCCCTCTCTCCGCCAAACCCCACTACGCTACCCTCCTCTCTCTTCTCCTTCGTTTAGAAACCCCGCGAACCCAAAACCCGCCGCCGCACCAGGGTCCCACCACCACGCCGGAGCTCCTCCCCCCCCTCCACAGCAACGTGAAACCCCCCTTCTAACAGTATGTTTTCTTTATTTTAATTATTTTTAATTTAGTTTTTTTATGTAATAATCTTTAAATAAAAATCTGATTTATATATAAGGAGCGTTAAATTGATTCTCAGTTTTTAATGTAATAAAAATTTGATTTATATTATAAAGTCATGATTTTTATATATTATAAAGTCATGATTTTTATATATTATAAAGTGATGATTTTTATATATTATGAAGTGATGATCTTTATAAATATAAAGATATGTTTTTTTATGAATAAAAATATGATTTTTACGATTAAAAATGTGATTTATAAAACACGAAAGTTATGATTTTTAAACTGAAAAAGGTTATGATCTTTAATTAGAAAAATATAATTTTTATGATTAGAAAAATATGATTTTCATATGAATGATTGAAATAAAAGATTTGATTTTAAACATAACAAAGATTCAATTTTTAATATATAAAAAGGCTCGATTCTTATATTTTAAAAAAAATGATTTTTTATTATAGAAGTAATAAAAATATGATTTTTTATATTATATAGATAATAAGAATATGATTTTTATATTAGGTGTTTGAATGGCGATGTAAAAATATAATTTTTATTATATATAAAGCACTATGAAAATATAATTTCTCTAAAGTGGTAGCGAAGAAAAATAGAATTTTTACATAAGGAAAGGTATAGATTTTTATAGCGAAGAAAAAGATAATCTTTATATGTATAACATGAGAATAAAAATGTGATTTTTAATGTGAATAGCGGAAAATGGTCGCATTGGAATTTCGGACAAATCTGAACCATTCAGAAATAAAACTGATGGAGTGGAACCCTCGGTGAGAACTTCTCACTTTTATTCTATTTTCTAATTAGAAATATATACTAGGATGCAGACGGTGTTTAGCAGCACCCGACACCCGTCGTCCACAGACCATGGATGACTTGTTTGTTTGTTTGGTTATGTTGTGGAAATCGATTGTGTGATGTGGAATGGAATAAAATATTTTATCGTTAAAAATATTTTATAATTAAAAATATAATTTTTAACGTGTACATGAATAATAAAAATTCATTTACAAATTAGACGATTTGTTTATGTACACTAATTTGATTGATATTGATTGGGACGATATATTTTACACATCGCCCAACTGCACAAATAAAACCTATGTTTGATTGTTTGAAACCCCACACGGGTATTGGGATGATATATGACATACACTAGTCCCAGTAATTAGCTATATGTCGATCGATTAATTGAAAGGCTGTTGTAAGCGTTAAATATTTATATTTAATGTTTATGTAGTGTAGAATGCACTCTGGATGATGGATTGTTGTTTTCATTGTTGTTATACACATTTGTTGTGTGAAATCCATATAATCAAATTATATGGTACTTGACTGTGTCTGATTCCAATTCAGAAAGAATGAATATTTTAAAATAACGATTATTTTAAAATAACGAATATTTTCAAACAATATTCAGAAAAGAATCAAAATATGATTTTGATGTCCGATTTGGGATGGACAAGAATATATTTAAATATATAAAGCCCTGTTGATTAGATTGATGCCATTTTGACGTGAAAGATATTTATATCGATTTTATTCATTTTTATAATGAATATCGAAAAGGAAATGATTTCAAAATCGAATGTTTTGAAAATATTATCATTTATATAGCGATGATATAGAATGTTCAATTTTGATTAGAAATTGAATATAAAGTTGAAATCATTTTGAAAACGAATTTAAAACGATTTATAAAACACGTTTCAAATGGAAATCAATGAAATATATAATATATATTATATATATATATATAATATAATATAATATAATGGCCTGAATAGAATGCGCCGCGCTGCGGTAGTTCGTGAATTTCGACCATTGACTTCCAATGGATATTACGGGAGATCCGACCGTCGGATTCTCTTAAAATCGGAGCCATTGGGTTCTTATCGAAAAGAGCTTTCTAACGAATATTATAAATTTGAAATCTAACGGTTGGATTTGGAATTATGTCCAAATCAAATTTGGAAAAGGTCGATGTAAGTGCAGTTCGATAGCCGTTTATGGAAATCGACTGTACGGGCCTTGATAAAATTATTAAAAATATCAATAATTTGTATAAAATCATAAGAAATGATTTGGAAAGAATTGGGATGAAAAATTCCAAATTTGAAAAGATAAAAATAGATTTTTATCGAAATGAACTAGTTTTGAACTCGAATTATAATCCATTTATTTTTAAAATAAATAAATTGGAATTGAAATGGTTTTAAAAATAACCAGAATATCCAATATATAAATTGGAAATTGATTTGGAATATATCGATGTTGGATTTCGTGATTATACAGATATTGTTATGGAAATTTGAAAGATATATTTATATCGTTATTTCCGATACGATATTTGTTGGTCATAGAATTTGATATTGAATATAAGTCGATATATTTTCTATTCAGAGCCTTGTTTTCAGTATCAAATGGGATTTCGGTTTGTCGTGAATGGTTTCTTCATTAACATTATTCTTAAAACCCAATTAAGAAAAAGATTAAATCTTTTTATTTAGATTCAATTAAGTATACCAAATAAATAATATCTAATTGAAATTGAATTGGAATTAATTTTTGGGTTTATCGTGAACAGTGTTTTAAATAACACTTGTTCTTTAACCCGATCGTTAATGGAATGTGAATTGGGCTTATCGTGAATTGTGTTTTAGCGGCATTCGTTCTTTAACCCAATTTATAGTGAAATGGGATATGGAATTTATAAATCTTTTGTTAAGATTTAAAGGAGATTTTCCAAAGTAAAGTTTTTCAATTTAATAAAATAAATTGGAATGAAATGAAATTTGATTTGGTAATAATCGAAGTGAATTACTGCGGATGAGGACTGCTAATATATATGGAATTTAAAAGGCTTTGCCATTATTCCATTTATATTATTTGTCGGATATGGAAGTTTATATCGATTATATATATCTATTTGTTTTCCATGAAGATTCCATCATTAATGGAATGTCTTTTTGTGTTGTCGTGAATGGTATCTTTAATAATACTGTTCTTAGACCCAACGGAGTTAAGAAAATCAAAAACTAACTGGAGATTAGTTAAGTTGAATGGTGTCCTGGGTATTGATCTGATGTTGGTTTCGGCCTTCGGGGTTATTACTTAGGGATTTGTTCACTTGCTAATTTATGGTTAAAGGCTGATGAAATAGAATATGATTTTGGGTTTATCGTGAACCGTGTTTTAAATAACATTGGTTCCTTAACCCAGTTAAAGACAGGATATGATTTCCTAAGTTAAACAATCATTAATATTGATTTTTGGGAAGATTTAAACCAAGTGGAGTTTTAATGAATCTTTAATTAGATTGAAATGATCGAGAATGGAGTATCACCAGTTTTTCTCCAGGCGATAGTTAAATCTTTAATTAGATTTGAACGTGAAATGGTAATTGAATTTACTGATAACACCGTGGTGTTAGATATGAAATATTACCAGTTTTACTTCATGGGATGAATTGGTTTGGGTCGAGAAATTTAACAAATGATTACTTCGGTAAGGTTCGTTAATCCTGACTAATTTGGATAAACCATGATTTGGTTTGAATTGATAATCCAAAAGAAGATTAAAGAATAAATTTAAAGAATTTATCTTTGATAAAATTAATGGGAACCTTTCCCAAAATATAAGAATATTTGAATAAAAGAATATTATGGATTGCAATGAGGCGTATGTGTGTTTGTGTACACTGGTTTATTATATACGCGAGTTATTCGGGAAGGCCGGGTTTATCCCATTCTGAATGACTGATTCGACGAGGTGTTGAGGATGAAGACGGTGGTTGAAGACCGGAGGTCTTCACATCGTTTGGATAATTACTGATGATTTTAATTGCACCCAAGAGGGGAGAATCAGTTGGTGATCGTCTAAACGTACTTGGAGATCGATGGATATGCGAGGAATAAGATTCCTCCGGTTTCGTTCAGACCCAGAACGGACTTGTAAATGGATGTGTGTCTGATATTGGATTTTATTCCGTGTTGATTGATTTCTGTTAAATATATATCTGTTTGGCGGCGGAGAATTTATTCTCTTGCTTAACGCCCTTCTCTGAGACGTACGAGCTCAGAGGTTATATATCGATACATATCAGTCGCATGGCATGAATTGCCTGTGTAGCATGCTGAGATGTAAATGATCAAGGCTTTTGTTGAAAAGCAGAGCCTTGTGGTTGATGATCAAAGCATTACTTTAATACAGTGTAGCTTTGTGTAGCGTTAATTCGCGAACCTCACACCCCGGTGTAAACCAAAAACGGGAGAGGACGTCAGGGAGGGCATGCGTTTCCTTCTAGCTAGATGTGGCGTCAGTGGTTTTACACGCCCTGACGAGTTTGATTTATGTGGTTGTTGGAATGCGAGGCGCCTCAGTTATATCAGTCGATCCCGGACCGATGGAGTCATTTGTTAGCTCATTTACGCCCCATAGGGTGGGGAAACGCATGTTCAGGATTTAAGTTTTATCCACTCTGTGTGGACTTGTCTTGAGGATCCAAGGTCCAGTTGCAGATGTATCCTAAGGGGCGGGCTAGAGCGTCTCTAATTCGGTAAGGACAATCCCTTGCCTTGGTTCACAGATGGAAATCCAACTTCCAATACGTGACAATTGCGGTTTTAATTGTAGAGCCTAGTATTAGCGACATGATATATGGTACCCATGCTGTCTAGGATTGATACATTTATATTTGAAGTTGTTTTATACACTGTGCACTTATAATAATATCAAATGATTTGTTTTAACGTACCAAGCATGTTTGTCTATTATAAGGGAAAACCCTACCCCCCGGCTTGCAATGCATTGTGTGATAGGACCTGGGTCTTATAATAGCTTCATTTTTCCAAAAAGCATTGTGCTGTTTTGATATATGCACTGGTATTCTTGGGAGAAAACCCGTTTTGTGTTATACGGCGTGGTCCCTTGATATATCTGATTTAAAGTAAAGTTTTAAATAACTGTTTTAGTTCTCACACCAGTCACATGACTCACCTGGAGTTTATTGTTTTAACGTAAACTCTGGATGCCCCTATTTTCCACATGGGCAGCTTGTAGTTTTGGTTTTGCAGATTTATATTCATAGGATCCTGGTTTACAGCTGGAATGATATTCGGAAAGCTCTGTATCTGTATATTCTTTTCAGTTGTGTTTTGTATTATTTTCTGCTGCTATGTAATGTAATTTAAATCTCTGATATTTAGCGAATGTGTAATATTTATTCATACTCTGTAATATTCTTGTATTCTGATGGAATTGTTGTAATAAGCAATGAAACGTTCTTCTGTTTGTGCTCTGATCCGTCTTGTCCTCAAAGCAATCCAGGCTTTCCTTCACCGGGGAAGTTCGGGTCGTTTCATTAGGGCTTTCGGCTTTCCCATACCCTCTATCGATATTATCTAGAGGCACATTTCCAACTATTGGCTTTCCATTCTCATTAACAGACCGACCAATAGATATTTTAAAGTTTGAAGGGGTCTTCATCAGGGAGAACCTCTTTCCCTTCTCTGATCGTCATTGCTGCCGAGGCTTTCGTGTGTAGGTTGCACTCACTTATGATAGCGAACCGGATTCAAAGATTTGGCATCCCTTCGGGTTTCCCTCTTATCTCCTCTTTATCTTTTGCTGACATCATTATTATTTTAACTAATGGTGGCCTCAATCTATCCATCGTCTTTTTAGCCTCATTCAGGAATAACAGAGGTGTTCGGGCCAACTCGTTAACTCTTCCAAAAGTTGCTTCGTCCCCACGAAGGACTTGTCCCCGATTATATCTTCTTGGATCGAAAACTTCAGCAGTTTCAAGGTCGCATCCCTTCCCTTGTCGTACCTCGGTATTATTCCTTACATAGGTCGCAAGCTCAATGCCATCTTCGATCCCTTGATTGAAAAATCCAGGGGAAAGATCATTCATTGGAATGCATCTCTTCTTTCTCAGGTAGGTAGACTAGTTCTCATAAAGTCCGTTCTGGACTCTATTAGATTGTATGTGTTTGTTGCTATGACTCCTACTTTTTCCTTCTTCCGCTCTTTTCGTTCATTAGAATCGGCCTTTTTCTTGGGTAAAAAGGGCAACGCCAGTTGACACCATTGGAATTCTTGGGACATCATTTGTCGTCCCAAAAGTGAAGTGGGCTTAGGCCTCCAAAACCCAAAGGATATTTGTATTGCTTATGGTTGAAAGCTATGGGCATGGTTTGGAGAGAACTATTCCCTATGGGCGACGTTCCTCCATGCTAAGTACCACAGACTTACGAGCACAAATTACACCGGTGTTCCATCCTATGCTAGTGAGGTATGGAAATGGATGCAATTCGTGAAGTCCTTTTCTGACATACATGGTGGTGGGTACGGATGGGATGACAGTCCATTCTAGATTAACGTGGCGTGGGATACAACGAGAATCCATGCTCCATGTCTCCATTTTTTTCTTTCATCTGGGATGTGTGATTGCCTCCGAAGGTTTCGTTGTTTATGTGGAGAACCCTACATGATGGGTTACCAATAGAAGAGAACCTCCAAAGGATTGGCATCCCAATTGTGTCCTATTGCATATGCTATGGAGCTGAGGATTTGGAATCTATTGCTCATTTTTTTTCCAGGGTTATTCTACTAGAGCTATTTGGAATTTCTTCGGGAACCTATTTGGTCTTCAAGATAATGCCACCTCTCTTGCTGATTTACTGAGATTCTGCTGAGATGGAATCTCAGTTAAATCTATCCAATCGATCTTTTTCCATTTGGTAGCTTGTCTACTGGTATATTTGGTGCTTGCGGAACAAGGCAATTTTTGAAGAATTTCCCATGGACCCTCCTACCATCATTCGGTGGGTAAGGAACCATGTTTATCCTTGCTTTTCTTGGCAAGTCATTTAAGGGAATCATTGGCTCCTGCGCGAGGAGGTTGGTACCTTTGGTGTTACCTCAATACCGCCTACCCCAAGGCGGGGATCGGAAGATCCATTTTGTTTGTTGTTCTTGGGGCTCCTTCTCGCTTCCTCAGTCATCATCACACTCCCCCCTTTCAATTGATGCTGTTTTTCTAGTACTGTAGGTCCTGGAATTACAGGAACTTATTAGATATAGTAGCTTTGGGTCTTTTAGTTATTGCAAGCATAGATTCAGAGCTAGAGCTTACAGATGGAGTGGAATGTTATGGCTTGTTGTCTTCTAAGAACGACTCATTCTTCTTTAAGATCTTTGCTATCTTTCTACGGAGCGGTGGAGGCTAGAGCGTCATCATTGAGTGCGGCGAGCATCTTGTCATATTTCATTAGACACTATTCTGGGATCAAATGGTCTTTGGATGTAATTCTTTATTATTGCTTATGTGTTCGCACAGATTCCGTAGTCATCTCTATAAATCTGTTTTTGTAAGCCATTAGAGAATGACTAGAATCTGTATAAGTGCATAAATGTATGCAACAATGTTTGAAAACTGTGAATGCTTGAAAAAATAGGCTAGGAATGAATAAATGCACGAAACAATGCATTTATTGCACAATTTCTGCATATATATATATATATATATATATATATATATATATGCATTTATATTGCAGTTTGATGCACAACTGAAATATATGCAACTATTTACAAATAAGTGCATTTTTGATGCATAATACAGTTGTTTCGCTGTTTTTTTGTTTTTGGTGCATTTTTTGGTGATTTTAATGTCTGAATTTGGTGATGATTAGTTGTTGTATTTAATTACGACTTTACATGATTTTTTTTACGTTGTTTTTTTATGATTTTTCGAAAAAATAGGGACCTAATTTATATGAAAAGTTTCACTGGATGTGAGCCTATTTTCCAAACCTTTTAGGGATCAAAGACAAACTTACCATTGTTATCTATATGCTTATTTTGTTAAAAAATAATGTGAATGGGTAAACATGACCACGCTATTATTTCATGTAACTATTTATTAATTGTATTAAATGCTTTTTAAATTACTCTAAGAGGGTGGATTAACTAAGATCGTTTGGTACTTCTCACCATTTAAATGCACGATAATGGTGTCCTTGAAATCAGCCCCCTCCTAAATCTATTAGTTTCAATCCTTATCCACTATATATTTTCTTGTGAGAAAACACTTTCCCCATACTCTCCCGCAAATATATTACTTTCCTCTCTTGTACCATGTACCAAGATTTATATTCCCTATGTTTCTCTCTCCTTTAAACTGAAGTTGAGTTATTGAAAGGCTTATGCTTTGATTTCATATTACTTATAGATTAAGACTTTCAATTTTTCAGGTATGTTTATTTTTCTGTTTGTACTTTTGGATATTTTTCATTGGTTGAATGCCTGTTCTTTGTTTAGATCGACATATGATTATGAAATTCTTCTATTTCGACCTCGAATTTTTTTCTCAAAAATTATCATGTAGTAATCTTTGTTGGACCATTAGGAACATATTAGTTTTGTTAGAAACATTGTCTTGAGTATGGATTTATTCGACCTTTAGCTATCATGTTTCTCATGCTTTTTTACCAATTTGACGACCAATTCTTTAAAATATAATTTAAGATTATCACTAACTCATGGAAATTATGGATATTATCCACATTTTTGTAGATTGACTACTTAAGTTACAGTTTGATTTATTGGCCAGAAAAGAAAGATACATGCTTTTACTTAGTTTGCATTGTAACTAGGAGATTTGACAAACTTTGATTGTTTGTATAGCTTATTGTGTGCTCTTTAATTATATGTATAACTATGTCTTCATAACTCCGCAGGAATGTCCTTTTTTATTACATAGTTTATATGCAAGTGTTCTATAATTATGTATTCATAATTCCACAAGTATGTCTTTTCAGTTTTTAGTATCCACAAGTTATAACAAACTCTAAAAACACAAGTTTCCTTATACAATAATTCTTAAAAAGAAAATTCATATCTTTTTAAGGCTTGGGCACCAAGTAAAGAAAGATCGATGTTTTTGGATTTTCTCTTTCACTTATGTATTTACAAATGTGAGGTTGTTGTTTTATATTACACATAATTACCTGGTGTTTAAATCAGTCACTTCCTGTTAACATTAGTGGTAAACTAATGTTTCCTTTCCTATTTAGTAATTATTAATTGACCTATGTATAGGTAGTCTTTTGGAGGAACTAAAACTATCACATTGTCATGGTTATTTCGGTAAGTTCAAAATGGAGAATATTTATGTATGATAATGTTGGTAACGATGATGGTAATAGCAATGGCGATGTTGAAGACAAGGACAATGATGAGATTCAATATTCAACCCGATAACCAAGTATGTCTAATCCTCTTTATATAAAGTAGTGAACATATAAAAGATAATATAATGTTTATTTATTCATTTCTCTTAAACTAACATAGCAAAACTCTCAAACCATCAACGTACTCATCAATAGGGCATACAAAGGAAACATTTCGAAACATACAAAGGAAACATATATATATATATATATATATATATAAGTGATTTACCCTAACATTTTGTTATGTATGTCATATATATGCAGTTTGCATAGGTAGCTAGTTTATGGATTTTTCAAGAATGCAAAATATATGCTGCGACCACATGGGCAAGTTCATGTTACTCAAAAGGTTACTAGCCCGTACTGTAAATGGAATCTTGAAGAACTGGCTAATATGAGTTCTCTGGTTTTGATGGAATTTCATAGATTTTGATATTGGAGATTATCCAGGGTAGCGCAACAACATAGGAGATAGTGACAGGGGTGGTGACAGGTGTGGTAAATCTTTTTTATATAAAACATGCAAATGTTGCATTTGAAGATGGTGTTGTGGCTCCTCCTACCCAGGAGGAGATAACATTTTTGATCAGTCTCGGTTGGAATGATCAACAAGAAGTTGATGCTTTATTGGAGGAAGAGATAAAGCTCTGGCTAAAGGAGGTGCAATGTGTGTTGGTATTTAGCTTTATACAAAAAAATAATTTTAAATATAGGCGAAATTTGATTAATTCTTATTTTGTATGCAGAACGAGGCGATGCTTGAGATGGGTTTCAAGGTACATCTGATGGTCATACATAGTTTTTTTTTCTATGTTGGTTGAAAATGTAGCTAGTTTGTTATAATGTTTTAGCATTTTTTGTATTGCACCAAGTCTTGTTCCTTAAGTTTTCTGTATTTTGTTTTGAAGCTTAACTCAATTGGTAACAAACTATACCGTTGGTAACCTATGCGCCCATGAGATTACGCTTGTGTACTAACAAACGCTTTTTTTCTTTAATGATTTATAATAGGGAAGCATAAGATCGGATGATGAATCTCCATTGCAGTAAACAACGATGATGTCAATAAGACCCTTGCCCGAAGATCCAATCAAGTTTCCAGTTATATATTCTCTTTACTATTCTGGTGGTTGGTCGAGGCAATCGAAAATTTATGTGCAAAATAAGATCATGACAATAAATGTACATCTGAAATTTGAATCTACTCATTTTCTCCGCTGCTACTACTGGTTAACACAATCACAAAACAAGATCATGACCGTATATATTTACAATCATGTTGTACAAGTATGTTGTTGCATGGCGATCATCTAGAATATGCCAAATGATAGGAGAATGATAATGTAACCAAATGCACATGTAATTTACCTCTCTGATTTGTACGGAAGTGAATTTGCAATTTCACTGAATATGTACAAAGAGAAATTCATACTTGCAACACTTAAATTTAATGATCTGAAGAACAACAATCTATTAAATAATAGTAAAACGTAACCTTTTAAAACTGTCTTGTTAATTTCAAGGGTTCTCTCTCTTCTCCTTAATTCAATCTGGACAATTTATTGTTAAATCAGTTTATCACTTTACACTTATTTACTAATTATTTCAATTCATTTTACATCTTCAACCATTTTACATTTTGGTATGGACATTTTAAAGTTAATGCAATTATTTATTAACGGCTAGCTCCTAAAATTTGGTATTTAAGTAAACATATCTAAAATGATTACAAAACCAATATTTTAAGCAATTTATATAAATTTAATTAACTACTATTTACTTTAAATACTAAAAAATGAAAAAATTATGTTTTTTACTTTAGATACCTAATTTTTTTTATAATCACTTAAGTCTCTCTCGTTTCTTTTCCAATATTTTACATTTAGTGTTATATTCTACATTTAATTACATAATACTAAAACTATTTAAATAACTTTAGCAAAGTTTTATTCATTAGTTCGCCTAATAAATCACATCAAGATTAATCATATTCATATTAACAAAAAATATTGGATATATAAATATGTCAATCACATATATTGTACGCATAAATAACAATCACAAGTTCAAAGTTTAACTAATTTACATTTACATATTTACCGTGTATTATATTGTAACATTAATGCCAAAGGCCTAAATTTTAGATTTATTAGTTATTTACAGTACACTACATGATATCATCTAACATTGTACATTTAAGACAATATGTTTACATCACGTTTATCTTGAGCGACATGTTGATCAATTCCAGTCCAAAACAGGAAATTTCGTTAAACTTATTATCATATTCAACTATTGTCATGCTCTCTTGTTTGAGATCTATGAAATCCCGATACATTCTAGTTTTGCTCGCGGTAGGAAGAAATTGTGCTTCAAATGCCTCTTTGAATTTTTCCCAAGTAAAATCATCTTGAGGAACGTTCGCAGTTTGAGCGTCCCATCAGATTGCAGCAGCTCCTTGGAATTGCCATGAAGCTAAAAGGCGTTTTTGCTCATCGTACAATCTCAGCCCTTTGAAAATCCTCTCACAGGACCTCAACCATGCTTGAACTTCAAAGAAAGATCCAGTCCCTTTGAATACCTTCCCTCCCAACAAAGTTGTATACTCCTCCTTACAGATAGTTGCAAAACTCGATCTCTATTGAACTGGAATAACTTTCTTCCACCATTTCTACTCGATCCTGAGTGGCAGTATTACCATTGTTAGTGGTAGTCCAACTAGGTCGACCTCTTCGTCCATGGGTACTCATACTGAATCACCTGGTTATAATAGGTTGAAAATCAAAACTTGATTGGATAATACTAACTTAAGTATATTACTCAAGTAGATCCTTCTATATATTTTATACACTTTTATATAGAAATACGCTCTCTCAACACTCACCCAAAGCCTAGGCATTCAATAACCTAAGCTCTGATACCAACTGTAATGACCCAACTTTCGAACACGTTGGAAGTCGTGTCATTATATAAGAACAAGAAATAGATAGAAGATAAAACTAAAGAAAATATCGGAATCTCATAGCGGAACTTTAACAAAAGATAATAATACATAATATTATACATCAGCAGCATAGTACATCAGAGTATATTGTGCATAGGGATACACGCCATTCTATAATACAACTTCTTAATTATACATAAACATCATAGGTAACCCAACTTGCAGTACTTAGTAATTGTACATAGATAAAATAGACAGGCTAACATGCAGAAACTCTTCCATCCAGCTATTCCAAAGTTAAGTCATAACCTAATTCACTTGTCTACTCACAACAAGTGTTATGAGTACCCAAGAGTTTAAAGAAAACATAGAAAATAAACTCTGAGTCAGTCAGGGGACTGGTATGAGTAAACGATTTTAAAACAGTTTAAGGAAATAAAAATATCTTATAAGATCGCGCCGTAAATATGGAATAGTTTTTACCTTATGAGAATCCAGAAATAACATGGCTTAACTTTCAAAAACGTTTTGAAAGAAAAGATAATCCTAAGACCAACCCACACATAAACATGCATTGTTTTTACCTTACGATAACCCAAATCATCTTTAAAATCCATATTATACTGATATTATTATAGTGTCTAGGGTTTCCACAAATAAATTAGAATCTAGCGGAAACGCTTGCATCTCACGCTCGACATATATAGTATACAAACAAAATCGCTTAGCGCTTAGGGGTAATGGATTTCCAACTATGACAAGGTACAGAACCACCTTCCGATAGTGTATCTCTAGAGGGGAATATACTGGGTTCAACAAGAACGTCTTACAACCTGATCCACACATGACCGACCACTCATTTCTCTTGAGCGTATCGAATGTATATCACCAATGGTTGTGTACGATAACCATTTCTCGAACGGGACATAATTGATAGAATAAGAAACAAAAAGAATTTCTCTAGATAGGTGATGCTACACCGTAATGGGAGCGACCCACATAGCCATGCCACTACATGATTTTTGTCATTTTTCGGTTGTGAGGCTTGAGGCTAGACTTACCTTTGATCATCATTTCTTTATTTACTTTGAATGCCACATCGTTTCCCCAAAAATATATTATAGGTATAATGCAAGAGAAACAAATTCCTCCACCACCATATAAATACGTTTGGAGAGATCAATGTACATGATTAATTAGAATTACTCTGTCAGACATTCATCCATACGAGTCGTACTGGGATTGGACAAACCGAAGGCACTATTCTATAAACCCATCTTAGGCAATTTCTAACAAGGATTTACAGACTAGCCCTTGCATAACTTCGTCTTCTATTTTCTTCGATAATCTTTGAATTGTGACGAAAAAATAGAATCGAAGTGGAATATAGATCCAAACTCTTTGAAACGATCAGCGTTAATATATTTTAGGGACAAGTGGTATTTAAATAAAACAGAGTATAATATTCAAAAAGGAATTTTAGTGTTCATAATTAGTTGTAAATTTTGAAATCATTTTTTTTTTCCAATTTTTAAAATGATTATCAACCTAAGTTGATAAAATTCCAGTGTTCAATTTCTAAAAATAATTCTATTTACGGTTGTCCACCTTTTAGGTTGACGCGATAAATTATTTATTCCAACTTATCATAAAATTTTCATTTTTACTTTATCGCTAACCACCTTCCGATAGTTGCGTTAAAACTCGGCACATAAATTTTATCAGCTCCGTGGTTTCAAAATGATTTGACAACTTCTTACTTAATTACAATTTAAATAATTTTAATTCTAGAACAACATTTGATTATATAATTATATGAGGGCGTATAATTTACTTTATTGGTTTGATTTCCTACAACGCATACAAGTAGTTTTCACTTGTTATTTAAAAATGAACGGGTAGTTTAAAACTAATCTATTTTATTAAATCACGTTCTAACCCAACAGCCTCGTTCCCTTTCTATTTCATGGCCCATTCATCAAAACACCCTCCGCCCAGACTCATTGTTCGATTAAATTTAGTGATTTTAATGTTACAAAAAATGTCAAAGCCAAAACACCTTAAGGCCCGCACTTCTTTGCTATTTCTTCACGTTGCCACGTGGATTCCATAAACCCACGAAAATGCAATCCCACTTCAGATTTAAAGGCCGAGACCTGCTTCAATTATTTCCTAATGTCCATCCACTCCCATATTTTCACCTTGCTCCCTTCCATCACCTTACTGCCGTAAGTCATCACCCTTCCATCACCGCTCCGATGATCAGTTTTCCACGTCAGTCCATGCTCTCCCAAGCCTGTTTCAAGATGCCACCCAATGCACCCGTGTTTTCTTTTTTTTCCTCTTAGTTTTACTACTGTTTAAGTTTCCCAGTGATTGGCTACTCCTTCACAAATCCCTTTGCCTCCCTTCCTTTCCTTGCCATGTTTACAATTTACTCCTCTTATTCTTGCTGCCGTGAAGCCTACCCCTCTGGCCCTCTGCCATATCTCCAACTCCGGTGATCACTCTCCCACGTCCGTCCGCGTTCCAGAAGTACACGCAGCTTTTTAACCCAGCCGGCCGAGACCCATTACAAAGTAACCACCATCATTTTACTCCCTTACTAATGCTCGTCCCCCTTGCCAAATTTATACAATTTTTTCTCTGACTGTCGGGGAGCCATGCTCCTCCGCCAAACTCCAGCTTCGGTGTCCGTTCATGTTTTTCCAAGTTCACACCACCTTTTAACACAAAGGCCGAGACCTGCTATGTTCAAATTTTTCCATAAATTTTTCTTTTCTTCCTATTCTCAGGTTTCTACTTTAGTACTTCCTTCTTACCCGTGTCGTTAACTACTACATTTCCAACCCAACCTCCCGATTCAGTAGACAGTTCCTTTGTTCTTCCAATGCTCCAGACCATCGTTCAAGATGCGCACACACACTCACCGCTGCTATGGATAAAAACTTCCCATAGTTTTTCATTGTGCATGTCCTACTGTGCACATGCAAGCGTCTTCACCCACCTCACAAGCGTACAAGCCCTACTGAATCTACTATAGTCGATCCTTTCCGCCTCCAGTCTACTGGATCGGAAAAAGACACTTCCACCGGAAATCAAAATAAACGCTCACTAACCAAACTCTTATGATTTACCTTCCAGTCAATGAAAATCCCAAAGTTTGTGTTAAAATTTCATGGTTTTATTTTACTAACTGGTTATAAGACTAAAATTAAGTTGTTATTTTTTTTTGAAAGATTCGGTTTCATTGCCTATCTGCTGTATATCCTTGAACTGACATGAATGGTATAAATTCTAATTGATGTATATATACCTTTCTAGAAATAACTTGTATTAAATTTCTAGTGACCTGAACTAAATCTTTATGAAGACATTCTCTATTTAACTAATACTTAGAACTAAAGTAAACATCCAATGTGTAAAACAGTAGGCAAAAAGGGTATGGTTCCAACAGTATTTTCATAGTTCTAGATCAACAAACATACATGACTTTAGGGTAAGTTTTCATCGTCATGCTCAGTCAGGGATAACTCGTGTACACACAACACAAGTTCAACATATGATTTCATCAAAGAATCAAAATCAATTATGTGTGTTTACTCACCTGGTAGTGTGCTCTGTCCTTTATATTTGTTTAAGGCTTCCTCTCTACAGATTTCTTACTTTAAGTTCGAAAGTTTGTGTGAGTGAAGAGTGAACATATGTGTATATTTATAGGTACATTTAAGATTAAAAATATTGTATGGCTTTAAATGCCTTATAGGAAATGAAATATTAGAGGGGTGGCTGTAATCTAGTTTTAGTTGTGTGTATAATCAGCCTAGGTAGTTTTTTCCATCAGCAGATTGATCAAAAATTTCTGTGTAGGCTTTTCAAGTTTCAAATTCAAGTGTACATCACTAGGTCGGAATGCAGTACAACATTTGTGTAGCACATGCAAGAAAAAAAATTGGTGCTTTGTTCTAAAGCAACAGGCTATGTTTATATCTTGATTTGAATGTACACGTTCTTCATTTTTTTAAGGTACTAGTGCCAAGCTACTAGCCTGTTGATTGACTTAGATGTTGCAATGTAGAAGGCCATGTGCAAATACATGGTTGCCAAGCTATTTTAGCTTCTAAATTCCTAGGTTGGCTGTGTAAGTAATTGGAAAGAATTTGCCAAAGATTTTGCTGTGCAATCACAGAAAGGAGCTATGGCCATCTTGTCTTTGGGGTATTCACAAATGTGTAGTTCATGTACAGATGGATATTCTTATGTATGCTTTCTTGTTAAGCAACTCAGACATATATTTATATCTATATATATTGATAAGCTGCTTATAAATTGTCTCCTACTTCTAAATTCTTGAAAGGAACGTTGTTGCAAGTTGGTTTAGTGTTGTTGCTAAATGATTTCATTGTTTTCCCACACACCTATGCACAGCTATTATATGTTTGATATATATATATATATATATATATATATATATATATATATATATATATATATATATATATATATATATATATATATATATATTTGTACCTAGCTATATACCAAGGGGTATTCTTAATTTACAAGCATTTTTAATTCTTATATGTCTGGGCATTCCATTTGGTTAAGATGGCATATAGCAAATAATTAAATATTATGTACAAAAGGTTAAAATATCACTCATTACCTTATTTTAGAAGTATACATATATTAAATATCAAATTAACTTTAATATATATATATATATATATATATATATATATATATATATATATATATATATATATATAGACACACACACACATACATACATATACACATGAGTCAAAAATAAAAAGATAGATTTAACTTTCCTCAAGTATTAATTCCAATAAATTTAGATTATTCGTCGATATAATCAGTAATATTGTTTAACAAAGTCAGTAAAGATCCAGACGTTACACATTAGCTTGCGGTTATGAGTTGGTTTGTAGAGTGTTTGTGTGTGTGTGTGTGTGTGTGTGTGTGTGTGTGTGTATATATATATATATATATATATATATATATATATATATATATATTGGTTTATGTTATGAATTTGAGTGTGTATGATATGTTGGGTTATCTGATATGAAAATATGTTGTGGAATTGATCATATATGAGTTGTGGAATGAATGGATATGAGTTTGTGTGGCTGAAAGGAAGTATGGTGACTGAAATACAATGAAACTACTTCAGTTTAGCGACAGATGGTGATGACTTTTGATGCCCTGTTGGTCATGTATAGCCAAGGCTAGCGACGACTAGCAGATTATATTTATATGCTTGCTATAGCTAGCAACGACTAGTTACAGATTATATTTCCAGGCTTGCTATGGCTAGTGACAAAGATCAGAGAGATCACAATTCACCATATGTCCCAAATCATCATCGTCAACCATAGCTAGTTTGGTTACAGAAGTCGGTGCTAGATACGTCGCTATTTGATTAGCGTCAGGTTTTATTGCGATGGTTTTAACTACGGTTAGCGACGGCTTATGACCGTCGTCGATGGCTAAAATCCGTAGTTAACTGTAGCCCTTCTTGTAGTGTAATTTGGGGTTATTTTTTCTTTTTTTAATGTAAATTACTGACTATTCGCATCTAACTCATCAACTATGTTCAATAAAATAAACATCAACGAAACATTGCGTCATTTGCATGAAATGCATTTGATATTGCGAGCAAACTAATTCTTGATGTGAATTAAATTATTCGGTTGATCGGTTTGATTTTATATAAACATATCAAAACGATTTGACCTAGTAATAATAATAATGTAATGCTAGTTTCATTTAATTTGATTGGTACTTCCATTTGGTTTTAACAATTTTACAGTGGCAAAATCATATTTTACGATTAGATGTCTGACAAAATATACAAACACAATGCTTTTAATTTTTCTACTATTTATATGAATATTATTTTTATAATATCCTTAAAAATAAATACTATTTTGATAATTAAAATAGAGTAAGAGCATGTCTATGGGTTCATTTCCCACCGTAAAACTTTTGACCATTGGTGCTCAAGTAGAAATTTTGTAAATGCAGACCTCTGGAAAAGGAATTAATATCCACAACATCTTTGGGTGAAAGAAAACTAGTTCTGCTTGTTTTTCTCCATTGTCTTGAGATAGCTACCTCAATGGCCTCTAACACGCAATATACCGAAACAGTGTTCTGCTGGAGTGCTCGGTTGGTGTAGGGCAATAGTCAAGAGGAAAAAAGAAACAATCATAGATACTTTGACATATCTCATGTCATATCGAGAAAATATAGCAGACAACGTTGACATAAAGCAAGACAGATGGTAACAGCTAAGTGAACCAAGTATAAAATGCATAAATCCATAAAGTTACATAACATAACAATAGCGCTTATACAAGTGGGAATAAACTCAAATAAAGGTATCCCGTAATATGGCAGATATTACAGGATGAGGATTTTAACTAAAAGAGCTTTTTGATTTAGGGTAATAAGTTTTAAGGATAGCGCTTATAAAATTAGTTTCAAGGACAACTTATTGAAAAAAAATATCATTTTCAATTGTACAGGAACAATAGAATGGTAAATTTGATTTATCATTTTATTATGCTTGTATAACTGAAAATGATAAATTGATTTATCTTTTTTTCTACAAATTGTCCTTAAAACTAATTTTTCAAAAGTGTTGTCCTTAAAACTATTATGCTGAAATGATAAGCCCTTGAATTTAATTTCCACTTGTAGAGTCCTAGTGTCGCACAGTGGAATAATCATAAGCAAATATAGATACAAGAAAACACCATCTTACTCATCCTCTGCACATCCACTACGTACCACCTGAGCCTTATATCTGGTCTTCTAATTGGAGGGTACCCAAAATAATAAGAAGTAAAGTATAAAATCTCGCATCAAACAATAGTCTAGTGTGAGAAATAAGAAATCTCAAAATAATATACAAGTCAACAATAAGGAACAAAGGTATAGAAATCATACTTTACCCGTACCTGTATCTAAAGGGTTAACACATAACGATTATAAGAGGCCACTTGAAGAAATAAAGATGGGCTTGGCTTGCCATTTATTGATATATTTCTGTCATATATATAACATGATACAAAAGAACTGACAATTGGCAATTACTGTAAACCAGGAAACTCATTAACTCATTGCTATCCTAAATACTGTAAACCAGGAAACTCATTAACTCATTCCTATCCTAAGTACTGTAAATCAGGAAACTCATTAACTCATTCTTATACACATCCTAAACTCATGTCTACAAAATATCTCAATAACCCCCTTAAGATGGAGCATGCGGATCATGAATGCCCATCTTGGAAAGCAAAAACTGAAGTTGACGTGTCCCCAAAGGCTTAGTAAAGATGTCTACAAGCTGAATCATGATAGGAACGTATGAAGGAAGAATAGTTCCATCTTGGATTGCATCATGAACAAAATGACAGTCAACTTCAATGTGCTTTGTGCGTTCATGGAAGACCGGATTTTGTGCAATATGTAAAGCCGATTGGTTGTCACAGTAAACCTCAATGGCAGCAGTATGTTAGATTCCCAAGCCAAGGAGAAGACCTTTCAACCATTTCAATTCAGAAGCAAGAGCGGCCACAGATCGGTATTCGGCCTCTGCTGAAGAACGTGCCACAGTAGGTTGTTTCTTAATTTTCCAAGAAATCGGGGAATGACCAAGAAACACAACCCAAGCAGTTCGAGAGCAACGAGTAAAAGGGCAAGCTGCCCAATCGGAATCACACCATCGTGTCAAAGATAGAGAGCTATTGGTTTGAAGTAAAATAGCTTGACCAGGAGAACCCTTCAAGTAGCGAACAACACGCAAAGCAACTTCCCAACGTTCATGTCTCGGTTCTTGTAGAAACTGGGATAAAATATGGACAGAGTATGTCAAATCAGGTCGTGTGACTGTTAAGTAAATCAAACGTCCGACTAAACGACGATAAGATTCCGGATTAGACAAAGGCTCCCCTGAAGCATGTGCAAGCCGATGGTTTTGCTCAATGGGAAAACATGTTGGTTTAGCACCTAGAAGACCAGTCTCAGAAATAATATCAAGTGAATACTTCTATTGACAAAGAAATATGCCATTAGAATTTCGTGCCACCTCAATCCCGAGGAAATATTTAAGAACCCCAAGATCCTTCATATGAAAACACGTGCTCAAATACTTCTTAAAGACTCTCAAAGCAGCTGAATTATTTCCAGAAATAATTAAATCATCAACATACACCAAGACATTAATTTGAGTAGCACCCTTTTTGTAAGTAAAAAGAGAATAATCAGAATATGATTGGAGAAAGTCAAATTCTTTAAAGGCAATAACAAGTTTGGAAAACCAACATCTTGGTGCTTGTTTCAAGCCATATAATGACTTTCAAAGACGACAAACCATATCAAGTCGAGAAGACCCAAAACCAGGAGGAAGCTTCATATAAACTTCTTCATTAAGATCCCCATGCAAAAAAGCATTATGCACGTCCATCTGATGCAACTCCAATTTTTAGATGCTGCAATGGCTAAGAAACAACGAACTGTAACCATCTTTGCAACGGGTGCAAAAGTTTCATTATAATCAATCCCAGCGGTTTGGTGATTGCCACAAACAACTAAACGAGATTTAAGCCGCTCAATGCTGCCATCGGAATTATATTTGATTTTATAGATCTATTAACTACCAAGAGCACGTTTACCAGATGACAATTTTTCCATAGTCCAAGTATCATTGTCCTCTAAAGCACGAATTTCATTTTGCATAGCACGACGCCATCCTGCATCTCTCAAGGCTTCTTTCAATGATTTCGGTTCACGACCTGCTGTAATTGCGGCTAGAAATTGTCAATGACTAACAATTTTTTTTCATAATTAATATAATGTGTTATAGGAAAGAGCGTACCTGAGAAAGCAGATGTCGCGGGTGAATTTAGAGAAAGAGTAGATGGACTTTTTGTGAGGATAGTGTTAGTAACATAGTCAGGAAGTCGAAGGGACGGAACTTTTTCATGGAATCCACGTCCCATGTGAGGTTCATTAGTAGCATCCGTAGCAACCTCTACATTCCCATCTGTAGAAGAATGATGGTATGAAAACGGTGATGTAACAGGAATTTGTTCAATATTCGGATCAAACTGCAATTCATCGGTTGCCGAAGAAATAGTGGGAACAGACTCTAAGATGGTACTTCTTGGATTTTGGGTGGTGATATGTATTGGGGAGGATTTAGTTGCAGGCTCAAGCTCATTTGCAGGTTCTAAAGTGGCAGTTGGGAAGCTTTGAGTTGTGATATGTAGTGGGGTAGATTCATTTGTAGGTTCAAGTTCATTTGTAGGCTCTCCAAGAATATCAAAATCATCAACACTCAAATTCATACTTCCAATATTATATTCAGAACAAATAGTAGCAGGAGCATGTTCAGCAAATGGAAATTGATTTTCAAAAAACTTAACATCTCTAGAAACAAAAAAACTTCTGTTTTCAAGATCAAAAAGTCTCCACCATTTCTTACGAAAAGGATATCCAACAAAGATGCATTTTTGACTTCGACTTGCAAATTTATCACCCTTAGCTCGTTGATTATGGGAATAACATAGAGAACCAAATACTCGTAGATTATCAAAATCCGGCAAAGCATTGAATAAAATTTCATAAGGTGTTTTATTGTGAAGAACACGCGAAGGTGTTAGATTGATCAAATGAGAAGCTACTAAGACACATTCACCCCAAAAATAAAGAGGAAGATGACTTTGAAATCGCAAGGCTCGTGCCACTGTTAAAAAATGACGGTGCTTACATTCAACTCTACCATTCTGTTGTGGAGTCCCCACACAAGAGGTTGAAATAAAATCCCACTTGAAAGAAAATAGTCTTTCAAACAATTAAATTTTGTTCCATTATCACTCCAAACAATCTTAATTGTTTGTCGAAATTGTCGATCAACCATAGCCAAAAATGACATAAACATTTTAAATACCTCTAATTTATCAATCAACAAATAAACCCATATAGCTCGAGAAAAATCATCCACTATAGTTAAAAAATAATGACCTCCACAAGAAGAAACTGTATTGTAGGGACCCCATAAATCACAATAAACCAATTCAAAAATTCGGGAGGCCTTATGATCACTAAGAGAAAAAGAATCACAAGATTATTTGGTGTGAGGGCACACATCACACACCTTATTCAATCTATCACTAGAATTACGTAATAAAGGTAATGACTTTACTACTTTCTCTGAAGGATGTCCAAGACGTTGACGCCAAAGTTCCAATATAGATGAAGAAGCATCCACTGATATAGCTTGCACTGTAGATGTAGATTACACTGTAGATGGTTGCTGGAAGTAGTAAATTCCATCTCTCCGTTCACCCGTTCCAATCAGCTTCCTCGTATGACGGTCCGCTATAACACACATATTAGAAATAAATTATACAAAACAGTGCATGTCATCAATGACTTGTGTAACCGAAATTAAGTTGCAGTGCAATTTAGGAACATAAAGAACATTTTTAAGACACAATCCGTCCAAGAGCCTCACACTTCCTTTTTTGGTAGCAACTATTTTTTAACCATTAGGAAGTCTAATAGGACATGTAGCAATATCATGAACATCAAACAAATATGACTCATCCCCCGTTACATGATTAGAAGCACCGGTATCAATAATCCAAGAAAATTTAGAAAACTCACCATGTAATCGATTGGTAGAGGATTGAGTATTACCAAATACAACGGCCTTAGTCTTCCACTATTCCATATTCAAATTAGGAAGAGAAGTAAGAGTCCTTGACGTGCTAGACGTAGCACTGGAAGAATTTCTATCGCCACCCATTGCTAGATCTGTATCTTAGCCATGGCTCTGATACCATGAAGAAATAAAGAATGGCTTGACTTGCCTTTTATTGATATATTTCTATCATATATATAACATGATACAAAGGAACTGACAATTGGCAATTACTGTAAACCAGGAAACTCGTTAACTCATTCCTATCCTAAATACTGTAAAATAGGAAACTCATTAACTCATTCCTATCCTAAATACTATAAACCAGGAAACTCATTAACTCATTATTATACACATCCTAAACTCATGTCTACAAAATATCTCAATAATATCTCAACAGTACTCCACCATCACTGCAAATGTGTACAACATCCTACTAACAATGTCGAGGTGCCTGATCCACGTCCTTAAGACCTGCATCATATGACATAGCAAAAGTGATAGATTATTATCAAAACAACCAAGAAAGCATAGCGTCCATCAACTTATAGTTAATGGATCTATGCTTTAAGTGTACTTGCCCACCAACTTATAGTGCATGCTAGAACCATTTCACTGGTTTAAGGTATACAGTTCCATTTCATCGATCCGGGGTAGACATTTTAGACACCCAATAAGCATCCTTACAATACCCTTGCTTACAATTACATTGGAAAACAATTAAGTATTAATGGTCTTCTAACATACATATTTGGTATTTAGGTTTTTCTATTTCTCGTTATTGTTTCCATTCATCAAGAAACCATTTGATGTTCTTTTCTTTCCACGATAAAACCATTCAACATCATATCCACTGATCACCCTTTCTACAACCTACCATTACTAATAATCATTTTGACCGGTGCATTAGCCATCGAGCATCATCATCAGCACACAACTCCATCACCATCGAGTCACGATCCTTAAAGTTCCAAAGTATTCATCCTTCATCGCATTGCCATATCTCAGCCGAATGTTGGACAAATAAACAAACAACTCCAATGCAACTTATAAGACATGCACGTCACCTTGGAATTTTGGCAAGAAATTACCTTAAAAATTTAGATCTATAGCAATCTAACTTGTAACAACCCAGATTTTTTAGTCTAGTTTAATTTGAAAAGATTTTTAAAATATGATTTCAAAGATATGATAAGATAAATTTGACATTAAGGATAAGTTTTGTTAAATTTATAGCGATTAGCAAATTTTTTAAATGAAGGATCTTGTAATTTGTCAAATTCATTTGATTTAATCATTTGGGAATCTAGATTGAATTGAAGTTTTAAATATTGTGTGATGTATAAAATATCTTGTGTAAAATAATGGAATTCAACGGTAAAATACATCGACAAAATATGTCAGTTTTTGTCTAAACCGAGTTTGATCAAATATAAAAATTTGTTAAAAAGAGATTTTAAAACATTAGAAATTTAAGTCAATTTAAATATTTGAAAATTTTAATTTAATGATGTTAAGTTGGATATTGAATTCAGTTTAATAAATAGTTGTGCAAATCTATAAAATATAGCGGTGAAATATGTTGATAAAAACGTATACGTTTTTGTCAAAATGGATTGTTTAAATTCGTATTTACAAAAGCATTTTAAGTATGATCTTTTTGATATACATTATTGAATAAAAAAATTATTTGAATTCTCAAGTCACACAAGTTAATAGAGATCATCGGATTTTGTCTATAAAAGCCATCGAATTTAATCGGTTTTGTCGTTGGTTGATTTGAATTGACAAAAATAAAATTAAAGCATTACAAGGTGGGAACACTCAAAAGTATGACAAAAAAGTGTCACAAATCCGTATGAATGTACCTTTCCTTTCTAAGCACATTGTTTTGTTTTATGCATCCATGGTTTAGAGAAAACCATGTTCCATGCCCATGGTTTTCTAAAGCACCCCACACCCCTTAACGTCGCCCGTATGATGATGCGTTAAGGTTCATGAAGTGCTTAGGTATAAAGTAACAATACAGAGGCTAAAATTCATAAGATAGAAATATAAAATATAGCAGGAACTTTTAAATGTCATTTAATAAAGTAAGTCAAAGCACAATATTTATTACATTTCATAAATACCCCTCCACAGGGTGGAGAGGTATCATCAGACTCTTTGCTACTTCTTCTTCGTAGCTCTTTTCATTCTACTAAGTAGCAGGCTCGTCCTATCATCTGATCTCCTCGTACTGTCCCGATTCCACTGTCAGTCGGGAATTTTAAAAGCAAACACCAAAGGGCGATACATGCCCTAAATTCAGCTAGGGTCGGTCGACCCAGGAACGCGTTATACTGGGAGTTGATGTTCATCACAACAAAGGGAAAAATCCTAACTCTTCTGCGATCTCCATCTCCTAATTCTATAGATAGCTTGATCTGGCTGACCGGTTCAGTAGATGCTCCGTTAGAACCACGTATTTGTCTGGTGCATGTTTCTAAGTCTTTCAATTCCAGCTTCATCTGGTCATAGCCTTGTTTGAACAATATGTTCGCCATGCTCCCATTGTCGATTAGAACCTTTCTCATGGTAGCTGGGCCTATAATGGCTGTTATTACTAGTGGGTTGACGGTCGGTGCCTCTATACCGGTCTACTCCCTATCGCGGAAGATAATGTCATCGGTCATCGTCCTTCTTTGTTTGATGGGACTCGCTGCTTCGGGGGTACTATTTTCCGCAACATCCATATGCTTTGCAAAGTTTGCATAGCGCTCCATGGCCTGAATGTTATATCCCGCAAGGTGTGGTCCTCCAACAATGGCGTTAATCACTATCTCCTTTCCCTTCTTTTGGGAAATGGCTCTAGGTTTTGTCTGACTTTGTTTGGGTGCCGAAGTCCCCTGCCCCCTGTCCCTTGGGGCTACTTTATATTCATCAAGTTTTCTTTCTCAAATCAACTTTTCGACGATGTCCCGAAGGTAACGACATTCAATGGCCAAGTTCCCATAAATTTCATGGAATAAACAAAACTTTTCAATCGCCCGCTCCTTCTCGGTTGACTCACGCAAGGGCGGCTTCTTGTATTGAACCGTACTACATGTATCTTGATAAATATTTTACAGCGTGGCATTCAACGCTGTGTAGGTTCCAAAGACCAGGATTCGGGGCCGCTTCCTGGAATTCCATATTTGTCCAAGATTTCCACTGGCCCCCTTCGGTCCATTACCGTTTTGCTTGACATGGTTTCCGACGTTCACCTCTACCTTTCCTGAATTATCCCCAGACTTTTTGACTCTGACATTATTCTGTATTTGTTTGGTAGACGCATCTCTCTTCCTATCCTCCTCGTCTAACTGCACATCTTCCTGCCTTAGCTGGATATTAGCTTTTTCATAAAACTACTCAATCGATGTGGGCGTCTTCCCTATCAGATACTTCCCAAACTCCATTCGCTTGTCAATGCCATCGAGCATGGCCATCAAGACGGCCTCATGATTATGGTTACTTACTTCGGTGGCAGCCCGGTTGAACCGGTTGAGATTGTTTTGTAGAGACTCGCCTCTTCCTTATTTGACTACTGATAGAGCCATGATATGCTTCGACTTAGAGGCGTGAAGATGGAACTGGTTCAGGAATTTTTCACTCAAATCTTCGAAGCTTGGGACTGACCTTGGAGGTAAATGAGAGAACCACATAAGTGCTACCCTACTCAAGACAATTGGGAAAGCCTTGCATTTAAAGGTGTCTGGAGCTACTGCCACCTCCATATGCCATAAGTAACTCATGAAATGTTGTTGTGGGTTTGTGGTTCCATCGTAATGGTTCGTCTGTGGCATGTTGAATCTCGTGGGGAATTCAACTTGTAAGATATCATCAGTGAATGGTGTGTGGCCTCAGACGATCCCCCAATCTACATACTTGTACCCTTTGTTGTCATTCATGATCTGTCGTACCATGGAAGTTAGATTTGGAGGAATGATCGTGGTTCGGTCGGCTTTTTCAATTGACCGACCTCTTCTTATTCTTTCCACAGGTAATGTTGCCTGACTTTCCATCCGGGCAGTCCTTCCTCCTCCTCGAACATCTCGGTCAATCACAAGATTCCAAGGGGGACGAACAAGGGTTGATTTGCTTGAGTAGCGTTCTGATGAGCCGGAGGAGAGGCACTTTGGTTTTGTCAGGCTGTAGCATCAACGACTTCTATCTCGGCCAGGTCGGCCTGAGCTTGACCTTCTGCCCCCAGTTGGTCTGAGCACCCTTCCAGATGCAACTGATAAGCATTTTTGATTTTTTTTCTAACGGACATCGAGGTTGACGCTGGTCTCTACTCCCTTCGGATGATGATAGACTCTCCGAGTCTTGGGCTAGTCGATGATGGGGAACTTGGTGATCCCTGAACTCCTGAGCTTGATGGTTCCTGAACTCCTCCCACGGTCTCGACATGCGGTTATATCTTGATGCATTATGGCATTCTCCTGAGCATGAGATTTTAATGCATCTGTAGTTTCCCGGAGCTGAGCCAACACGGTCATGAACTCATCACGGGTAGCGAAAGTTGAGTAAGAGGCTGGATCCGTTACGGGTGGTTGCACTAGAGGGAGTAATGCAGGTTGATCTAAAGTAGGCCCAGGATTAATCGATCCACCAGCTACATTTGCAAATGTTCCGGCTTGCAGTTGCTTCTCGGTATAGCGAGTTGACAGTTTCACATCCATAACTCAACAATATGGAAAAAAGGTGGGATTTCGTCTTGGACTTGGTGATCCAAAAGTAGAGCAAAAATCCGGTTTTATGCTTAGAGTATCAATTCATGGTGAAAGCACCAAAGTGTTGACACCGAAAATTGGTACAACACCCAAAGAAAGGGTTTTGTACAGAATAAATGAAGATAAATGATTGCAAAACTAAAAATAGAGGAAATCACACACAAGTTTATGGTGGTTCGGCATTAACGAGCCTACGTCCACTTTATAATATCTTATATACTTTATCAACTATTATAGTCGGAACAGTTACAATGGCAATATAACAAGAGATTGATAAATATTCAAGAACGGAAATACTACAAGTTCCCAAAAGTCCTTTCTCTTGAGTCCAGAAAGGTATTTATAGATGATAATGTATTTAAGTTGGCTGGAATACGTGTAATGTGATCAAGATAATAGGAAAGCATAAAGAGGCGTTCTCCCCTTATGGAATTGACATGATTTGAATCTATAATAACAAATGGGAGATGATCCGATATATTTGGACAGTGTGGAATATATGAAGTCGGGCACGAGCTATTCTTCATCCAGATATATGGTTTAGGATCAAGTATGGCTTGACTGGGTCGGTCCAATAACGATGGGTTCCAACTGGGTTGTATGGTAATTCTCTACATTAACTTTAACGGATCTTGGGACAGATTGCTCATTGGCCGGCCCTTCTCTAAATAGTAGCCAT
The DNA here is from genome assembly GCA_030737875.1 of Allium sativum. NCBI lineage: Eukaryota > Viridiplantae > Streptophyta > Magnoliopsida > Asparagales > Amaryllidaceae > Allium > Allium sativum. The sequence goes on along the minus strand of CM060923.1, from coordinate 582,109,265 downwards.
CCCGTTTAGGTTTCCTTGACATAGGTCCGTAATGTCAATGAGCCTTGATGGGCTCGCCAAAAGGCCTATCAACAACAATATTCATTTAATATGAATATTTAGATTTTTACAGTTCAAAATTTAAAATGTTATTTTAAATAAGTTTATATAGATATTATAGGAAATTATAATCATATTTGAAGTAAATCAAATAAAATTTGAATTAAAATTTAAATATGGTTTGAATAGGACTAGTCACACTACGGTAGTTCGCGAATTTCAGTCATAAAGCTTCAAACACTTACAACAGGAGCAATTTAAATCAGATTTCTTTGAAATGAAGAATATTTTCTTTCTAATTATGATATTTTTCAAATGAAAAGGAATTTTCAAATTTAAATGTATATATTCCAAGTTATATGTAAAATTATATCTGGAAAAGTCGCTATAAGTGCAGTTCATTAACCATAATGGTAAATGACTAATCTAAAATAATAAAAAGTATGGATTTTTTTTGTAAAATCGTAATAAATCATTTAAAAGTGTTTTGAGTTGATAATATGAAGTTCTAGATATTATAAAGGTTGTTTGATCAAACTAGCTAATTTGAAACACTTTTTGTAATGCTTTTTGCGACGCTTATTCAGTAATGTTTTGTTTAAAAGCTTTAAACTCATTTATGTTCATCTACAAATTAAGTAATAATTTTAAATGGTTAATAAAATGGTTTGGAAGTTTTAGACATTTTAACAAGATTTGGTCATGACCAGATTAAGTTAACTTAAAGATTTAAAGAGTTTTCAAGTGAAGGTTTTATTTGGAATTAGATGGTAATAATCTCCATATAGTTAGTTTAAATTCCACAGATGAAACTTATATTGTTCGTGGAATTTGAAAGGTAATTATACCATTATTCCACCTATAGTATGTGTTGAATACGGAAATTGATATTAAATATAGGTTGATATAATTTATGTTCAATTTTTATACTCAATATAAATTAGTTTTGGATTTTGAAAATTAGATGAAATAATTTCCAGATATTTGATATTAGAACTCATAGTTTAAATTACATTATTTGAGGAATTTGAAAGGTATGCATACCATTATTCCACTTATAGTATAAGTTGATTGTGGGGACTAGTACTGAATATAAGATGATATAAATTTTATTCAAATCTTAAATTTAATATCAATTTTTGTTTGGGTTTGTTGTGAACGGTGTTTTGAATGACAACATTCTTTAACCATAGATCAAGTATGATTTGGAATTTAAAAATGGATTAATATCTTTTAAGAGACTAATGAGGATAATGCTTAATGATCTTGATTTAGAGATGAGTTTTAAAAAGGGAAGTAAATGAATTGGAGAACTAATGATTCTTAGTTTCCTTTGATTTAAAAGGATAGGTTTTAAAGAGCACTTTATGAAATGAATTTTTTGGAATATGAATATTTAAAGAAACTTGGGGATGATTAATATTTGTTTAAAAATATAATTTGGAATGGAAAATAATAACAAATTTTTTGATTAAGATTTGATAAAGTTTTTCAAGGTTAAGTTTAAGGATAAATCTTTATTTAAGATTTAGTGAATCTTTGTTAAAGATTAAATGGAATGAATTCGAAAATTCCTAAATTTAGGAGTAAATGGATTAAGGGTTTTATGAGGTTAATGAAAGTGTTTTAATTAATAACCAATTAAAGTGGAAAGAGATGTAATAAATCCTATATATTCCATATGGTTTTAAAATGAAGCTTATTATTCTAAAAGACCAAGACCAGATTTCTATCCAAATAGCATTCTAAATAATGATACGAAGAAATGGAGGAAACGAAGATAACTGAAGACGGTGATTGAAGACCGGGAACAATTACATCAAAAGGACTGCTTGTTGTTGCCTCCGGTAGCTCCTTTTGTGAAACTATACTTATCGCAGTAGTCCAGACATGCTTGGAAATTCTCCGGATTTGCAAGGGATTCTCTCCTTAATTGGACAAGAAATAAAGCACCTTCAGTTTCGTTCAGTCCTAGAACGAAATTGTTTGGATGTGTGTTCTACATTGTATTTTATAATGTATTGACTGATCTTTACTAAATATATTTCTATTGGTGGCGGACAGGTTATCTCTTCGCTTAACACACTTCTTTGAGAATACAAGCTCAAATGTGATATGGATAGTAATTATCAGTCATATATTATGAAATGATTGTGGGATATACTAAGTGATTGTGCTATTTATGATCAAAGCATAACTTTAGTTAAAGCGTAACATTGTGTAACGAGACTTCAACAAGCCTCACACCCCGGAAAATGGCCAAAATAGGAAAGATGCAGCAAGGTTACGAGTTCTGATCTCCTTCTAGATAAAATTGTACCACGGTATGGAGCCCAGGTATTACTTATGTGGCAACTTATACTCTTGCGGATGTTGATGTTACGGGCACCCGGTTTAAGATTGGTAACGACCGGGAGGTGATATATTCAGGTGTCATCCAGTTAAGGGAGATCCCGACCATGTGTTGGTAGAGAACTTGATTTGTTATCGGGACATTCCTCTAGGAATGTACCTATTGGTAAGGAAGTTCCTTAGCCTAGTCATTTGTTGGAAACTCATTCTCCACTAAGAGCTTGTATGGTTTTTGTTGTAAATCTGTATTTCGACATAATATATGGTACCTATGCCGGCTAAGATTGAAACATTTATTTGCAAATGTGATTTCCACATTTAAACAATAATAATAAAATCAATTGGTTTTTCGCGTATCAAGTATGTTTAGCTATCATAAGGAGAAACCTCTCCCAAGTCTGTGTTTGCATGGTGTGTGTGCTGCGAGACCTTATGGTAGTTTCATTTTCCAAAAAGCATTGCGAGTTTTTTATGCAGTGGTACACATAAGGGAAAAAAATTGTTCTGTGTTTGAATGGCACAGTCTTATGAATTACCCTACTTTATAAGGTATGACTACTTTAGTTTCTCATGTCAGTCCCATGACTGACTTAGAGTTTACTGTTCTTCCGCCTAAACTCTGAGTACCCATATTTTCCACACAGTCAGCCTAATAGTTAAGGTTTTGCAGATTCAGTCCTGTAGTCATTTTAGAACAGGTTATGCATTAGATCAGGAGCTGTGACTGAAGCGCTTTATTTCTTCTACTGAGATTGTTGTTTCCGCTATGTATGTATTTTCTGTCGTACTCTGATATTATTGTACTCTGATGATGTAAAACAAAATTATTGTTATGATAATGAAGTTCTTTTGTTCCGTTCCAATGAGTAAGTTCCCCTAACCATCTGTATTTTTTGATGTTTCGGGTTTGTTTAATTACCAAGTCAAAACGAGCTGAAAAGATGGTCTTTACAGTATCTATTAGAGCTTTTGTTTTTTTTCCAAGCTTTCGGGTATGACTCATTAGAATAGAAGGAAAGGACCCGTCAAAGCTAGGATATATAGCTAATACCCTATAATGAGTTCATAGTATTAATATAAAAGAGCCTAACTTCGATATATAAATGGGTTTTGAAAAGTTGAATTTGGAATATACAGGGATTGTTTATGGTTACTATAAAGAATTTGGATTAAAAATTGAAATTATTGACGATTTTGGGACAATCGATAAGTTCTGAAACTTGTTAGCTAAAAAGATAAAATGTGTAAGCAGTTACAAATACCTTGTGAATTAAGTTTCACAATTTAACTAGAAGGTATTTGGTAATTGAAGGCAATAAGAAGTCAGAAGATGTCTAAACTAAAATACTTAGATAAGCAAGATCATGCGAAAGTATAACTTTCCTATTAAAAAATCTTTTTAGGGGAAATAAATTCATAACTTCTGAATTTGACATAATTAGAGGAAATATTTTGGAATATATATGATTGAATATATGTATATATGTGTGTGTATATATATTGAACAATTGGTTAATTGAGATTGTTAAGTTTGGATATGGGCATCTTGTGATTAGAATTTCACAGTTTGACTTAAGATGTTCATACGGAGTTGGTAATTTGAAACGATCCAAACTTCCCCTTATGGGAAAGTCCGGATTGAGTTGAGAATAACACTCATCAGAACACAAACAATAGAACATTTCTGTTAGATCAAAATTTGGACCTAACATCCAAATCGTTTTGATTCTTAAAGAATTTTAACTGGAGAATGAAGAAAAAGTAGAGAATACACAGAATTTATAGTGGTTCGGCGTTAACGAGCCTACGTCCACTTTATATGTTATAGATTATACTTTGAATGCTAATACAATCAATGATTTCTCTCAAGCTCCCTTTTACAATTATGATTTCTCTCAGTAATCTCGAAATAAAACTGATAGGAAATGGTGGTATGACAATAATGGCGGAATCAGTACTCAGTACTGCCAAAAGATCCTGAAAAATGCCAAGCTCTGGGCTATTTATAGCTGATTTTGTCAGGCGGATCGCGGTCACACGTGGCATGAATCCCGAGAATATCGGATCGTATCGCAACCGATGAAGAATTAGTCAAATTAGCCGTTGTGGACACGTGTCGCTGGATCCGTGCATCTCGGATCGCCGAAGACTAGCTCGTGCTTAAACGGGTCAGAGGCTTCGTCGTGCATCAAGGGACCGGATCGGTCTGTGCAGGATAGTGGCGTAAGGACGGATCGAGTCGTGCGAGGGTAGTCGGATCGCTGAAGCTATGGGGGCGATCCGATGAGGGGCGATCCGAGAGGAGCGATTCGAGAGGGGCGACCCGATCCTTCATGGACTTTTAAGGAACGTAGTTTCACACTTTCTTCTTGTGAATGAACCTTGGTGGCTTGGTCAAAAAGCTAGCCAACATTTTGCCCCCTCGAAGTATGTTTTATCGATGATGGAACATGCTTGGAAACTGTGGAAACGTCTTTCCATAAAGAGATGCAAATCAGTGGACAATTCTTTTTCTGGGATCTTTCAGAGTCTTCATCATCGAATCTGTCAGGTGCATCTTTGAATTTTCATTTCTATCGGTCATTTATCGATTCGGATCGCATGCGCGAGTCGCGGTCCGTTAGCGAGTCATTCGCCTCGTCCTTTGGTGAGCACTTGGGCCTCTTCACGGAACGGAACGAGGTGGGCTTCTCTTCGAGACGTGGTGGGCTTTTGGTTCGCGGCCCGTCTATTTTCACGGATCGAATAAGACAAAAAAGGGGAGACAAACGGTCGCCCTTTTGCCTATATAAATCGACCCTCACCTTCATTCTCCTCTTCTTCTTTCTTTGTTTACAGCCACCGCCAATTTTTCTGAGAGAAAACCCTAACTTTGATTTTCGAATTCCCAACCAATCTCAAACTTTAAAAAGGTAATTAAACTGCTTTTCTTTAGTTTCTAGCTTGTTCGCACTGATTCAAAGAGGGGAGACAGCGGAAATTCGTAGGATTCGACGATAGTGAACGCGAGAGTGCCTGGTGCGAAGAGGAGAGTTGAGGAAGAAGAAGGAAGGGATGACCAGGTCGGTTCGTGGAAGGTTGATTTGGCTAGTGGATCGGATCGAGGAAACAGCAAAGCTACGATTCGTGGGGAACTAGGCGTAAGTGTCGGATCGCGCAAATACCGGAGCTTCGGATCGTGGAGGATGGGGGGCGATGCGGATCGCCAAGATACCATCGCGATCCATTCAGGATGATTTGGTGCGCCTCACGATTCGAAGCTTTTTCATGACCTAATACCCTTCCGCGTATCGAGTCCTTCACCACGATCCGTCCATATGTTGTGATCCGAACCTGTCCTGCGATCCGACTGACGAACGATCGGATGCACATGCTGACTAAATAATATGATGCAACTCTAACAAATCGATGAACGGTTAGGTTAGAGCCCTTGAGACGAACATTCCAGATCGAACAAATGCATAATCTATCAACCGAACGATGACCAATGTCTGGATGATTTTATTGACCCTTGTACTTTTCTTTAATGCATGCACTAGCACACACACCGTCACTTGCACACACGGGGGACGGGTAGTTTTAATCTCATTTCTCATGTTTTCTCGCCTAACAGTAATGTCGGATAATCATTCCTCTTCAAGATCCGTTACAGAAGCGGAGTCCGAGGTTCCTGAGCAATACAACCCCGAGGTCCCTCCAATTAACCTAGGGGGTGAAGATTCTGGATCTGAATACGAGGCAACGGAATCGGATCCGTCTGAAAGTACTTCACTTAGTGAAGAGTCTGAAGCAGACAGGCGAGCTCCCGACGAGATTCCTGGAGCGCTCGGGATAGAGAAATTTTCTGATTCTTTAGCATCTAAACTCGATGATATAAAGCTTAAAAGAATTTGCCTGAGACATGGGATCCCTTGGGATGATGTGAGGACACCCGTTAGCGAAGATAGACCCCACTTAGCTCCGGAAGGGTATATGGCAGTCAGCCGAACCATGTGCTTGGTAGGGGCTATTCCTCTGTTTCCTCCAATCGTCATCGAGACCTTAAAACGACTGGGTATCGCTCCGATGCAGCTTCATCCTAATGCTTACGTGTCTCTATACACCATATATATTGCATACGCGGAGATCCTGCATACCGAACTCACATTTAGAGATTTAACATTCTTTTATCTTTTCAAGCATCGCTCTTCGGCAACCCCAAATTTCTCTTTCTTTGAATCGGTGGCAAATAGGAAGGTTATGTATGATGGATATAGCAATATAGGGGATCCCAAGTCTGATTGGTTCTATATAAAGAAACAGGCCGGGTGCTCAAGAAGATGGCTTAAATCAAGTAAACTTTAATCTTTCGATTGAATATCTTGCTTAAGAAACCGAAGCATTAACATCCCCCCCCCCCTTTTTTTTGTTTTAAGTAGATCACGTCTTCCCCAAGACGGAAGGCCCATTATATAATAATCGATTGTCTATTCTTCTTCAAAGCAGATCCTATTTTCTAAGGATCAAGAAGTGCATCACTGACGAGAATCTTCATAAGCATCGCCTTCTGGATATAAGATTTGGACTAGGTGCTGGCGGCAAACCCTACAAATACGTGCCCCCAATGGAGGGAGAGGGAACATCTCGGGCAGCAGAGACAACTAAATTCCGTAAGAGTCCTTCTCCAATAATCATCCAGGATGACAAGGACCTGAACATATATAGAGGAGATGAGGCTCGTGGTGACCAGTCTAAGGAAATCCCAGTCTCTCCACGGGGTTTCCCCTCCAGGGCTTCCCTTCCGATCGAACCTGCTGCTCCCGATGATTTGACAGATGAACAGCTATTTAAAGAGCTAAGCAAAATTCCTCTGCCTGATGATGTATAAACAGAGGGGGACTTTGAAGGGGAGCCACTCTTCCCTGCTTCTGAGGAGACCACCGTTCCAATTAGAGAACAAGAAACTACTCATATGAGCCTGACTTCAGGCCCGGGTCCGTTAGGGGGAATTATATGGGATGCACAAATCACACACACTGTCTGACCCTACACTTTTATATCAACAGTATTCAAGGTTTTAATATGCTTTTTTCTCCTTTGCAGGAAAGATGTCTCGCAGGCGGTCTTATTCTTATCGTTCTCTTCGTGAGGGCACAACCAGTCTCCATCCGAGTCCGAGCGCTCTTGCGGCCCTTCTCACAAGCCGACTTCTTCGCAACCCCGGTCTCCACCGAAATCGACATCTGGCAAGCTTCCCAATTATCCGATATCTCCTACAGGGGGAAAACAACTTCCTAAAGAGTTAACTCCTCCGAAAAGTGCACCCTCTCACAGCAGGTCGTCAAAAAGACATTACGAGCCTAAAGATAAAAGCAAGGATCCAATCAAAGATTCTGAAAAGGATAGGAGTGACATTGTCCCTTCCGGCCAGCCAGGGTTGGCTGCCCTCGGGTCACGGGATTACATCCATGGTCCCAAGACTCAAGGTAGGCTAGAAAAGTTGCGGGAACAATTCCCCAACATCTTCTTCGAAAGGATGACGTTTGTTCCAACCTTGGAGCCAGTCCCTAGGAACAGGGATAATAAAGTTGTCGGGCACATTCGCCATGTAGCCAGGCAGTATGAGATGATGAAGAAACATGCGGTTAATCTTTCAGAAGTCATTCGAACGCTCGAAATGGAAGCACATAGATCTAAAGTGAAAATTGATAACAACGAAAGGGCCAGGACAAAGATGGAGAAGGACTTGGAAGATGCTCAATCCAAACTCGCCTTAGCGCGGAGAGATGCTGAAAATTATAAGATCGAATTGGAGAATGCTAAGAAGCGCTTTCATTCGGAACTTGACTCAAATAGCCAAGAGAAGATGGCCTTAAAGAAGGAGGTAGAAGATCTTAAAATGGCCAACATTGAGTTGAAGACAGCACAAGGCCATTTTGAAGCTGAGAGAGTTGCCTGGGAGGCAGAAAAAGCAAGTTTGAGAGAAAGTTTAGCTTTGGCTGAAGCGAAAAAGGTGATTTTGAATGATCAAGTCGTGGATGCGGAGAGACGGGCGGCTCTCGCCGAAAAGAATGTTGAAAGTGCCATTGAAATGGCTACTGCTTCTAACAACAAGCTTCTCGAGACAGAAAAGGATATCGAAGGGTTTGAAGAGATGATCTTTGACTTCGTGGGCCAAGTCCTCAAAACCCGCAACATCTCGTGGATCCCGGACTACCACATTACTTTAGCCAATTTATGGGATGCCATCGTTGAGGGTGAGAAGCAGAGATTGGGAGTCGAAGAAATTGATGAGGATGAGCTGATGAAGACCATCCTCAGGGATAACGAGCCCGAGGATCTGGCAGAGGGTCGTCGTCTAATTCAAGCATAAATGGAAAAGGAGAGGGCCCTGGCTAAGGGCAAAAGCAAGGCTGACGAAGGCTCGAGCTCAGCTGTGGATCCCAAGACCTCCGGAGTTGAGGAATACCATCCTAATGATCAATTAATCCCTTTGGGCCTAACTCCTGTGGTTGTTGGAGCTCCTGCTGCTAGCCTAGATGGAGGATCTGCGGAAGGTATCTCCCTTTTTTCCCCATAATTTGTTAAAGCAATTGTGAATTGTCGTCGTCTGGTAGAGCAACCAATTGAATTAGTAACATGTGTCCCCCATAATACAGGTGGCGAGCCCGTCGACAAGGATGTTGAGCAAAGGAAAGAGGCGGAGAAGGTTGTCGTCTCGCCAGGTGCCGGTGTTGATATACTGAAACAGGCTGAGGGTACAACAGCAGAGAAAGGCGTCCTGGCACCCAGTGCTGATGTTCCCAAGGATGATGAAACTATCGAGGCCTTGAAAGATATGGATGGGCGCCATGTAGAGGATGAGGAGGATATCATTAGCGCCAAAGAAACCAAAGACGATGACGACGAAACTTTGGCCAACAGAAAAGCTAGGCAGGAAAAGGAGATGGCTTTGAAGAAGGTGGGACAAGAGCCTTTGAACATAGTCCCAATCGCGGAGTTTGATCCCAAAACTGGGATGGTTTTGAAACTCCAGCCCAAATCCATCAGCAGACAACTTCATATTGCGAATCCTGATGATTTCCCATCTTCCCTTACTGATAAAAGGAAAAGAAAGGAGGCGGAAGAGGAATCTTCTGAAGAGTCGGGCGTTCCTCTCATAGACAAGAGGAAGAGAAAGAAAGGTGATCAATCTGACGCTGACAAGGAGAAGCTAGAGAAACAGAAGCAGGAGAAGCGGTCAAAGCGTAAATAGGATATTGTCGCTTGTTTATATTTTGTCTTTGGGTTTCCCACTGGCCAGGAAATGTAATTACGAGATTGGCCCACTTTTTGCTTTCTAGGTTGTTTTTCACTTTGTAAGCTTGTAGTATATAAATGAAAGTTTATCTCTTTTTGCATCATTGTGTACCTGCATTCAATAAACTTTTCATGCTTAGTCATAGATCATCTGATCATAACTACAAATCAGTCAAACAACAGAAAGAAAAATTTTAAAAATTTCGTGCTGCATTGCTGTATTAAAGTTCATGTGTATATGCATATGGCCCCCAATCAGTCGTTAATGTAGCACTTAACTAGGGCTTATTAAAGATTGATTAACATTATTCGCATGTTGCCCCCTATTTCTGAATATGGGGGACTTAGAGAATTTAGCAAGATAATTGTCCTTAGGGTGCTGAGTTTCTAGCACCTTTCTCAGTGCTTAACCATAAACTCCTTTATACTCTCTCGGCAGCCGCCGAGGTTAGAGTTTGAATTCAGTAATTCAGTCGGTCCCCGTTCCTTCAGCGGGGAAGAAGTTCTTTCTCTGCGCTCAATCGGAGACGCTTTTATACTCTCTCTCTCTCTGGAGAGTTAGAGTTCGGGCTCAGCAGTTCAATCGCTCCCCGATCCTTCAGCGGGGAATGAGCTCTTTCTCAGCGCTCAATCGGAGACGCTTTTATACTCTCTCTCTCTCTCTCTGGAGAGTTAGAGTTCGAGCTCAGCAATTCAATCGCTTCCCGATCCTTCAGCGGGGAAGGAGCTCTTTCTCAACGCTCAATTGGAGACGCTTTAATACTCTCTCTCTCTCTCTCTCTCTGGAGAGTTAGAGTTCGAGCTCAGCAATTCAATCGCTCCCCGATCCTTCAGCGGGGAAGGAGCTCTTTCTCAGCGCTCAATCAGAGACGCTTTTATACTCTCTCTCTCTCTCTCTGGAGAGTTAGAGTTCGAGCTCAGCAATTCAATCGCTCCCCGATCCTTCAGCGGGGAAGGAGCTCTTTCTCAGCGCTCAATCGGAGACGCTTTTATACTCTCTCTCTCTCTCTCTGGAGAGTTAGAGTTCCGTCACGGCGGTTCTGATCATGGTACATCGCCATGACCTACGGACATCGCCTTCATATCCGTTATCCTCAGAATTTTGACTGGTGATTACATTCCATTCTGATGGATGGCACCTATAATTATATGCTTCTGGGATCGTTGCATGATTCACAGCAATTTCCATAAAAATAGAAAGACAGATAAATAATGCAATAAAGGTAAACGACACACAATATTTTTATAGTGGTTCGGTCGAATCATGACCTATGTCCACTTTATAATTTTTTGCTTTAAGGAATCGGACTATTCTAGGCAAGTCGTGCCTTGTACATGGTTCTCAACAAAGCAAAAGAACAGATTTGAAATTTTTATGTTAAGTATGGCTGTAAATGTTGGGCACTCCACACTCTGGGGTTTTCCTTTCCATCTACGGTTGCCAGCTTGAAGGTTCCATTATCAAGCTTGCTCAGAATGGAGTACGGTCCTTCCCACTTCGCACCCATATGAGTTGGGGGTGGAAAGACACGCTTCAGAACCAAGTCTCCGGGTTCCAAGGTTCGGGCTCGAACCTTTTTGTTGTAGTATCGAGCGACCTGTTGCTTGCACCTCAAGGCATGCAAGTCTGCTTCATCCCTCTTTTCTTCGATCATATCCAGGGATTCAAGAAGCAATTCGTTATTAGTCATCGGATCGTAATAAGTCACTCGGTGAGAAGGTACTTTTATCTCAACCTGGATCACTGCTTCTGCTCCAAAAGCAAGGGAGAAGGGGGTATGCCCTATTGCCGATTTATACGTTGTCCTGTAGGCCCATAGTGCTAAGGGTAATTCATCAGCCCACATGGCTCTGGCTCGTTTCAGCCTTCTTTTCAGAATGGACTTAATCACTTTATTTGCCGCTTCAACTTGTCCGTTCGATTGCAGGTGCGCCACAGAGGTGTATCGTTTCTCAATGTGGTATTTCTGGCAGAAGTTTCTGAATTCAGTGCTATCGAACTGAGTTCCGTTATCAGTTATAACAATCTTTGGAATCCCAAATCGGCAGATGATGTTTCTAACGACAAAATTGATCACTCGTTTGGTTGTGATTGTAGTAAGTGGTTCAGCCTCGACCCACTTAGTGAAATAATCTACGGCTACAATAGCGAACTTTGCTCCGCCCCTAGCTATTGGGAGACTTCCGATGATATCAATTCCCCACATAGCGAAAGTCCATGGGCTCGTCATTGTTTTTAACTAATTAGAGGTGCTCTAGGTATCTTTGAAAATCTCTGGTACGCATCACACCGTCGTGCGTATTTTGCCGCATCCTTGTTTATGGTAGGCCAGAAATAACCATGCCGCAACACCTTTTTCGCCAATGTTTGCCCTCCAGAGTGATCGCCGCATTCACCTTCGTGTACCTCCTGCAGCACACGCTTGATGTCATAATGAGCTATACACCGAAGAAGGGGCATCGAAAATCCTTGTCTGTAAAGAATTCCGCCTTGCAGAACGTATCGTGCAGCTTTACGAATTACTTTACGCCTCTCGCTTTTCTTGGTCGGAAGCGCTCCATTTATCAAGAAATTCTTTAGAGGGGTCATCCATGACTCCCTTTCTGGTTCCGTCTCTATTATTGGATCGATTTCCATTTGATCTATACTAGGGGACCAAAGTACTTCAACGGGGGCTAGCCCGGTCTCTTCAGGATCGTCGGAACTAGCCATCTTTGCCAACTTATCCGCCTGCTGGTTCTCTGACCGCGGAATGTGAGATATGCTGTAGTGATCAAAGTCGTTCAGCAACTCCTTCACTTTCTTCAAGTATAAAATCAATCTTGCACTTTTGGCTTGGAATTTTCCAGTAACCTGGTTCACAACTAACTTGGAGTCGCAAAAGATGTCCAGCTTTGTGACTTATAACTCCTTTGCGATCCTTAGTCCGGCTATCAGGGCTTCATATTCGGAGTCATTGTTAATGGCGTGAAACTCCATCTGGATAGCGTAGGATATCAATCGTTTCTCGGGAGTTTCAAGCACTATTCCAGCGCCGGATCTCTTGTCATTCCTAGCGCCATCAGTATACAATCTCCAGGCACTGGGATCGAGAAGTAATTTTGAGGGGTCAACTTCTTCGTTTGCTATATCCTCCTCCGGGACGGTAAACTCTGCTATGAAGTCGGCTATCACTTGCCCCCGAATTGACCGTCGGGGCTGAAAGTTCAGATCAAATTGACTTAACTCAATGTTCCATTTGAGTAATCTTCCAGATGCCTCTGGTCTCTGTAGAACTTGGTTTAGTGGATGATCAGTGTATACGGTAATGGGATGCGCTTGAAAATAATGTCGAAGCTTTCTAGAGGCGATCAGCAAACCATACGCCAACTTTTCTATCCTTGGATAATTACGCTCTGCTGCCATCAATTTTTTGCTCACGTAATACACAGGTCTTTGGACCTTATCTTCTTCTCTCACCAACGCTGAGCTGATCGCGTGGGATGACACTGCCAAGTACACGAATAAGTCCTCGTGATACATCGGCTTAGATAATATCGGAGGTTTCTCCAGGTGTCTCAGCAAGTTCTGAAATGCTTCTACGCAGTCGGGCGTCCATTTGAAGTGGCGTTTTCCTCGCTTTATCAATTCAAAAAATGGGATGCATTTGTCCGTAGCCCTGGAGATAAATCTGCTTAGGGCGGCTACTTTCCCTGCAAGGCTTTGCACATCCTTAATTTGCCTAGGTTCCTTAATGTCTCTGATTGCCGCGATCTGGTCTGGATTAATCTCAATCCCACGAGAACTGACGATGAACCCCAAGAATTTTCCGGAGGCGACACCGAATGAACATTTTGTTGGGTTGAGTTTCATCCCGTACTTTCGAAGAATGCCGAACATCTCTGCCAAGTCCGTAGTGTGATGGGAGGATTGCTTGGACTTAACCAACATGTCGTCGACATGTACTTCCATTGTTTTCCCGATCTGGTTATAGAACATTCTGTTCACTAGCCGTTGATATGTAGCGCCTGCGTTCTTCAAGCCAAAAGGCATCACTACATAGCAATATAATCCCAGATCCATAATAAAACTAGTGTGTTCTTGATCTAGAACGTGCATTGGAATCTGGTTATATCCTGAATAAGCATCCATAAATGAGAGAAGTTCATGGCCCGCTGTTGAGTCCACCAACTGGTCGATCTGGTGTAACGGAAAACTGTCTTTTGGGCAGGCTCTGTTCAAATCCGAGAAATCGATACACGTTCGCCACTTCCCGTTGGCCTTCTTTACCAGGACTGGATTTGAAATCCAGTCTGGGTAGATCGAGTCTCTGATAAATCCATTACTTTTTAGCTTTCCAACTTCTTCCTTCAAGGCAGCAGACCTCTCTGGGCTCAGCATTCGCCTTTTTTGTTTTACCGGAGGATGTTTAGGGTTAATGCTTAATGAATGGCTCATGATTGATGGAGATATCCCGCACATGTCTGCGTGGGTCCAAGCAAATACATCCAAGTTATTTTTTAAGAAATTCGTCAGTTCTTTAGCGAGATTCGGATTTAACTGGGATCCAATCTTAAGGACCTTCTCTGGGTCACTATCATCGATCGGTACATCCACAGTTGTCTCGTTGGGAGTCGCCATTCTGCCCCCAGGTTCTTGGTCCTCTTTGGGATCTATATCCTCGGGCAACTCTCTGGGCGACTCTCCTACGGTTATCCTCTTTAGTTGCTATAAGGTCTCCGCCCTTGTAGGGGGAGAAGCGCCCTTGGTTTCTATGTCCCCTCCATTGCGGAGTAGCTTTAGCTCTGCAACATAACATGCTCGTGCGACAACCTGATCTCCTCTGACAATACCAACGCCAGCTTCCGTGGGAAATTTCAATAATAAGCACCAGGGGGCTATACAGGCTCTAAACTTTGCGAGGGCCGGTCGACCCAAGAAGGCATTGTAGGGTGATTCAATATCCAAAACCACGAAGGGGAGGATTCTCACTCTCTGGCGTTCTCCTTCCCCAAGCGTAACTGGTAACTCTACATAACCCATTGGAGCGGTGGATGCTCCGTTAAATCCATGGATCCATCCCTGACAGGGCTTCAAGTCTTTTATTTCGAGGTTCATCTGGTCGAATGTTCTTTTGAAAAGAATATTGACGGAACTCCCGTTATCCACCAAAACTTTATGAACAGTGGCCGGGCCAATAGGTACTGTGATTACAAATGGATCTTCGGTCGGAGCATGGACTCCAATGCTTTCTCGTTCGCGGAAAACGACATCGTCGGACTTCATCTTTTGTTGCTTTACCGGGATATTGTCCTCGGGGTTGCTACACTCCCCTACCTCGAGGTGTTGCTTGGCTGCATTGACATACTGATCCAGCGCCTTGGAACCGTGTCCGGCGAGATAAAGCCCTCCGATCTCGGTATTGATAACAATGTCCTTTCCCTTTTGCTGGGCAGTTGGTCTGACAGCAGGTTGATTCTGGTTCTGATTTGGGGCCTGTACGGCTTGTCCCCTGTCTCTGGGCGTTACTCTGTATTCATCTAATTTTCCTTCTCGAAGAAGCCACTCAACTACATCTCTTAGGTGACTGCATTCATTTGTCGAATGGCCATGAATCTGATGAAAGAGACAAAACTTCCCTGTTTCACGTTCTTTCTCCGTCGACTCTCTGGGAGGTGACCTCTTATTTTGGAGGACGTTATACGAATCCATGAAGATATTATCCTAAGTATCGTTTATTAGCGTATAACTCTCAAAAGCCCTGGGACGAGTCCTTCTCTGGGAGTCGTTCCCTCCTTCTGGTTGTTTCCATTACTGTTATTATCATTGTTACCTGACTGACGACCACCCTGATTCCGATTTCCGACATTAACTTCGACCTTCCCCGAGCTGTCTCCTGTCTGCTTAATGGCGACATTGCTCTGGATTTCCTCCTTATCGGCCGTTTTTGCCTTTCGGTTAGCATATACTTCTTCCCAGCGTAAATGTACGTTAGCTTTTTCATAGAATAACTCTCTAGTATGGGGTGGCTTGCCGGCCAGGTATCTCCCAAATTCAGTGTCTTTATCTACTCCATCAATCAGAGCTGCGACAACGGTTGGCTCATGATGATCTTTAACTTCAGTAGCGGCCAGGTTGAAACGGTTTAGATACACCCTCAAACTCTCGCCTGGTCGTTGCTTGACAAGGAACAAGTCAATCACACTCTTTGTCTTTTGTGCGTAGATGCGGAACTGTTCCACGAATCTTTCACTCAACTCCCTGAAGCTGGAAATTGATCTTGCTGGTAAGCGAGTAAACCATAATAATGCTACATCCTCCAAGAATATGGGAAATGCTTTGCACTTGACAGTGTCAGAAGCTGCGGCAGCGGTCATTGACCAAGAATATCTCATCAGATGCTGGACGGGATCAGATCTACCCGCGTAACGGTTCATCTGTGGCATGTTGAAACGCCTCGGGAAAGTCGCATCTAAAATATCATCAGTGAAAGGGGTATGACTGCGGTCAATTCCGCAATCTTCATTCCGTTGTCCACGGCTATCTGCCATAATTTGATGGATCATAGCTGCAACATTTGCACTGGTCAGCGGAGGTTCGGGGTCAGTGCTTCTTGCTCGGTGGGGTTCTCTAATCTCTCTTCCGGGAGCAGTCACAAAATCCGGGGCTCGGATTGGGCTTCGTTGCCCCCTGTTACCATGAGCATTTGCACGGCGACGGGGCTGAGGCAGTCTATTCTGTACAGGGCTGTCCACACCTCGAGCTCTGGGAGTTGCGGCGTGATCGTTCACATTACGGTTTGAGGGCCCTGCACCCAGTGCCTCTTCTTCCCATGACGGCAGGGTTCCAAATCGAAGCTGCTCTATATTTTCGGGTCTCTCATATGGTCGCCGCGGAGGTCTCGGCGATTCCTCTGACGAAGAAGAGTATCCTGGGGTTAGCGGATGAACTGGTGGCGTCCTTTGCCTTGCGAGATCATTAAGCCTTCTATCCACAGCGGTCAAATTTTGTCGCAGAACGGAGCTTTCCTGCCTTTGAGCAGCCAATTCATCAAACAGTCTCTCCCATATTTCAGAAAAGCGAGAGAGATCCCCCTCAGTAACAGGTGCAGAAGGGTCATACTGATCATCATCACTTTCTCTTATGCGCAAAGAGCTTGAGCCAGGTCGAGCGGAGGGGCCAGGACGGTTGGAGCGAGCCATAGGCTCCTTTCCAGGTCTAGTTGTAGTCTGCTCATCAATTCGGATCGCTGTGGATCGAGGATGGTGGCTCGCAGCGCCCTCTGGGATCGGTTCGTGGTCATGGTTCGCGGAGGATTCGAGGCGTTATCACGGGATCGAGTAACAACCCCTTCAGCAGTTCGGTTCGTCTCGTCTTCGTCGACTCAGAGCATGGCACCTTCAACGGATCGGTTCGCCCCCGGCGCTCCGCGATCCAAAGTTCCCTCATTGCCTAGCTCATGCACACTTTCTTCAACTGCTTCGTTCGCGATTTCATTTGTTCGTGAAGCTCGTACTTCCTTAGATCTCTTTCCAGCCATGATATCAGATGTCGCTGGAATCTTCAAAGAACTGAATAGTGAAGTTTTGGGACTGTTTTTTCTCAGTGAAAGCACCAAAATGTTAGATCAAAATTTGGACCTAACACCCAAATCGTTTTGATTCTTAAAGAATTTTAACTGGAGAATGAAGAAAAAGTAGAGAACACACAGAATTTATAGTGGTTCGGCATTAACGAGCCTACGTCCACTTTATATGTTATAGATTATACTTTGAATGCTAATACAATCAATGATTTCTCTCAAGCTCCCTTTTACAATTATGATTTCTCTCAGTAATCTCGAAATAAAACTGATAGGAAATGGTGGTATGACAATAATGGCGGAATCAGTACTCAGTACTGCCAAAAGATCCTGAAAAATGCCAAGCTCTGGGCTATTTATAGCTGATTTTGTCAGGCGGATCGCGGTCACACGTGGCACGAATCCCGAGAATATCGGATCGTATCGCAGCTGATGAAGAATTAGTCAAATTAGCCGTTGTGGATACGTGTCGCTGGATCCGTGCATCTCGGATCGCCGAAGACTAGCTCGTGCTTGAACGGGTCAGAGGCTTCGTCGTGCATCAGGGGACCGGATCGGTCTGTGCAGGATAGTGGCGTAAGGACAGATCGAGTGGTGCGAGGGTAGTCGGATCGCTGAAGCTATGGGGGCGATCCGATGAGGGGCGATCTGAGAGGAACGATTCGAGAGGGGCGACCCGATCCTTCATGGACTTTTAAGGAACGTAGTTTCACACTTTCTTCTTATGAATGAACCTTGGTGGCTTGGTCAAAAAACTAGCCAACAATTTCATTGCTATTACAACAATTACATCAGAGTACAAGATTATAGCAGAGTATGAATAAATATTACACAAAGAAAATAAAATAATACCAGAGAATAAAATACAATGCAGCGGAAATTTAAATGTATAAATACAATGCGTAGCGGAAAATACATCAACTAGCACAACTGAAAGAAATATACGGATACAAAGCTTTCTGAATATAGCGCTACCTGTAATCCAAGATCCTGCGAAAACCGAAACTACTAGCTGCCCGTGTGGAAAATATGGGCACCCAGAGTTTAGGTAGAAACAATAAACCCCGAGTCAGTTATGGGACTAGTGTGAGGACTAAAACAGTTATTAAATCTTTACTTTAAAAGTGGGAAAATCGTGGGACAATGCCGTATGACACGGAACGGGTTTACTCCACATGAATATCAGTTTAGAAATAAAACAACACAATGCTTTTTCAAAAATGAAGCTGTTATAAGACTCAGGTCCCATCACACAATGCAACGCAAGCTGAAGGATAGAGTTTTCCCTTATAATAGCTAAACATGCTTGGTACGCTTTTAAAACAAATCATTTTGATATTACTATAAGTGCATAGTGTCAAAAACAACTTCAAATATAAATGTATCAATCATAGACGACATGGGTACCATATATCATGTCGCCATACTAGTTCTACAACTAAAACTGAAAAGTCACGTATTGGAAATTGGATTTCCAATTATGAGCCGAGGCAAGGGATGTCTACTCACCAATTCGAGACACTCTAGCATATGTCTCAGGATCACACCTACGAGCAACCCTATGAATGGTAGGGTCGGTCCACAAATACTTTAGCGGATTAATTATTCCTGAACAATACGTTTCCCGATCCTATCGGACCTATCTCTGAGCCACTAGGGACTCAATATCGAGGCGCCTCGCAATCCATCATCCACATAAGTAAAAATGTCTAGGCTCCACACCATGACACCACTCCTACCTAGAAAGAAACGCAAGTTCTCCCAATTGTCACTATCCCGTTTTTGACTCATACCGGGTGTGAGGTTCGCGAATTAACGCTATACACAAAGCTATGTTATTTAGAGTCGTGCTTTGATATCAACCACAAGACTCTGTTTTTCAACAAAAGCCTTGATTATTTGCATCTTAGCATGCCACATTGACAATCCACTCCATACGACTGATGTCTATCAATATATAACCTCTAAGCTCGTACGTCTCAGAGAAGGGTGTTAAGCAAGAGAATTAATTCTCTACGACCAAACATATATATATATATATATATATATATATATATATATATATATATATATATATATATATATATATTTAATAGAAATCAATCAACATAGAATTAAATCCAATGTTAGACACACATCCATTTACAAGTCCGTTCTGGTCTGAACGAAATCGGAGGCACCTTATTCCTCGTCCCATATGTCCAATACAGAAGAGAGAACCTCGCATATCCGGTCGACCTCCAAGTATGTCTGGACGATCACCACTTATTACCTCGTCTTAGGTGTACAGCCCAATCAAGACATTAGTAATCATCCAAACGATGTGAAGATCTCTGGTCTTCAACCACCGTTATCATCGTCGACTTTTAGTCGTCGTATTAATTATTCCAATGTAAGTATCCCTAACCACCTGTTTTTGAGGACGTTTCGGGTTGGTTTAATTACCAATTCAAGACAGGCTGAAAAGAGGGTCATTATGTAACTAGTTCAACATCAATATAATTTATCTACTAGTTTCGTTAGGTGACGAACATCTCAGCTTCTTTAGACTATATACTTCCTTGAAGTCCCCTCCTTAAAAGTCCGATTTTCCCAAGTCCGTAGACCAACACAACTACTAGGAAAAGAGATCGGCACTGACCTGAAGAGGTCGATAATGACTTCTACACTTAGCAATATTTTTGTATTTGTCTCCTTAAGTTCCTTTCTTACCTCGTCCTAAAATTTCATTGTCATTTCCATAGTAACTCCCCACGACTTAAAAAAGAATTTCTATTGTCTGCTTCTTCCAAGGCTAGGAACCGATTGTCTACTTACAGAAGTCCTTTAACGATTTTGTCTTCTTCATGGCCAACCCATTCCTAAATTTTATATCCTTGTCTAAGGTTCTAACCAGCGAAATTATTACAAGTTATCTTCTAGGTTCCTAATATTATAGTGCATATGTAAAAACCGTAAAACATACTATAAATAGACATAAATAATTAAATTAATAATAAATAATAGTAATTAATAAAATATTAATAGGATAAAATTATGAATATTGAGTAATTGATAATTAGGCCACAAAATTTTTACTAGTGTATTCGTAGCAAGATTCTAGTCCGTTTTTATATTCTATTTTCTGAAAACGGAGTCCGTATGAAAAAATTATGAAAAAAAAACAAGTTGTATGAAAATTGTATATACACAGCATTTGAAATTCAAACAGTAAGAATATAAATCTATACTAAAATTATATATCAATGGCATAATGGAACATTCCTTTGGATTTTAAATTTGTGTGCATATAAATATATATACACACACACGCATACAAGAAGGGAACAAGAATCAAAAGAAATGGAAATAATTAATCTAGTTAATTATGTAATTAATAAATAAGGAAAACGATCAGGAGAAGAATTCTTCACACGTTCGACCCTAATGGGGGTTGACCGCTCCTCTTGAGGGTGTCGACTACCCTCTTAGGGAGGGTATCGACCACCTTTCTAGTCATGGGGTAGGAAAAGGCTTGCTTTATCGAGTTGTTTTTACATATTTTGCGGGAACAGACTATCCATTTTTTATAAAATTAATCGGACGGACCACACACACTCTAGTAAGTATAAATGAGGCCTTAGACTCCCTCGCAACCCCTACATTCTATTCTCTTATCCCCTTCCATTCTTCTTCTCTGCTATTATTCTAAATTCTAGGAAATAGGACATGTTAGATTTCTTCTTCCCAAACCTATTTCTCTATCTTTTCTAATCTAGTTTTCTCATTAGGATATGGAATTATGTTATATGTATACAAGAATCTGACCTGACTCTTATATATATATATTGCCTTAGGAGAAAGTTTGGATTACAATATTAGCAAGGATACAATCAAGAAACTAGTTCTATACCGCCTCCTCATTCTTCTCCTTGTAATTTTGTGAGTGGGAATTTTATAAGTTTATTGTTTTCTACAACTTTGGGTGTAGAATTTGATTGTTATGCAAAAAAGGGATTTGGGATTCTTACGAAAACAAGAACACATATAAATCCCCAAAATCTCTTACTTAATTTGGAAATGGTCAATCATGTAATATTGTTGGGTTTTGATTATGGATATAATAAAAGTTGGGCTTTTTGGGTGTTGTATAGTTTTGATGATGGTTTGATTTACTTTCTCTTTAATTATAAATCCTATACATGCAAAAAAAAACATAAGATTTGGGTATTGCAATTTAAGCAACTATTTGTATAAAATAAATAGTTTGAACGTATTAAAACACTCACTATCAAAATCTTAAATTTTTGTATAAAATCACTTGAAAAGTAAAGCATTACCAAAAAGAGATTATACATGTTATGTGTATTACACCTTTTACTTTCGTTTATTGTTGAAGTAATATTTAAAAGCTAGGTTACAAATTATTTTGTTTAATTTTTTTATTCCTTATATTGATTTGAATGTGAATAAAACATTATGTGTTATGTTGAGGAAGTTAGGAAATAAACTTGTAACCTTTAATTTCGGTTAGGACTGACATTTTTACGTTTAAGGACGTCTCTTTATGCATGTTTTAATTATGTTTTGTTTACTACTATTAATAGCGTAATTTTCGTACTATAAATGTGTATTAAATATGTTCAATTAGGAAATCAAAATTAAATATCCGAATAGGAAATTTCATATTTGTATGAGTATTTAATGGATTTTAATGAAATAGGACACGAGGTTAACCCCTACTTGTACTAGAAGCCTACTTGGAACCGAGCGACATATCCAACATCTACAAGAAGTCAGGTTAATATGAGATGTTAAGTGTTATGGGTCATTACAATAAATACACCAAAACGCGAGGTTAAGCCTTACTTGTAGTAGAAGTCTTCCCGAAATCGACCGGTAAATCTAGCAACTGCAAGAAGTTGGTTTAATTTGAGACGACTATTGTCATATATATTTGTGGGAAGTAAGCCTGTCTCAAGAAGGTATTAAGTGGATGACCTATATTTTTTGTTATTAAGTGGTTAGGACATTATGCCACTTTTTGATCATTCTTTAGAAGGTTTGAAGTCATTGGGCCTAGCCTTATTAGGTATTAAGTTGTTATTGGGTCTGCCTTTCTAAGGTATTAAATTAGCTTAAACGATTACGAATGAGTGAGTTAGTTTATGGTAATTGTTCACTTCCTATCTAAGGGCTATGTTAGGGCTGACATAGGTATAGGCTTTTAAGAGCTCGGTCGATCATGTAAGCGGAACTGCCTGTCTAAGGATGTATTAAGTGGTTAGGAGTTCACCAGTAATGACAACTAAATAGTAACGCAGAGGTCTATCGGGGGAAGGTCATAAATGACGGTTAGTCATCTACCATCCTAAGGTAATAAGTGACTGCTTACTATCTCCCGATTTATATTGAGAATATACTTAATGACGTAAACGAATAGGAAACGAGGTCTTAAGTTACTAGAGTCTGTCATAGGGTATTAAGTGATCATAGAAGGAATCTACCTATAAAATAAATATAAATGGCCTTAAGTGGCCAATTGATAGTTCCCCTAGAAGGGTGTTAAGTGATCATTTTTATATTGCCAAGTATAAGAACTAGATTCCGTTAAACTTACATGATTTTCATTCACTAGAAAAATGTTTTTCTGACCTCCCTTCCTCCTAACAACACAGGCAAGTATGTGGGAAAGCTTGATTAACGACGTGATGAAGACTAGATTTTGGCATTAGAGATTTTATCTTATTTTATTATTGTGTCTAGTTATTATCTATATTATGGGATATTATTAATGTACCTTGTTACAATATTTGGAATCTTAATGTAACTGACATTGTTATGGGATTTATGAAAGAGTACATTTATTTTGGTTATTATATTTTGTCCCATCCACTGTGGGATTCTGATTTCGTTTTTAGTTTGACTATGTTATTTTTTTTATAGAAACCGAAGGCCTATTTAGAATTGCTCCATGTCTAATGGGCCTTTTCTGGATCAGGATTTAGGCTCATTCTGGGCGGGTTGTTACAATTTGGTATCAAGGCCTAAATTACCCGACTAGGGGGACATTATATATCTGAGAGGCGTACTTGTTATTTAAAAAAGAGTTTTCAAAGGTTTTTTTGTACAAGTTTATATATATATATATATATATTCGAAGTACGTGTATCTCTATAAAATTGTATCTATAGGTCTTTTTAGCAAATAATTTGCCTTAATTTTTAGAAATACCCTAAAAATCATACAGTGATTTAGCAACTTCATTGTCGATTTAAAATTCTGTAAGCATATAACGGCTATGAGAATCACAAAGTTGGAAAAGTGGAAAGGATTGAAACTCCCTATTTAATAGGATGCAAATGGAAATCAATTTAATGACTTAATTATCATTTATGAGGGAGATAAGGAAGAGACAAATAGAAAGAACTTGAAATAGGTGTCCGTTAGGGTAATAGTAATAAGGACAAATTTACGTCCATTGCAACAGAATATCTTGAGTTTTAGGAAAAGGAAAGTACATATTTTGTTAGAAAATATAAACTTCTGTAATAATAAATATGAAAATTCAAAATTTGAAAAAGAAATGTAAGTCCTTTAAAAAGTGACAACAATGAAAATCTTAATAATAATTTTGAATTGTTACAATTTCCATGTAACAGCTTTGAAAATTTAATTTGTTTTTAAAAAAAAAATTAGTTTTCTTGTTTTATCCATATTTTATGTATTAAATTTCGCATAAAATGAATAAATTTATAATGTTCTTTCTTTCAAGACTTTGTAATAGTTATCATAAAAGAGGAAATATAGGATTAATAGGCAAGGTATGCTGATTTGAAAATATAGATAGGAATTACTAGAACAAGGGAAATAATGGGATAACGGTTTCTCTGTAATAATGAGCATTTTGCGAGGAGTAATAGGAAAATGATAGAAGTTACTTAATGTAACAACCCATCTTTTTCCTTGGTTTTCGCTGGTAATTAAACCGACTCAAACCATTTATAAAGATGGATTGTTAGGGGTACTTACACACTTACACAGAAAAAAAGAAATTTCCCATTATCATTACAATAATATTACATCAGAATTACAGGAAATATCAGAGTACAACATAAACACAGTGGAAAGAAATACAAATATACTCTCAGCGGAAGGAAAATGATCCATAAGATAACTCTAGCTCCAAACATGAATCCAGCTCTGAGGACTAAATCTGCAAACCAAACTACTAGCTGCCCATGTGAGAATTTATGGACATCCAGAGTTTAGGTGTGGGAACAATAAACTCCAGGTCAATCATGGGACTTGTGTGAGAACTCAAAACAGTTATTTTTAGGGTTTATTTTAAAGTTAGGTAATTCACTGGACCACCCGCTAAACACAGAACGGGTTTACTCCATGTAAATACTAGTGCATAGAAATCCATAATGATTTTTTGAAAAATGAAGCTATCTTAAGGCTCATCCCACATCACATAATGCAAAGCGCACAACAAATAGGCGAGTTTTGTCCTTATGATAACCAAAAATGCTTTGATACATGAAAGTCCCCTTTCATATTATTATTAGTGCATAATGTTAAAAACCTTTTGAAAGTAAATATATCAATCTTAGCGAACATAATAACTCATCCTGTTATGTTGACGTATAGGTATACAATCAAAATTGTACGGTCTCGTAGTGGAGAATTGGGTGCCAACCATAACCAAGGCAAAGGATCTTCCTTACTAAACCAATGGAAACGCCTCTATAGGGATAATCCTAGAGAAACAATTGATGAATCCCCTGCCAACACAAGGCCGGGGTATCTATATATATTTGCTTCGCTAGATGGGCCCCAGTATGAAAATCCCGGATCATAACCAACCTTTAATCGAGCACTCCCCCCCAACATCCACATAAATCCACAAAAGTAAATACCTGGGCTCCATACTATGGTACCACTTTTTATCTAGAAGGGAATGACCATACCCTAATGGGTGTGACCCATATAGCCTTGCTTCATTCATCCTGTTTTAGGTCATTTACCGAGGTTTGAGGTTTATCGAGGTCACGTTATACACAAAGCTATGCTTCAATAAGCCATGCTTTGATCATCACTAGCTTATTACTTAAGTTTGCCACATTGTCCATTCAGTACGCATAACTGATATCTATTAATATGTAACCTATAAGCTCATACATCTCATAGAAGGGTGTTAAGATAAGAGAATAAATTCTCTGCCACCAAACAATACATATTAATAATGATCAGTGTTATACAGTCAATTAAAATGTCAAACACACAATCCATACAGGTTCGTCCTGGGTATGAACAAACCCAAAATCCGGAAAATCTCCAAATACATCCATACCTCTTGCCACTTATAACTTCGTATTGCGTGTTAAGCCCAATCGGCCCAACCGAGACATCAACATCGATCCAAACGATGTGAAGATCCCTGGTCTTCAATTGTTGTCTATAACGTCTTCAATTGCACCTTACCATCGTATTATTATTTGGAATGGTTTTCGGACATAAATTTGATCCCAGCCTTTCCAAATAATAAGCATAATTTTAAAAACACAATTATGGATCACACAGGCTTTCAACCAAATCTCCTCTAATAATTGGTTAATCAAAACCTTTATAAATTCATTCATAAGTTATTCTCAAGTCCTTTCATATGATAACTTTTTATTCAAAACTTGATTCCTTTTAAAATCCTTATTCCACATTTCATAATTTAAATCCTGATTCCAACTTTAAGAAGGATTAACCAAAATTTCATTCTTTAAAAGGTTATCGTTCTTTCCAAAATCCTTGCTTTAATTTTCTCAAATCAAATATTTGATTAAATCCTCAACTATGATATGAATTTCCACAACTCAATTTTATCGGGTTTTAAGAATGATATTACTGAAGATACATCATCAACAAAACCAAAATCAATCGATATTGAACACAAGTTACACAAAAATTATGTCTACATACATTCGATATGAATTCTCATAATCAAAGAACACTATAAGCTGAATAACGATAATAATCTCTTCCAAATTCCTCAAATAGTGTATGTTTACACCATGTAATTTCATATCAAATATCCGAAGATTATTTTTATCCTACTTATCTCAATCTAATTGGGACACTCTTCTCTTAGTTCGAAAGATTTATTAACTCTTTTGATATTAGATCTGGATAGAAATTCGTCAACTTATCCTCAATATTTATCTCTATATTCAACCCATACTATGAGTGGAATAACTTTAAAATACATTCTAAATTTCGCAAAGAGTAATAGTCATCATCTATAGAATTAATATCAAACATCCGAAGACTCATCTCCAATCGTATATGATTTATTTATAATTGGAAAACCCTTCTACTGTTAAATAAATCAAATTCAATATTAAATTATTTTAATAATTTTAAACCTTCAAAGTATTTCGCAAATCATTTAAAAAAATTACTTAAAGTTCGAATAACAATTCATGAGTTAAAACCATTAAAACAGATTACTTTCGATGAAGTGCTACAACAGTGTTTCAAAAGCGTTACAAAAGCATTTATATTGGCTAATTTGATCAAAATAACCTTTATATTAACCAAAACTAAAATCTATAATTCAGAACACTTTTAAATTATTTATAATGAATTTACAAAAAAAAATCCATATTTTTTAAGACATTAAAAATAGCTGTTTACTGTTACGGTTGACGAACTGCACTTATTGCAACCTTTTCCAGAACTGTTTTGAACATAACTTGAAAATTACATATCAGAATTTGAAAATTTATTTTTTAGTTGAAAGAAATAATGTTATTTGAAAGTAAACGTTTTTCTTTTCTCTAAAATCTGATTTCAAATGTTAAAGCTATAACCGTTTAAAGTTATTGGCCGAAATTCGGGAACTATCACTACGCGACACTTCCTATTCAGATCAAATAACATCTTTAAATAAAACTTCAGTCATGTTACTTCCAAAACTATTATTAACATTTATAAACATATATAAATTCATTGTAAAAAAATATTTCAAATATTTAACTTCAAATTCAATTTAAATTCAAAATTGAATATTATAAGAAAATAATACAACCCCATTTACAAAATCGGTTTGAATTAAAACATCTTATAGATAGGAAAACTAAACTTCACTTTTTTCTCAAAACGATTTATAAAGAACATATTGTTTAATGTCAAAACTAGTCCTATAAAACATTCATTTTTACGAAAAATTATTCGTATATGTTTCCATTCCATTTTCAAACTAATTCAAATTCTAAATTCAAAAATAAATTTTCAAATCAACTTTTCAATATTAAATAATATAATATTGTTTACGTTTCCAACTGTAGAGGAGATTCAACCATTCACCAATGCAATACCATAATTGTTATGTCATAGTGTATCACACAAAATTAACAACCGTATGAACTTCAATAGCAACCATTATCAACATCAGAAAATAAATAATAATTGTGCACGAGCGTTACAACACTAACTCTTAATAGTGTATTTGTGTATTCTAATCTACACAACCATCATCCATCACAAACAATCACCAACCATAATTCATCCATAAGCAAATTAATTAACACTAGTTAATTATAATCTAATAAATCTTCACTATAACATTTATCAAACTAGTGCAAAAATTTAAGATTCTCACCCTCATAGCTTTCTATTCTTTGATAGCCAAGTCTGGAGGACACCATTGAGCAGAGCTTTGCTTGCACCGTTACGCTAACCGAATATGGACATGAATATATGCACGTATATATACTTATATATATATTCCTTTTCTCTTTTTTACCTTCAAGAAGAAGGCCGAACTTTTAAGTGGGGAGGTAGGGTCCATGTGGACAGTGGAGAGCGAAATTGGGTGGTGGAAAGTTGTGCTGGGTAGGGCCTACGGCGATGGAGGTGGGTGATGAATGGTGGAGGACGGGAGGGCCGAATATAAGGGAGAGGATGGTGGAGTGTAAAGGTGATTTTTGGAGTGGAGTGGAGCCACCATCAAGGGGAGATGGACGACGTATGGGGCTGCCGACGGTGGAAGGTGGTGCTACCGTGGGAAGCGAAGGGAGTGAGGAAGAGAGTGGAGAAGAGAATGTAAAGAACAGTGTGCAAAATGGAGAGGTATGCACCTCTTTATATAGCCCATTCTAAGGGCATTTTGGTAATTTTCGTGGTCACATGTCCATCTTAGAATGCACATAAACATGCAAGATGCCACATATAAAACCACTCTTCAACATACCATGGGTATGCCTAAAACTATGTGCAATTTGGCAACACTATTTGCTACGTTTATAAGTGTTACTAAATTGGCAATGCCTCTCAACCGTTACTAATTTCAAGTGTTTTAACTTATTGTTTATCCATTTAAACATTCCACGATTAATACAACGAAATACGATAATAGCTAACGTATTCTCAACAAAAATTTGATGATGTTTCATTTAACAAATTATTTATAAATCATGTTTTAATCATTATTTCTTAACAAATAAAATTTATCAAAAGATTACTTAATAATAATTTAATAAATATGTTTTGGAAAATCTTATTATAACAAAACTTGATAAATTCTTTCACAAAAAACACCCTATTATACTTAGCGAAAATCAACATTTAAAATATTATTTATTCATATTTTATATTTATCAAAAATTATTTCAAATCCATATTTAAATTAAATTAATTACATTAATTTCAAATCCAGAAAAATTAATTTATATCCAAATAATTAAGTTTTGAATTGATTAAAAATCATTGATCATCACATTCACCCCCCTTAAAGCTTTTAGTCCCCGAAAAGGAAACAGAGTTACTTATTAACTTAAATTTTGAAAACTCTCTTTGAATTTTATGAAATAAACATCAGACAGTATATATGCGAGTCTAAAACAGAACAAGAATATCGTGGTCAAAACCCAAAAAGTGTCACAGTATACCATCATGTCTGAGTACATCTAAATCCGAGTACAAAAATCACGAAATCACCTAACCTTAGTACATACTACGTACTTAAGGTAGTCTGCGTCGAAACAAAAAAAAAGTATACCTATTAGGCACTAGTCCCCAAAATGCGTCCTAGCCCAAAACATCTTAGTGCGACTAAGCACTTAAGACAACTATATACAATATATATAAAGTCCAACCCTCTCAGACTGACTAATCCTTCGACATATCTGACCCATCGTCAGATGGTCTAGATAAACTGAGCTCCTTTAGTTCCTCGTCAGCGAAATCCTCATCAATCATTTATATCTCATCATCTTCCATATATCTGTCATCATCAATAACTACTCCATCGCCCGCGTCATCTAGGTGCCCCATCTCATCAATAATCTCGTTAATCTCATCAACTAACTCAGGGACCAGGTCTCATTCAGGACCCTCATCCTCAGATATATTCTAACATCCACTGATCCCGCTCATCTAAGACTTCCTACCATATCGCATCAAGCATAGTATCATTAAATCCTGGGGGTACCTCAATGCCAAAGTAAGATGTGGCCTCTACTCTAGTCATCTGTTCTATGATCACTGGACCTGGGGGTATATCCTGGTACATCTCGAAGTCACCTTCCTGCTGTGGAGCTACATCTTCACCTATAACCATCATATCAAGAATATATACCTCCCGTACATCATGGTCATAATCAAGTCTCTCATCGCTATCTGGATACTCCACCCGATCCTCAATGGGTGTGGAGTCCTTAATCTTTATAATCTCATGCTCACTAGAGGAAAGATCTGCTGAATGCTCATTCCTAGAGTCGTCGCTAGATATATCTATAATCTGGTTCACTGAGTTGGACCCAGAGCTGCTATCATCACTAGCTGAGAGAAATTGAGATAGGTACTGCCTAACACTTAGATGTCTACAACCCTAAAATAAGAAAAATCTTAGAGTTAGGAGCCATTCTACTAAGTGTATTATTATGAACTTATTGTTTCTTTTCATTTCTAACCGTATTAATTAGTTTTTTAGAGGAGAGTTACTAATACCTTAACAAATTTAACCCACGTTTATCCCTTAGCACGAATTTTATTATTTTTCAAAATGGATAAGTTCATAACTTAATTTATTTTAATGTGAAAAGGTGTTCTCTCAAATATAGTACTCCAGAAAGTCATTCTAGGGTACTACTAAACTTATCTCTAATGAGCTCATTCATAAGGGATATTACTAATCCCAACTCCGATGAGTCCTTTTCCTTTGTTCAAATGAGTCGTAGTCCCCAAGCTTTGTATAAAACAAAGATCTGATGCCACACAGTAATGACCTGCCTTTTTCCCGGTTTTCCCCGGTAGTTAAACCGACTCAAACCGTTCGTAAAGATGAATACACATTTGCACAAAAATAAAAGAACTTTTCCATTATCATTACAATAATATTACATCAAGGTTACCAGAAATATCAGAGTACAACAGAAACACAGCAGAAAGAAATACAAATATACTCCTAGCGGAGGGAAAATGATCTATAAAATAGCTCCAACTCCAAGCCTGAATCCAGCTCTAAGGACTAAATCTGTAAACCAAACTACTAGCTGCCCGTGTGAAACATTATGGGCACCCAAGATTTAGGCGTGGGAAAAATAAATTCCAGGTCAGTCATGAGACTGGTGTGAGAGCTCAAAACAGTTGTTTTAGGGTTTATTTTAAAATTAGGTAATTCACTGGACCACGCCGATAAACATGGAATGGGTTTACTCCATGTAAATAGCAGGGCATTGAAATTCGCAATGACTTTTAAAAAAAATGAAGCTATCATAAGGCTCGTCCAATATCACACAATGCAAGAGCGCACAAAATTGGCGAGTTTTGTCCTTATGATAACCAAAAATGCTTTGATACATGAAAATACACTTTCGTATTATTTTTAATGCATAGTGTGAAAAACCTTTCGAAAGTAAATATATCAGTCTTAGCTAATATAATACCCAGTCCTATTATTTTGATGTATAGGCATACAATCAAAACCATACAGGTGTGTAGTGGATATTGGATGCCAACCATGACCAAGGCAAAGGATCTTCCTTACCGAACTGATGAAAACGCCTATAGAGGAACATTCTTGGAGAAATAACTGATGAATCTCCTGCCAACACAAGGTCAAGCCATCTCTATATACCAACTCCACTAGATGGGCCTGAATATGACGTTCCCCAATCGTAACCAACCTTTAACCGAGCGTTCCCTTCCAATATCCACATAAGTAAATACCTGGGCTCCATACCACGGTACCACTTTTTATCTAGAATGGGACGATCATACCTTAATGGGTGCGACCCACATTGCCTTACTGCATTCATCCTATTTTAGGTCATTTATCAGGATGTGAGGTTTGTCGAGGTCACGTTATACACAAAGCTATGCTTCAATAAGCCATGCCTTAATTAACACTAGATCATTACTTAAGTATGCCACATTGTTCATTCACTACGCATATCTGATATCTATCAATATATAACCTCAAAGCTCATACATCACAGGGAAGAGTGTTAAGCTAAGAGAATAAATTTTCCGGCACCAAACAAATATGTATTAATAAAGATCAGTGCTACGCAATCAATTATAACGTCAAACACACAGTTCATATAGGTTCATCCTGTGTCTGAGCAAAACAAAAATTTGGAAAATACATCTAGATTCTTGCCACTTACGACCTTGTATTGGGTGATCGGACCAACCGAGACATCAACAATCAATCCAAACAATGTGAAGAGCTTTGTTCTTTAATTGTTGTCTTCAATTTCTCCATAACGTTGTATTATTACTTGGAATGGTTTTCAAACATAAATCTGATCCCGATCTTTCCAAATAATAAGCGTAATTTTAAAAACATAATTATGGATCACATAGGCTTTCAACCAAACCTCCTCTGACAATTGGTTAATTAAAACTTTTATAAATTCATTCTTAAGTTTTTCTCAAATCCTTCCATTTGATTACTTTTTTTCCAAAATTCGATTCCTTTGAAAATCCTTAATCCACATTTCATAACTTCAATCGCAATTCCCACTTTAAAAAGGATTACCCAAAAATTTCATCCGTTAATTTTTAATTAAAAGGTTATTGTTCTTTCCAAAATCCTTGCTTTAATTTTCTCAAATCAAAGATTTGATTAAATCCCCAACTACGATATGAATCTCCACAACTCAATATCACCGGGTTTTAAGAATGATATTATTGAAGGTACATTCACAACAACCCAAATCAATCGATATTGAACATAAGTTACACAGAAACTATACCTACTTATATTCGATTTCAATTCTCATAATCAACTAAATACAATAAGTGGAATAACGATAATAATATCTTCCAAATTCCTCAAATAGTATAAATTTACACCACGGAATTTCATATCAAATATCCGAAGATTATTTCTATCCAACTTATCTCAATCAAACTGGGAAGTTCTTCTCTTAGTTAGAAAGATTTATCAACTCTTTTGATATTAGATATGGACAAAAATTCACCAACTTATCCTCAATATTAATCTTCGTATTCAACCCATACTGTAAGTGGAATAATGGTAAACTACCTTCTAAATTCCCCAAATAATAAGACTCATCATCTACATAATTAATATCAAACATCCAAAGATTCATCTCCAACCATATCTGATTTATTTATAATTGGAAAACCCTTTTAATATTAAATAAATCATATTAAATTTAATATTATTGTAATTATTAAATTTAATATTTTAAATAAATCAAATTTAATTTAATATTAAATTATTTTAATAATTTTAAACCTTCAAAATATTTCAAAAATCATTTAAAATGATTACATAAAGTTCGAATAATAATTCGTGAGTTAAAACCATTAAAATAGATCATTTTCAAAGAAGTGTTACAAGAGTGTTTCGAAAGCGTTACAAAACAAATACAACACGTGTTCAAGGTTCGAGCTTTGCATGGAGTTCTTGTTATTGGCGATAGAGATTACACTTGTCTTCTTCTTTCCATCTCGCTTTGTCATTCCATACCTTCTATCCTCCACAAACAAGATCGCCCTCCTTTATTTCCCTAATCTTTGCTTTCGACTATGTGGCCGCTCCAACAAAGCTCCTTTTTCTTCGTTTAGATGTGAACTCACTATCTCCAAATCTCTCCATTTATCTATAACCCACTACTACAAAAGCGGGCATATTTGACAGTAATATGTGTGTGTTGCATGAAAAGTGTGGCGAAAGCTATGCTTTCTTTGATCTTCTGCAACAATATTCATATGTTGTTGCATTAGACGTGAATGTACTATTGTGGTCGGAATTGTTGTGTTGTGACGTGCAATACAAGGTCAAAGCATAGCCTTAAATAAATATGTGTCCAGGTCAGCGATCTACGTTATTAGAATAAACAAGTAAATAACCGTAGATGATGATTAATCCAACGGCTTAATCCAATCCATGCTTGTGTTTTGTGAAATTTTGGCGCTAGGTTTGCCTCCATCACGAAATAATTTCCCGCTGTGTGAAATCATCTATCTTCCACCTCAATTCACATTCTCTTTCCCATCTGCAAAAATTCATTCTCTTCCAATTTCAATGGCCTCCAAATATTTCTTCCGCCCCACAGCCCGATTCTTTCTCCCCAATTTAATTTTAATGGCCAAAGAAAAAAAACTGTTTCCCCAAATCGTTTCTTCTCTAATCAAAGGCCACTGCACTTCTCCCCAATTGACCGTCGTCCATCGCAACTCGTGCAGCTCTAGCCACTAAGGCCAAGCAACCGTCAGCCTTTGCCACATCAAATCGAGCACCGCCTAGTCTCCTCCTCGCCAGGTCCGACCCACAGCGTAGTCCACATATTGGACCCAGTCAAAAGTTGGAACGACCGTCATCCTTTGCCATTTTCATCTCCATTGATTTAATTTGTTGTGCCCGACTTGTGGACTGCAGCCCTCAAATTGAAATCCATAATTCAGTTTCAAAGATTGGCCCCAATCAAAACTTGGATCAAACAAAAACAATGTGAGTGTTATTTTTTTTCTCTATGATCGGTTGAATATTGAATATTGAGAACCTAGATGGTTGAATATTGAGAAATGATTTATGTGTAATGTAAGAAATTTATACTGAATTTTGGTGATAACAAAGTTTGTAAAACGGAGCATACAAGTTAGCATGATTATATATATGTATATGTATACTTTTGAACACAAGAATGAATAATGTTTCAGTAAAATCAATAGTAGCAGCTGCTACATTACTGAATATTGTTTTAGTAACATTTATGCACGTCGCATTTGCAATCGCCGCCATTAGATCTCTGTATACAAAGGGGAAAAATTGCCAACACAAATGAGTAAGAAGAAAAAGTTTGTTGCCGATGGCGTATTTTTTGCTGAATTGAATGATGTTCTAACTAGGGAGTTGGCCAAGGATGGATACTCTAGCGTTGAGGTTTAGGTTACTCATGTCCGTACTGAGATCATCATTCGAGCTACTCGCACTCAAAATGTTCTCGGGGAAAAAGGAAGAAGAATCAGGGAACTCACCTTAGTAGTTCAAAAGCGTTTTAATTTCCCTGAAAACAGTGTTGAGCTTTATGCTGAGAAGATCAACAACAGGGGTCTTTGTGCAACGGCACAAGTTGAATCTCTTCGCTATAATTTTCTTGAAGGACTAGCTGTTCAGAGTTTGAATTTGTCATCCATTACAGTATATAAATACTGGTTATTCTCGTGTTCTTGTTTACATGGTTTTTAACACTTTATATTGAAATATCATGTTACCTTGTTGTCATCTTCCAAGCATTCCGGTTCCATGGTACTGGTATTGTGTCTTATGGTGACTACATTTTTTTTCCTTTGAATCTACTCTTAAGCAATGAACATATGCTCATGATTCGATTACTATAAGATTTGTAGGAAAAGTTCCACCAAAAATAATACTGAAAATGTTTATAGACTACATTGCTATAAGATTTGCTCTGGATTAATGTGTACAGACTACATTATGTTTTTTGGTTCTTAGTTTTTGTATGCAGTCTTTTAGTATATTTATGCTTTACTGTATCGAACAATTTCATTTCAAAATACTGTCATCTATAAAGCAGATTGGGTTTCTGTACGAAGTTTGTGTCAGAAGATTACTAGATTTATTGCAAGTATGCTCAGTTAGTCATGAGAGAACCACTAAGAACTATAGATTTATTGCCAGTATGTACCAAGTTTTTTGGAGGACTAGCTGTTCGGAGGGCATGTTATGGTGACTTCCCAAAGCTGCCTTATAGCGAGCCTTAGTCTTCGCAAATTCACCAGCAACCATATAACTAGGTACAGACATGGGTCACTTATTTAGTGGAAACAATTTGATACTAATTGGAGATTTGTCAGCAATGTTGCTTGCTATTATAAATGTAGAATTCTAGTTCTAATCAACATTTTAACCAAACCTGATAGAGTATCGGCTAATTTAATACAGTTTCACCAGTTTTCAAATTGTGAATGACAGTATCTTCCCTCGAGCTACTGAGCAACAATGACCATTTGCCTATTTGGATCAGCTTATTTCAGTTTCTCATCATATATGCAAATATTTTAACAGTATATAACATGTTATAAAAGGACAGTGCAGTAAAAGTAAACTTACCGTTGTTTGCTCAAACTTTTCGCCATACCGATGATTTAATAAATGTAGAATGCATGTTTTTCTCAAACTTATTTCAGCATTGCATGTCAGCCTTAGCACCTTGTTTGATTTGATCAAATGCACTGTTGAAACTTCGCTTTAGGGCTTAGTACCTATCTTTTGCTTATAACGTAATGGAATTTTAGGCTAAATTTCGCTTTAATTATGGAAGTTTCAAGCTTGTATGTATTTTAACTTTGCTGTAAGCTTCTGAAAGTTTGCCCAAAATTTTGCTATAAGTTTTGTACGTATTTTAACTGCACTAATTTTGTAGCTTTGCTGCAGGGTTTAACTACACTAATTTTGTATGTATTTTAAAGTTTTCTTGATATAGTTGATTCATCTTCTTTTATATATATGTTTCAACAGGTAATTTGGATATGCTAATGGGTGCTTATCCATCACAACAATCGCCTTTGCCTTCAAATGCATTTGGGATTGCAAATGGAAGAACTTCTTAAGGAGCGTCATTTTAGGTTTATGATAGAAGCATGTGACATCAACATCGACCATCTCAGTATTACAATTTCCATCATAATTTATGTTGTTCTATAACTTATTTTTATGATCACAAAAAGCATTATACAGTTTGTTCTATGACTTATTTTTATGATCACAAAAGCATTATACAGTTTGTTCTATAACTTATTTTTACTGATGTATTTTCATTATGTAGACACTGGGCTATCACATACACTTTCTTCCCTCATATGACTATGTGGTCGTATTGCAGTATTTGTTTTAAGTTTCACTTTGATATTTTGTCGATAACTAATTATTGATAAAAAAATCATTTGATAGTGCAGCCTATGAGTCTTATATATGTGCTATTCAATTTCTGGTTCAACCAATTGTTGGTGTATACAGTGATCAGTGTCGGTCTAGTTTTGGAAGAAGAAGATCAGTGTCGGTCCAGTTTTGGAAGAAGAAGACCAACTCGTGCTTTCATGGGTGACATTTCAGGTGTTTTTTTAAAACTGTACATATGTTTCATTTATTATCTATGAACCATAATTTTTTTTTTTAAATCTATGAACCTGAATTTTGTTGACTACACATTTATAGTGATCTGCCTTTCCATTGCTAGTTGAACATCATGTAAACAATATAATTACATGTTGGAATTTGCGGTATATTGCAATGTGGGTGCTCTTGCTATAACTGGATCCCTACGCTATGTAGATAGAGACCTTGGTTGGTGGTTATGTGAGAGGCAATGCCAAACTGGAGGACTAAATGGACGTCCTGAAAGGCTTGCTAAAGTGAGATATTAAAATAGTTGCACCTTTTATAGTCTTTTTGCATATTTGATGTGGTATATTTGAAGAATCGGTATGGTATGTAGAATATTTTGGATGGTTTGAATGTGATGATGAATGTTTTGGATGAATTTCATCTATGTACAAAAGTGGTATTGGATTTTTTTAATAAAAGCACTGTATTTGCTTTCTTCTAATGTACCATTTGCCTTCTTCTGCTGTTGAATTTGCTTTTTTTTATGTTCCATTTCAAGATAATGGTGTTGCATTACATAATATAGTGTTGTTGCATTAAATAAAATATTATTAATTCCACATGGTACGTGGGCCCCACAGCTGACGTGGTGTGTGACAAGTGTGCATTTGATGTGGAGAGATGACGTGTCGTGTGACACATGTGTAGCTGACGTGGAGAGCTGACGTGGCATGTGACACGCTGGCAGCTGACGTGGAAAGTCCATATGGACCCCACTACCATAACATGGAAGCCAGGCTCTGGTTTCTGCTTAAGGCAATGTTGTATGTTGTTGCATTACATGCATATACTGCTGCAATAGTTTGCAATAGGGTTATAATGAAACACTTTCTTTCTATTGCCGTAGATGGGCAAAAGCGTTGTATTAGATGGCTAATGCAATGGCCGCGGATGCCACGCCCCCTTGGTGTTGCCTGTTTGAAAAAATGGCCTACGACAGCGATTTTTTGATCTACGGCCATAGAAAAATAGTGTCGAATATGCCCACTTTAGTAGTGACCTCTCCTCGATTTCACTCCTTCTCTCTGCCTCACTTATGCTAACCCTTCTTCTCCAATGTGTGGTGACCTCTCCAGATATTATCTCGCTTCACTGCAAAAGTTATTTCCATGTTCTATCGCAAATTCCAATCTGAATGACTACTTATAATGTGTAGCACAAGGAGACCTCGTGAGTTTAATCTTATGCATTACTTCATTCAACTTGGTCGGTGTCTATCTGACGTAGTCAGGAGGCCCAGGGTTGGATTTGGAACTTGTTGGGGGCACGACGTGGTTTTGTTATTGTTGTTAGTTAATTTTTGGGTGGTGGTTTCGGCTTGCCTGGCAGAGGCTGTCTTGTTGCCTGGGTAGAGGTAGTTTAGTTCACAGTAACTTCTCCCTTATTGATAGCATTGCGTCTCGTCACTTTACATTCTGGTATGATTAGTTTTATTTCTTATTTACCAAGTCATTTGGGTAGCTAACTTGGTGCCTGAATGGTGAAATTACTAGGACTGCTAGAGTGTTTTGGTGGTTGTGATGGTTCTATTGTGAGTGAGATGTTCCGTGTGTCTAAGGTAGGTGTCTTGTGAGTCTTGATTTGGTTGTGGAGTAGTGTTAGCTACGGGTAGTTGGTTTGAAGTATGATGAGTTTAAGGTTCTTTAATATTGGAGTTTGGAGTTAGTTTTTCTGGTAATCTTGGTATGTTCATAGTTCGTTGGAATGCAATGGTTTGTTATCGTGAATGTTAGTGTTCTGGTCAGTTATGTTCCATCCACGGAAGCAAGGTGAAGCAACTAGCTCTCGTATGTCTTGATGGCAACAACTTTTCCTTCCACATACACTCTGTTTCAGACCTTCTATGTCAATCCTTCTCACGTCATTTATGTTGTTCTGCAATATTGCATGGTAGTCGATTTAGAAGCTCGTGTCAGAAGCATATGTCAAGTCTCGGGTTGATATTGTTGTTTTTTGTGACCTCTCATGTCAAAGTGCAATGTTACCTTTTTCACTAGTTCTTTGTATGGGAATGCCTTCTTGGGATACCATGAAGATGCTGCTCGCAACAGTTTAATTGTACTCTAAGATGTTGTGTTTATATTGTAACTATTGTAAAGTTATGTAACTTTCACTTCTTTTGAAGTTTGTAAACTGTAGTCTAGAAGTAGTGACTAGCTCCGGTATTATAACCTAGTTAGGATGGTGGTGGACAGTCTACCTTAAAAGTCGTATTTCTAGTAGGTTGGTTACCGCCAACCTCTTGTTTTATCTGTATTTATTATTGATTATAATAAAAGTGTTTGCGGTCACTTTAAAAACCAGTCGGCTTTGCTCAGAAAAACATTACAAAAAAGTTCATATTGTCTAATTTGAGCAAAATAACCTTTATATTATCCAAAACTAAAGTTTTCCAATCCAAAGCACTTTTAAATAATTTATAATGATTTTACAAAGTTTTTCCATATTTTTTAAAACATTAAAAATAGTTGTTTGCAGTTATGTTTGACGAACTACACTTACAGCGACCTTTTCCAAAACTGTTTTGAACATAACTTGAAAACCACATATTAGAAATTGAAAATTTATTTTTCATTTGAAAGCTAATGTTATTTGAAAGTAAACATTTTTTGTTTCACTGGAATCCGATTTAAAATCCTCAAGCTATAAATGTTTAAAGTTATTGATTGATATTTGGGAATTGTCGCTGCACGACACGTTCTATTCAGATCAAATAGCTTCGTCAAATAAAACTTCAACCGAATTACATCCAAAACGATTATTTATGTTTATAAACATATATAAATTCATTTGAAAATAATATTTTTAACTTCAGTTCAATTTAAATTCAAAATCGAATATTATAATAGTAGTACATTAATAAATTAATATTATTTTCCGAAAATAAATCCAATTGACTTCAAAATTTGTTGAAGATCATAAGAAAAAAATATAAAACCATTTATGAAATCAGTTTGAATTAAAACATCATATAGATAGAAAAACTAAACTACGCTTTTTTTAGAATGATTTATAAATAACATATTGTTTAACGTCAAAGCTCGTCTTATAAAACATACATTTTTACGAAAAATTGTCCGTATATGTTTCCATTCCATTTTCAAACTATTTCAAATTCCAAATTTTAGAATAAAATTTCAAATCAACTTTTCAATATTAAAAAATAAAATATTGTTTACGTTTCCAACTACGGAGGAGATTTAACCGTTCACCGATGCAATACCATAATTGTTGTGTGATAGTGTGTCACACAACATTAACAACCATATCAACATCATAAAATAAATAATGACTGTGCACAAGCGTTATAACACTAATGCTTAACAGTGTGTTTGTGTGTTCAAATCTACGCAACTATCATCCATCACAAACAATAGTCAACCATTATTCATCCATTACCAAATTAATTAACAGCAGACAATTATAATCTAATTAATCTTCACTAATTAATGTTTAATAAACTAGTGCACAAATTTAAGAGTTCTCACCCTTATATCTTTCCAATCTTCGGCAGTCGAGACTGGCTCGGACACCATTGAGCAGAGCTTCACTTACACTGTTATGTTAACCGAATACGCACGTGAATATATAAACGTTATATGTATATATTCCTTTTCTCTCTTTGATTCTTTTTGTTCTTCAAGAAGGGGGCCGAACTTTGGAGTGGGGAAGTGGGATCCACGTGGGCAAGGAAGGGAGGAACTGGGCAGGTGGCAAGTTGTGTCGGGTGGGGCCTACGATGATAGAGGTGGGTGGCGAATGGCGGAGTAGGGGAGGGCCGAATATAGGGAGAGGATGGTGGAGTTCGGGGGGTGATTTTTGCAGTGGACTGGGTCCGCCGATCAAGGGGAGATGGTTGGCATTTGGGATGCCGACAATGGCGGGTGGTTATGCCGTGAGGAGGAATGGGAGTGAGAAAGAGAGTGGAGAAGAGAATGTAGAGAATGGTGTGTAAAATAGAGAGGTATGCACCTCTTTATATAGCCTTCTCCAAGGGTATTTTTAGTAATTTTCGCTATGGACACATGTCCATCTTAGAATGCACATAAACTTGCAAGATTCCACATATAAAACCACTCTTCAAAATACCATAGGCATGCCAAAACCATGCGCCCAAAATTATTTGCAAATTGGCAACACTATTTGTTACGCTTATAAGTGTCACTAAATTTCAAATGTTTCTCAAGCGTTACTAATTTCAAGGGTTTTAGCTTATCATTTATCCATTTAAAAATTCGACAATTAGTATAGTGAATTACGACAATAGCTAACATATTTTCGACAAAATTTTGACGATGGTATATAAATCATGTTTTAATAATTATTTCTTAAAAAATAAAATTTGTCAACAGATTACTTAATAATAATCCAATAAATATGCTTTGGAAAATCTTATTGTAACAAAACTTAATAAATTCTTTCATAAAAATCACACCATTATACTTTGACAAAATTAAACATTTAAAATATTATTTAATCATACTTTATATTTATTAAAATTATTTCAAATCCATATTTAAATTAAATTAATTTTAAATCCAGAAATTCGATTTATATCCAAATAATTAAGTTTTAAATTGATTAAAAATACTAAATCATCACAATTAATTATTCAGAATAAATAAGTTTTATAATTTATGGCTATAAAATGAATTTCAAAAAGCATCTTTGGAAATGCAAATAAATTAGAATGAAGGATTATGTACTTTTTAAGAAACATTCATGACCAATAGAAGTTTCTCAAAATTCAAAACATAGGTTAGTGTAAGACTTATAATACACATGGCAATAAAAGTTTTAATATATAAAAATAAGTTAT
Source organism: Allium sativum (assembly GCA_030737875.1). Classification (NCBI taxonomy): domain Eukaryota; kingdom Viridiplantae; phylum Streptophyta; class Magnoliopsida; order Asparagales; family Amaryllidaceae; genus Allium; species Allium sativum. The sequence goes on along the minus strand of CM060923.1, from coordinate 582,067,576 downwards.
TAAGCTTTACTGCTAAAAGCTATACATATCTTGAATGATGTTCAAAAAGTATTTTAGAGAAGTAATGGTATATTTGTGAAATTATAGCAATAAATGTCACTAGACATTTTAGAAGACTAAATTGTTTCTTAATTCAATTTTGGATACTTAATTAAGGTTTTATTTTCAAAAGTAAAATAAGAAGTTATTTTGCAAGCCATTGAAAAGTTTATATGTAAAATCTTAAAATGTTTATCATTCTTGAAATAATGTCTCAGAGTCAAAAGGTTAATAAAGAAAAGTGTTAAATAGAAAGGTTATTCCTCTCTTATTTCAGAACACTTAGTAAATGCTTCCAAAACCTAGAAAGTTCTAAACTAGGAATCCAATTCCTTATCGTAACATTTTGAAATAAATGGAATTCTTAATAAATATTGTTTTCTTAAAAACAAAGCATGTATTGATATTTAGTTCAGTAAGCATTAAACTCTTCACAAAGATTTATATTTTGAAGTAAAATGCAAATTTTGACCTTTAAGGTTTTGATGAAACATCAAACAACTATTTTAAAATTTGTGCAAGTTTGAGTAATAATAATATAACAATGGTTTGAAAAATATATTCATTTTGTATAACTACTAAAATTACACCTTATAAAAAGGAATGATCCTAGAGAAAATAAGGGTAGGAAATTTGGTGATTCAGTATTAGATTTTAGGACTAAGTAACAGGAAGTTGTACATACTAATCTGGAAATTTTATTATCAATCCTTGAGGTTAATATTGGAAAGTTAGTGAAGTATAAGGATTTACAGAATAAAGGTTTGGTTGTAAACTAGATTGCCCTAGATAGTTAATGTAGGAACTAGTATGATTATGAATGTATCTAGCAATTAATAGTATATAGGTACAGCGTAACTTACGTAATTTACGACTTTTGAATTTAGGATTCGTGGATATTAATGACAAATTTAGTGGGCAATAAATTTGTAATTGATAATAAAAAAAAGAATTTATAGGGACTAATTTGAATAGAGCTTAATTTGATTTGGGAAGGTGGATGAATTTCCCAAATTGAAAAAGTTTGAAAAAGAATTTAATTTAGAGAAACTAATATATTCTAAAGAAGGTTAAAGAAATTAAGTAAGGATTGTTAAATGATCTAAAATTCGACTATTATGAATTTGTTAATTGAGATTATGGGCAGAACGCATCTTTGGGAAGAGAGAAAATGGAAAAGTGAGGTGAATAAAAAGTATTGAAATGGTATATTAAGTTAGAAATAAAGAATTATGGAATCAATGTCATTTATATTACTGATTGTAAGTGATGACTTCCAACAATACAATTTTCCTTAAGCATTGAGATTTTAAATTAATCGCTAGTAATCTCCTGTGATGATCGGGTAAGAGTATAAAGTGGTACAAATAATGAATCTCGATTTATGCCTGTGTTGTTTGGAATTTAAAAATCCCTTATCAAATTTTAAGTTAAAGGAGTAAGAGATAATTTCATGGTGTACTTAGGTAAGAGATTTCTCATGCATGCAGTTTGGAAGTTAATGGTGGAATTAGATTTGCAGGCTACAGGGAGGAAGTGTATTGGTCTCATAATTTTGGAATATTGAGCACAGAACGAAGAAGCTTAGCTTTAAAGAATGTCATTGTCAAGAATAAGAATTTAACAAGAGATTAAGGAATAGGATTAAATGTTAGATTTGCGTAAATTAGCCCTTTGAATTTGAATATGACTATGGTTTTGTTTGCTTAAGGATATTTTTCTAACTTTTACAAATTAGTCCTTTTGTTGTTTTCACAAAAATACTATACTTGAAATTGTAAGGAATATACATAAAATGCAAAGTTGAGATGTGTAATTTTACGTGTATGCACGTAGTTTACACTATCCATTCAAAGTAAAACAATACCCATTCCTTGTAATTTTAAGTATGTCAATATTATTATTTAGGAAAATTTATGGAAATTATAGCAAAGACCTTATTGGAATTTGAATTCCAACGAATTGAAGCATAGAAAAATATTGTAGTTATTAGTATAAACTAGGACTAAAGTTAGTTAGACTTAGAAATATTTTTTTGGAAACTATTCAATTTTCAATTCATACCGCATTTGAAGACTAAAGGGGAAACTGAAGAGATAGCCAGAGCATAGAGGATGAGAGGAAAAGATTACTTCTTGAATCTCTTAGAAAATAGAAATAATATTTATATTTAGGATTAGCCTAATTACTTTTGATTGTTAGTGTAACGCCCTAATAGCTTTTCAAAGAGGCTATGTGAATCACCAAATTATTGGTGGAAACCATCAATAAATTTTACTCGAACTAAATTTGTGATTAGACTTTGAAAAAATAGTCTAATTTGATCAGGCAGGTTCTGGATGTTAGAAAGTTGACATTATATTTTGGGCTTTCCCAATACTCGGGAAATAAAAGATATTATTTATGATAGGAGCCCATGATATTTTTATACTTTTATATTTGATAAGATACCTTCACATTATGATAAATTTTGGTTGGGCCTAATCAGAAAATGGGGACAAAGTCAGAACCCATGGTGTCTCGTGCCACAACAGATATTGTGGAGCACAGAATTTCAAGGCTCCATAACATTTAGTTAAATTGGTTCGAGTACATTGAGGGGAAAATTCGATGGAAGGCATTAAAATTTTAAAATTTATAGCCTTTCTCAGAAATTTTAGAATTCTATGTTTGCATTGTGGTTGCTAGATTGGATGGTAGCAATTATTTGAAACACAAATTTATCGAGCACTCATATTGAAATTATATGAATATTAGTGTATTTTGCATACATACATCATCACATATTACACTTTCACACTAGGACTAATCTCAGTTTAACAAGTCTGCAGTGCATAACCATATTGATTGTAGCTATTTTATAGATGAATAATGAATAATTTAGGCGTATAGTATGTTAGAGCGATTTATACTTTTTGCCCCTTCAGAAATTTCGGGATGAAATCTCTATTAAAGGGAAATATGTAACACTCCTTAAGATATATTCTAAATAGACATAGATAATTAAATTAAAACAATAGTAATTAATAAATATTAATAGGCCAAAAATACGAAAATTGAGTAGTTGAGAATTAGACCATGAAAATATTACCAGTGTGTTCACGGCGAGATTCTAATATGTTTTCATATTTTGTTTATCGAAAACGGAGTTGGTATAAAAAGTTATGAATAAAGCAAGTTGTACAAAAAATGGATACATCCACATTTGAAATTCGAACTACTAGACTAAAATTATATACCAATGGCATAGCAATATTCCTTTGAATTTTAAATTTTTATGCTTATATATATATATATATATATATATATATATATATATATATATATATAAGAAGGGAAAAAGAATCAAAAGAAACGTAAACAATCAATCTAATTAATTATATGCTTAATAAATAAGGAAAACGACTAGAAGAAAACTTCTCCCTACGTTCAACCCTAAGGGGAGGGACCACTCCCCTTGAGGGGAGGCGAATGATCCCCTTGAGGGAAGGCGACCGCTCCCCTTGAGGGGAGTCGACCTGGGGGCCGACCGCCCTTCTGGTCGAGGGGTGGGAAAAGGCTTGTTTTATTGATATATTTGTATAAATTTTGCTAAAACGGACTATCAGATTTTATAAAATTAACCTGACGGACCACATACTCCAAGAAGTATAAATAAGTCCATAGTCTCTCCCCCAAACCCTACATTCTATTCTCTTTTTTTTGCTCCATTCCGCTTTTCTGCAATTATTCTATATTCTAGAAAACAGGACAGGTTAGATTTCTTCTTCTTCCCTTGTCCATTTCTCTATCTTCTTCAATCAAGTTTTCTCATTTGAATCTGGAACTAGATTATATGTACATAAGACTCTAACTTGACTTATATATATATGTATATATATATATAGAGAGAGAGAGATAGAGAGAGACAGAGAGAGAGAAAGGTTTAGGAGAAAGTTTGAAATACGATATTTGCGAGGATACAATCCAGAAACTTATTCTGCACAGCCTCCTCATTCTTTTCCTTGTAATTATGTGAGTGGGAATTATATAAGTTTACTATTTTATATAATTTGTGGTGTAGAATTGGATTGTTGTGCCTAAAAAAAATTGGGATTCTTATGAATATCAAAATACATATAAATCCCTTAAATCTCTTATTTAATTTGAAAATGGTCAATCATGTATTATTGTTGGGTTTTGGTCATGGATATAATAAAAGTTGGGATTTTTGGGAGTTATATAGGTTTTATAATGGTCTAATTTACTTTCTGTTTAATTGTAAATCCTATATATGCAAAAACATAAGATTTGGGTACTATTAGTTATATAGGTTTATACATCTATTTGTACAAAATAGATATTTTGAACATACTAAAACACACGTTACCAAAATCTTAAGTTTTTGTATAAAACCATATGAAATGTAAACCAGTACCAAAAGTAGATTATATATGTTATGCATATTATACCTATTCCTTTTTTTTATTATTGAAGTAATCTTTAAAACTGAGGTTACAAATTATTTTGTTTATGTTGGTTACTTCCCTATTATCGATTTGAATGTGAATAAAACATTATATGTTAGGTTGAGAAAGTTTGGAAAATAAATTGTAAACATTAATTTTGATTAGGATTGACGTTTCAATTTTTTAGAATGTTTCTTTATGCACACTTTAATTACGTTTTATTTATTACCATTAATAATATAATTAAGGTTCTATAAATCCATATTAAATACGCTTAATTAGGAATTTGAATTTAAATGTCCCTATAGGGAAATTTGTACATGTATGAGCATTTAACGACTTTTAATGACATATGGCCGAGGTTAACCCCTACTTGTAGTAGAAAATTACCCGGAACCGACCGGTATGTCCAGCATTTTTAAGAAATCGTGTTAATATGAGATGTCTAGGGTCATGGGCCATTATGATAAATAGACCAAGATACGAGGTTAAGCCTTAATAGTAGTGGAAGTCTTTTCGAAACCGACCGATAAATCCTGCAGCTACAAGAAGTTCGCTTAAATTGAGACGTCTGGTGTAATATATATTTGTGTGAAGTAGGCCTGCCTCGAGAAGGTATTAACTGGTTGACTTATCTTTTTTGGGTATTAAGTGGTAAAGACACCAGGCTTCTTCTAATGTTTATTCTTTAGAGGAGCTGAAGTCAATGAACTGATACTTATTCGTTCTTAAGTGGTCAGTGGATCCCCCTTTCTCTAATAATCATAAGATATTAAATGGTCATACACTACAAGGAAAGGTAGAATAGACATCACAGTTTTAACATCGGTCGTAAATTCAGCCGATGTCAAAACGTTTTTTTAACATCGTTAATTTTTAAAGTGATGTTGTTGGTTTCTCAGACACTGATTTATTGAACGACTGATGTCTTAAATACACTTTTAAAAAATTGAACTTAAGCCCCATACAAAAAATCTTCCCTATTACATCACTTATGAAAATAGATGTTGTCTATTACATCACTTGTTAAATGTATTATTGTTAATGATTAATAATTAGTAAATTATAGTTAATATTTATTAATTAAATCTTGTAGTTAATATTTTTTTAGTAATTATAGTTAATATTTATTAATTATCTTATAAGTAGTAAATTATAGCTAATATTTATTAAAAAAAATTATAGTTAATATTTGTAATTATAGTTAATATTTATTAATTATATTATAATTAGTAAATTATAGTTAATATTTTTTAGTAATTATAGTTAATATTTATTAATTATATTATAGTCAGTAAACTATAGTTAATATTTTTTAGTAATTATAGTTAATATTTATTAATTATATTGTAGTTAGTAAATTATAGTAATATTTTTTAGTAATTATAGTTAATATTTATTAATTATAGTTAATATTTATTAATTATATTATAATTAGTAAATTATAATTAATACTTATTAATTATATTTTATACTTAATATTTATTAATTATAATTAATATTTATTAATTATATTATAATTAGTAAACTATAGTTAATATTTTTTAGAAATTATAGTTAATATTTATTAATTATGGTTAATATTTATTAATTATATTATAGTTAGTAAATTATAGTTAATATTATAATTAGTAAATTATAGTTAATATTTAATAATTATATTTTATAGTGAAATTTTGTATTATTGCTAAGATGGATTATACCCAAAAAACTGGATGGGTAACATCCCGAACGGGGGTCGACCTGCCTGGTCAGATCACGGGGGTCCAGGGGGCAACGCCCCCAGCGGGGTGCGGGCCAGTGCCCTATCCAAAATCGATATATCTTGTTTCTTAGCAAAATACAAATTAAAATCTTACATCAATTTCTGTGCATCATTTACATCAGCTTCATGCGTGATGTTAAAGGTCTCATAATTTGGTTTCCTTATCAATCCGCACCACCCATAATTTCCTATATCTAACCGTTGATCACTTCTACTAATCTGCAACCATCAAAACCCTCCAATCAGCCTCTTCCATGTCATCAGCAATTTCCCTCTTCACGTTTCACATTCCCGCTACAACCCTTTGCATTTTATTTTCCCAGCATCAATATCCATTTTTCCCTAAAATTAAAATTCAAACCCAAATCCTTTTTTTCATGGCAATGAACTTTCCTCCTGTGAAAATGTCCTCTTGCGAAACCTAAATCTAGTGATATCTCCGCTTCGTAGCCTCCACGCTCTCCAACTTTTCATCATTGATGGCACACAAGAAGAAGGCCTCTACGACTGCTTCTTCCTCCTCTGCTACCAGATCGGGGAGCCTCTTCTCTGCGCCTCGTGTTAAACCTAGCGACGTCGATCTTTTAGCTGCTGGTGAGCTCATAAGTACTGCAACTGAAAAGGAATCTAGTAATACTATAATAACCACGTTAAAGACATTGGAAGAACAAAAAACATAGTGAGTAGCCCCTGTGATGATTCTGTTAATGTCAATCCGTCTCCAACAGGTAACCCTGTACAACCCTTACTAGATGCAACTGACATTGAAAGTAGATGGTAGATACAGATTTATCTAAGTGTAGTATTGTCCATGTTGATGTTGTATCAGATCTAGTTGGTGTAGCTAATTTGGGTAAAACTGTTGAGTTGGAAATTTGTTATTTTGGGGTCGAACTGGCTTGGATGATTGAGGGTGGGAATGCCAGCAACGTTGTCTAGTGTGAATAGCCCAGTAATTGATCGACATAATGTGTTTGAAATTCTCACTTTAGAGACAGATTTATTTTACAAACAATTAAACATGGAAATCTATGGAATGTATAAGAATCCTTAGAATATTTTGGGTATTTTCAAGATGCTAATGGTATATTTTGGGATAATGATAGCTTAGCAGCACTACTGGCTTTGGAGTTAAATGTCGATCTCTTGGTATTGCTTAGCGATATGGATGGTTTATACAATGGTCCACCATAATCTGTATTAGGTAAATCTATATTTATTGTAGTACCTTAATAGGGTATCAATTGTGTGTCCTTATGTTTAGTAGCTTGAATGCTAGCAACCATATATTGTCAATTTACATTCTGTGATTAAATAATTATTGCAAATGCAATGGATATAAATATGATTGATCGATAATTACAGTGTCGTCTGTAAGTTTGCTACGAGCGTTCCTTTTTTTGTTACTGGCAGCGAGTCCAAAAATGAGCACATCTTAGCTACTGTTCTTCAAGGATTTTTTGAAGTTGTTAGCCTTTTACTCAAGTACATTTTTTTAATAATAGTAATAACAACAATTATTATTATTGACTTACTATATTGTCTCAATGTATCACATATAATTTTTTTAATGTTGTAGTAATGTATGAACTGTAGTTGCCACATTAGGAGCTCGATATGGAGCTGTTTCAAGACATGATAAATGGAAACATCTTTATGCTGGATTTTCTATATGGTTATCCAAATCTGAAGCTTCAGGCAATTCCATATATTTCTAATTTAGTATACTTTCCCATACCTTTTAATAAACGATTGTTAGGTCGGTTGCTACTACTTCTGCATGAGAATCTGTACTTGGTTTTGTTGTCGAGCTTGTGAGTCCATTTCCATATCTATGATGCTTTGATCGCGCCTCATGTTAGAAAATCGGTTGTCACTTGTCATGCTTGCTACCACATGAAGACTTAAAACTGTTCAAATTATATTATATTTTACAGTTTACTGCTCTAGAAATGTAAGTGACAGGTATAGAAGAATTGACAGCTGGAGCACAAGCTAAACGATGGAAATCAAGATCAAGTCAGCTAGAGTGAGGAGTGTTGTAGCGAGGTGGCAATGTAAAACTGATTGTGCTTTGTATTGATTGTGTATGAGAAATGTGAATGTAAAATAGTCGGAGTCAGAAATTTGTGCTATTTCATATGTTGAAATAAAATATTTAATTAAATAAAAATTCTATTTGAATATTAAATTCTGTGCAATAGTATTTCATTTAATAAATATTTATTTCTATATGTAAGATGAGAAAACAACATAAACAAGCCATCATAAACATCAGCATAAAGCCATCATAGACATCAGTCAAAAGTTGATATGGTAAAATACTTATTACAACAGTTAATTAATTAAAATATGATGTTTTAAAGCTGCTTTGACATCGTCTTTTAATTGATGTAAAAAAAGGGGTACTTTAGACATCACCGACAAAGACATCACTCCAGAAATATAAAGATATCTTTTTTTAACCGATGTCTGTATGAAGTTTTCTTGTAGTGTTAAACGATTACGAATGAGTGAGGTAGTTTTCCGAAAGTTGTCCGCTTCTTATCTAAGAGCTATGTGATGACTGACCTAAGGATGGATTATTAGGAGTTCCGCCGATAATGTAAGGGGAACCAACTGCCTAAGGATAAAGTATTAAGTGGCTCAGAGTTCACCAGTAATGGTATCTAAATAGTAAAATAGAACTTCGTTGGAAGAAGGTCATAAATGGCGGTTAGTCGTCTACTATTCTGAGGTAATAGGTGACTGCTTACTATCTCTCGATTTACATTGACAATATACTTAATGACATTGACGAATAGAAAATGAGGTCTTAAGTTACAAGGATTGGCCATACGGTATTAAGTTATCATAGGAGGAGTCTGCCTATAAAATAAATACAAAAGACCTTAAGTGACCAATTGATAGTCTGTCTCAAAGGATATTAAGTGATCATAAAAGTCTGTCACCCTTACACACACACATAAAAAACATTCCGAGGCACCCCTGTTTTGTAGCACCTCTACTAATTCGTGAACTACACCAATCCAAATCCAACAAGAATTTGTAGATGTTCAATCCACATATATATTATCATCTATCCAAAATTTGAGCTCGTTTCGACTATCGTAACATTTTCAAAATCTTAGCTCAATTATTCACCGTTAAGACATTTATTCGAACCGTTAAATTTAAACATCAAATATATTATTTCATCGAGTTCAAACCATTATTTGATCCAGTCAAACCATAGTTATCTTTAGCACCCCTTCAGGTAAACTTCGGGTGTGATTAAGTTTGACCTATGCTTCGCAGACTACCTCCTTTGTACCTTGCACCTCGACTAACTTGTTTTTCTAGAGGGCTATGTTATTGACACTCCAGTATTGGTTAAGTGAGACTAAATTGAAATTCGGCAAGGTGCTATTGAACTTATCAGTGAAATTCGACGGGAGTATGTCGGGTTTAAGTTTGAAAGTCAACAAAAAACCGTCGAAAATGATTAAGATCGAAAAACGGTGAGGGTATACCCAATTTTCTTTTTTGGACGTGATGCCCTTAACGAAATCAGGAGTGTCAATAACAACATCCTTTCTAAATTGTTCTTGGAATCTATCTTATCTAATCATCAAAAATATATAAAATCAAATCATGTATTTAATAGATCGAACTTGAGATCATCATTTTCCAATGGAAGCAACAAATAACTGATCCATCACTTCATTGAAGTTGCGAAGAACTAATAAATGGAGATGTAATTTTGAATTGTTGTTTAAGTGAGCATTACCTTTTGACTTCGTTGGGTACAAATTTGGTCTATAAAATCTTAGATCCCAACATAGCAAAAAAACGAAAAAGAAAGAAGAAAGTAAACACATAAATCTAGTGATTCAGTGCTCCTAAGCAGTGTTTTCATGACCCTACCCAAGCATGAGCCAAACTCGAATAACCCTGAACCATGGATCACCACGGTTCGAAACTCAATCAAACTTCAATTGTCGTCGGACCTCAAAACCAGTGGTTTAACCATCAATTTTAGACGATTGAACCGCGATTCCTTTATTTTTCTCTTGCTTTCTCACCGTGTAACTCTCTAATTCTCATCATTTGTTTTAATTAGAAGAAAATAAATAAAGCTATATTACAAAAATCATCATCGTCCTAAAATTTAAACATATATTCAACAACTTCATTTTTCACCACTATGAGTTTTTTTCAATATCACTATAAAATTTATTAAGTTTATCATCGTTAAACTTCTATCATTGTACACTCTTCTACCTTGTACACAATGTAGTTGTATTGATATAATTGTGCACTACAACATCACATAAATTCTATTGTAGAAACTTAATATCATTCATAATTCATATATGTTGCATTTTTACTTCAATATTACAACAACATAGTTGTTAATAAAAGCATTTAGAAAAAAGAAAGAAAAAAGAAAAGAAAATCACAGTTCTAACGGTTTGACCAGTTGAATCATCAAAACCTTGAATCTAAGTCGTCATGGTTGAAGTCACGACACGGCTATGAAAACTATGCTCCTAAGCCGACCTCATTCAATTTTTATTATTGATTTTCCACCAGATCTGTTGAGACAAGATTTTGATCGATGCCAACATATAAAGGTGCAATGAAGATCATTTCATAGAGATAAGGTTTTTTACTTTGAGTCGTGTTAGAAATATATTAAAATCTATCCTCAAAGTATAACACGAATGCACAAAACAATATCATATTTTCGTTGCTGAAATCTGTATATTTGAGGAATTGAAAAGTCACAGAAAAAGCCCAAACGGTCCAGGCTCCGACCAGGAAAGAGTGCAGAGTAATCTAGACTGTGGACCAAGGTCCCCCGATCCACAGCCATAAAACGGTCGACCGCCCAAAAAACCACCAGTCGACCAGTTATGTTTCTGTTTGGAAACAAAAACATTTCTCAGATCAACCAGTCGACCGGTTTATGTGTTTTTGCACATAACGGCTATTTTTCTGGAATTTTCAATTTTAAATAAATTCAACCAGTCGACATGTGACTTTTAACCTGTCGACCGTTTTTGAAACAGCAAGCTTTTTCTGAAAGGTTGCTTCTATTTGTGAAGAGATTTATATTCAATAATCAAAGGAAATGGACATAACTCTTTATAGAAACTCTTCATGAAGATTTACTACCTTTCTACTATTATATAAACATCTTCAAACTTGTTTTTCAATTAACCGAATCATTCTATATTCTCTCTAATTTCTGAATTGCATTTTCTTACTCTTTGTAAAACAAAAGCTCTCCAAATTTAAATACTTGTTGAATCCTTGAATCAATTTAATATCATTTGATTCAATAAGCATTTTACTTCCTTAAATCTACACATTCAAAATATATACTCGAGGATCAGATTATAGGAAGATTGTACTCAAACTGTTGACTATCATTGTTGAATCAAGAACATAAAGCAGAAGTCAAAACCATTGTATTAGTTGAAGTCCTGTGTGTGATCAGGCAAGTGTTGAAGTCCTCGGTGTTGTAAGAGGCAAGTTGTGAAGTTCTCGTGTTGATAGAGGCGTGAAATCCCGTTCGGCTGCTCGGGTGTTGTATACCTGTTCCTCCGGGTGAAGTGAGGTTGTTGTTAGTGAAAATCCAGATAGAAGGCTGGGACTGGACGTAGGACGGTGCTCCGAACCAGTATAAAAATCCCTAGTGTGATTTTTCCTTTTTACTGCATTTACTATTTCATATCTGTGATTAGCTATTACTTCATACTTGAATATTGTTTTTCATATTACACGATCCGTGTGTGTATTATACTTAGCAAGTACACATGCACACACCTTTCAATTGGTATCAGAGCCTGGTGTTCTAGAGATCATAACAACATCCTAGAACACATGGCAATAAAGAAATCTAGTCAAGGAATTAGAAAATGGAAGAGCAACAAAGCAGAATCAGGAGAGCAAGGAAACAAGTGTCTCATGGCTAACGTCAGATCACAATCGGTATGTACAGATTCATTATATAAAGATCTTTTGTTAGACCATGAAAAATTATTGAAACTCAATACAGTCATTTTAGCTATGTCAAAAAATTACAAGCAAGAAAATTCCAAATTAAAAGAAGAAAACAATCGTTTGGTAAAACGAGCCAAATGTTTTGAAAATATCTTAGAAGAGCTTGTTTCTCAAAAATATTTCCTTCAAAAAGAAAGTGAGCAACTAGAAGACAAAAACAATATTCTTTTAAAGGAAATCGATCTTTTGCAAAATAGAAATAAACCATTAGAAGATTCTTTAAATAATTCTAGTTATTTAATTTCTTCTCTTGAAAAAGAGAATGGAGCTTTAATTGAAAAGAATCTAGAATTATTTAAAGAACGTGAGTTTTTAAAGGTGAATAATAATATTTTGCAAAATAAAATTTCTGACACAAAAGAAAATTTTGAAAAATTACAATCTTCTTTAATTAATTCAGGATTTCAAATTTGTGGTCTCAAAACTGAGAATGTTTTAAAAAGGAAGAACTCTGAATTAAATAAGGAAATTGATAATTTTCAAAATAACAAAATTTCTTTTGTATCTCGCGATTTCGGAATTAGATTCGATAAATGTACAAATAAGTTCGCGATATTTAATAAAGGTCAAAATGATTTAAACATGATTTTATCTAGATCTCGACCTTTACATGACAAAAGTGGTTTAGGATATAATAGAACCAATCGTAGAAATAGTACTAGATATGCTTTTATGTACAATAAGAATATCACTTCTAGTACTAATACACATCCAAGACCCAATTATTATAGAAATTCGAATACTTCTATGACTAGCGATATTTATAATAAATCTAGAAGTATGAAAAGGAATATCAATAGAGATTACTTAAGTATTTGGGTTCCTGTAAGTTGGAAAAACAGAGAAAAATATATCGATGATTATTTTGATTCAGTAGTTAATAATGAAAATTTTATCTTTAAAGGTTCCATTAAACCCTCTTGGGTATGGTTACCTTCCATCTAACCCGTGGACCCAAACAAAGCAAGTGGGTACCAAAACTATATATGTCATATTTTTTGCAGGTACACCACAACAAAGAGAAGGTTATTCGGTATCTCTAAATATCTTTGAAAACTGGCTTATCAAAAATTCACATGATTCAATATCTCCTAAAGGTGCTATAATTATTTGTATTCTCTACTACTCTCGATTATTGTGCTTATTATGGTATTTATTTATTTTTTAATCGATGACAAAGGGGGAGAAATATTTTCTCTCATGATGATACATATCATTCATGTTACATATACTATCATTTAAAATTATGTGCTTAACATGGTAATAGTATATGTGTGCTAACATTTGTCAACGCAGGAATCAAAAAGTAAGATTATTTATATTATAAACTAATAAATGTTGCAGAAATTCAGGGGGAGCTTTATATTTAAAGGGAGAAAATCCAAGGTGTTGTCATCAATCAAAAAGGGGGAGAATGTTGAGACAAGATTTTGATCGGTGCCAACATATAAAGGTGCAATGAAGATCATTTCATAGAGATAAGGTTTTTTACTTTGAGTCGTGTTAGAAATATGTTAAAATCTATCCTCAAAGTATAACACGAATGCACAAAACAATATCATATCTTCGTTGCTGAAATCTTTATATTTGAGGAATTGAAAAGTCACAGAAAAAGCCCAAACGGTCAAGGCTTCGACCGGGAAAGAGTGCAGAGTAATCTAGACTGTGGACCAAGGTCCTCCGGTCCACAGCCATAAAACGGTCGACCGCCCAAAAAACCACCAGTCGACCGGTTATGTTTCTATTTGGAAACAAAAACATTTCTCAGATCAACCAGTCGACCGGTTTATGTGTTTTTGCACATAACGGCTATTTTTCTGGAATTTTCAATTTTAAATAAATTCAACCAGTCGACATGTGATTTTTGACCTGTCGACCGTTTTTGAAACAACTAGCTTTTTCTGAAAGGTTGCTTCTATTCAGGGTCGGTCCTGAGTATTTGTAGGCCTAGTGCAGAAAGAAAATTTTGGGCCCTTAATTTTTTTTTATACGAAATTGAAGTTAAGTCATATGTCATATCATTGTCATATGTCAACTAAATTTTATTATACTCATGACATGTTTAAAAACACAACTGGTAATAAGCAGAAACAAGAAAGTTGAATAAATTTTTCTAACCTTTCTAAACGTAAACTTAACAAGTGATGGATCTCATTCTTCCTCACTGAGATCATAATGGAGATATATTACGCATCCTGACAAGAAAAAGCAGCTCTAAGTAAATAACTCATTAAAATTAATCTAAATTTGACATAAATTATATGGGATGAACATCATATAATAAGACACACTAAGGAAAAAAAATAAGATATTATGAATTATAAATGAAGTTAGTATACCTGTACAAAGATCATGGGCAAAAACAAACATCAATTCTCATTTAAAGTGACATCTTCTTGCATTTTTTGAAGCAAAATCATCGATAATATGCTACACTTTGATATTTTTCAGCATATGCTTTTCAATGCTCAAAACTGCTAAGCCATTCAACCTATCTTGAGTCATACTTGTGCGCAAATAAGATTTAATTAATTTCAACTTTGAGAAACTCCGCTCAGCAGAAGCCACAGTAATAGGTATAGTTAACAAAACCCTGTAAGCAACCAAAATATTTGGAAACATGTCCATCTTCTTCACAAATTCCAAAACTCTGATAGAATTCCATGGAATCTCACACTCATATGCTACACTAGGAAGCATTTCCTGTAATATTTGTAATTCAGAAAGTAAGCGTTTTCCATCAGTATCGCAATAATCACCATGAGTCAAGGACTTTTCAAGTTTTACACAACATTCTTTCAATCCTTCATCATCCAAAGAAATCAACCGGGAAGCATCGAACAAAAAACCAAATATAGACTCGAAAAGTTCCATTTGTTCGAACATTATCTTCAACTGAGAGAGTGCCATATCAATTAGAACAAGAAAATAATCAGTTCTAAAGTTCTCTGAAGCAGATTGTTGTTCTCTTTCCGTGTTAGGATTCTCATCAAATTGTCTATTTCTTTTAATCCTACGCTTTATTTGAAAAACAGGTTCAATGTCCATTTCATCTGCAAGTTCTTTAGCATCAATCATAGCCGACACAAACCCATTTTCCTTATATTTCTCAAAGAAAGAAACCAACCCTTTTAAACTTGCAATTGCTACATCAAGATGCATATCTTCAGATTGCAAATTTTTGCTCGCCAAATTGATTTTGTACCTGAATTATCATGCCAAATAATTAAGCTCAATAAGAATTCAAAACTTGAAAATTCATTAGAAGCTAATTTTTCAGCATCCCAGCTTATTTTTGGATCATCAGAAACTTCAGCTAGTTTCATTAAAGCATCTCTAATTTTAGGAGCTTGAGTTCTTATTGCTTTAACACTTTCAATTCGACTTTCCCATCTTGTCACACATAGGGATTTTAAAGTCAAATCATCAACATATTCAAGCAAAAGATGCCATCTTTTAGTGGAATTAGCAAACACATTATATAATGCTTGACACGCACCAGAAAACGATTTTCCTTTCACATAAGAGTTTGCCATATCTGAAAGTACCAAGTTAAGAGAATGACAACCACAAGAAATATAAAAAGCTCTAGGATTAACATCAAGCAATCTTTTTTGAACACCTTGATGTTTTCCCCTCATATTAGAACCATTATCGTACCCCTGTCCCCTTACATCATTAATATCTAAATCAAGAGAGCTAAGAGCAGCTTCCAATTCACCAAAAAGACCAAAGCCAGAAGTGTTCTCCACATTCAAAAACTCTAAAAAATATTCTTCTATTTTTATTGGGTAGCTCATGACATCAACACATCTAATCACCAAAGTCATTTGTTCAATACGACTTGCATCAGGAGTACAATCAAAGATCACAGAAAAATATTTTGCTTCTTTTATTTTCTTTATTATGGCACTTTTGACACTCGATGCCAACATTTCAATCAAATCATTTTGAATTTTATGACTAAGATAATGATAATGAATGTCCCTATTTTGAATGAGTCTAAAATGATGTTTCATTACAGGATCAAACTCAGCTATTGACTCCAGAAAACCCAAAAAATTACCATTTGAATCTTCAAATATTTTGTCATGCGTCCCACGAAATGCCAAATTATTCATCGCAAGACGTTTAACAACAACAATTATTCTGATCATAACATCTCTCCAGTGTTCAGTCTCTTTTTTATTTGCTCTTGCAATTCTTTATCAATAGTTTGATTTGTTTTCAGTCTAATTTGAAGTTCAGCCCAAGCTCTAAGGTTAATAAGATGTTCACGACTATCTTCATGTTGCTTAAGTTTTTCACCCAAATGCACCCAGTCATCTGCTCCAGAACTTGCTAAATTGCTTTGTGAACGAGCTTTTTTCACAACTTTACAACAAAAACAAAACACTTTATCTAATTCCTTTGAGTAAACTAACTATTTTCTGTCAATAAGTTCCACGTTTCTTAATTTCTGATTAAAATAATATGTAGAGAACCCCCTATTGTACTTATCTTTAGGAAAATTGATATTTTTTCTCTAACAGGATCCTTTTCAACAAGCAAATCTCTCATTTTATTATTTAATCCATCCCACACTCGAGGATCATAAATATTCAAAGACAGGGAACCAGGATCACTTGGATTATTTTCTTCCCTATTTTCACTAATCATATTTTCAAACACTTCAATTTCTTCTTCAATTACTTCATTTTCAGTCTCTTCATTAACCACATTCTCATCTTCTATAGAATTTCTTATAATTTCAGGCACTTCATTTTCAACATCAGACACTTCTTTTTCTTCAGGTGGTTTGGCTTTTTTTCAAAGTTTTTCAAGTGATCCTTTAAGGGGTTTAATCTTCTCTTCTTCCTCTTTTTTTCGTTTTTCTTTTCTCATGACCAGACATATGTTTTTTATTGAACATTTTCAACTTAAATTGCAACACCGAATGAGAGGATGAGAATAATAATAAAACCTGGATGAATAAACCAGTGTCACAATCTTTAGCCCCACCAATTTAACAAGAGGACTTCACGGCTCCACCAATCTTTACTGCACTAAGTACCAGCAACCAATTCCAAAACTGGAAAAAAAAATTATCATAGTTAAATTAGTTTCAAATTTCAATCATTAAAAAAATAAGCACAGCTAGAAGAGATTATAAAAACAAGTACACGATTTTTAAAATCGTACGATTTTTGATTTTCAAAGCCCTAAAATTAGGTTAAGAGCGAATTTGCATACCTATGTCGATCGAAAATTTTGGGGATGGATTAGGTGCGAATTGCTTTCAGGTGAGGGGAGGGGAGGTTTTGTGCGGCGGTGGGAAGAAGGGAATGGGCAATTTTTTTTACAAAAGGCACTAGTACAAATTGTTTAACAAAAAGGCAATAGTAGAAATTAAAAAAAAAGGCACTTATATAAAAGGCACTAGTAAGAATTACTATCTTTCTACTATTATATAAACATCTTCAAACTTGTTTTTCAATTAACCGAATCATTCTCTATTCTCTCTAATTTCTGAATTGCATTTTCTTGCTCTTTGCAAAACAAAAGCTCTCCAAATTTAAATACGTGTTGAATCCTTGAATCAATTTAATATCATTTGATTCAACAAACATTCTACTTCCTTAAATCTACGCATTCAAAATATATACTCGAGGATCAAATTATAGGAAGATTGTACTCAAACTGTTGACTATCCGTATTGAATCATGAACACAAAGCAGAAGTCAAAACCATTGTATTAGTTGAAGTCCTGTGTGTGATCAGGGAAGTGTTGAAGTCCTCCGTGTTGTAAGAGGCAAGTTGTGAAGTCCTCGTGTTGATAGAGACGTGAAAACCCGTTCGGCTGCTCGGGTGTTGTATACCTGTTCCTCCGGGTGAAGTAAGGTTGTTGTTAGTGAAAATCCAGATCGAAAGCTGGGACTGGACGTAGGACGGTGCTTCGAACCAATATAAAAATCACTGATGTGATTTTTTCTTTTTACTGCATTTACTATTTTATATCTGTGATTAGCTGTTACTTCGTACTTGAATATTGTTTGTCATATTGCACAATCCATGTGTGTATTATACTTAGCAAGTACACACGCGCACACACCTTCAAGTACTAGAGAGATTATCAATAACCTGATACCTACTTCAAATCTGAGTTTGGTTCCACCAGTACGAGAGATACTTCCACCATTATTTGATGAAGTTCACTTGTAATTATAGTCCTAGGTGAATGAGTTGGTTCTAAATTTGAATATTTTCATTAGAAAACTGACTAGTAAAGTATCTCATTCAAATCAACAAATTTAGACCCACGAATATGGAGATTCCTTAGCAGAGCACACACCAGATATCGTATCAACAAGCAACGGTTGATCACATATCAATCAATACTGTTTGGAGGAAGAATGAGCAATAATTGGTTAAAACCAAATTTACCGATTGAACAGATTTTATGAGGTGACCTCGATTCGATTTTGAAACTTAATCTACTTGTAAAATAAAAAAGATTTGTAACCGATTTAGCAAATTAACATAAGGTTTATTGCATTATCTACTTTTACGAATCGATTACCGATCGAATCAACTAAAATTATTTTGATTTGTTTCAGCTTGACCTAAAAGCATTTCTTGCTTTGCCCCACTTCTTAACGTCTTCTATTACGGATTCATGATTACCAATGGATGATAACTTGTTCTTTTTCTTGTACCACCATAAGCTTAAACTAATATCATCGAATCTGACAACAATACACTGATAACCAAAGGAAACCAAAAATGAAAACATAAAGTTACTGTGATAATTGAACCAACTTTACCAAATCAGGTTGTATAATCGGTTTTATCCTACAGCACATCGAATTGAAGCCGGAAACCAGAAACATAAGCTTCAACAAATAACCAAATACATCGACATAACATCAACCTAATCAACGAAATCATTGCACGCACCTTAATGACGCTTAAACCATGATCTTAATGACGCTAAAACCAGCAAGAAATTAGTACCATGCAGAGCAGCCAACGAACATGCACATCAGATAAACAAACATACTTCTTATTATGTTTACATCAACCAAAAGTGCACGTAAACACAAACCAGCTTTTAACGTCCAACAACTACGACGAGAAAACGACGGAAAACATGAAAGATTCTAGTCAAACAAAGATAAACCCAGGTCCTCATCCGATTCCTCTTCCGGCTCCTCTTTCTTTTCCTCTTCCTTCGCAGCAGCTGGTGCAGCAGCACTACCTGCAGCTGCAGCTGGCGCAGACGTCTTAGCAAACTTGCTTGGGTCCTGCATTCATTACGGTTTACATTCATAATACTTGACTTATAACAAGTTTGGAAACATGATGTTAAAAATCATAATACTTGACTTGTAACAATTACCTTGAGGTACTCTTTGACCTCCTCGGCCTGTGGGAAGGAGTACTCGGTGACAACAGCTAGAGCAAGGACATTCTTATAAGCATTAATGAACATATGGGGAGCAGCAGCAGTGGTAGGGTAGGAGAGCGCTAGCGAAAGGGAAGCCACCATGGAAACACCAGCTGCAAACTTCTCAACTAGGTCATCCTCTGTTAAATCCAGAACCTCCGGGCTGAACACGGACCCATTGTCATACACCGAAAGGACAACAAGACCATATGAAAACGGCCTTATTCCAAGTTTGGCAAGAAGGGCAGACTCTGATGACCCTACTTTTTCTCCCTTCTTGATCAGTTCGACTGGTGTGATGATTTCTACCGTTCCTTTGTTAATCTTGGTAGGAATGTTCAGAACCTGTAAAACAAAGCATATGTTTTTTCCCCTTACGGTGGTATATAAAGTGTCGCAAAATAAGTATGAGAGTATGAAGTGACCTGGAAAAAGGAAGTTTGAGAGGGGTCTAGTCCAGTGTTACCAGGAGGAACAACAACATCAACCGGAGCAATAAGTCCAACACGTGCAGGAGCTCCAACCTAATTTTCATATCATATTCTATGTGCATTAGATGAAGTGAAAGTAGATACAGAACGTTGCCACACAAAGCAAAGGATAATGATATATCATATCTTTATCACCTGTAAGCTTATAACTAGATATTCAGTTGCAAAACCAATATCGATACATTGTTGACTTGAAACTCAATTTCTGAGCAAATGATTGTGTTTATTTAACAATGTAACGTGTGCTTTAATTCAGAAAATAAAAACACACATTTCGCGTTATGCGGCTAACATCTCAATTAATCTCAATAAATGAAATGGTTTTCATTTTATATAAATTTATTAGATTTTTTTTCTATTAATTATTGCAAGCGAGTAACACTTAAATAATCACTTTCTATAAGAAGTTAAACATGTTACTTACATGCACTACTTAGTTCGTCAAACAACTCAGATGCACAATAACCAAACATATGTTTCTATTTTGTGAGTAACTTTTTCTGTCAGTTTGAATTTTGGACAATAGATAACATTCCATTTAATGATATTTTTGTGAAATGGAAAAGATGCGTTGAATATCTTTTAGTAAAGAAACATAAATTAGATTAGCCCTATTCAATTAAATTTAATGTATAATTTTCTTTCTTCCAACACATGCAAAGTAATTCAATAAACACACACAACTACGGCATCATATGCCAAGGTTATAAAAAAAAGTCATACACCTTTTTTTTGCACCCTAAATAATTATATAATTCATGTCCTGTTAACATATTTGAGCCTAACACATTTGAACTTATTTCAGATTACTACATCTATTTACCTGTTTTCTTCTTATATTGTATATAAATATTTCTAAATAGGATAAAACAAAGGAATGGATTGACCATGCAACTCAAAGAGTTTTGAGTTTTTCTGTCATAGTTGAAAATTGAATATTGATATCGTCTATCAAAACAAAGAATCGTTTACATGTGGGAGCACGAGTAAATAATTTTACAAAAAGGAAAGCCGATAGTAAAATTTTAATAGATGTGCACAATCACTCTGTATTTTAAGTAATGAAGGTCATCCATTTATCAATAAATTAATCAAAGTTCAAACGAAAAGAGGGGGAATAGGGGAAGGGAGGGAGGGAGGGGAATCTCCCCCCCCCCCCGGGGGGGGGGGGGTGTTTGGTTACAACAGTTGAAATGTGTATGATATATACCAAAAGACAAAAATGATACATCCAATCGTAGAGCAATAAAAGCAATTTAAAATACTATTTTTGATGTCACACTTGTTAATCAAAGGAGTGTTGCTATAGCAAATCTTCCATATTTAAAATACCAAGGAGCACAGAACAGGTGATAGTGAATTGTGATGTAGAAATGCCAAGTGTAACTATCACAAACAATAAGCGCTATAATCATCATTTTTACAAATGGCTCATATACCATTTACATGACATCTTAAAAAACTTGGGCATTCTTTAAAAAAGAAAAAATTAAGTATGAATAGAGATGTGAAATAGTGATTTTAAGGGTTGAGCATACTTATGTGGTGCATAATACGTTGATGCGTTTAACTTAAGTTCTGAAATCTTGTATGCAAAGTGAAAGAATATTCAGGTTTAAATAATGTCCATAACCTTAGCTAAAACAATGAGAAACGATTCACCCCTGTTCTAATAATTTAAACAATACTTGAAATCTTTATTTTTGTGTTTTGTAGAGAAGCTTCACTCTAAATTAAAAACATATTTGATTTGTGACGCCACTGTCCTATGAAAAAGGATATAAAATATTTATTATTTCAATGATAGAAATTTGGAAGAAGAAACATAATTACAATTATACCACATATCATCGAAAAATTACTGTGTACTAGAAATATTCCAACATATAACCTTAGTTTCATGATAAAAGCATATAAGAGGATTACATCTCTAGAAGATAGTTTCCACTGAATTGTTTTTTCTAAAAGGTTCTACTTAATTAATTCACGTTTTTCCACAAGTAATACAGATATCATAATTACTAATTACTCCATTAAAATTTGGTGCACTAAAAGGCGTGTTTTTATTATGCCTTGCATAAAAGCTATAGACAACATTGTAGTGTGTTGCTCTACACTGGTTCACTACTTTATCTATCTTACTTTCGAACAATGGGATGTTCAACATTTTACTCTTGTACATTCTTCTCGTTGCTTTGTTGTTTTTAGTTTACTTAGACATGTCTACTTCTTTCAGACATACTTATTGGTTTACAAGATAACTTAGAAACACATATGGAAAATATTGTTAGATATGATTTCTAAAAATAAATGTCTAAAAATATAAAATAACACCGATACCTAAAAAGATTTTAGTGCAAAATAAAATTCTACTATTTTTGTTGGAGTTACTAATAGGCTTTTAAAAAATATTCCTGATAGTACAAAAGTACTCAAAGATGTGCACGAATAATTGAAGAAACAAACTTTACTTTCTACTAAATAGTAGTGTCCACCCATATGGAATATGTATGAGGAAAAATTAAGTTATGCATATTACACTGGCCAAGGAATAAAGAACAGCCCTAACGTGGATAACCCTTATATAAAGGATAATTTTCACTTATTTTCTTGTGCACATGCTGTTCGTTTACTTAAAACTAGCATGGATGGATTATTTCTTCTGAAATGAATTTTTACTGGAAATTTCCCGATTTCATAGGTATTTTTTATGCTAATATGAATATCATTGGCAAATTCTGTAGCAAGAAAAAATAACCAAACGAAAAAACACAAGGTTTTTTTTTAATGCAAGTAGGTGTCCAGTTTACACCTATTCTTTGTTGTATATTACTGTAACAGTTTCTGGCAAAATTACGATGAAAAATTGATTTCCAACAAAATGATGACGATATTTTCAAGAAACCATTTGATCCAGCAACCACAATAGTAAGATTTACGCTTGTCAAAAGCAGAACAAGCAAAGAATAACAAAGAGAAAAGATATATTGAACGGCAAAGTGCAAAGATATATAAATATATTTTTAAAAGAACACATTGTTCAAGAGCATTTTAAGCAACTCATTGAAAAGCAATACTAATAATGACAAGAGTAGGCTCTGGCCTTTGGTCTTTGATGATGATGCCAGTATTTCCCCAAGCCATTTCAGCAAAATCTTTACAACCATATCCTCTTCATGAGACTAAGCAATCTTGGGGAAAAAAAATTGGTTTCTTACATTTCACCATACAAATGTGAGAAAGTGTTTTTGAGTATGAGCATGACACACTAGTTGCTTATGTAAAAACAAAGTTAATAGCACTCATGAAAGTTGTTTCTCTATCAACAGTGGCTACACTTGGTATTCCAATATCACAATCAACCATTATCTACTGTCAGCACTGTAATACTCGATAGTAAATCTCAATCCAAAATACAAAACTAAAAAGAGCAGCGCAAAAGAAATTTGATTCGTAAATGTTACATTAACAAATACTACGGCATTAACTCTTTATTCACCTATTCTACAAGTACGATCCACCACTATAAAAGAAGGGGAATGTTCGAGATAAATATATACTCCAAGGATGAACCCAGAATATATCACTAATGATAATTTCAATCTAAATTATTTTGACAACACTCAAAATACACATTTTATCTAAATTTGCTTGGAACATATTGAATTTAAGGTTGTAAGCTTTGATCAGTTTTGCACTATTTAAAAGAACATTATAGTTTGTTTTTATTGCTTTAGTGTGGATCATTTTATTTTGTATGTAAAATGACTCTTGTATTCACATATTTCGACAGCTAAGTCCCTTTCTTGGTTAACCCATTACCAACGAGTAATTCTTGTTACCATAAGTGCAAAAATCTTATACGCACCATATAGCATGTCTAAACTCCACTTATCTACACAGCACAATTTTTTTGGGTAAGAATCAAAAGTAGACAATCACACCCCAATGAGGTATGAGATATATGGCATCTTAATTGATATCACCTCATGAGATGCTGGATGTCTCCGAATATAACTTCAATTATTAAAAAGACTTTCCGAACGTGCATATCGAATACCTTTAATAAAGATTTGAAAGTATTATATTCAACTTTATACAGGTTTAATAAACATAAAATGAATAATATAATGAATAAAGACAATGAAATATTTGTTAAGCTTTAGTTTTGACTTTGTGATCTTATGTGTACCAAATGTTCCATTTGAAAATAAATACTAATGTTTGTTTAGAGCGGGAATCGAACTCGTAACCTCTTGTTTGCATGTAAGGCAAATTTTGAAAATATATAATTGACCCAAAAGTTGGTTTTGTATTCTATTTTTAATAAAGATATCAACAACGTGGATTGAACTAAATCTAAGAAAATCAATAGGTTAAGATAAGGTGATATAGGAGAATAAACTAGAGTTGGATTTGATGCATACATCAAACCACAATATATAGCTACATACCCTTAACAAAATGGAGTCACATAGCAAATAAACAAACCTTATTAGGTAAAAGCAACACTGTTATGTGATAATCCAATATTTGAAAACACAAATGAAGTAGACTAGTAACGACCAACCATTCAACCCTCCATATATTTGAAATTTCTTAACAAATTGATATAAATATAATAATAAGAGTGTAAGGTCAAAATTCTTATCAGTAGTTAGACGAATACACTCACTGTGATTTGATGAACAATTATAGCGGCCGTTGAGCAATGGAAATAAATTACGTAGAGCACTTATATCACTCGCAGAGAGCTCACAGCCTCATTAAACATCGCTCAAAGTAACAACGCAAATGTGCAAACCTTGTATTTAGCAACTTCGTCGCTGACTTCTTTCAAATCTCCCTTTGTGAAAATCAAACCAACGTTTCCCTACACAGCAAACATCCAATCATCAATACGCACAAAACTCTGTAAGTAAATAGAACTTTACCCAAAAAAGGAATTCATGATACCACTAGTAAAGGAAGCAGATTCAGATAATCTTTGTTTCCAGTTTTCTCAACTTGCACACGAATGCAACGCCTGATCAGAGTGTTCTTCCCCATCAGAATAATAGAATGGCCTCTCAATCCTCTTCGAATATTCTGCAGCTGATTCGATCCGACATTATCGGCACCAACGATCAGCACTTTATCGTACTCTTCCAACAGCTGGCAAAGCTTTTGATCGTACCTTTCCTTCTTCTGGAACTTGGTCAGTTTTATCGCCATTGCTCAAATGATTTTTAGTGTGAGGGTAGTTAGATCGTTTTATGCAGGAGAAATAGATGTTCAAGCGTTGTCACGTAAATTCTATTTTGTCGTGATGTAATTGGACTGGTTCTAATTGATCCGACGGTTGCTCTTTCAGCAAAAAATGGGCACTGATTAAATTCTGGGCCGGCCTTATTCTTTAGCTTGGACCGACTTTTTAGGGCCCAAATCGCCCATTTCTGTCCAGTGTCCAGCTATAATCTTTCTTGAGAAAAAAGTTTTGCTCAAACTAATGGGGACGCCCCGGCCGCTGCCTACATCGCCAGTCATGCTCCATCAAAGCGACGCCGACGAGGACGATGAAAACGTAAAGCAGTTAAACGAATGTTCTGTTCTTTATCTTGCTCTTCAGGCACTTTCTCCCTCTCACTTTTTTTTTCGATTTTATTTATATGCTTAGGTTAAGCTTTTGTTCAAAAATGTGATTCGCTTTGGTTGCAGGAGTGTCTTGTAAATACTAACAGGAACTGGAAAGCTTGTCAGCCCGGTAATTTTATTTTTTCTGGAATTTCTTTTATCATTCTATCTCACTTTTCAAAACTTGAGTTATAAAACCTATTTCTAAACATAACATCATCCTGAAAATGGAGACAACTTAAAGAAGCGCGTTAGTTATGTATTTGCATTAACAAGGTTAACTTCAACTTGATTGTGAGGTGTATATATGGATTCATTATATATCAAGTGATGAGATAGTGGGTTCAATGAATTCGGTGAAATTCAATATGCAAGAAAACTACGGTATAATCGGAAATTTCTTTTGGCAAACATACGTATTAGAATACTAAACAAATAACACAACCACCGGTTAGAGGAAGGGATAAGCAAGAGGATAGCGCCTAGGGGAAATGGAAGTTTGTGCTCTAAAGAGATTTTATGTTGCTTATGTTTTACAGGAGATCGACAAAATAGCCTCCTAATTTCGGGAGAGAGGGTGTCTCCTAATTTTAGAGACTTAATCTCGTATCGGGGGATCTCGTATGGGATGAATCTAACTTGGGAGTTGTCTCGGATTTCTATATCGGATCTGAAAGCTCATATCGGGATATATAATATGTTAAACATTGGTATTCTTACACAATAATTTTTATGAAAGCTATTATAAAAATTGTTACTTAAACTTGAATTGCAAAATCACTTCATTGTTCTTGATTTACGAAAAAACATTCATATTCATAAATCATAATATCTAATATGCTATTATGCTTAAAATAAAATTAAAAGACGCAGTGCAAAAAGATTATAGCTTACAACTTATATTTCATAGGTAACATGCGTTGTAAGAAATAACGAATATGAAAATCATAAACGTTGGCCATTTAACATGCAAAATAAAAATAGTAGGAGATTAGCGTGACTAGATTTGAATTTTTTAATTATTGTTTTGGTTCAGGCATAGTAAAACCAAGATCTTGGTCTATATTCAATATCTCGTCTCAATCGATATATCGTTTGATATTGCAATATCTCAGACAATATATTCAAAATAATATTTGCAGCGAGATTTGCTATTTCATTACGGAAGGAGCCCAAAACGAGATGACAGACGATATTTTCAATATCTAAAACAGTGCTCACTATTCACCACCACCAAATGTTGATCTTGGACCGCTTGACCTCGTCACCATTCATGCGACCCTCTTTCCCCTTCGTGAGCTAAGGTATCAATTAAATTCGAAAATCCTAGTTACGTCCAGTGTAGTCAAGGCGAAAAGCCCCAGGCTGGCGCCTAGGGCTTTTTTGGGCGCCTTGAGCATGACTTCTGCTATTTTTCAAAAAAAAAAAAAAAAAAAAAAAACTGAACCTAAAAACTGCAGCACTTTAAAAAAAACTGCAACACTTAAAAAAACAGCAGCACTTAAAAAAACTGCACAATATTGAGATTTAAGTATCACACCATCATCATAAACCAAACAAAGAAGGCATAAAGCCATTCACTTTAAGTCTACAAACGATAGAAATACTTAAACTTACAACATCATCACGTAGTCTAACTTAAATAGAGTTTTAAACTTGCATAAATTTTTAATCACTCAAATCATCAACATCGAAGCTCTCATCCTCTTCCTCCTCCAAGTCATGTCCATAGTCTTCATCCTCTTTTGAGTTGTAATCCAAGTCATCTTCCTCCGAAATGTCATCAAAATTAGCATCTTCTTCATTCCTAATGGGTGTAGAGCTTGAAGCCTTTTCTTTTCCTTTTGATTTAGTGACATGATGATGTTGTCTAGTTAAGTGTGCCCTTTCTCCGGCTCCCGATGCACGTTGCACATCACCCCATGTTAATGTATCATCTTCAAAAACCAAATCATCTTCCGCATCGGAACTATTTTCCACAAAACCCGTCATCCACTCATTTGAGTCGTCAATATCTTCCAAAGAAATAGGGTCAATCAAATCCTTTCTTTTGAAGCGGTTCTTTAACTTTTGATTGTATTTGATAAACACAAGTTTTTGCAATCTTTCATGCTCAAGTTTGTTCTGCTTCTTGCTATGAATCTAGTACAAAAGATATAATATGATTATAACTTTTGGGTTTGATTAAATTGGTGTATGTCAAATCAAACATAATAAACATAAAAGACGCTTCTTACATGCTCAAAGACGCTCCAATTTCTCTCGCAACCCGATGCACTACAAGCAAGGCTCAAAATTTTGATTGCAAACTTTTGCAATGTAGGAGCCGAATTACCATATAAATTCCACCACTCAGCTAAAAGAAAAAAAAACACATTTCATTTTTTAAATATAAAAAGATGAACTATGGAAGAATCTAATATTTCTTTTGATTGTTATTGAATAACTAACCCGGTGATTTTGTGTCCCTTGAATTAATCACCAAGCTAATCCCGAATTGCCCCTCCTCTTTCGTATACAACGACAATTCATCCATAGCCTTCGCTTGGTCGCTTTGAGAAAGAAGTTTTATGACACATTTATACAATCCATCCGTGACTTCTTCGTCATTTTCAATGGTGTGATCTTTGTAAAAAAATTGTGGATTCAAAAAATGTCCCGCTGCATGCAATAGTTGATGGAGTTGACATTCCCATCTTTTGTCAATAATAGCAAAAACATCTTTGTACTTATCTTCATTTCCACCAAACGATTTTTCAATAGCTTCTTTTGCTCTATCCATTGCCTCATATATGTAACCCATAGCAGGTTTTTTATCACCATCAACAAGTCGAAGGACTCGAACCAACGGACCCATCACCCTAAGTGTGTAAGAGACATTGTTCCAAAATGTGGGCATCAAAACTGTATCTCGAGCTCTTTTTCCTTTCGCTTCCCTTGCCCATCTACTTCGTACCCACTCCTCTGATGTAAACATGGCTCGAAGATAATTTTTTTGCTTGAACAAACTTTGTAAGCATAGAAAACTAGTTGCAAATCGAGTGACGCCAAATCGAACAAGCTCCTTATTTCCATTGAACTTTCTCATCATGCTCAAAACATCACCATGATTATAAATAAATCTGGAAAGAGATACTCCTTTCTTTATTGTGTTTCCTACTTTTCTCATTTTTCCAATATCTTCAAGTATAAGATCAATGCAATGAGCGGCACAAGGAGTCCAGTATAAAGATTTTCTTTTTGCCATAAGCAATTCACCTATGTAAAAAAAAAAAAAAATCAATAGTTATTGAACTATTGATTACAAAGAAGAAAATTATTAAATTTAAAATTTTATTAACTAACCTGCCATCTTGAAATTGCTTCCATTGTCCGTTATTACTTGAACAACATTGTCCTCCCCAATTTTTTTCACAAATTTATCAAGCAACTCAAAAAAAATTTCTCCCGTTTTCACATAAGAAGAAGCATCAACGGATTCTACAAACATCGTCCCCAAGGAGCAATTGACTAAAAAATTAATTAATGTTCTTCCTCTTCTATCCGTCCGACATGATAGAGCAACCATATCTTGCCCATTGCTCTTTATGACCCTTCATTAGATCATGTGTATGCTCCCACTCCTTTTCCAATAATGGAACTCTAAGCTCATGGTAACTAGGTGGCCTCAAATTAGGTCCGTTTCTACCAATTGCATCCACCATATCTTTAAATTCATCCATACGAGCTACATTGAATGCAATACCGGCTTGGTAGAAAAAACGAGCAATGTACCGATTTGTTCTATCTCTAAGTTCTTTATTACAATCATCGTTTATACTTGTTTGTCTCATTGTTGATCCTCCACCTTGATTACTTGATCTCACACTCATATTGCTCATGTAATTGTATACATCCATCGGACCTTTTAGATTTTTTGATGGCCTCTTCCCTACATTTTTTTCACTTCCACCTCCTATGTTCAATCTCTTGTTACTTATTTCCAGTTCATCATCATTTCCCAAACAGTTTCCTATTTCATTGCTTGCATTAGCTTCAAAAGCATCCGCCTTTCTACTTTGTTTCTTAGTCATGGCTTCAATCAATTCGTCTCTAACATTCGGTGGAATTTTAGGACAAGCCTTTGCATTTTTAAACCCCCCAATTTGATGTTGCTTTGCTCTATATATTCCTCCACTGGTCACTTTCAAACAAAACATACAAGTCACACTATTGGGGTTGTTTGCATCCGCTAAGTAGTTATAATTCTAACCAACATCAACTCTATTATTTTTACTTCTACCCACGGCGGAAGAATCTCCAACATTTGCATTTGGTAGATTTGTATCCATGACCTAAGAAGAAAAGAAAAATGGTTCAACAAAAAAGAACTGCATTTGTTTTAACAAATAAAAAAACTGCACTTATTTTAAAAAAAAAACTGCATTTGTTCGCAAAAAAAAAAAAAAAAAAAAAAAAACTGCATTTGTTCAGAACTTCCAAAAAAACTGCATTTGTTCCACAAAAAAAATTCTCATTTGTTTAAAAAAAAAACAGCATTTGTTTTATAAAAAAAACTGCACTGATTTAAAGAAAAAAATAACTGAATTTGTTGAAACTTAAAAAAAAACTGCATTTTTCAAAAAAAAAAAAAAACAGCATTTATTCAAAACTTAAAAAAAAAATACTGCATTTTTTCTTTAAAAAAATAAATCTGCATTTGATTAAAAATATACAGCATTTGTTTAAAAATAAAATGCATTTCTTCAAAAAGAAAAACACACACTTACTCTTGTTTAACAAAAAAAAACTGCTGTTCAAAGAAGGAAACGAGGAAAAAAAAAACTTACAGAACAACAAACTTCTGAAGGCTCGAGCTTTGATCAGATAAGATTCAAGTAATTTTTGCTGTTGATTTGCTTGTTCGGTGTCCTCTTTGAGTTCGACGGCTGCTCTTTTTTTTTTGTTCGACGTATGAAAATGAGTCATAAACCCTAGCCGACTAACCTGATATCTTCGAAGTGGGCTGATTTGGGCCTTAAAAAAAAAACCTAGCTGAAGCGCGCTTTTCCAGTCCATCGCCTTTCCATCGCCTCGAGCGCCTTTCCAGCGCCTCAATTACAACCGGCGCCTTGATGATAAGAAAAGCCCTAGGCTGGCGCCTAGGGCTTTTTGGCGCCTAGGCGAGCGCCTTGACTACACTGGTTACGTCTTTATTTATCGCGTGTTTAAAAGAATAAACTAGATCTGGTTTAGAACCAAAAAATTTGTATGTTTGTTGTTAGGGGTGTAAACGGGTCGGACTGGACCAGACAGAGGTGTGTCCAAGCTCTGTCTTATAAGATATTCGGACGGACACACACCGGAAAAACATTAAGTTCGAACAATGTTCGTACAAGCCGGACAACGGATGGACACGTTTAGACAATAGAAAAACATCCAAAATTTTGGTTCAGACCTGACCATAGTATGTTCAAGCTCTGTCCTATAAGATAATCGTACAGACAAGAACCAGACACCTTATAGCTTCGGACCGAGCCGAACAACGGACTGTCATGTCCGATATACAACCCTATTTGTTGTCTTTTGTGAATTGTTATCCTTGAGGTTAATTTTAAAAATTGGTATATATGGGACTAAAATTTGCTCCAAGTTTATCATTCGTACAATTTTCTTATTTCTAGATTCACATTTTTATCCGTCTGTTCAAGCTAAAGGTCATGATTGATGTCTAAAATTTGACTATATATTTTTCTTGATTACATCCTTCGATTAGCAAGCTTCTACTAGTACGCTACAACAGTACAAAATCAACAATTTAGGAAGTTGCTAGTTATAATAAGCCAAATTATATATGAAATATTTGGAAAATTGAATTCATAGTTCTATTATTCAAGCCCAAGAACTTAGACATACGAAAAGTGAAAGTAGGGAGGAAATAAAAAGAGGAAAATGGGTCATCGTATAATGGACGATTCGACTTTCTAAGATTTAAACTTTTTCAAAAAGCAATTTTATTTGAATACAACTGATTATTTAATCGAGATTTCATTATTATGTATTCATTAATGGAGAGCGCTGAGTATGATTTGATCCCAGTTAAATTAAAGGAGTACACCTTCATGCAAAGGGAGTAGGTCGTAAAGGCTAAGGGGTAAGCTTTGTGTAGAAATATAATTGCACTCAAACAACGTCAACCAACATGTATGATAAGATATAATGGTATTGGAGCTACATAACATCAATCTTGATGTTATCGTATGTGTCACTGTATTCTGAATTTATAATATAGTATTTTAGTGATAGGTGTATCATGGTTTGAAAACTCAGCTACGTATGATCATTTGGAATTTTCTTAGTTTCAAATGATCTTGGAAATTTCGGAAGTTTTAGTTATTTCAGTCCCAAATTCGGCTTTCAATGGTTTGTTAAAATGCAACGAAAAAAATTGTAAATATTTTTTTTTACTTAATTATATTCAAATTAAAATTAACAATACATTCAACTTAATAATAAATTATACCTAATTAAAATAGAACTTAAACTTGATAATAAAATAGTTCAGTCCAACACTAGATAACCCTACTGAGCCTAAATTAACAGAAAACAGTCAATAATAACTAAGTCATTTTCCTTACATTCACGATTTTTCATTCCCTTTGAAAATAGGTTGCCACTAAAAAAACGTCAAATCTTTAAAAAGGAAAACCGATCTCTAAATCAATTGTCGCTCTCTAAGCCGACTGCCACTTTTAAGATCGACTACTGCGTGGCTGCTAGACAGCGAAAGAGGAAGTGGTCACTCTCAAAATCGAGTTCAAGATTCTAGGGTAAGGAAGAAAATTCGGTTGACGATGCTAGGGCAAGGAAGAATCCATGTTGAGTAGGCTGATATAGATGATCTTTTTTTCTTTTTTTTTTTTTTTTTTTTTTTTGAAACTCTAACCGAAATTGATCTATTCCTTCGATTACTACCAACACAACACAGTACGCAGAGAGATCGTCTGAAACCTTAAATCTTGGTATGTATATGTACCTGTAACAATTGAATCTTGATTATGTCATATAATCATCAATATTTAAATGTCAATAATGAACGATTTGTTACGACCTGCAAATTCATGAAACAAGAACCATTATACAACATGATCACTTCAATCAATTGTAGATTCACCATTGAATTTTATTGTTTGGCTTTAATTTTTTATTTTTGCAAGTTCTGTGTCATTGGTGTATAGACTTGTCAACGGATGCAAATGGATCCAGAGATGACTACATCCGCATCTGCATTCGAAAAATTAAATATGCATCTGATATCCACATATATTCAAGAATTAACATCTGTATCCGTATTCACTGATTTTTCTGGATATTCGAAAATATCCACATCCGAAAAGAGGATGCAGATATTTCAAAAATTACGAAAATTTACATTCGAAAAGATGTGGATATTTCTGGGTATCCTAAAATATCCGAAAATCCGCATCTGAAAGCTAAATAAGGATTTTGTTATATTGAAAGTTTATAGCAACATTACAATTTAAATACTTCAATTTTTTCTAATACATTCAAACATTAAACTACAGTACATCATCCTTTTTAAGTGAAAAATAGGAACAGACATTCTAAGTAAACTCATGGAGTACTAAATAATTACATACTATAGTATAAAAAAAACACAGAAAACAAAGCAAAATAGTAGAAAAAAGCATGCAACTTTTTCATTCCTTCCTCTGACCCACCTTAGCTTCTTCACAGTTCATGTAAAACAAAACATAATAGAATATATAACATTAAACAAAGCTTAATTTTGAGAATTAGCCATCAGATGAGCTAATTTGTTGTGGATTTTATTATCTTATAAATTGATACATCATGTACAATTGGACACCGGCTTGTATTGTTATTAGCGTTTGCATTTGGCAAGTAAACACGCAGGTGATGCTGTAAGCACCACAATAAGCACAGGTGTGAAACTAAAAGATAAGCAAACATTACGCGCACGCGCGCGCGCACACACACACTCTAGACCATGGTTCAAAAACTCGGCCGGCACCCCGAGATTTCGGGGTTACCGGACCGGTTTCGCCAGTCAACGGTCCGGAACTGACCCAGAAAATCGGTTTCGGATGAGAGGGCCAAAAAAAAAATCAAACCCGTATTTTTCCGCAAGAAGAAGGAACAACGAAGAAATTAGGGCAAAAGAAAAGGAAAAAAAAGACTAATCGCATCATTCCAGCAAAAAAAATCGAATGTACTTACAGTAATTGAATAGTCTCGCTCTTCTTAGCTTTCTTCCTCGTTCGATTACCCTCTTTCTCAGCTTTGATCGAATTATTGCTGTGTTTCGTCTTCAAAGCTCGCATCACTTTTTTTTCCCTTTTTTGTAATGTTCTGTTCTGG
Organism: Allium sativum; assembly: GCA_030737875.1. Taxonomy (NCBI): domain Eukaryota; kingdom Viridiplantae; phylum Streptophyta; class Magnoliopsida; order Asparagales; family Amaryllidaceae; genus Allium; species Allium sativum. The sequence goes on along the minus strand of CM060923.1, from coordinate 582,033,361 downwards.
AGCAGTACGAGGGAAACGAAAGATATTTTAGGGCATATGAGGGAATTTGGGCTGGGCTTGGACTTTAGAATTAAAGACGTGTTAGTTATTTAGTGCTGGAGAAAGCATCGCTCTTTCTAAAACACAAGGGAGCATGTATTTTTTTTATATGTGGGCCGTGTTTTTGTAACCTAAGCAGGTTTTTCTATTTAAGTTTGACAAATTCATCTACTGCATAATTTTTGGTAACCTAAGCATGCATTAATGTTCATATCTTTACTAATAATCGAAATAGGTTTGGTGTCACACTTTTTTGGTGTACACCTGAACTGACGAAAATGCCCTTTACCAAAAACAAACACATCTTTACTAATAATCTTTACTAATAATCGAAATAGCTTTGGTGTCACACTTTTTTGGTGTACACCTGAACTGACGAAAATGCTCTTTACCAAAAACAAACACATATGATAAAAGGAATTAAATCAAGAAAGAAACGGAAAGTAATTAAAGTTAAATAGCAATGTTCCTTTAATTAGCAATGCGCGTCATTAATGACATTAATAGAGACATAAATGGAAATAACGTTAAAATTTGAAAGCAGACAATTAAATCTAGAAGGGTAACATGCATGCTAATACACATGTATATATTTACTTCATATAAATATATAGAGCATAAATTTTAGAAGTAATGCATGTTTGAATTTGAAAATAGATGCGCATCGTAAATGGAATTAAATCACACAATAAAAGAGAGTTTATTTATGTTAGTCAAGTAACGTTCTAAATCAAAATAATTGAAACAAATACGTGTAAATATGTGTGGGCATATTTATTTCAAGAGTATGTGCACGCGTATTAATTCAAAAAATAATCTCATTTGAAATTTAATGTGTGCTAAGAATGGAATTTTTTTCAATAAAAATAGAAACAAAAATAAATGTTTGAATAAGGCCAGAAACAGAAGAAAATTAATGCGCAGTAATGAAAATAGGAAAATAAAAAGAAACTATCGAGCAAATAAAAATGCAGAAAAATAAAATGGGCAAGAAATATATCACGTCATATACTAATAACATATTTTTATTTTGTTGAATGACTCGGATTTTATTATCTTATATCGGATGGATACAACAAATTTGGACATCTATAAATAAACTTATAGGTCATAGCTTTCAAATTTATATTTTTTGATCGGGTGCTGAAGCCCTGCCACTCCCTTTCTTCTCCAAATTCTTTAGAACTGGAAAAATATAAGATATGCACTATCCATTCTGCATTTGAGTGCAAATGCAGTATATTCAAGATTTAGATGTCCAAACTTCCTATCGAAATCAAGATAAACGGATTTAAATTGTTATTTTTAATAAAGGTATATATCATCGATTGACTCATGTTAAATTAACAAGATATTCTCTCAGTCCTTTTTTACGCATTAGATCTTATGTTGAACTTTGGATATGTGCAAAGTATGCATAAATCTGCAATATTGACATATGTATACAATATTTGTAGGAACAATATTCCATACGCGCAGCGTGTGCCGTGACCACGTGCGGAGCGCGTGCCGTGACGCTCGTTAAAAGAATCCAAAAGGTATAAACGTTAACAAGTTCATTACCAAAATACTGAAAACCGAAATCTGCACCGAAACCGAAACAAAACCGAAACTATCGAAATTTACGAAACCCGCCGATACTAACAAATTTTCAAATGGCCGAAACCGAGACCGAAACCGAGTTCTTGAACCTTGCTCTAGACAAACTTGTAAAAGTTGAATGAAAGCATGGAAATGCAAAGATATCACCTTGATAACTCACATAATCATTGAACATACATTAGATAAACATGTAAAAATTGAAGAAAGCACAGAAATGGAAAGATATTACAGTGATAACTCACACAATTATTAAAAGCCTGAACAAAGACATTAATGGAAAATGCAGTAAGCCCAAAAACATCAATGAAAATAATAAAGAATTTGTAAACCTGAATTTCAAATAAAAGCCAGCGAATATGTATCAAACACCAAAGCGTAGATTAGGCGGCGGTAGCTATAATATTTCAATTGAAAATAGGTAGTCAATTTGTAAACTAGAAAAAAAGTAAAATAACAACAACAACAATATAAGCAAGTAAACATATTATATTGATTGACGTTGACCTAATAAAATCTTCTAGACTAAAGATCCTAAAATTGCATATTTTGATTTTGAAACAATTCACAACAATTCTAGTTGAAACACATAACATAATAATAAAGTTGCAACAAAATTAAATGTTAATAAAATATCAGAGACGGATATATTATTAGGCAAGGCACAAAACTCAACCACTCGTCATCGTCGAACGCGTGATCCAAGAGAAGCGTTGATGGTTGGTTTGCTTGCATCCGTTGATACGACCCAAGAGAGGCAAGAGGTTGCACACAAATTTGAGCTTGAGCTGAGATCTTTCGTTGTTCGTCGTTCTTCGATTGAGGTGAACTTGGATATGAGAGAGTTGGGATCGTTTGTTGTTCGTAGAAAGCAGATCTAGGGTTTCTCCTTGATGAAGTAGAAAATGCGGATCTGGAAAATGAAAATGAATAGGCGGCCTACTGATATGGAATTGAACGGGTAGAGTGAATTCTGTTTAAAAATAAAGTTAAAATTGATAATACATTTCAACTGCAAGGTATTTTAAAAATACTTAGTAATATGACTAATAATAAATGTATTTAATTTTAGATGGAACAAATATTTTTCGTGTTCAGATATGTCCATATATGCATCCACATCCGAATGTTTATTCGGATATCGGGTAATATCTTTTTTCTGATACAGATGCGGACGGATTTCGAATTTTTTGAATAAGCGTATTGGCATATGAGTGAATATTTATTATTGTGCAACATCAGATAACATGAGTCTCGTATGAGGAGATCAAATTCACATGAGTCAATATGATTGCCCTCAAAGACAAACGAACTAAAAATAATGACATACCCCTCAATATTTATGAACTACAAAACCACTTTTCATTTTTTAACATGATTCAAAAAATTTGATCATGTTCAATCGTATGTATTATCTTTGAGGGAGATCGTAGGACATTGCATTTGTGCCTTTGTGTGTAAACAATTTTTAAAACTAAAAAGCAATTTTTAATGCTTGATACATGAAGGCCGATGTTAGTGTGACCTAACCCTCAAGGTACCTTTAATCAAAATCATCTAACTTTTGTTCCTATTTCCATCGACAATAACAGGTTTTTCTATTATCATTCGCTTAGCAGCTATCAGTTTAAATAGTTTAATTATATCTTATTTTTATTTAATTAGTTTAATTAGTTTTTATATGAAGGTTCAAGATGTCAATAATACTAATCCTTAGTCGACTATAAATTTGAATAGTTTAATTATTTCTCATTGACTTGTTTAATTAGTTTCAAATTAGCTTTATAGTTAATTTAGGATAAAATTACAAGGAAGGATTCATTCGCTTTGGGACTTTAAACAAATTAGGGTACTAAATCAATGTGGAGCCTTTTACATGTTAGGGTTTCAAATCAGCTTGTGACTTTTAGAAGTTAGGGTTTTTAATTTAATTGTCCGTCACTGATGCAATGTCCAACACTGATGACAATATACTCGTGTGGTTTTTTATTTATTAATTTATTGAATGATATGAAGTATCTGTTACAACTTACAAGGTGCACATTTCTCAAAATATTAAGGTTTTTTCGGAATATTTAACAAAAAATTGTGAATGTATGAAATAGTTATGAAATTTTGAGTTTAGTCAGCCTTGTATAATAGGGACTTTGGAATTAATAAAATAAAATAAAATATCATGACATGCAGATATGCCTTGGTTGAGTGGATGATCGCCCCAACATACTGAAGAAAACTATTTCATGGTTGTTTAGATATGCGTTTTTGAAACACATATTATAATGTGGTCCATGTACAAGTACATCTGTTAATCATAAAATATTACAGCTTATGAATTAAATTTTCCAGAAGAAATTGATAGCATATATTTTGATAACACGTAAAAAAGTGCTGTATAATATTTTGATAACATGCACAAGATTGTCTCAACAAAATTTTGATTAACTGGAATAATCCTATCATTTTCAACTTAATATTTCAAATGGACGCCTACAATAAATGTTGTGACGGTTGATATTGACCAAACATTTAGAACATGTTAGAAGTATTGAGATGATCTCATTTTTTTTGGACATAGTGCTTGGGTGGTAATTTGAACAACCCTTAAGTAGAATATTGTAACATTGAAAACCTTAGTTCAGTGATATATGTATACACTATAATGTTTAACCAGTGTTATGTTGTTGAAAAATAGTTTCACGAACATAGTTTAGAAGTAGAATTTATTGTGCAATATGGGATGAACATGTTAACATAAATGAGTTATGAATTGACGTCATTATCTAATGTAAAACAACATTAGAAAATTGTTGAGAGTTTTATAAATAATCGGTGTTAAAGATGCAAAATAGTATTTTAGAGTGAATCAGTAGAACATCATAATAACCACAATAATGGTAAATTGGAGAGTTTTGATAATAAATCATACCAAGAGAATTAAGGAAGAAGTCCTAGAACTAAGAAGAGGACATGAAATCAGATACAACTGGAATAAACAATGCCTCGTCCATTACATTATATTTTTAAGTGATTATTTCCCAAATGTATTCCCTGGAAATCAGCAATCATATGCCATCTTAATTATAGTCATCATATTTTCTACTTAATTTCATGCTTCAGTCTTTTTCTCTGTTCATTCCAATACTAACCACAATTCTTTTATTACCTTTCAGATGTTCAAGCACTAAAAGCCTGCCATGATAGACGAAACAAAAATGAACAAAAGTGATGTTTTTTGCAATGGTTGAGATGAAGTTAGATCTAAAATGGAATAAGCGCCATCAGCATAACCATTTTTACTATACATTTGTGGATGTTTTAACTTATACATGTTCAAATAATTGCTCTTTCATCCTGGTATTATTTCCATCTACAGAAACCTCTGGGTTTATTTCTCTTGGAGGCAGCATCTGCCATTTGAAGGGCCATTTCTTTTGGATATACCATGGAAATAGCGTTAATCTAATTTTGATTTTATTATTATGTATTATGATACAATATTGATATAAGGCCCCGAAGTAAGAGAGGGTTGAATAGTGCCGAGAATAATCTGATGCACAGAAATCATTTTTCCTTCTGAAATACTGGCGCTCTTGCACGGTGTTTTTCCGTCCATTATGATATGCTATTTTACCAAAACATGTTTCTTTTAAATTGATCATCAGTGACAACTAAGGCTGTTATAGTAACTTTAAATGTACCATTACTGTATCATTACCAGTTGATCGGTAGCCATTTTTAATATAAACTGATAAGTTAAAACGGTAGGATGACGGTAAATTTATCATTTTTAATGGTAATATTTCTTCAATACTAGCGGTAACGGTAATTTTACTAGTCAATTTAATATATATATATATATATATATATATATATATATATATATATATATATATATATATATATATTCATTGGATGTGTTTTATTACATGCATTTAGAACTAATAAATGATTAAATTTAGTTTAATAATAAGGCGAAATAAATGTGCGTTTTTTACAGGTTCCTATTAAGTATTAAAATATAAGAAAAGTCCAGTTGTAGAAATTATAGAAATTTCATCCCTATTTCAAAACGCGACACATAATATTCGCGCTGCATCTTGAGAAGTGACAATCGAAGAGGAAAACCACAAATTTTCAGTCGATTTTCTTTATTTAATTCTCGATCAAGTGGAAATGCATAAAATCAAAGCCGATTAGATCAGAAAATATCATCGACCTGGCGAGAACGAAGGTAAAAAAATTTTTTTTTTTAAATTTTTTCTGGCATACAACATCTTATCTTGTCATATTTTATTTTTAAATATGTATTAACTTCGAATTGTTGCATGATTATATGAATAAATACAAATCTTCATGCAAATTTGATTTAAAAAATGATTTCGGTTGCAAAAAAAATCCGTACAATCGCTTTTTCCAAATTTGAAACTATCAGCAGATTCATGCAACTATAAGCAAATTAATGCGTAAATGTATGCATTTAATCCCAACTGTTGCATGTAATTGTGGAATTATTATTTGAGTGCTGAATAATTATATGCATTTATCCAAAAATGTAGAATGCAATTTTGATTTTATTACATAATTGTTGCATAATTCTATGCACGTAATTAGAAATTCTGCATGCAATTCTGGAACTATCAACATATTATATGCAATTCTGGTAATATTTACATGCAGATAATAAAAATAGCTGCATACTTTTACGCACATATTTTGGATAGTTGAATATTCATGTAAACACGTAATAAGTGCATACTTGTACGCATGAATTCATAATTTTTACAAACTTGTATACATAAAATATGATGACTTGCATACTTTTATATTGATTCCGTAAATATTATCATATTAATGCAGATATTGAGATTGTTTGCATATTTCTATGCATCTTTTCATACTAAATAGAATAATTCTAACAAATTGATAAAATTTTTACATTTTCTGCAGCGTCAATTGGGAAATGTTCATAACAAATATAATGAAACAAAGAAGTGAGGACAAACAAGTAGACAAAGATGATGAAGTATACAAGCCTGATTCTGTAAAAATACAACGAGCTGTGATTACTGCTCGAATTCTAAATTGCAAATTTTACAGTTGGACTGTAGATGATGACCTAACACAGACGTTCCTGCTATCAACTGAAAACAAACCTTCTGCTTAAAATTATTAAAAATGGTGTTTAGATTGTGTACAAATATGTTGACTGATTTTCTGTATTCGAACTACTATGACATTATTATGTATTTTCTGTACTGAATTACTGTGGAAGTTTATGTATTGAATTTAGTTTTTCTATTCTTAAACGATATTGTGAATTGTTTCTTTCTTGTATACAGTTATTCATAATACTTGCATGTTTAAATGCAAATATTGTTATATGTTATGCATATGTGAAATTACAAAATATGCAGGATAATCTCAAGATTAAAAAAAGGGAAGTAAACTTCAAAATTAAAAGAGGGTATGCATACACAATGAACATTTGCATACTTGCATGCACATAATAAGAATAATTGCATACGTCTATGCAAAAATTAAGAATATTTGTATACATTAGCCAGTTATAAAGATACTTTCGTACCTATATGTAACTACTACGAACTGTTTCATACATTTATACAGCAATGCAAAATAGTAGGAAAAAATAATACAAATATTCAGTATGATTGCATACATGTACACAACTATACTGAATAATTGCATATGTATAAGCCTAAAAAATAACTATAAAAATCACAGAATTTAACATTAAAAAACTGAACTAAATTCAAAGCAAAATGTGAATGTTCACAACAATATACAGTATAACTTTGTTAAGAAAAAAAAAAAAAACATATAATAGTCTTTTGAAGAACGCCTCATCTTCTATGATCATCTTCCGGAAAGTTTTTGATTTGTTGACAATAAAATATCCAATTGTCTTCATCTTCTCCAGACACAATAGAAATTGCTACAGGGATAAAACCTATGAAAAAAAATAAATAATGAAAATTAAAAGAATAAAATAAACTACAAAACAAATAGTACAAAATAGAAGTAAAACATGCACAAATAATTAATACACTACAGCACAAATTTACAGTAAAATCACATTCGTACATGCAATTCTGTTTTATTTTTCAATTTGTAATCAAATTTGCACACATGCATTCATATTCTAAAAATATTTGCATACACGAATGCACATATCTATAACAGTTGAAAACAATCCGTACAGTCATAATAATTGTATTCAAGTATGTATATATCCGAATTAAATGCATACCTTTATGCAAATAATTCAATATTCAGAAAAATTGTATGATTTTGTTTACAATTTCAGCATTATTGCATGTTAGTATTAACAAAAAAAGCATATTTAAAAGCATATATACGAAAGAATATTATACTGTTCAGATTAAATTCATGAACACATGCAAATATTCAGAAAATTGCATACATGTACGCTTAAAAACACAATAATTGATGTTAATAGTGAAAAATAAACTTTAACAAAACATACTTTTATTTCCATTTTTTCGGTAGCAGCTACTAAACATCCTTACCCACATCTATCATTACCAAACATCAATAGCACCAAAACACCATTATCAGCTTCTGAATACATATATGAAAATTTCCTGAATATATGCAAGCCCTATACACAGAATATAACGATAGTTGCATATTTTTATGCAAATATTAACAACTTATGCATATTTGTATACACATGTTCAGAATATAAGAACAAATGTATTGCTAAACTTAATAAATAAATTTGTACGATCTATTATTACACGTATTAAAACTATATATGATAATTAAAATGTCCTTCGACAAATCTATACAATTAAAGAAGATCAGATTAATCAGTTAAATAAGATCAAGCAAAAAATGATACCCGTAGAAAATAAAAACGAATAAAAGTATAAATTACCTTGAAGAATAAACATTCGTTGTATACATCAAAGATGGATCTAATTTAATCACAGAAAGAATTCCGAGCACCGTAAATTCTAGATCGACGAACGCAAAAAATGAGAACGGCGCCGCCATGACACAGAATTGTATGATTCTGGAAAAAATAAAACCCTAATGCATATTTCATATTAGATTAATTACGGCAATAATTAAGGAAGAAGGACAGTTTTGTAACAAAAAAGGCCGCTATTCAAAAATAGGGATGAAATTTATATGTTTCAAAAGTGGAGGATGTGAGCCTAATTAAGTTTAGTTTTAAGGATGTGAGCCTAATTTTCACGTGAAATAATTCCAAGTACACTTATTTTCTTTTTTATTTATATTTTTCATTAACTAACGCTACATATAGTATAATAAAGATGTACCGTACACAAAAAACATGTCAAGATACAAAGTTTTATGGGTAAACGGCAATTTACCATTATCAGTGTAACGATTATCAGATTATCGGTATACCAGTCTTTGATATACTAGTCGATCGCTAACAGTAATGGTAAGCAATTCTTATTTGCTAGTGAAAATGGTACGATAACTGTATTTTTCAAATGGTAACAGTAACCAATACCATAACAGCTCTAGTGACAACATATTGATCATGATAGACTTCGTACTCTCCATCTTTTATCATGGAGTACGTCTTTTCATTGCATCATAGTTTTGCACAAATATATAGTTTGAAAAGGTGAGTTTTGTATTTAGAGCAGCCAACGGGTGAAAGTTAGAAACTAAACACCATTAATTGACAGTGGTTTATAAAGTATTCTAGTTTCCTGGAGTCAGACCCGGTCCAGAGGCAAGCCCACAAAGCCCATAAGATGGGGCAGCCCACTGGGTAGGGCAAGAGAATGAGATAGAGTAAAGTAGGATCAGAATTTAACGTGAAAGCTTCTTCTCCCACTGGGCATGGCAAGAGAATAAGATGGGTCTTGCCAATTTTTCAGAGTTCAGGCTGTAGAGTTAGACTTCAAAATTGTGTCATTTTGTTTCTCTTTTTGCTTGATTCAGGCCTAGCGCAGAACGGTAGAAGTCAAAACAATAGAAAGGTGCTTTTTTTTTAATCTGAAAATCTGATGATTTTTGCTGATTACAAATTTTGAAGTTGAATTAACTTTGTTGTTTAATATGCTTGAACAACAAATGTAGAGCAACAGAAATACATTTTTTGTATTTGGAAAATCTGGGATTGCTTTTTGATTTTATTGAAACAACGTTTTTGTTCATAATGCCTGACATTAGAGTAAAATTCGTTGGCTCAAATTCACAGTTTATAGTTCTGAATTTTGATGTATAATAGTAAATCGCAAATTTACAGTTTGCAGTTTACAGTTTTTAATGTAAACTGTAAATTTATAGTTTTTAATGTAGAACAATAGAAATATTTTTTTTTTGTGAATTATGTAAATAACAATAGAAAGATAGTTTTCAATGTGCATGGACTGCTTACCGGATTTTGTTAATCATTTCTGTCACGGTTGCTTCCGCTAAGAGAAGTTTTTCGGAATTGAAGTTGATTATAAATTATCTTCAGACGACTATGTCATAAGAACTATTAAATAGACTTGTAATGATCTCAATTGAAAGCTAGTTTTGGAGAAACTTGATTATATCAATTTAATTGAAGAATTCGTTACAAAAAATGCTAGAAGAAGCATTTTCCTTTCAATTAGTTATGGAAAATTTGACCATATTTTGTGTGAAAGGTTGATATTTGATTTTATGTTTCTTTAAACTTAGTTGCGTAAACTATTAATGTTGTAACTTCATATATGTAAGTTTAATATTAACGTTATTTTTATAAGATTTTGTGCTTGCATAAAAAAATATGATATGTTTTAGTGGGCAACAAAAATTTATTTGGGCTTGGACAACTGATCCTTTGGACCGGCCCTGCCTTAAGTGAAAACCTTGTAGAAAGTCCTGGAATTTTTGTATAAATGTCACTAACGAAAGCATACGTCAACGTAAAAATGTCTTCAATGTGGACAATGTCTCCATTTTTTAGTCCCGGTGTTTGCATGAGACATGCAAAATGACACCATTTCTTGCCCAATTTGCTCTCACGACCGTTTGAAAAAAATGTGCGTGTAAAGTATAGGCAACAAGCACATGCAATGTGCCTTGAAAACTGAAACTCTTTGTTGGGCTACCGTCACATGATCAAAGTTTGATCCTGACTATAGTTCTAATGTGGTGGTGACAAGGGTAAAACAGAGAGCAAAGAAGTTGATATTTAGAAATTTTCAAGTAAAATGCAAAATGTTAAGTAATCCGTTTTAGATGGTGGGCTTTGCATGGATGACGAACAGTTATGTTCATGGTTATTCGCTCCAACGGGCATAATTTCAAATTCAAACTCATTTTTATTGGGTTAAAACTTTGATTTGATATACGAATTTGATAGAAAAAAAATAATGTTTGACCTCCAAACCCAACCTAAATCCGATTGGCTCAGTTTGACATGGTTGGACTAATAACCGTGGCTTGTAGTGCACACGTTCGCGTGCGCGAAGTTGTATGAACTCTCTATTCGACACAAGAAAAAAGATTGGTTGTCCAAACGTCTCAACCTTTTGAAAACGAGCCATGTTTTGAGCAAGTACAATAAATATTTTATGTTGTGGGATGTTTCTTAATTTCTTTTTTTTTTTCCTTCTTTTTTCCCCTCTAAAACACGTGATTTTACACAAAATTTTGCTAAATTTCTCTAACAATTTTTGTTGAACTCAAATAAATTTTCTCTTATCTTTGTGTAGGGAAACACATGCGTAAGTTATGGATTTGAATTTACACATATTGCTAATCTATCAAAACATGCAAGGATGAAATGGTTGACTAAACGTTGAATCATCGATTCTATGCGATATACTGAATATGTTCTACGCATTTTTTGTAACGAGTCAACTTTTTGACTCTTGAATGTTGACACTAAGTACATCCACGTATTCACATGCCTTATACTTAAGTATCGAAAAGACAAATTGTTTGGTGAAATACTAAAGAAATAAAACAAGAAAGAAGAAACACAACATTAGAATCTTAACGCGGAACAATAATATATAATACCAAAAGAGTAGTAGTACAAAGGGTAACTACAAATTTAGAAATTTTGGAGTTCAAAGCCTGAGTAACATCATCAGACTAGAAAGTTATAATTGTTTGTTTCACAATGCTGATATATGACTGTATAATATGATACAAATAGAAATAAATAGATAGATAGATAACAAAGGCCTCCAGCTGATCTTATAACTCTGGAGGATTTTGAACACTTCTCGAATCTCCATATAAATTTCAACATAAGTCATCAGACGAATGTTAATACTTTCCTCCCTCTTGAGATTTTCGTCAAGATAGACAGTCTCACATGATACCATTGTTTGAATTGTTATCAGATGGACTTAAACTTTGGATAAATAGTGCAGAATCGCTTTCAAAACATAAAACATGTATATTAGTTTTGAATTGGTATTCTATAACACCCCACTAGATTAATGGGTAAAACCATAATTTTAAAATAAAGGGCAAACAGTAAATTTCTACATGAACTGAAACTACGCATCGGGACATATTCCATTGCTTGCAGAGTGTTGTTTACAATCACTAAACATATATAGCTTACTGAAATTTGTTAGACAAACATGAAATTATAATAAGCTAATATTCCGTGGCATTTTTATAATATGTTTATTTTTATAATATAATCTATATATTACAATTTTCAGTTATAAACAGAACTTAACCTCATTCCTTTGGTTGGAAAACTTTCTTTTACCTTTGAAAACCTAGTTCCCAAGTTAATTACAAATTATCCTAATCAATACTTAATCGGTCAAATCAAATCCAAATTAAATATGATAATATTTGGAATCAGACATTGCAAAGAGGGTCATGCAATTAAATTAAAGCTACTGGAAAGTTTGGAGTTTTCAAGTTGTGTAAATTTTGAATGGTTAGTCTGAGGAATGATTCATGTCAAATCAGAGGGGATGCATGGTTAATTGATGAGTGAGATTTACCGTATTTGTATATAATTCCAGTAAGACGTAGTAACTTATTCTTATGATCTTAAACCGAGTTGAATGATGTTGTTAATAATTAAATGTAAATGTTGTGGATCATATGTGTGTGTGAGATGTATATACCAAAGTGTAATTAAGAAAGTAAATAGAAATAATCACACAAGGTTTCTATATTAGTTTAGATTTTAAGTTCTACGTCCGTTTCTAAAGCTCTCTTTTGTTATTTTGCTAACAAAAACACCAACTTCACATAAAGGAATAGGCTTATACAAAAGTTTTCTTTGACACGCTTGTGTTCTATATAATACGGATGTTAACTATCAGTACAATTCTTCCTGTAACCTTCCTTTAGTATAGTAAAAGTAGATAAAGGGATCTGTATGAAGTATATTTACAAAAGTGCTATAGTATAAAGTTTGATGATAATTGATTGAGAATATAGAATCGGTAAAGAGCGCAAGAGAATGTATAAGTACGTAGAGAAATTAAAGAATGGAAAAGTTGGTCCTAATCAAAAGTATTTACGAATAACTAAGAGTCTTATTCAAAGGATATATCTACCAAAACAGATTGTTTCAATTAAGAGTTGCAACTGTCGAGGGTGGGACATGATTGAAGAAAATAAGGAGAAGTGTTCATTCAGATACGACAGCTGGAAGGAAAGTTAGATGTCTAATAATAAAGGTCGGATGTCTTGCTAGTATCTTAAATAGAAACAAAAAGTTTGATCAGACGTCTGATTGTTGAATTTATGGGAAATAGAAAGTTTAATCATATGTCTGGTCACATTGGTCGGGCGTCTGGTTGAGTTTAGAAAAACAAAACCCAAGTTAGACATCTAAACAAATAGCAAAACGTCTGAGTTGTTGTGGGTTGGAAAAATTGATTATTTTTCCTTTTTTTTAAATGATTTTACGATGTGACTTTAGATGCTTGTGTGTATGATTAAGAGAGATTGTACAAGATAATCTAATGCCCTAAAAAAATATGCATCCTTAATTTTGATAGCCTTATTCCATCAATCTTCATATGAGTCTTCAAGTCATGATATTGGTTCACGAAGTTATCTCTTCCATCATTTACCTGTAAATAGATAGACTATTCTTGTATATACGATTGCATAGTTGTTCTCATTAAAATCCGAGAAGAGGAACTCTAGCGTTATAAAACCATTTTTTTTGTACATTTTATTAGGATTTAGTATGTCATGGCTAGTTAACTATAAATATCCGCAACAGTTGCCCAGCGGTTAGGGACTTTGCGTCGTGGTAACAGTGGCACGGGTTCGAAACCCGGAATGACATGCTAATAGCTTGCCATGTGTATACGCTAAGATCAGCCACTTACGTAGTGTTCGCGGACGGAGATAGGTGCACTAGGAAGGATTTTACGACTCCGGTCGGTTTTACTCCTGAACAAATTCAAAAAAAAATAAAATGAATATTCATCAAATCTAATTAACTAATGCTAATCTACTATTAAATTAAAAAGTATGAAATATACAACTATTCTAAATTAGGAATATCGTATATCAAAATTGCAGTTCTCACCAACTCGAATCTAATGGTGGTGCTCCTATCAATTGGCTATACAGTCTGATTAGAAAACATATTTGAAGCTTCGACGAATGTTGACTATTCGTTTCAATTCAACGGTGAAACGATAATTATTCAACAACCAGAGAGTGCGAGTGAGCAAAGGGGATCAACTAGGTTACCTTAATGGTCTTCGACCATCATAGATTGGAAGGAGGCGGATTAGCTCTACAACTAAAAATGGAATATAAGGACATGTTTTTGGGTGGTCGGATAGAAGTGGGAAGTCGCGTTGGAAAGGTGATATGGCCATCCTGTAAATGCAGCCATGGCCATTGATTTCTTGAACTTCCAAAATTTCGTGGCTCTTTCAGATATGAAAATGGTGGTTTACAAATCCTACTTAACAGTATAACTGGATCTGTCTAAACTACAATTACCAGACTAAGGCTAAGGAAATTATTGGAACCTAATTACGGCTAACTAATTAAGCTACTAAATTGGTAATAGCTAAGAATATGAAACTATTTGCTTAGGAAAATGATCACTATTCATCCTAAACTATTACAAATGCCAGCAGCCTTCATATTTATACACATGGACACCAACATGCCAAAACTCTAACAGGCCAGAAAAACAAAGAATACAACCTAGTTATATTGCCCAACAACGCTCATTACATCAGAATTGCATTACAACATGCCTAGACCCGAATACATAAATATATCAAAATGTGACATGTGTACATATAAATATGCACACCCTGATACACACTGATATATCTCCTTCTCTACCCCCTCATCCTATGCCTTGTGCATCTAATGCCTCAGGCAAGACTCTGTCACCTTCCAGTAGCTTCTCCGACGAACTGCGGCTGTTCTTTGGTGAGTTGGGCTGCTCCAGCCTCTTTTCTCCAACTTGTAAGCAAGGAATTTTCTGCCTCTTCATTTTAGTAATTACGTTGTGACCGTTATAAAAGGTAGTGGTGGGGACAACCTAAGGAGGTTTGCGATCGAGGTGATTTGGCCTTGAGTAGCACTATCGATGAAGTAAAAAGTAACGTTTGTGTTGTTAGAAGTTGGGTCTGACACCGAGGATGAGAAAATAATAATAATAATAATGGTATCAAATCAATAATTAAGTTACAAATTACTAAATTGCCCTTAAATTTCAAGTGCTTATAACTTTCCCGTGTAAACTCCCTTTTACGCATCGTTCGTTGCTTTATGATCGTGGAGGGATGATGAATGTTTAGCATTTTGTTTGCTGTGTTTTGAGACACTTTAGCTTTTATTTTAATAAACTGGTTTTACATTGTCCGATTGGCAGTTATAAAAATAGATGTTCTTATACATTTCCCATAGGAAATGAGTTCTTTGATGTAAATGATAATCTCTAACCGACATAATGGTATGTTTTTTAAAGGAAATTGATACTACACTATGGCGAACACTATGGTTCTTTTTTTTTTTCAATCGAAATGAGTTCATCAGTGCATAGTTTGATGATGGTGGGTATAACATCAGTGTAATTTTATGATGTGTTTAACTCATCAAACGTATCTCTAACCTCTTCTATGTGTCCTGCTTTTTGGTTGTACTTTGATAAGTCAATAAAGAAGACCAGTGGTGACATGGAGGTGCGACGGCACGATAAAGAAGTTTGTTTATTCATAACTATATATTATTTTGTTCTTGTTATTTCCAGATTTTAGATCAGTTTATTATTTGTATGTGAAAATGTTGTAAGTGGAGCATATTTTATATTATATTATTTGGATTATTTTTTTGGAAGTTAAGCGCAACATTTTATTTCTCTATATGAACTGATTACAATATAGTCTATCTCAATAAACAAAAATACAAAAACAATCACATGAAAAATATCATTTACACAACACTCAAAAAAAAAAAAAAAAAAAAAAACCAAGCCTGAAAGTCCTAAAAACTCCATAGATCACTGAATTAGCTGGATAAAGCTCCAATGTAGATTCTACATAGCTCCACCTGAACTATCGAATAACAACTGGTCGCTAACATTATCCATTACAAACTTCAATATAAATTTCCATTGATCACTGAAATCATCCACGAATCCAGTATACCTAGTAACAATTCCAATATAAATCTCCAAAATAAATCCAGTAAGCTTTATCATTCCACAGAGATGTCTAATACCTAAGACCTGTAAAGATTTCATGCATACTCAGTATCAACTAAAACACCATCATGAAAGAGAAGGGTCATACAGAAGGTTGCTTCTAGTATGCCTTCTAGATGTTTTCAAGTTCAAGCTTAAAAGATACACGTCCTCTGGTGTAAATTCAACACCCTCGTCTAAATCCTCCCAAAATTTTCCTTTCAGTTTAATGCTCTTCGATTTTGAAGTGGGCATTGAACTCTTAGGAACAGCAGTGGATAATAAGGCCGGATCAATAGCAGGAAAAGTTAAGCCAACACCTGACACTGCAGGAGGAGGTAAATGGATATTGGGTGGAAGCTTCAAGTGGGAATAAGAAGAAGATTTAGCCTGAGATGATGTAGCACTACCCACTGATTTGCTGTTAACTATGGAAGAGCAAGGCAATTTATCTGGTTTAGCTGTAGAAGCTTTCGAAATAGTTGCTCTTTCCATAGCATCTTCTTCATCATTAAACAAAGTATTTAAGCCAAAATCACCTGTAATCTCAACATTACTGTCTTCATTCAAATGAGAACCAGTATCTTTTAATTTACTACCATCATTTGCATTACAAACTTTACCATCTGCCTTACCACTAATATCATTATCAGCAACAACATTCCTATTCAAACCCTCATCTACTACATCTTTACCCATATTATTCTTCACTGTATTCACTTTTGCCATATTTTTTCTCTTCTAGAACATCTTCTTTTTCGAGATTACCTTCGTCCAACCATTCTCCTTATATTCAGCTTTATTCTCTCCTCTAAACTGATTGTTCAATCTGTTCCCATGATTCTCTTCACCAATAACTTC